>CM046725.1:21887995-23087995 GCA_025584915.1 Monochamus saltuarius | reverse complement strand
TGTTATCAATACTTAATAGAAATGCGGAGACGGGTTAGATCTCACCTGATTGCATGTTTTTATATTCAAAAGTGAATTTGGATATTGAAAATCATTTAATTAATTCATTATCTTAAATGCCTTTTTTCGTTAGTAAATTTAGCTTTTATTTTAAATATTTATTGAATACAAAACAGTAAAAACCATACATAGATTTTGTGAAGGCTGTAATAGAATGTCTTAGAAACAAAAGGCAATCATCATTACCACTACCATTTCTAGACTTTTTCAATAGTAACTGAAGGTATAAAGCGACATGTAAATTTAATTTTGAATTGGAATCTTTCCTTATTCCATGTTTTAAATCGTCCCATTAGAACTATGACATCCGATACTTTACCGATGCACCTGGTGCTGGTGGTCCCTTTGTGACCGTTCTTTGTGGACTATGGGTACGACTGCTGTCTGTGGTGTTAACATGATTACAAAGCAGAATGTGGCCCGTCCTCAGTCAATAGCGAGTGACTGTTGGGTTCAGCCTACCAAGATCGAATTAAATTACACTTGTGCCATGTACAGGATGTGTCAAAGTCGATAGTATAGGCCTACCGTGAGGATATAAAAATTTCAGAAGCATACCCAAATTTTTATTAGAGAAACTTTTCTGTATCGTCTTAAAGAGTACCACCTATAAAAATCACATTAGCGGTTTAAGGATTAAGAAGTCGTTTAAAAATAATTAAATGTTCGTTGTTTAAATTGCATAAATGTCATTAAGAATAAATGAAAGTATTAAACTCGATAATTCTTTAATACAATTAAAACAAAAGGTGATGATAACAATAACGAAACCTAAACTTAAAAAATGAGACGAATGCCCTCATACTACATACATATACAATCTATTCTCAATATGACCTCAGCCTATTTCAAGACACATATCCAATCTTCGCCTGACTGTTTTGTAGGCTGTGTTTATCAACATTTCGTCGTTTAACTCATCCTCGTTTGTGTGATTTTTTTCTTTCAGATGATGAAGATTTTTAGATACCTTTTAGGAAACTAAATGTCACTAAAAATTCACCAAGCTGTTTGGGCCTTAAGATTTTTAACAAGTTGCCAGGTGACATAAAAGACTGTAATACCTTGTCCTTCACCTTAGCTGCAAAGGCACATTCTCCAGAAGTGGAAAAGTTCTTCTAGTAGGAAATGTAGGTAACTCGCGGTGTTCAATGTATGTTCATAAAAATAAGGCCCAACTAAATATCTATCGATGATGTCGCACACTTACTCCAAAATGGCTTTAGTTTTGGACAGGATTTATAATGTGCCCAATCAGCATCTGTACGTTTTATGTATGTTTTAATAACGTAAAACCTGGGCATACTGTACGTACTGTGTACGACAAGTTAGGATCTGTGGACGTACATAATACGTCTTTAGTAGGTTCATTTTCCACCAATCTGTACCTACGTCTTTAATTTGTACATTTTAGATCCATTTTTGGTCAATGACTATTTGATAAATAATTATGGACTATTCAGTTCCTATCAAATTCATTTAAAAAATACATTGATTTATCTTTTATTTACTTATATATACCTATAATTTCATATAGGGAAAAAATTTGCACAAAAATCTTGATCCTCTGATTCTGATACCTACGAACAATCTTAATGTAACGTGTGAACCCAACATTTACATTGGATTCTGTTTCATAAAATTTAAATAGGTATAAGGTGACAAAATTTACCAAATACATATATGTTACAGTAGGTACGTCATATGTACGTACAGAGTTCCTTAATTCAGGATGTACACGGTATGCCTATACATGTACGTTTTGCAGACGTCCATGATAGGTATGTGTACGTACAGTCCTAACTATGACATAAAGTGTATTTATTCAATGAACCAGTATTGTTCGTTGTGCCTGTTTGGCAAACCATTACTTTATAAACCGACATTCATCCGTCCAAAGAACGTGCCGAAAAGAGTTCTGATCAACAGTTTCTACATTTGCTACAATTTGATCTATAAAATTAAATCTGTTTTCAATGTGATGCTCAGGCAAATACTCTAAATTGTGAACTTTGTAGTCATGACACCCATTGGTCTTCGTTGAACGGTTGATTTATACAAATTCAATTCACGGCTAGCCTGTCACATAGAATTTTGTGGATTTTGTTCGAAATACTGTAACAGTCTAGCTATAACCCAACTAACATTTAAGCCTAATAGACTACTACACAAGAAAAATAATCCTAAATTCATCAATATTTACTACTTTCCTCCATAAAAATAGTCTTCAATGTTACAAAATCTTATAGTACCAAAATTTTAGTCAAAAATTTGTTAACTAAGAGTAATATAATGACTTCCAAGTAAAATGAAATATATGTCAATTTATATAGTTCGAAATTATATATTGTTTACCTATTCTATGTTTTCAAATGCTAACATTCCAATAACGTGTAAGACGAAGTTATAATTTACTTAATTTCGCCTTGAAATCCGTCTTCAATATCCAAGGATTTTTTAAATTATTCCAATAGGTAAATATTTACATATTTATTACGAAATTGTAAAACTTATTTTGTCTTCAACTAGTAATTAAAAATAAGGTAATAACTAGTTGTTTTGCCCTATTAAATCCTTCAATTGGTTAAGTTCTGTTTTTAATACAATATAAACCTATTTTCAATTTTGTTGATAACTTCTAAAGAATATTTGACCATTTCAATTAACCTAATAGAAATATTGTTCTATATTATGGTACAAATTTACTTGTTAATAATACTTCGACGTAAGTGTGTCTTATAAAGGTCTTTTAGAGAACAAGCTTCTTGTTATATGTATTCCGACAGATCTTCAAGTAATAGCGCGTAGAAATTGTTTTGTGTTTTGGCAATCTGCAGTGAAAACCAAGCCCTACACAATATTACAGAGTTGTAAAAAACGAATTTAAGCCAACACTGCATATTATGTAAATCAATCTAATGATAATATATCGATAAACACTTCATACAAGTAGGTACCTATATAAGTATTCTTATGACTGTTATCGTGTCAGATGAATTCAGTAGTGCACGTGAATTGAAATTCGAATTGAATTCCGTTCGAAAATATTTATTTTGTTTTTGTTATTACGTATACATAATATTATTGGCTTTAATTTGAATTTTCAAACACAAATAAATTCAAGAGCAGAATTTTATATGTAGGTACCTAGTAATAATTTAATTGGTAATAACCATAAAATACCATAAAATATCTTTATTTGGAGGAAATTTCAACCACAAAGTTAATATTTTCCTGTGACGTCAACATTGGCATAAACAATCTGCCCTATAGGTTAAAACTTGCAGCCAAATTGACTTCAAAGTTGATTTTATTTGAACGGCCATGTTGTAATAAACACTAAATGTTTTGGTCATTATTTCTAATTGATTACTCATTAAAATTATGTTAATACAGATAATATTAGTTAATACATTTATGACGAAAGATTATTAAACACATTTTATCACGAAGTACATTCAGTTTTTATTTTAGGTTATTCTTCAGTATAGTAAGATTATTAAAAATAATAGTAAAAATGTATATTTATAAGGCGCGTAATGTTTATGAAAGTTTGGTCATGACATTATACAAAAAAATTTCCTGGGTTGTACAATTTGATGAGTGCAAAACCAAAAATACAGACTTTATTATATTTATTAAAATCTAAATATCTATAAATATACTAACTCCTACTCTACTTGTAGCTTAGTAGACTGACTTATAGTCTTTCTTTTTCTTCCTATCCCTGTTCACTATTAGAATGTATAAAATCAAACATATAATGTTGTCTCTCTCTGGCAAGAGTATGTCATATACAGGGCATAATTAGGGTATATTTTGGTAATAATGTCTTTTATATTTCGAAATTTTAACATAAAATTGGTGCGTATTTCTATTAGGTCCATTTATCTTATTGGAATAAAATTCTTGCCGACCAATTATTAACTTCCATATTACTTTAGTTTTGTTTTCCCCACATAACGAAAAAGGCCAACGAATATAGGTAAACTTTCCTTATACGGAATTGGTCATGAAAAGTTTTTGACCAATTCAGAGGTCAAGTTAACGTAATTTTAACTTTAATTGTTTGTTGGGAATAATATTGTTTCTTACTCTTCGGTCAATTATTTGATTCTTCCGATCAGAAAATGCATCCTCATTTCGTTGCAAGGTGGCCTCCAATCTTGTAAAGGTTCTATGATCAGGAATGAGGCGCTTTGGATACCTTTCTCGATATAACTCTACAGCTCTTCTTGAATTTTTTTATGACTCGCTGTAAATTAGCAACATATCAACTTTTTCTGAATGAGAAAACGTATTAGATAATAACATGCATTTTGTGACATGTATGCACTTTAGACAACGAACATTGAATTATTTTCCAACGACTATTTGATCCTTCCACCGCTAACGTGATTTTTAGGTGTTATTTCTTTTGATACTCTTTGGGACGATATTGCTTATAACTTTTAAACAGGAATACAGGAAAATTTCTCTAATAAAAGTTTATTAAAAAAAAAAGAGTTTTTTAAAACGAAAAAAATTGGGTATGTTTTTGGAAAAAATATAATTTATGACGTCATTATCCCGTTATTACCGTTTAACACCACGTGTTCCAAATTTTATTTAAATTATTTGTATCCTCACGGTCTCTATACTATAGCAGGGTTCTCAGCGTCAGGAAAACCTGAAAAACCTGGAAATGTCAGGGAATTTGAACTTTGTCAGAAACGTCAGGAAAAGTGCCAATAATCGTCAAAAATCAGGAATTTTTATTGTCGTCAGGAAAATTTGTAAACGCTGCTCATGCCGTGTCAAAATTATTTATTTAATGAACCAATGAACGCACCCAGTTGCCAATTTCTGTTTGCTTCAATCACGCACCCGCAGATTGATAGAAAGATACGGATATATCTTGAGTGTATAGCTGTTTTCTTGTAACGAACCGTATTCATCGACTATTTCAAAACGTATTCAATGGTGACATTACTTATGTAATGCACCAAGAAAATGTATAGTTTCAAAACGTAATGTCATCAAATATTTGTTTCTCTTTAACATCACACTCACACTTTTTGATTTTGAACAAAACAAATAGTTACGTACATGTTCGTATGAGTGACAAGATGCTTTTGTAATGTAATTTAAGATGTCTAAAAACACGTTTGCAGAGGTACACACAATAATCCACAACCAATTCCTTTTAAATGAACAAGATAAGAAGTATAAAAATATCAACCATTTTAAACATAAAATCTGAAAATTTAAATCACCGATTTTGAGATCTCTACTTTTTAGGCAACTGCTACATAGACCAATAGCAAAGCATCCAAAGAGTTCAAACCAGATTCAGTGGACGTTTTAAACACGGTTTAAAAAGCAACCTGTGTGACGTGCGTCACTGTTTCAATGCGAAAATGTAGTGTTTTAAACCGATTTGAATACATTTCATCTTAAAAATACAGGTTACAACTGTCTGCTCAGTAGTGAAAACTATTTTTATCGGTTTGTTGTGTCTGTTTATACATATTTTTATTAGATCTTTTATTAAATATTTATATTTGTTAATATTTAACATAATACAATATGTTCAATGACTGAAATACATCTTTTTTTATAAAATTAAATATTTACGTATTTGTCAGCGAATGGGCTCATTTATGCATTATCATTTGACTTGTTTTTATTTTAGTTTGTTTTTAAAAATATGAATTTTGTATGCTCTTTGTCAGGGCATTTGATTTTGTAAAATTGCTGAGAACCCTGTATAGATAGATTTCTTATTTCCTCTTTTAAAATGCATGTTTTGATACATTTTAGTGCCTTATAAACTCTAATGAATGTCAGATGGAAATAAAATTTAAGTGGGTTAAAAGGGTTAGTTGTTCCATGATGCTTAAAAATGTACGCCAGTCAGTTCTGGATGTCCGGAATAATGTACGGCCGAACAGTCTGTCGACCTCGTCCCGATTTCCGATTCGATTCGAATATGCCGGAATTCCGGGTTCTTATTTTCCGGACTCCAAAAGTGAGGCAAGGGTGACGTGTGGAGGAAAATCAGTCATGGGATTCCGTTCATAACTTTTAAAAAGGAATGCGAGGTATTTATCGATTGAACTTTGCCTTCGGAGCCTTACCAAAACAAGAATTTTCTAATAATGGGTATTTATTTAAGTAGTAGATAATACTTACCCCTTCATACAACTGTAAGTATTTAGGTTTGTTGTCTGTTTTCGAAAAAATCTAAAAATGTATAAAATGCATCAGTTATATTTCTTAATCCATGAGGGAGACTCTGGACACTTAATGCGAATTTGTGAACTGTTAACAATTCCAATTGTCAAATATACATATTTGATACCTGCTAAAAGACTAACATTCAAAATAACCTATTCCCGTGATGTACAGAAAACCTTGTACCTTGTTTTGTTGCATTCAATTATCAGCTTGTAGCCGCTGTTCCAATATAACTTTTTATATTTCATTAGTGGGTTCGTTTGGTGTAAAATAATACTGATTTAACGATAATATACAGGGTTAACTATGACTAAGTACAAAAATTTAACCACGTGCTCAGGAGGCCTAAAGACAATAAAAATTATTCCAGAATTTTAGCTCGATATTTAAAAAATGGGGCAAAACCCTTTTTCCTACGGAAAGTCGGCGCCTATGCTAAGAATCGACTGAGATGGCTTAGACCCATAGATAAAACTTACAGCTGTCAACAATATCTACTACCATCGTCGTTTTTTTGCAGCATTTCTAAATGTAGAAAAGAAAATTAACATTCTAATAGTAATAATACCTGATAGATAGGTAACAGTTAATCCACTTAGCTCCAGTATTTTGCATTCGTTTTCCATTATTTCTTTATAAACTGGTATACCTAACTACATATTCGCTCATTACAGCCACTCACTACCGATAAAAGACACTTCCCGTAGGTACAATTAGATAGATTAGATTCCTATTTATTATAACAAAATCGAACGAAAGGAATAAGAGACGTTTAACCGCGGCAGTTTTGTCCCATAACCTAGAAAACCAAACCGGCGAACTATATTGTAGGAAATTATCTGCACCCAATACAAATATCTTTATTTAATAACTATAAAACGTTTAAAAATTAAAATAAGGCACTAAAAACTTCAGAAGAACACAAAATTACAACGTAAACACAGGAATTCAATTATGACATGACAGGACACTACTGACACTGACTAATGAGCGACTGTTGCATGCTTGTAGAGTATGCAACCAACAAGCATTATGGCGGCGTTAAATAAGGATTTAAAATAAAATCGAAAAAAATTTTTTGGCTTTATAAATAAGTTTAGAATTTTTGAGGGTGATTCCTTAATTCTTATTTTTCCCTATCCCTCTTAAAATATTTGTACTAAGTCATAGTTAACCCTGTATACAAGGTGTAACAGTAGTAAGTATTCAAAACTTGTAAGCTTGTAAAACAAGTCGAAAAATTACGAAAACCTTAGTACAACTTTTGTCAGTGGCGGCTCCTAAAGGAGATACGCTCACGTAAAGGGGTAGGGGTAACCTCAGACACAGTTTTTAATGCGTAATATCAAAACGGTTCAACATTAAGTCACGAAATTTTGGTGAAATATTAACCTTGACGTGCTTAATAAGTCTCATTAATTACATTTCAAAATTTTCTACAGGGGCGTAAGAAAATGCAAGGCTCTGGTACAAATTTAATCATATATTTTTGTAGTTAATTTTTTCTAGTTTCTAACTCCAAAATATTAAAATATTAAGTATTTAACATAACAAATGTACTCTCGTTAAATTTCAATAGGATGTATCGTTTTCAGTAAAATCGATTTCAATCATTCTTAACGTGCCCCACATTCAACATCCATAGCCAAATAAATTAATTAATTGCAGTGTGCCATGGAAAAAACAACTAGTCTGACAGTTAACAGAAATGTCAAGTATTTTTAGTTTGAAAATTGTATTATTTGAGTCTACGCAGTGCCATTTTATAGTGAACAAAAATAGATAAAAATTATTTAAAAATGCAACCGTATGCATATGTAGATATGCTTTTGACGTTAGGTGGAGTGTCATGGGAGCGCAAGAGCAGCCTCACACCGATATGGTATACAGTTCCCCAATAGAAATGTACCCAATTATAAAATATTTCTTTGCACCGAAAGGCGTTGTTTTTATGTTATTTATATTACGGTATTTTTATTTGTACTATTGTTTTTAATTGTTACTGTTAAGAGTGTTAAACATACTTGACATTTTGTTAACTGTCAGATTAGTTGTTTTCTTCATGGCGCACTGCAATTTATTCAATTATTTGGCTATGGATGTTGAATGTGGGGCACGTTAAGAATGATTGAAATCGATTTTACTCAAAAACGGTACATCCTATTGAAATTTAACAAGATTACCGTTTTTATGTTAAATACTTAATATTTTAATATTTTGGAGTCAGAAACTAGAAAAAATTAACTACAAAAGATTTGTACCAGAACCTTGCATTTTCTTACGCCCCTGTAGTTAATGAGACTTATTAGACACGTCAAGGTTAATATCTCATCAAAATTTCGAGACTTAACGTTGAACCGTTTTGATGTTACGCATTAAAAACTGTTGCTGAGGTTACCCCTTTAAGTGAGCATATCTCCCTTTGGAGCCGCCACTGACAAAAGTTGTACTAAGGTTTTCGTAATTTTTCGACTTGTTTTACAAGCTCACAAGTTTTGAGTACTTACTACTGTTACACCTTGTATATTTCCTTAATAACCACCTCGCTTTGAATAATATCCAGCTATATGATTAAAATAGACATCATCTATATAGAATTATAATAATAAATTATGCATATATCCACATATTGAAATGATCTTTATGTGCCAAGGAACAGATCGATTGGGGTTAAATCTGGCTATTTAGCTGGTAATTCCAGAAAATCTGCCCCCCCCCCTCATTTATCAGTTAGGAAAAATTGTATCTAAGCGTTTTTTGCAATATTTACAGTTATTAAATACTGAACTTATTCTGTAAGTAATTTCCATACTGTAGAATCGGTGTGCCTCACACCAATGCTATCCTGAAATTAACATGCAGCCTGCTGGATGCGTACCAGTCCTGCATACCGTATGTGCCTTGCGATTGGGTAGATTTCGAAGAGAAGGCTTTAATTTTGATTTATATAGCGCTACCTCCGAAGCGCTAAAAAAATACAAATTACCGCGTACTGCGAGCAACAATATACGGTCCCACAAAAAGTGTCGCTATTTTCCTATTTATATTCATTATGGAAGTGTTAGCAGGAAAGCAGGATGTTCGCGTTTTGATAAATGCTTTGTTTTTTAATCTGCTTAACATGCTCCTGGTATATTCGTATGATATACGTAATTAGTTTGTGATATTCGTATGGATTTTACGAATAAATCTTCATTATCCCGCTCTTCGCTGTTTTCTATAATTCTCTCGTACATATACCTACATATTGTCACTTTGTCTGCGTTCTTTATCCCCTGTTTGTATTCCCGCTGCCGTTCGTTCATGTACAAGGAAATTCGGGCTCAGTTTATACTTGGGATTTAATATGTTATTTGTAAGGATTAGTTTAATAACACAAATAAAGGTTCTTAGGGAACATTATGCTTACAAGCGAACTCGCTGCGCGTTTGCATGTTTGCAAAATACCAGATTACTAGGTATGAGAAAATCCATAAATAAATATATAAAGAAATAAATGTCTTTTATGTAGTTTTTATTTCAACGGTAGTTGACGCAGATATAATCTGAAAGTAACATAAGTATGTATAGGGTGACGCCTACATACGTGCAAAAAGGTTAACCCTGGCTTGTTACGATGAAAACAAAGAAATTAATTAAATTTTATCAAATGTAAAAATATTGCATAATTTTTCAGTCAAAAGTTTGCTAAAATACTCTTAACAGTCGTGGACAAAGTATATAGTATTCTACTGGCTAATGGTCTAATGGTTTTTAATTGACTCAGGTGATTTACGCCACTCATCTACTGCAGCCATCATTATATTATGCTCATTCAATAATATACTATTTTCTTCATATAGGTATAAGTGACAACTTATGTGACTGCTGGATAATATTAAGTGTCGTTTATATGGCCAGGAGTATAAGTACTTATACTTCTAAGCATGATAGTACCTACTATGAGTTCAATTCTCTTTTATATTGTATCATTTTTCTTGTATATTTATTATTAATATTTAGTAAAAGAACAATTGTGAAGATTTGCAACATTTACAAATCCTCCACTTGTTGCATATCAATTACAATATTTTTAGGGTCAACTAATTTTAAAGAAAGTAATGCTTATTGTTCGACATTTTCCGCAGAACTAGGGGTTGAAGAATTCTCTTCAATTGAATTTTGGTCTTACTTTGTACAGAATTTACGCTTAGCATAAAAACTATCACTTATTCTCCTAACAGCATAATATGCTAAATGTGTTTTGCGTAAATTTGCATCATTATCATTAAATAGTTCACTGAAGTTTGGTAAAAGTGTAGACATACACTAAAGGAACCGAGTGTAACTATAAGAATTACGTTAATACTAATATTAAATTTATTTAATAATGAATTTCAATAATCCCTAATTTGTATTCTTCATTTTACTACTAATTTTATTCTTTCTTTGATGAGCATTTTTCCGTCCTTTATTCAACATCCTGTAGGAATAATTCGCTATAGTTTCAGTCTTCGCATTTACGTATGTTTCTATTCGTATATTACGTATACACGGTTGGAAAACGGTGATGGTCCATCTGCCGTTACATGAGAGCGACAAAGTAAAGTATAGAAATCCGTGCGTTAGACAAGGATGGCTATAGGAAGACGTTTTATAAATTAGAATAACATCTGAGCAGTCACTCCCCCTTTTATTTGTTTTGAATGGGGAAACGGGCAGTGACTATTTAGATTTTAAAATGTTGTCAATATATTCATTCTTGTCTATCGCACGGATTTCTATACTTTACTTTGTTGCTCTCATGTTACGGCAGATGGACCATCACCATTTTCCAACCGTATATATTGATCCATACAGTACTTAGGTCACTGTATTTCAAGAAACTATATACTAATAAGGAAAGTTCGTTCCAGTCAAGTTTCCCCATAGGAGCCGCCAAAGAACATACTTTATCTTAGAATTAGTTACCAAACTACTATGTGCCATAGATTGGAAGCGAATTACAGACGACCTAGTTATAGGAATTGTAGACACTGCCTATAGGGACATGTTGATGTACGTAACTTTTTAGTTTCAAGAACCAGCAATTCCTTGTTCGATTGCAAGCAATTGTTACGAGTCTTAGAACCGTCAATCATTACTAATATGTCCGCCTATTCTCTTTTTAGGAAAATTATAGGTTAAAGTTGACTGTAATGAATATTACTATATTTAGATGATTGATTTTTTCTCTTAATAATGTAATAAAGTTAATCCAATAATACATCGACTTTGACATCGACATGCGATAGATCAAGGTAATCAGAATTATAATATTACTGGTTGAAGGCAAAATTTAGCTGACAAAAAAAGTGAAAAGAAATTCCCAAGGAAAAAAATTACATTTACACACAGTATTAATACTATTTAGTTTAATTTCTGCATCGATTCAAAGAAAACGAGCCACCCTTTGAACTTATGAATGAATAATGAATCACATCTTACTTTATAACTTCTCTAAGGAATTATTAAACGTACCTTCGTTGGCGGGTAATGTTTTGTCTGTGTTGTGTTTTGCCGTGCTTCCAGAACATCCAGATGGCATCTAGATTGGAAAATTAAGTCAACTAAATACTTTACCGTTAATAACACGCGCCGTTTGACAGTAGAAATTGCGCGAAAAGTTTAAAAAGAACAGTTCAAAATATGGTCATTGTTGGCGTACCTTCTTTACAATGACTACAACTAAAAGTAACGACAAATATTAATATAATTTACATTGTTTTTATAATAATTGAGGTGTCTAATAGATAATAGTGATTTCGGCCTCCTAGAGTTGGTTCTAAGGGTGCTACGGTGAAAATCGTAATAATGTAATAAATTCCATAATCACTGTATGAAAACCCCGATAAAACATATTTACAGAATTCAGTACGTTATTACATCTCGTACTATTTTGATAAGGTACTTGAAAACAGGTAGGGGACTCGGATGCCCCACTGATTTAATTTTGCTCTCAATAAAAACCGCGTTGATGTAGGTAATTTGTTTATTGGGTGTTAATAATATGCTTTGGGTGCTGCGAGCAGTAACAAAGTTAATTCAGCATGTAGGTCGTATTACAGAATGAAATTTGTGAAAACCCCGGCTTTACCGGAGATATTTATCTAAATGGAACGGTTTTTTATATCCAGCACGACTATCATTTAGAAAATAAGGCATTGTTTTGTGTACCCCGCATAAGGATTCAAGATAATGAACTGTAATAGTCGTTTAAAATATTGTAACGATTTAAAGCGCAACTGTATTAGTCATATTTTATCTTTCAGATTTATATATATTTCTAAATGGCCATTACCTTTTAATATTTTAAGCTCGTCCAAGATCATTCAATGATCATCGTTCTCCGTTACTTTTTTTCCATCAATTTCATTAAAAAATCATCCGTAAGTAATGGATCATGAAGACATTAATTTTTCACTTCAAAATCATAATCTGTTTTTATTTCGATGTATTTTCTAAAGAGCCACATCCGTCATATTTATGTAAATGAGAGTATAACTTTTTTGACCCCAGATTATGATTTCTCATATCCAAAAACATCTATTCCCAAATTTGTATGTTATGCGAATCTTTAGAAAACACATTGTTTTCGAAATTAACAACATTGACAATGACAGTAAATAAATAACCATCTATAGAAACTTAAATTGCTGTTACAAGAATTATTCAAACATTTAAAAACGCGCAGCTAATCCTTCAGAGCAGTTACTTTCACACAATATTGTTAATAACTAATAAAAAATGTATCTATATATAAAAAAAAATCATTATTTGATTTTAAATCATGATTTTGACTTAAAACGTCTCTGCGCAAACAGCGCTGGCCACGCCAGATTTTGAGACAAACTGACGAATAGTGAAGGTATGTACAGTTTGAAATGGATGCTCTACTTGTTATTTTACTAAATTACTAATTTATCTAAGCTGCCCTTTAATGCATACCAGAAAAATTGTAATGGCAATTGTAATTGTTCGATATAAAATAACCGCCCGACATTTTCTCTAAAAGGAAACCGTAGGCGATACTGAAAGGTGTTTGGTGTGTACCGTTCCTTATCGCAAATGAAACAAATCTGTCTGTTGATAAGACTGCAGGTGAGAGAAGGGACATTATCACTTCCTTATCGTGGTTATTTAATCTTGCGGTGAGCACAAGATTCGTTAAATACTGTATAGAATAGCGCTTACACCAAGGTGTTGATTTAGGTTCATGTTTTTGGATCACGGTTGTGCGTTAGTCATGCAGATGATGTTCCGTTTCGGTACATTTTTAATTGAGTCTGACAGTGATACTACACATGAGAGCACAAGAGTGCTTGCATAAATTTTACTTTGTTGGCTTCAATTGCTTTTCGACAAATAGCGCTTCTACCTGGTGATATTATTTGAATACCCAAAGTATAATATAACCTGCAGTCATGAGGTTAATATGTATGTAGATAGTTGAACTTCGGCTATAATAGTCATAAAAAAGACAAACGTAGACGTACTTTGTCTCCCTTATATTTGACGTACGCTTATGGACAATGGGCACGGCATTTGGGCAATAGTGTCATTTCAGATTTGACTAAACGACCCTATTTCTTCTAATGTCGTAACGTAAAATTGTATTTAGAATATTTTGTTACTCTTCATTTATCATTTGAAAGAAGACTAAAAGCATGTCAGATTTCTATCATGCAAAAAATTAGTAAACCAGTAACATTGTTTCGAATAACCCCAAAAGAAATAAATTCTAGCTCAAAACTAAAAGTCGATGTGGTTTATCGGAAGTAGCCAAACAAGCGTGCCGCCCCCGTTCGTGAAACAATATAATAATAAATTATATAATAAATAGTTGTAGTTTCGAACTATATTAAATTTTTTATCATTCCTCTCGTATGATTACATCCTACCAAAAGAGAATTCGCGTGTATAGCGAACATAAACGCGCTACAACTATAGACATGCATATCCGATAAATCATTTTGTAAATTCCAAGATCCAACGGAAGTACCTACGTATTTACATTTTTAAGTAGTATATAGCGAAATTAACTTGATCCTCTTGCGCAAGGGGATTTGGCTCCTAAGTGAGTTACCGACTACAAAAGAGGACAAGGAAATATTTAAAAATCACGCCTTTAAAGGTTTATTCCAGAATTGGTAAATTTTTTTACTATATTACAATAAAAATCCCAAGTAACACAAGATATTTTATAGCGGTGGTTAAGAATGTTCCTGTAACTAATTTTTGGAGAGTTAAAGTTGCAAGGTTTAGTCGCATAGACATCTTATTGGCATCAACACAGCAGCTAATAGCGTGAAATAGGCACATTTTTATAAAACAGTTGCTGTATAAAAATTATATAATTGTGTTTTCAGAGTTGTATATAAAAACAAGTTATGTTTTAGCAATGAGCTTATAGCATTGATACAACAAACTATACGATTCTAATAAAGCATGTCATGATAAGGTCTTATAAAAACGTTATACAATTATTCTGCTTTATTTACAAGCCCATCACAACTATAAAGCTAATATTCGACTTTCTTTAAATCTTACGACATATGTTTATATTAGGTATACGATGTTATACTTATAATCTCAAAAATATCTAATTCAAAGTTGAATTTCAGGCGCGAATAAAATTTTACTGTGATAAACGAATAAAGTAGGTCGAAAAGTCATACCGCGCCTACTAAGAAATAAATATACTATTTTCGTTCACAAAAAACTAAATTTAAATACACTACACTAAAAAATATCCCCAGTTCGAATTCTAAATTCCATATAATAAAAACTTATTTTTAATGAGCAACGGAAGTTGTTTTCATGAGAAATTATTATTTTTTTTTCAGATGAACGCTGAAAATCAATTGGAATTAAATGAATAAACATGGCGCTAAAATAATAAAACAGTTTGGTAACTTCAGAAGCATTTAAAAAACTTTAATGTTATGTAAAAGTGAAACATAAGAGCATTATGTTTTGTAGAAACTCGTTTGCTGGTGTTAACTACCTTTAAGAAGCAGTTTTACTTTATTGTCGCGCAAAAATAAAATACTTTTGTTTTTGCTGTAAGAAAATAACCTGAAGCAAAAATACTGTATAAGTGAAGACACAAGAACGTTCTGAAAATAGTTTAAATATTTTCTATAAAACGTTTTTCTTGTTGGGATTACATTATTCTAATAGGTACTTTAAACAGCAAAATAGCGGCAACCTTTTGCACGTGGCCTAGCATTAGTTTTTTTTTTCAGATTGATTGATTTTGATTGACTACTACGCATTATAATATATATTTTCTGACCGTATTGTCAATCAATTGCTACTATGAATAAGTGTGATATGACACGCTTACAAGCTCATGAATGATGTTCAATCTCAGATAACGGAGTAATTGTTATTTGGATTTAGGATCTTCCAACCCTTAACAACTTCCAATTGGAAGAGTGAATGTTTTAGTGTATCCGCAGGGATAAGGATGCAGGATTTATTTCATTTAAGAATAAGGTTCTCTCTTACTCTAGATTTATTAGTTTGTTCGGAAAGTTGTGAGCTATATGTTAAAGATTCTCCGTGGTTAAATAGATTTAATCACATTTACTTAGTAAAAAAATAAAAGAGAGCAGTGCTTTTCAAGCTCTTCCAAAACAACATATAAAAATGCAGTTATCTAACTTATTTCTGTCTAAGGATGTATTATCGACACAGTATCAAAATAATACTGAACTATTGAGACATTTAGGTCAGATAATGAATGCTTGGGGGATGTGACCAACACCGCATGCAATTTTTCCCGATAACATCTACTCTTTTTGTAATTCGCGTAGACTTCTACAGAAATAATAACTTCTAATTTGCACTGCTGTGTATTATAATATCTAGAAATCTAGTAATAACCGTCAATACAACTTAAATTGCACTTTCTATTTCTAATAATAGAGGTGTTGCATTATTTCTGAATAATTTATGAGGCAGGTTTACGTTATTAAATTGTACAGAAACGCAATTTATAGTGTTGGCAAATTGTTTTGTCATCAACTGTAAAAATGAATTAATAAAGGTGTACAAGCTAACCTTGAACCGATAGATCAGAAAAGCAGTTGTAGTAAAAATTCACTGAACCAACCAAACTGCTTATTTAAGGTTAACTAACTTGCAAGTATACGAGATGATTGTAAATGTAGCATAAATTTAACTGCGCTTTTTTAATCTCAAAAAGAGCATGAGATGGTGCCAAATTTTTCGAAATCGAATACAAAAATTTCTGTTAAGGGTAGTCAGAAAAGTACCCTTATTTATAACCGATTTTGATAAAACGTATGATAGTTAAAGACCCTTATGGTATGATTATTACCTACAATTGTTATTTCATTATCTTAATGACAAAGTTATTTCAAAAAATATTCAAACGATAAGACTCCTTTGGAGGGAGGTCTTAATAACGTTGCTCTAGAGAACCAATGTTTATGGGAACTTTTGTACATTTTTTTCTACTTTTACCGCCTTAAATTTTGTAGGTACCAATTTTTCCAAACACCTTGCATCGATTTTTCGTCTATTTTGATGTGTAGAAACCGCAGTTAAATTTATGGTACAATCCACAAGAATAACAAAATAAAAAGTGAAGTTCTAGATTCACACAGTATTAATGCTTCAAACGATGTAGTTGTAACGCTGAATATCAGACTGTCTCTAGTCGAACCCTTTGCAACTACCCCAGAAGCAAACTTTGGAAAATAGAAACATTCAATTATTTAAGCGAAGGAGCAATTGATAACATCTTCTGTGGATATCCTGTGCTGGAGGGAACGCCGAAATCCTCTTTCCGCACCGATAAAAGTCATCTGATGACGTTGTTCGTATCTGAATCCCAAACATTTCTTAAAAGTAACTTTGATTTTGTTTTATTTGAGATTGCTCGTGCACGCTGAATCTTAAAGACAATTCGGGAATCCGAAGGAATAAAACGAGAGCAAAAAGCGGACCGGTTATAAAGGCAGGGAATTCGAGGAAAAAGACCGAAATATGTTTTACGTTTATTACAATCCTAAAACAGGGCACTATTAGGATTGTGCATTTCACTGTAGTCGTTTGTAATTACCCGGTACACAGGAACATACTCGAATTTTACGGCGGTGCGCTGTATTTTACAATTTTATAGTTCAGAACATAATGCAATTTCCTTGTAAGTATTTCTATGAAATTATAAAAAATGTCAAATATGTACAGGATGTCCCAATTCCGTCGTAATTTTAGGGTATTTCGGATAATTATATACAAGGTGATTCAGTCATAATGTCATTAATTTTAAGGGCCTAATAAAGACAGAAAATCGGAAAACAAAAATTTTTTCTCGACCTTTCAAAATATAAACAAATCACTCCATAACAGTCACTAACACTTATTATAAAATTCTCATGATCTCATATTGGTTACATGGGGTTTTTATAATAATGCAAATTTAATTATCGTTTGTTTCTATTATTGTTTAGGGGTTCTGCAACACTTGTCATTAAGTAGACATTAAAACAAGGTTATTGGCCTAAATTTTTGTTGACAACACCAGGTTTTTTGATTACTGTCTGTATTTAAATACAAAAAACGTTTCAGCTTCTCTTAGGTAATAATTTATCCTAGTTAGTATTGGATTTTATTTCACTATTATGAAATGTGAACTGTTGGAGTTTTATAATTTAAAACACCGTGTATACAGGGCGTTTCAAAAATGATTACAATCTTTGGGACACAATAAGGCGATTTCCATATTCTAACCTCTACTATGTCCCAAAGTATATAACCTCTCTTTTAAACACCCTGTATATTGTATACCTAATTCAAATTATTATCGTTGTTTGAGGTTTAAAGGGTCGGTAGAATTAGGCCTTTGCATGGAATATTCAGCAATATTCTACGGGATAACAAGGTACATCATTTGGGTTCAAAATATGTATGAAATTCAATGACGATCTAAATCATGTTTATTTTGGAATGTGGAACAAGTTGTGTTGTGTTTAGGCAACAAATCATTTCTATAAGAAAAGGCATAGAGAGAGAAACTGAGTGATCATCCACAAATAAATATAAAAATAAACGATTCGGATGACATCCGAATTGTCTTAAAAAAATTATTAAGTATGGTTTTATATTGCATATTATGCTACTTATAAGATACCTAAAAGAAACAAATTCTAGCAGGTACCTTACCAGATGTCCCAAGATACTGTGTTAAATCGTCTATATACTTACATTAGCATTATTTTGGTATCACACGAAATGTTTCCTCCGTCATTATTTTCGTAAGCGATATAGTTTTCAACAACAAATTTATTGAATTTTAAGTAATGTAGCCGAGCTTATGCATTTTCCTCGGTGCTCGAATTGCAATATTTTATCTTGCGATCGCTAATGGGGTTTATTAAAAACAATCATTTAACAAATTTTGTGTAGTACATTATTATAATTTCAATATCGTGTTACACGCAATATCTATTAGCTTAATTCACTACACTTTCGTTTGCCAACTTTATTGCATTTCCGACTTCTAATAAGGAAGGAAATAATGAAAATGTATCCAAATATAGACACTCCTTTCCTTATTATAAATAGGAATAGTGTTTTGTGCGCTTGAATAATTTTCCCACTATTAAACAGAAAACACTATCAAAAAATGTCATAAAGCAGTCAAATCAGAGATATTATTTTTTTCATTAAGATATGTATTCGCTATTATACAGTTCGTAGGGAAATAAATACTGCCTGAGATATTGAAATAAATTTAATCTTCGCAACTGTTAAATATCCGATTTTTTTTTGTTCAGTCACCCATTAGAAAAATTTACACAACCGTCGATTTGGACGCCAAATTAAGCAGACAGCGGAGGATTTTTATTTTTATCCTGGAATCGGGAATTGAAATTAAAAAATGTCACAGTGGTTTCAGCTCAACGTCGACTCAACAAAAAATCGTTCCTGCTGAACACATTAATTTGTAATGCGGAATGCTGACATTATTTTTGTATAAATTTAGCTAATTGGCTATAAATTCTTCCGTTTATTATCGGAATTTATTGACACAAATGTGTGAGTATCTACGAGATATTGTGTCAGAAAGTATTTGTTTTCAGTTTTTAAAATTCATTTTACTACTTAAATAAATATTTAAAATGTCGCTGATATGTTTTACATCGAAAACCAAATGGGTAGATACTGTAACTGCTATTCTATTATTTTGTATATCTAAAAATGCAATGTAAAATAAAATTTTCTCTAAAATATAATTTTACTGTAAAAATTTAATGTGACGTCGCAACCATTACTTTGCAAAACGGCAACGTCGCAAATTCAACTCGATATTCCACACATAGTTGGACTTGACAGGAATAAAAATATTCATTCTTTTACCCTTAGTAATAATGTAATATAATAATGTTAAGATTAGACTTAATAATAATTAATGTTCAGATAGACTATTTACAACCTCATGCCAAATTCTATTCAAATCGACTTAGGGGTTACTAAAAAATAACAGTTTATACCATTTTTAAGAAAAATTATTTTGCGAGATTGTACACGAGTTTATTATTAGATTTTAAACATAATTATGCTGTTATTTTAACAAATTCTAAGAGTCTTATCATGGTTAGAAGTTTAAGAAATTTCTAGTGTACAAAAACACCGTGTTTTTTTAATACCGTTCTTTTTTACTTCGCTTTTCTATACACGCACGCATGATGTAGGTAGTGCGCGATTTCACATGCGGTATTTTGAATGCTTGGGTCAACATCGATATGATCTCCTGTAATAGCGTTCCATTGTAAACCAGGATCTTGAAAATGTTAACAATCCGATGTCAATTATAGATATACGTGTAACTGCTGAGACACGACATCACAGGAAATCTAATTTTCATAAAGTTGGTATACGGAGCTGAATGTAACATCTCCGGATGGTACACTGTCCCCAACAGTTGTCATATACAGAGTGTTACTGCGTTCAATATAAAGAGTCTATGTCTAGTGACCATATTTGCAGTCATACTGGTCTCATATTTGATACGTTATGCCAAGTTCTCATGGAAAATTACGCGCGGCTCGTACACATTTTTTGATTGTATTATGAAAATGTTCTAACTGTTAATGCGAAAGATATCCGACAATGGTAGGCAAATGTTTGAATCCAGCCCTAGGTCAAATATAATGATGAAAGTTGTTCTTTTCAGACTTACCATAGACATAAGAAATGTTAAAGCCTACCGACAAGTGTGATTCGAGGAGACTACGTCAATACAATTTTAAAATATCCCTAGAAAATAAATGCTATTAATTTATTTCACAAATCATAATGCTCAAGTACATGTGTTCTGATAAATTGAACACAAAATTATACCAAAGTTAAAGAGCAAATATTACTGTGAACTTTGGCTATACATATTAACATCTGGACATTATGATATTTATCACTTACATTACTATAACTGGTTATTCCAGGTAAAATCTCACTTCCCTCTCCACTTTTCCCAATAAATCAAATCCGCACTGCAATCACACTAATTGCGATAAAATTATTCGATCGGCTTTATCGGCCATTTCGTGCGGTAACCACAATAGAATTCTCGGCTAGTCCTTAATGCTCCTTTGTTTTTATTAGATTCTCTATTTGTGCAGTTAAAATTGCATTTTGTGCATTGTGTATTCCCGTTGTGTGTTTTATAAGTTCAACCTCAGACAGGCTAGACTCCGGGCGAAATACTAAAAAGCCCCACGAGCGGATATTAAGCGCTTTTCGTTTTTCTTGCCGTTCCTTGGCAATGTGTTAATTATGCCCGACTTTCGTTTTATTTGCATGAGATGGACGGTGAGAGAAGATAACCGTTAACCGGCGGTACCTTTAAATCGCCATCTTGTTAAAGCAGCGAATGTAAAGTAAGTCCTTACATACAAATGGTAAAATGTAGGTAGGAATTCATTGAGGTCAATTAAGATTCTGTACTTCTATACAGGTTGTCCCATAATTAGTGTGCAATACTTTAGCAGTAGATTCTACGATCAAAAAGATCGAAGAATCGAAATCGAAAATGTTTAACGAAAGATCAAAAATTTAAAATCGACTTCTCTTGAAATACGAAGCATTTTATCGAAGTAAATCAACAGTAGGTATATTTTTTGTATAAAAAGTCATATCTATCATAGTTGGATGTTTAAATTTGAAAATATTGACTTGTAAAAAATTGGTGACGCATTTTATCCGTGAGCCCCTCTGCCTGAGACGTCCCTGACCAAAATTTTTAAACACTTTTTATGTAGTTTGTTGGAACATTTAACGAGTGTCCTACATACCAAAATTCATAATCATGCGTTAACTCGTTTTGGAAATATTTTGAAAAACATGGTCTCTTGACATTTATAGAAAAAAAATCTTATTTTTAATCGTAGAATCTACTGCTAAAATATAGCACACTAATTATGGGACACGCTGTATAAAAAATTAAATAGGTATTAGCTATAGTGGTTTCACGGCTTTCACGGCCAGTGCTGTAATTTGATACATGGTGATTTTCCGGGTTGTTGTGCCGTGACCTCGGTAACTGGTAGCTGCCAGAAACAGAGTTAAAATGCACATCCCTAGCATTAGCCGGGATTCTTTTACCTGCCCTGGTTGTTCTCGGGCTAGGCTCTGTGGGGGACAGACCCGCTATCGGTGTCTCTGGGCCCGTCCATATATTGATTTCGGTTCCTATTGTTGGTATTACGACTCATACGGTCGGAACCGTTCCTCAGATAATGGTGGTCCTCCGAGGCGTTCCGTAGCCGCCGCTGTAACTGGTCGCATCATATGCTTCCAAACGTTTCGCCGCTCTTCACTGTCGGCATCTTCAGTGGTGACTGCAAAAGCTTCGCCGCGACTGAGCCTGAGCCTCAGCTCATTATCCGAGGAATGGTTCCGACCGTAGCAGTCGTAATACCGTAAATCCGATAGCGGGTATGTCCCCACATAGCCTAGCCCGAGAACAACCAGGGCAGGTAAAATAATCCCGGCTAATGCTAGGGATGTGCATTTTAACTCTGTTTCTGGCAGCGACCAGTTGCCGAGGTCACGGCACAACAACCCGGAAAATCACCATGTATTAAATTAGGTATTAGCTATTACACACACAAAAAAATATTCAGCAATTAATTCAGTTTATTTAAACATAATTTATTCTTGGGAAACAAATCTTTTTTGGTGTAATGCCAACTTTTTGTCAAAAATAAATAGTTTTATTTGGTAAGAAAATTCCATTTTTTTAGAGTATTTCTTTAAATGAAACAAATAGTTATTCCATTTAAACATCTTATGAAAACTTGATTTTAAAATATGATTTTCAAATACCTAAATACCTATAGTTTTTTCATTTCCCTAAACATTTGTTCAAATCTGTATAAAAACTGTAATTTAAAGTTAATTTTTTTTTTAAATACTAAATATATCATAAATCATTAATATTTGGTGAATTGTTGTAAGTTTTATGTCGATTCTAAATTATTGTTGGTTAACTAGATTATACAAATATTACATGTATTTCTTACTATAAGTTCTTAGATAGTTTTGAATACATAATGGAAGAATTTTAGATTTATATGTGTATCTTGCATATCTTTTAATTTTTCCACTATTATTTTACATATACCTAACATATTTAAATATGGAACAGTTGCAATTTTACGTTAAAAATTCAAAATATCCGTAGCTTTTGCAGTTTCCAACGCTCAGATTATATTAATTACCGAGTAAAATTTTCACCTAATTAACTTAATTAAAAACATAAATTTTCCACTGATTTATATTGTCCACTTTGTGCGTACAGACTATATAATTAAAAATATAATCAGCTTTAGTTGAATTTGAACTATTAATAATCCCTGGTATAACTTTTTAGATAGTGTAATGTTTATTTAATTAAATGAATTTATTTTCATAAAATATGGATAATTTTCTCTAAATAAAAATTAAATCAGCACATACAAAATAGATAATCAAGTTATCTTATTCCAAAATATTATAGTTTTTGTTTTAGTTTTTCCTCAATAACTTCATTATAAATTGTAGTAAATACATAAAACTTGGTGGATGGGCTTTTTCTGGCACGGGAAATTGAAATATAGCCTCGAATCTGGTGTCAATTGTAGAGGGCGCCACGTACAGTACTTCACATGCATTTAAATCGTCATAACTCTTTCGTGTCCTGGTGCATTGATTTTTTAATTAATGACGTAACATAATAAACAAAAGAGACAAGAATTTTTTTTAATGTTTAAGGAAAAATGATATCAGTACTAGATAGCAATAAAAAAATTATAAATGTTAAATCATTATTCATTACTTTTATTTATTATTTTTCAAATTCCAACGAGTAGTTTAATCAGAAATGACAATTTTATAAATATCTTAACTAAAACCTTTGATTTGGAAATAATTTACGTTTAATAATACCGTAACTTCCCCACATCACCATCACCATTAATAATTATGGTAATGTTAAAAACGAAAAACAATAGACACCTTCTTTGATTTCCCGTATTTTTTGCACTAGTGAAGTTGGGAAACAACTACTCATGCGGGCTAATGCCCCGACCAGCGATTAAATTACACCTGGCAAACCTATAATAATAATCGTCATTCGTCAGACGCCAGTGTCACAGACATATACCGCCTGTTTACATCATCAACGTCACACTAATGATATCGGTTGTTTTTCAGACATTTCAGTGTGAAAGTATCCGACGAATAATTTCAAACCTAATAATATAAAATTTATGCAACCCGACAGAAGAGTCTCTTGATGAGTACGCGGTGTAGAACTGAACTGTAAATATTTGGCCGTTCGCTACTCCATGCCTACCGGAACTGAAAATGTACGCAGCAACGGAACAATTGTACATAAAATGCGAGTAGAATTATTTACATTTCTGTTAAGTGAGTTTATTTAGGATAGGCCGACGTCACTGGAAAATTGAGTAATATATTTCCGTACCAAACACAGTTGTTGACTTTCGAGTGAAAAGGAGGGCGGAGAGACTCGTTGCACCGGAGTTACAGATGCATCTCCGGATGCTGCTAAGAAGGCCACGTCGTGTCCCATTCAGGTCACGTAGCGGTTGGTATATCCTTAGGCACATAATCGATGCTAACACGCATCATGTCCATGATATTCTTATATGTAGATTCGGATGTATACAGCTTGTAAATTTAATAGTCATGTTTGTAACCTCAACTGTTGGAGAAATTCGTTTTACGTGCACGGTTCAACAAAAAATTTATTAACTTTCTCAACGCTATGAGTTCGTTCATTTTTTTCGATTCGAAAGAGAAATTAATTCATTCATGGCAAATTAATAATAATCGTCTTCGTGGAATTGTACACATCATTATCCTTAGTATTTACACTAACTATGGCCCAGTGTCACAAAAAACGCCAAAATACAATAAACAAACGCCTGTTTACATCATCAACGTCACACTAATGATATCGGTTGTTTTTCAGACATTTCAGTGTTTGAAAGACCACCCTGTAATATATTTCAAACCAATAATAATATAAAATTTATGCAACTTTCCCTTTATGAAGAGTCTCTTGATGAGATATAAAATATACCGAATATAATTTAGAACTGAACTGTAAATATTTGGCCTTAAACTTTAATTATGCCTACGCAGAACCGCCTGACCTGTACGCAGCAACGGAACAATTGTACATAAAATGCGAGTGGGAATTATTTACATTTCCCCTGTTAAGTGAGTTTATTTAGGATAGGCCGACGTCACTGGAAAATTGAGTAATATATTTCCGTACCATAATAACACTTTTAGTTGTTGACTTTCGAGTGAAAAGGAGGGCGGAGAGAGGCCGATAGGGGGCACCGGAGTTACAGATGCATCTCCGGATGCTGCTAAGAAGGCCACGTCGTGTCCCACTCTCAGGTCACGTAGCGGTTGGTATATCCTTAGGCACATAATCGATGCTAACACGCATCATGTCCATGATATTCTTATATGTAGATTCGGATGTATACAGCTTGTAAATTTAACGGTCATATTTGTAACCTCAACTGTTGGACAAATTCGTTTTACGGTGCACGTGGTTCACAAAAATTTTATTAACTTTTCTCAACGCTATTACTCGTTCACAGTGGCGGCCCGTGGGTTTTTCAAAGGGTGGGCACAAAAAATAAATTTAGAATCATTTAAATGTATTGCAAGAACAGAATGTAATTCTGCGGAAAAGTTAATTAAACCTATATAAATGCCTGGATTTTTGGACAAAGTCTTCTCATCATGACCTCGCAAGGCTAATTCGAAGGCTCCACAAAAACTTTATACACATTATTAAACGACGCAAAATGTGACGATTTTTCCACCTGAATCTTTATTTAAACTTTCCGCTACCGATAGTCTAACATAGCAAATACGCACTATACTCGCGACAAGAATTCAGACGACTTACGTCATACGAACAAATGAATAATTCATTATGTTTTCATCAAAATATTTTAGAAACTGCAACTGATAGTTATAAAACTACATACTCGACTAAGTTTGCATTATATATTGCACTAAATTGCAAAAAATGACTGTTTATAACGCGACCAAATATCGAAAATTACGTTGACAATAAAAACAAATGTGTAACGTCAGCCGTGACGTAGACGTCTGAATTCTTGACGCGAGTATATCTAATTGTTCACGTATGTCAGTTTTTCCTAAAACACTTTTAAATGAGCCACAGAATTTTCATGTTTTTTGGCCCTATCCGTTATGTGCTTTAAATCGTCAAGTCCGTATTTGGTCCACGCTGTAACATATGAAACAAACAAAACATAACAATTTATTTGTCACAGAACAACCATATTTCTCGTATATGTTTCTATTAAAAACTCTATTATATGTTCTAGCTTTACTTGTAGATTCGTAATTAATATATAAATCAGTAGGCCTACCTTTCTTTTTAATTAAATATTTTTGATCAAATGGCACTGGATTGTTTAACATTGTGTAACAGATACTGAACAGAATTTATTTCTGGTTCCGGATCCATTTCTTTTAATAAGTATGTACAAATACACAGAATCACTTTAAAATTATATCTATAATGAGAAATCGCCTTTAAAACCAGCAAAGTTAAAACACAAATTTGTTTACACAACTATTCTGCAAGCGAAATATGTTTGTATATACAAGTACGTACTAAACAAAGCAAGCGACTACTGATAACTGAAAACTGAATGCCGGAGGGAGACGGAGTGATGGAGATTGTTGACAGTGGAGACTAGTGGAGAAGGGACAGAGACACGTATTTCAGTGCCCTTTGTCGGCTTTAAATCGGCGAATTTCATTTACTCCGAGGAGTCCCGAACGTCGGAAAATGAGCCACGTTTGGAGACAATTCTTGGGTTCCCAGGAAATAAAGTTTGATATAGTTCGGCGCGTGGATGGTTGACGGGAAATAAGTTTTGAGTAGTTTTTCGCAACCGATAATAGAATTACAAAAAAATATATAAATCTATAATAGCATCATATATTTCTTCGTGACATGTACAGTGAAGGGAGGGCACGTGCCCTTGTGCCCCTTAGCACCAGCCGCCACTGCTCGTTCATTTTTCGATTCGAAAGAGAAGTGAAAATATGATACACAATAATAATTATCTTTATCCACGACCACTATACTAAGAAAGTTTAACACGTCTGTTTTCCGTAGATTAAAGGTCTTTAGCACACTAGTGGACTAGATATTATTAACATTAACATGTATCTCAAGAAAGATCTTGTCATTTTGACCGAGATTATTTAAATTCAGTCGATACGGAGTTTTTGAAGAACTGGAGGGACCTACAACTTCGTCAGGTAGGACCTGGATTTTTTCAGTAATTGTCATCTTGCTGCACAGTGAATCTTTAATATAACTTTCCGCTACCGTAGTCGATTTCCAACCACCATGACGGTTCACAGTGGTAATATCACTCCCAACATTGACCAGTTATGTTTCCGAAGAACGCCTCTTTCCATGTCCGGTAAAACTTTCTGGATTGTGTTGATGCCTACATGTTGTGTAGTACATGTTTCAGCCACACATTTTTAGGTCGCAGATTGATGTATTTTCGACACATTTCTACAGCATTGACTGAAAAAGCTTCTTCCATGATCGTGTAACTTCTTGCTGCTGGACGAAGAGCGATGTACATTCTGTAACATTTAATATACATATTTTTCAGGAACTATAAATCTCCTCTTTACATCAATCATCTAATGTTATCTGACTGATTTCACAAATTCGACAAGCTCCTGCAATCCTAAATACAACAACTTTGGCCATTAAATAAACTTCATCAGGAGCATTATAAAAAATCACTAATATGTGTCCTCGTACAAATCGCAGATTTCTTGGGCATGTAACCTTTCCCAACTCCATTCCAAAAATCTTGAATACGCGGTTTCGTAAATTTTCTGCGATTTAGCTGGCAAATAATTTTAGTGGTGCTACTTTCGCTGCTTCTACTAATTCTGGTGGTGTACCAGAAATCAGAAATGTCCATTTTTGAACTTTGAATATTCAAAATAATTAATAAATTACTTACTTAAGTTCGCAATTTTTTTAATCCAATCCCAGAATTTATATTTGATTACTTTAAAGGTTTCCTTAGCAACGCATGTCCCAGTTTAAAACTTAAATTTTTTTCTGACTAATATATTGTAATAATATGTTTTTTCAATATTAAGTCGTCGTTTTTCACGTCACAGAAAAAAATTATGTATTATACACGGGTAAAAATATTAGATTTTCGATTGAACCATTTTGCCAAAGAAAAATGCAAATAATAATTCCAAAAAGTTCCTAAAATACTAAAAGTACTGTGTTACTTTTCGAGAAGTGATGGTTAATTTTAGGTTTAATTTTTCATAATAAAATTGCTCAATATATTTCTTCTAATTACAAATTAATGTTAACGGATAGAAAGTACCTAAATAATTTATTACAATGGAAGTGACGATACGCGTAAAATAGAAATAAAAAATTAATGAATTCGAAGTTCGGAAAAATCGACAAATAGTGAAAAAACTGTTAAATGCATTTATTCGCCTAAATAAAGTAATTTTCAAATAATCTTGAATTTGCATCTGCTGATTTGTCAATAAATTTTGACTCAAAACATTATTTCCATTCGTCTTATTTACAATTAAATTTATATTCTTTACTTTTAAAATTAGTTTCACTAAGTATTATGAATAAATCCACTTCAGTTTGCCAATTCTATTCAATAAGACTTACCAATATAAATTACGGGATAAGATGTCCAATTTCTATGAGATTCGTGACGTAGCGATTTCATTGTAAAAATGTTTTTATAGCTAAAAACAAAATTAAAAGTTTCAGTAACCGTAAAAGAAATGAAATTTTCTTAATAAACTGAGGGCACAGTTTCAAAGTAATAACAGCAAATTAGTTTATTTTGTCATAAAGTTTAGGTGCTGCAGTTTAATTTAAGTTTTATGTAATTGCGGACGCGCATATTTTAGCAGAGTGAATTATCCTTTACGGCAAAGTTGAACATAACTTTATGAATTTTTGATGTAGGTATTAGTGTCTGTATTCGTCCGATTTACCTTACTATTTAATGCAGTTTCTATTTATTATCTACTGCGGATGTGAATATTTTTTTTTTAGAAAAATGTTTCTACGAGATCTTTAAATCGCATTCGTAGACAAATATTATACTGTTAACAAAATATCTACATTAAATTCCTCATTTTTTACATTAATTTACATCAAGATGCTTTAATTTGAATATTGATATATGTTTGTTTTAAAGAATGGTTATTACACTTTTATATTACTTTGATTTATAATGTCTTAATTGTTTTCTATTTTCGCACCCGTGTTAAAAAATGTAAGGTTTTTATTTTATATCATATTTTTTACTACTATATAAAATACATTTCGAATTATATCGTTACATCTGTGGTATTTGATCAGCAGAAGTCAGTAGTCTGGAATAATATAACTCAGTCTGATACTATTGATTTACATTATATTATTTTATAAAATTTTAATGACTTTTATTAACTATTGGAATAAAATATGGGTACAGTAACTGGACAATGGATTTTATTATTAATCCAACTTTAATATTACTCGTACAACAGAATTTTTAACAGTTTGTGCAATGTAAAGTTGTAATGAAAAAAACTTTATGGTGCATTGTACCAATTTAATCTATGGATATAGAAAATATACAGGGTGTCCTGGAAAATATGGGAAATATCTCGGATGTAGATGGAACATGAAAAAATAAGATGACAAGTTTCTATAAAAATGTTTCCTACAGGCCCTCCCTAGATTAAGTACACTATTTCAGGAGATTTTTGATTTTTTCTTTTTTGTATGTGAAGTAGAAAGAGTTTTCGAAACAATGTTCAGAAATTCTTAAAAATACATTCGTATTTACCATTTTCTTCTGAACCCTGCAATTTTGTTTATACTTCAGCTAAATTTGGTATATTTCCTGATTTAATTATTGTGCTTGCTTCGCTTGTTTTGATTTAAGAATTCTGCACTGGCCAATAATAACTGCTTTCTTTGACCAATCTTCTCCATTAACACTCAAAAGCGTCCATTACGCTAAACTATTTTATAAATTATCGTTTCAGTCCTTTATAAAACTGTGACGTCCAAGAAACGTTAATAATTGCATTCGCTATATTAAAAATTCTCTTCAAGTAAAAAGCGTTCATTTAATTAGTAAGGACTGCTTTTTCTCGTTCCTTTCTAAAGATAGATCGCGAACAAATAAGTTTCGTTCTTAACAAAGGATATAGTAGCATTAACGTTGCCTTTGAAGTGTCTAGAAAAAGCTGAGCTAAATGCAAATACTGAAGCCTTGTTAAATACCGGGCCGCCACTTCTGGAAGTAATCCCTCGGAAATCGTTCCGTTTGTTGGTACTTCCTAATAAGTTTATTTTGTGTTTTTGCCAGTGACACCCCAATTTGCATCGCTTAAAAACTTAGATTGTTTTTCGAGCTATAGTGGGTCCCGCCCGATTCCAACTAACCGCGATCCAATGGGGATTTGGAGTAATAAAGAACAATTTAAGATTCGTTCTGAGGAGAGAATACATTTAAATTGACAGATATCTCAATGGAAATATAAAAAACTTTTCCCTTTCGGTTCCCTAGAAGAGAATCTGCTGGAGGCGCCCAACATGGCGACCGCGAAATTTGATTTAACTCGAAATGCACTCAGGATAAGTATGTTTGTGATTTCCATTGTAACTTTTGCTCGGGATTCTATCTATAATCGCATGAAAGAGTTGAATTCGAAATGATCAAATCTAACTTTTAGCAACACTGAAATTAATTATTTGCTGTTTTACACTAATAAAAGTTGCTGCGCGAGATTTTCCAGTGTGTAATCTAGAATGTGTAAAATATCTATGTTAATAGTTTTACACGCTATGGCTTTTTTATACGTTTTACACACAATGTGAGAAAATTACTAGTATTATAATAAAACGTACAGAATTTGTCTAATATTTACCAGAGATGTGTTAAAAGTACACCATTTTATGTAAATTTAACACATCTCAGTGTTCTATATCTCTACTCCTGAATGATTGAGCATAATTGCGCAGCTGCAGTATATCAGCTGTTCCAACACACGTCACTACGCCATGTTGGTCGTATAGCGTTGTTGTGTTCAGTTACATTTCGTTTGTTGTGTTCAAATGGTGAACATTTAAATTTAAATTGAGGTATGATCAAAGAAAATGGTATGTACTTACCTAACTAAAACAAATATTATTCATAATTGTGATAGAGCTAAAACTAATTAGGACTATAACTCTTACAAATGTTAGGAGTTCACTCTAAAGTTTTAAATTACTCTATATTCTGATATTCTTGTAGCTTTAGAAAAAGAAAATATGTTCAGGTAACCATCTATTAATTTTAGTAAACTTATATGATGTAGTGCCTGAATACATCTTTGTTTAATATTTGTTGTTTCATTGTTTATGATTTACTAGAACGTTGTTAGTTTATAGGTTCTTTGTTAGAATATCTACCACTGCTACTAATTTTGTTAAATATTTTATTAGAAAACTTGGTTGTTATTCATTTGAACTGAATTATATATTTTTAATAAAATCATAAAAGGTAAAATATCTTTTATACATTGTATTATTATTATTAGTGATGCGGAAGTTCACCTGCGTTTTCAGTTTGTTAATTATTTTCCTGTTTGCGTCTGAAATTTTAATTTTTGTAATACGTTCATTTTGACGTTTTCTGGAATATTCCAGTCTACATTCGATGCATTCTCGACGACTGGGAAAATATTTAGAAGACGTCAAAATAAAGGTATTACAAATATTTATTAAAAATTCTTTCGAAAGAGTGTTCTTACTATTTTTAAAATAATTTTTTATCTGTTTATGTTATTGCAATAACATACCATTTTTACGGCAGAATTACAATACACACATATAATTATTTCAGCGGTTTTAATTTTATTCACTTGCAACTGAATTTGAAATACTGAGTTTATTGGCAACTTCAATGTCTTTGTCAGTGTACGTCGGGTTCGGATTTTTGAATAAATTATATATTAAATAATCGCCATCAGCATTGCGGTCTCAAACGAGATTTAATAGCATTTTCATAGCCAAATTTGCATATTTAATGGCAATCAGTAAATCAACGCCAAATTGTTTACTAACCATAAGCGCATTTAGAGAAATATAGGATATTTTTCATTTTTATTTAAATTTGGACAAATGAAATACTGGTGTCATCCCTACTGAATCAATAGTTTTTCAAATGTATGAATATGAATAAACTTTTATTCAACTGCTATACTTCTAGAGTGAGTTGATTATAAATAATAAAAAGTGAACCACTAAAGGTCAATTGTATTTTTTTATGAGGTCACAGCGGCACCCTTTGCAATATTTCTTTCCAGATTTTAGGTTTATTTGACAAATTGTAAAAGAAAAACGGAATAACTTTCTTATATATGTATTATTTTTTATAACGCATCTATTCCCATATTCTTTCAGATAAGTTATAACTGATTTCTGTATACATTTCAACCAAACACTTACCTTTACAGAAGTACCAACCTTTTTTTTTTCTCCTCCTATAAATTACTCGTAACTTCAGCATTTCCAATACGATGGAAAATATTTGCTACAACCGTTCTCGAACAGCTTCCGAAATTACCCCGATTTGTTTGACACAAATTGTGTTTGTGTGAGCCCAGCAGATTATAAAAATCAATAGGGTTGATCTTGGCATTCGATGTCGATTCTGTGAAGCAACTTCAATAAATTTCCAGCGCCCAATGATTTACCGTTTGGATTACACTGTTTTAGATGAAAGTAAACCTACGCGTTCTCGTATTTGATTTCTATCTTACCTCTTTTATATAGATACAGGGTTTCACCGGATAGATGAAACAACTCTTGTAAAATACAACAAAAATTAATGGTTGGAGTTTGACCTTTTGGGATTCAGGTTTACTCGAATCAGTAAAATCAACTAAGCTTCCGAAATTCAGAATAGTTATAAATTTTTCGTTATTACTTGTCACCTTTTCTCTATCAAATATAACAAAATAGACAAAAACAAATCTCAAGATGAAATATTAGGTACATACCTAAGTCTGTAAAGGTTCAATATTCTAAGCCTATGTTTTTTTTTACTTTATATTGCATCGAGGTTTAAACCATTGATAAAAAGTACTAAAAATACTAGATTTTGTAAAAGAAATACTAAAAAGTTAGAAATAATTCCAGTACCTAAATACCGAAAATTTCAGAAAAATGCCAAAAAGTTCAAAAAATCCACAAAATATTATATAATGCCCAAAATTTCAGCAGAAATGGACTACTAAATAATTTATACAGTGCTTTCAAAAAGTAACGAATAAATTCATTATTTTTGAAATTGCGAAGTTTTCGAAAAAATCCCCAGGCGCGTCGATTTTGTTTTTAAAAAGGCACTTTTTGACATACGACACACATTTGTGACGTCATCGTTGTTTGAGGTATGACGTCATCGACAATTTTTTTAAATGGCAACCCCCAATTTTGACCATGCCATTTGAAAGAGCGTGTCATTCTACATACACATCATGAAAAAATGATGGTGTTACATAACAAAAATTTCAAGAAAATAATGTGTGAAGATTTTAAAATTTAATTAATAAAATTTAGAAAAATAATAAAAAAATATCTTGTGTATCTGATTAAAATAATGTGTACAGGATGATCACTCGAAAACTTTAGATTCGGCTGTGTCTATGCTAGGCTGTGAGCTGTGAGATATCGAAAAACTAAAAAGTGCCTTCCATAAATAAGGATTTCAATTTTTTTTATCAAAAAAGCAATGGACTTTTTAATAAAAAAATGCAGTTTTAAGTATGGAACTATGTAATTACAGTTTTTGCAAACAGTAAAAGATAATCTATTACATATTTATATCAATGCAATGCAAAAAATGTAATATACAGAGTGTTTCACAAGAAAGGAACGAGGAAGAAAACAATTTTAATATTAATATTTGTGTACTGCCATGCTCGATTGTTTTTTTGATAAAAAAAAAACTGAAAATGTGGAAAATTAGTCAAGGAATATATTCTAGGCTAGCAAAATTACATCTGATCACCCTGTACATTATACGTTGTTTTCGAGGAACAAGTCGAACGAGAACCTAAAATCTTTCATACAGAAAAATTTGGTAAAATTGCGGCAAGAATTCAAACGACTTACGTTACGCAATGGTTTTTATTGTCAATATAATTTTCGATAGTTTGACGCGTTAAGAATATTTTTTTGTAATTTACTGTAATATATAGTGCATATATTTCGTATAGTATATAGTTTTATTATTTTCAGTTGCAGTTTCATAAATATTTTGATCAAAATATAATGAATTATTCATTTGTTCGTATGACGTAAGTCGTCTGAATTCTTGCCGCAACTTAACCCCTTAGCTGAAGTGTAGCGTCATTTAGATGCAGTTTACTCTTCTACAATAGAAGCATCACGGAAAAACACGGAATAATCAATTAGATTTGAGCGATCTGTCGTCGTTATCCTTTGGCACAAGTCAATGAGAACCTTTTAATGAGGCAAAACCAACGGTAAAATCCTTGTTTGAATCCGAACACGGACAGTCTCCGGGCAAAGACGACTCCAAACTCGGTATATGGTAACCGTGTTGGCCATATTCGCTACCCAGTTCCTTTTCAGATGCAGAATTGGGTTTTTTGCGCCAACAGATTAATCACTGCGATGACTGGTTGTTTTACAAAACAGCGCTCAAGCCTTAACGGTTCGTACGTTATTATAAGACCAGAGCACCATTAAAATTCTAACTTAGCGTGGCACCAGCAATCAACCCGGTAATTAAAATAACTTTTCTGTGGAAGAGTTGAAGGAATAAAATTGATTAGAGTCGGAAAACTAGTTTGGAATGTTTTTAATATTTAACGACGAATTCCGCTTGTTCCGAGAATCTCTTTCTCGGCTATTTATACCCTTGCGTTTGTCCGTATTCAATTAAAAAACTACGATAAATATTTATGGGGAAGGTTGTGTGTCGATATCTCATTTATTTTTAACACACATTCAAAATTTCCAAGAAACTAGGCCATAGCAAAAAACCATTCCCATTCCATTGGGCGTAGTGTTAGCATCTTGCCTTACTTTTTTTTGTCTTGTTGCGGTCTCGCAAGACGAGACAAGAGAATACCAGACCATGACAAAACTTGACAGCTCGAAGTGCAACCCGAGACAAGATTTAAAAAAAGCTTTGCGAGACAATACAAGAAATATTGCTACGACAAGAAGTCTTGCAGATATAACAAGCGATAAATGGTAAATGGCATTAGCTGAAAAAATAAATATTGCATTTTGGATTGATAACAATCTCAATATTTAAACAAATATCAACATAAATAAATTATTCAAATGTCAAATACATATTAACCAACGTAATGTATAATGTATGTAAATTACTGAAATGCCACAATTTCGATCATTTCTGTTAATATGCCACCCACAACGTATTTTTAACTATCATATTCACACAGCAAAAAGCAGTAACGCTACAAACTGGGTTACTTGCCTTCATAAATTTAAAAACGTCTCAGTTCTCTCATCTTTTTGTAGTGGCATCATATTAAATTTCAAGTCTTGGTCGCAGAAAATAAATACATGTTTTTTATTGTTACGCAGAAGGGTATATTATGTTTAAAATTGCAGATGCGCCTGTTCACCACATTTAGCTTTCGTGGGTACATCATTTGGTTTATAGTTAACTGTTTTTCAGTCTCAGACGTCACGTGATGTTATAAATTATTGTTAGTCCGTATTACGAATTGGAAGAACACATGTAGCAACAATGAGACTTAAAGAGAAGCAATATTCTCCAACTTGTGATTTTTTTAGTCAACAGAATAGCCGTTTCTGTTACCAACAATTCTAGGCAGTGTTTGATACTAAGAATATTTACCTACTACCATTTCTATTATTTGCTTACAAACTAGATAATGTATATAGTATTATTAATTCAGATAAGGAGAAGTTCAAAGGATTTTGATTATATGTATATTATAGGTGACTTCCACCAATCCAGCGTTGTTATGGGGATCAAACTATTTTTCACAGGGATTAGCCCAGAAGTCGGAGACTTGTGCGGGAGAGGGGGCGGCATATTATTATTAAACAGGCCGCATTTGCGCCCAGGAACGACTTACGTTAGTAGACCCTAACCACCATTCAGTGCAGGAATGAGGGAAACCTGGAAAACCTCATTAATTAGGGGGGTAGTCAAATACCAACCGGTATCAATCTCTCACATTGACTCAAGCCAACATTCTTCCACCCTACCATACCCGCAGAGATGGTGCCAATCCTCTCCACGAATATAGCTTATATACGGTCTACCGGCAGCTGGGCGCGAACCAACACCGATCTAGTCACCTTGATTCAAGTACTGACGCCTTAAACCGCGCGACCACTGACCGAATAATTTTCAGATATCTATTTAAACTGCGGTGGATATCCGCACAAAAAAGCATCAAAAACTTGTATATGGGAAAACGTGGTTCTGTATTCCACTAGTTTAGACGCAGTGCAGTGGTGTAAAGTACTTGCAAAAGTGTCGTTATACTATAATGATACAAACAGTTTACATACCAGTATTCCCGAATATGAACGTAATTAGCCGGTAGTAAGTACGTTGCCACATATCCTGAGGAACACTTGTTTCAGTTCTGATATTTACTTTGAGTATACGGAACAGTCGTTTAGGCGCCAAACGTTTCTAAATGATAAACACTAAACACATTAAACCGCTTTAAACAACTCCGGATCATTTTTAATGGGTTCGCAAGAAATTTACATTACATTAGCTAATTGTTCCTCACTAATTTGAACAAACAGAAGATGTTATTAGCATATCAAATGGAGATAATGCTAGGTTTCACTTCCAACACATTCGTATGATTGACATTGCCAAGTTTAGAAAACGAAAAGAATAGAATACAAGATGTATACAGACACGCAGTGTACATTATTGAACAAGGAGGTACAACAAATAAATATTTTAGAGATCAGAGAAATGTACGAAATGGAGGTGTTACATTTTCAAGCAGCGATTACCAAGTTTATAGTATAGAAACGTCTCTAAATATTTCTCAAACTCTGTTATTGATCATACCCAGGTAGTTAAATCAGAGATGCATATTCAATTTTACTTTTTACAATTGTGTTAAAAAGTAACATTAAGGTATGAACATTTCAGATACTTTTACAGTTGTGAATAATAAAACCCATGGTTTTATACGACTGCTTAATAACATCATTTATGTGCAAGTTGAAGGTAAATTTGCTATCAAAAGTAACATCTAAAACCTTCATTGAGTCACATCATTTTAATATGATCTTCCTGGATAGTCTTGTGTAATGTCATTGATGGAAATCACAAACAGCAACGGCCCTAGAATAGTGCCTTGAGGTACTCCAGATGCTTTGTTTCAAAAGAGATAAATTATTTTGAAACAAAGCCACTATGTTCAACATATTTAGTAAAATACCATGATTCAATTTAACAAAAGTTTCGGAAAGGTCAGTCTAAATTACTATCCAAGTTTTGAAAATAGGAACATTTTCGAAACAGTAATTATAATACAAAAACATATATAATATAAACACGCAGTGCACATTATTGAACAAGGGGGTGCAGCAGACAAATATTTTAGAAATAAACCAAATGTGTGAAATGGAGGTGTTCCTATTTCCAATGTATAGCATAAAAACTTCTGAACATTTCGCAATCTCTGCTATTGGTTACATCCAGGTTGGGAAATCAGGGATGCATAATATTCAAGTTTACTTTTTACAAATATATAAAAAAGTAACATTAAGGTATGAACATCCCAGTTGTGAATACCAAAACCCATGTTTTATAAAACTATTTAATAACTTCATTTATGTGTAGTTGAAAGTTAATTTGCTGTCAGAAGTGACACCTAAATCTTTCATTGCAATACATCATTTCATTGGAGAGTCTTTTGTAGTCGTTGATGAAAGTTACAAACAACAATGGCCTTAGAATGGAGCCTTGAGGTACTCCATATGTTTCATTTCTCTCTTTTGAAACAAAGCCACTATATTCAACACATTGAGTAAAATGCTATGATTAAACTTATCAAAAGTATAAATTTATGGATGTGGTACAAAACCATGTTGATGAATATAAATTGGTCCTTGAAGATATGATTACAGCAACCTGTTCAATGCAATTTCCACAACTTTTTCAAAATTATTTATTATAGCTATGTAATTTTCAACACTTTACCGTTTCAACACCTCGACCGGGCTAACGACCAAAAGTAAAAGCTCATAAACGCCATCTAATTTACTATTTCACTTTCAAGTCCGCCCTTGTTGTTCCTTATCTGGCCCAGGGCCACACATTTTACCGAAAACAAGGGCTTTATCGCTAAGAAACCTCACGAATTACTTTATCGGATATATATCCGACGACAAAAGCACCCGTTCGCACATCGAGGGGCGCTCATACGACTCATTAGGCAGGCAAGCGATTCGGCGAGAAAAACAGGAGTTTAAAAAAGAATTATAGTTGGGGTGCGACAATATTTCCTTTCATAGGAAAGCGTTTTATTTATGTCTCGGCATGTTCAGAATGTCGCAGATAAATCGTAGGAAGCCGCGGGGGAACCTAAAGCGAAAATGGATTCTTACTGCTTAAGTGGTGAACTAATTCACACAGAATCAACACTATAAGGAAAATCCGTTCCGTGGAATTTGTAGGAGCGGAATAATTGTAGATTTATTTTTTCGAATAACAACTAAAAGGAACACTTGCTGGAATTGGATTTAATGTATACTATCCATAAACTCAATTCAGTCCAGTTCTTATCCAGATCCAGTTTTTATCGAAAATATTTTGCGTTACGTCTTTCAAAAAAATACAGGGTGTCAAAATCAAAATTTTACAAGTTATTTTTATTGATTATTTCGATCTTGGCATCTATTTAAGTCTGAAGAATATGTCGTTAACGACTTGACCTACTAATTTGTAACACCCTGTATATGGTACTCATGCTGTGCAATATCTTAGACAATCCAGTTCTTTCAAATAGACGATATTACCATTAGACACAATACAACTTATATTAAGTAAATCACATTTTTGACATTTTTCACAATCAAACGATTGTAATAATTATTTTAAATAAGTTTTTAGTAGGTATATCCAAATTAAAAGATAGACATAATTCTTTTGCCATTCATATTCCAAGAATCAGAATTTTGTTCTAACACAAATTTGTTAATAATATTATACCTCACAGTATTGTGTCATAATCACCACCTTCATTTTACATTTTTAAAGATAAAGTACAAAAATTATGTAACTGTAACTATACTTCACAAACTGTTTAAATATATTTATAGAACTCTAATTTGGAGAAAATCTTGTTTGTGCACGAGTTTTTTGGCGTGGTTTTAAAGGCTTATGCAACTAAACCCTAAAGAGCTTTATTTAAAATAAACGAGACCTTATTATTCCCGAACTCGAACTCTTTTGGAAGATTAGAGAAAAACACATAATTTGTTTCATCTATCTTGAGCATGAGGCTGATTACATTGAAATGCTACAAAGAAAATAGTCATCTATTGTTAAATATTTATAATATTACTACATATATTTGTTGTGGCTTCATTCACAATTTAGCTGTCAAATAAAGCTCACGCAAGTTTCAAATATAACTACATCAGTACCCGGACCGTTAGATCTAGTTGCCTTTACCAAATTCTCCTGGGATTTAGAAGCTATCCTAGAGTTTATCTTGTCCATTATAAATTGTTTGATGCGATACATCGCCCAGATACTGACAGTTTAGGATAGGACGCTGGTTTCTGAAAAGAACTCTATAAAAACCAGCTTTGTGCGTACTCTTGAAAGACGAGAAGCGAAAAAAGGCAATAATTAATCAGATTTAATACTGTAAACTTTGAAATACTGTTCGCACAATTAAATATCTCAAATATTGTGATTTATTTTATTGATTTTACTGTCTATAGTTTTATATGGTAGGAGCTCTGTAGCAATAAAGAAAAGGAAAATTGTTTTACATTGAGTAGAGTACTTCGTAGTGGTTTGAGTTTGTTTAAAGAGGTAATGCATTTTGAACTTTAAAGAAATATCATCAAATAAAACAACCGCAAGAGTTCTACGCTGCATGTTTTTAATTTATGTCAAAGCTCAAAGCAAGATTAGGTAAAAGATTCACAGGATTCAGACTTTAAGAAAACACCATCACTCGAAAATTACTTGAGAAACAACTTGTATTTCTCGGTTTAATTACAGTAATGAAGTATCTATTCTCCAGGGATCTGTTGGGTTCACAACTGCACTGACAGAAATATTCTCTTGAAAACAATTTTACTTCGCTTAAGTTTGTCTACGTAAATAAATGTATCCAGTGTATTTATAAGTTAAGTTCAGTAGCAGTTAGTTGGCTAAAGAAATACTGAATTGTAATATTGTTAAGCTTCTTTTAAAAATTTTGCACATTTTTTTGCGTAAAAGTACAAACAAACTGCTGAATTTAAAAACAGTTCCATGTCTAAATTCCATATTTCGGAAAAACAGCATATGTGCAAGACTTGTGTCATTTCTGCTGATTATATATGTATTAAACAGTTCATCGTCTCCAGTTAATGTGAGCTTATATGTACCAATTCAAATGTACTGGCAGCTAGCTATTCAGTTTACAAAATATGTGAAGTACTAGAATTTGTTTCTATCTACATCATAATACAAGTGTTTGTGGTTTAACCATTCGTTGAAACAATGCAAATGTTTTATGTATCATGGACATTACTCAAAATTTCTCCTTTATTAATATTACAATATTCATGTCCAACACAGTAACTTGGTAATTGAATTACAGACAGGATTTTGATATCGATTGGACGAACGTCAACGAGACTCAGAATTACTTACCTTCCACTGTCAACGAACGGCAGCTTCACTGTGTTAAATAAATATTGTCTTTAATCAAGTACCAATGCTCATGATGTTTTTGCTGCCTTCCAGTATATAATTAGGTTCTGTCCGTTGTTGAAACTGGCCTAGAACTCAGCTTTCACCGATAAAATTATCTCCGAAGCAGTTTCGCATTTTACAATCTAATAAACCGTTGCTTGTCAATTGCAGACGCAATTTATAGCGCGGATTTATCTTTTAGTTCGTTGTAGGTTGCTTATATGAAATAATATGGGATACTTGAGGTTTTTATTTTCCGTCTTAGTCATTCCGTGAATCACGAGTGTGTGGGATAGACGTTCCAAAGATGTTTCTGAGAATGTTTGTTCTTTAAATTATGGATGCAAGTTTAATTACTCTTTCCAACCAATGTGGAACGGATTGGGAGAGTTTTGTGTTGATTCGAAGGCTTTGCCGTTGCTGAAGATGGGTTTATAAACTTCTGCCAAAGGATCATTACAAAATTAAGACAGTAAACCAAATATGATGCTAATAAATAGGACTAAACCGTAGACAGTTTTATTTATGTGATAAGGTATGTTTACTAATGACGTTGGTATCTGAATGTATATGTCAAGTGTCACATATACATTGGTAGTGACTTTGAGGAAGAAACCAGCTCAGTTTGAAAAACTTGTTTATAAAATTGGTCATATACCTAATAAACAAGCAAGATACCAAACCAGTTTCAATATAATTTGGTATGTCATTCTAGTTAGTCTATCTGAACACAATTTAATATACTACTTTTACCAAATGACCTAGAAGGGCCACTAATTATGAGTAATAGCATTTAGTTTGTCAAAAATTGTATTTTCTATCTTTCCTTATATATTTTTCGGAGCAGATTCGAAGCACAGTTTCATTATGTTAAAACAAAAATCAATTTTTACCCAAAAGTGTTGGTTTAACAGAAAACGTTGCTAAAGTTGTAGTACTACTATTGTCAAGATTGGTAATTAATGAAATAGAAAAGATACCTGCGAAAATAATTTAAACAGATTGAATAACAGATATCAAGTGGCGTTGCTATTATCCAATTTACAATGTACACAATCGAAGACTAGAATCGGTACAGAGACAGTTTCTAAAATTTTTGGCATTTTTGAAAGATGGTGTTTATCCGCCAATAGATTTTAATCATGCTGATCTCTTAAATCGCTTTGGATTTCAAACTCTTGAAGTACGACGCAATATTGCCTTGATTCGATATCTTTTTAATATCCTGAATCATAGGATTGACTGTTCGGATATTTTAAGTAAAATATGCTTTCGGGTATCACCTGGAAACTTGAGACATCAGACACTGTTTTATTGCAGTGTACCTCGAACCAACGTCCTAGCCAAATCTCCATTATTTCTAATGTGTAGTATTTATAACAGACTCGCATCGGATTGTGATATCTTTAATGATAATATAAGTGCAATTTGTAACCATGTGCTTCGCAACTAGTTTAAAATTTTCTCTCTCTTCTAGAATATATTTTGCTTTTGTTATTGTATTATGTATAATGTTCTTACTTACTCGATGTATTATTTAGAATTTTGTATCAGTTTATTCCTGTAATTGGGATATTTCCTGTTGGAATAATAAATTACTATTACTATTATTAATTTTCGCAAGAATTTTAATTACAATATGGAATTAAAAAAAAAACATTAAATTTGGGAAAAATGCGGGCTAAATTAGAATTAGATAGATGACTTAAATAAGTATGATATATAGAATTATGTTAATATACTATGCATATATCCACATAGTCTCATGATTTTTATGTCACTTGCTAGAAATTGTATTGCACCACTCTATCCCACTATTTAAGGTCGGTGTCATTTGAAATTTTTTATATTTCCTTATATCAGACTATAGGTCTAATCGTATATGTGTCGACACATCGCAGACATTTGAAACATATCGCTCTTATAGAAATTCTTCTCTCTTAAACACAACACAACTACAGTGTGATAAACTTGGCACTGGAAACCAAACCGACATTAAAAGAATGTAAAAAAGTAGCATAGTTATGCCCTTTTTGCTGCCATATATAATTCAAGGGCAGAGACGATCATAAAAGCAGAGCTGTGTAAAGAATTCATGGGGTTATCTCATATTTTCTTCCCACTTTTCTTATTAATAATAGAGAAAAATAAGCGGCGCGCAATATGTGCCGCCTAAATTAGTTTCCAGTGTAATTAAATGTAGAAACAATAGATTACATTGCGGTGTTTCATTAATCTTTGAGACGTAAATTTTCTCATTAACGATGTATTTAATATGCACCTCAAGGGCTGTTTTAATGACTCTATTATTCATATTCTGCTGGGCTTTATACAACAATTTAGAATATTGCTCCGGAATACGTAAACTTCAGTGACTGTTTTATATCACACATAAATTGACCGTTGAGTTAACAAGGGTAGGTTGGACAACGGGAGTACTAAAAAACAGTTGTTCTAACTCCCATTTATCCGGACTGTTATTCGTATTGTCTATCATCATTAATGCAGAGGATCGACTACACATGCTTGTATGAAAGATCGTTTATGGTTTAGAAAATTAATTTGAACTCTTTGTTTTCGTTTTTGTTCGACACTGCTTTGTGGGTAAATACAGGGCAAGAAATTGGATGTGTTGTAATGTTTTTTTATACTAACGAGTATAACAAGCTATTTCAAAAACAATTACAAGGTAAAGTAAAATAAAAATGGGGAGTTGTGATTTTCACAATTACCTTTAACAAGAACAGTTACAGGTTACCTCTATGTGGTCTGAAATGTATTCAAAAACGTTACAACTCATTCAAACAGTGTTGAAGTCAATATCGTAAAAAAAATATAAAATCCTTATATTTCCGAGAAAAAAATTATGAAGTTCTAGTAATTTCAACCATCACTTAATGGCTGGGTTACTGTAGTCTCTAACCAGGCGATGTCAACTATCCGATTACTTATCATATTAACTTCTTTGTGATGCAAGTATTTATATTAGTTTTTCAAATATCAAAAATGGCTTACGTCTATAGCAACTCGCCGTTGACGGATATCGTTTTAATATATGGTGAAAATGCTTTAGCAGAACGATTTCCCGACAAACATGTTACAAATGCAGCTACTTTTACAACGGTGTGCAGTGAGTGCAAGTGTAGTGCAAACGCTGGCGTGATACGGGAAATTCGCAACCGAATCGTGAAAGAGAAGGAGGATCACGGCGTATTGCAGCAGTGTGGGGTATCATACACGAGGCTCAATTATATCCGTACCATGTACAGCGTGTCCAAACATTAATACCAAGGGATTGGACGAGGAGGACCGGTACCATGGTCGCCACGATCTCCTGACATTAAATTATTTGAACTTATTTTTGTGGGGCTATTTAAAAAATTAAGTATATTGGACCGAATTGGACACTATTAATGATTTACACAAACGTATCATAGCTGCTGCCAATAACTTTGTAGAAAATAGGCGTAAGATGGGCCCAAAATGTTATAACATCATGTGTCAAACTATTTTTGTAATTAAACCACAAATTAGGTGTGTTAATAATTTATAACAATAGCGGCTGTCTGTAGTAGGTGTGTAAAATGTAAGTTATTTCTTTCCTTGGTAATTTCTTAACCAGTTTTCAGTGCCGTGCGGAAGTGTATTTTTAAATCATTTTTGAACTGCTCTTTTTGACTTTATTTTTACAAAATTGTATTTCTAAGAGTCTCCTGTACATTCAAAAATTTGTTTTTGCATAAGTTCTGAATCAGAGTCTTGTAAAATACGAGAATATCAAGACAATACAAGACATGATCTTTATGTTAACAGCAAACTTACAGTTTTGTACCCCCCATGAATATTTAAAACCTTTCCCTTTGGTGCCACACTGTAAGCTCGTCGTTTTTTTTAAATATAACACTTTTATAGAAAATGCCGCCGTAAACGGGCTTGCAAGTTCCGGTCATTACGTCTTTTTACGATAATGCCTTATGCTAATATGATTTATTTTACTGTGGGGAACGGGATAAGAAAGCGTACACAATGACGAGGAATTTTCAAGTAGCAGGTCCCAGTAGCTTTTTGTAAAATATGAGTTTCTTTTGTGCGATACCAACATTGCGCCAGACCTGGATCTAATGGTGTCGTATATTAGTTTCAAAATGTGTCGTGCTCAAGGTATAACCAACAATGTAAATGTTAACATTCTTTTTTCTCTTTTTTAGGTAAGTACCTTGTGGTGAGAACTGGTATCTGGTGAGTATAGATTTTTCTGTACAGAGTGACTGACTTTTTTTAGATATGTGAATTAAGTTGTGCTGCTACATCAATCTTTCTATTACATTTTAAATCATCATCAGGACTGAAATTGTTAAATAACCTTTCAAAATTCAGTGTTAAAGCACTCAATCAGTAAAATTTTTAACTAAAATTTCGCGATTATTTTGTTTGTCTCTCTTAAAATTGACTGGAATATTTTAACTTAACGCCGAATCGAGAAAGGGTTTTACAGGGTTCATGCAGTCATTGTTTAATGGTCTCGGTTATACCTCTTTCCAAACTTGTTGGTTACGTCTTTTGGGCCCTGGATATTTTAATTGTCTGGTTTCCTTTGTGTTCCATCTTCTTCGACGCTCGTTCCTGCTTTTTCTTCATCCATTTTAATAACACTGCCATTATTTCTAATTATTTATTTGTACAAAATATGACCTGGATCTTAATTAAAGCAGAGCTAAATATTCATATTTAAAAAAAAATCTTGTGTTAGGTATAATTTATTTTCATCGAAATTTCCATATAAAAATATTAATTATTTAAATGTTTTATCTACAATTGCCTAATGACTTACATTATCTCACGTGCCGTCTTAAATTTTACTACTAGTAGAATATAAATTATGTATAATAATACTAATTATTATTATTATTATTATTAATAACCTCGACTATAGATAAAACGTTGTATGCAATACGTGGGATACTACATCATTACCGCACTTATCTGACTACAAGTTTCACATGCGTATGATAATAATGTCTATATCCCACTTGATGCATAAATAACTATTACAGTCCACTAAAGATATAATTTAGAATAACTCAATTATTCAGATACAGTTAGAAACTTTCTCCAAATTTGGATATAACCTTTGTCAACCGATCAGGTGGAAATTCTTGTAAGCTTATTAAAGAAATCGTTATTGATTGATACACAATTCAGCCGGCGTTTTACGTGGTGAGAACTTCGCTATCGTTTCTTTGAAACGTTCATTATTATCAAAATGAATATCAATTTCAAAGGATTTAGCTGAAATATGGTTTATTTTAAGATATATTTCTATTCTGTAACATACCGACGCAGGGGTAAATCGCGATTTAAGTAACGGCTAGTTTTATCCTTTAAAATTATCAGCAAACATGCAATTTTTATAAGGAAAACTTGTAGCTTTTGATTTATGTTGCATACATTTAGATTTTTTTCGTATGATTAATCTTATTATAATTGCAAAGTAAGGCATTAGTTATATTTATACATGTAACCAGTAATCACTAAGGTCAGTTCCTCATTTGGATCAAACCGCTGGACTGTGTGGGTATAATTTTAATGAAAAAAATAAAAATAAATAATAATATACGCGCATACCTGGGCGCTGAAATATGTGCTCACAATTTTAATTAAATCATTTAATGTACAGGGTGTCCCAATTTTGTTGTAATTGCAGGGTAGATTTTCGAGAAACTTAGCAAGATGTCGCAATCACAATCCTCATATAGACCTCTTCGCTTTTGGGATACAGGGCGAAATTTAAACAAACTGCTTTTAAGAAATTCTTCCTATCTCAGAATAACTGACATATCGGAGTGGCAAAAATTGATTCTGACAGAGTTTTTTACGTATATTCACTGTAAGCAGAGCACCTCCTTTAAAATATGGCACAAACATACAATTTTATAAATAGAACAACCTATATATTTTAGTTACATTATTTTTTCATTCACAATGAAATTCAAAACACCTTAAAGTAATGAAACTGCATACCTGTAGTTAGCCATGCATTGTTTATATAAGTAACTTAATTGGCTTGGTTTATATAATTATATTGTTAAAATTATTTACTTCAAGAACCAATTTTGTATAATTATAAAAAATGCATGGCCAACTCATCACACAACAGTTTTATTAATTTAACAATTTCCAAAATATAAAATAGCAACTGTTATATATCATTGTGAAGGAAAAATAATATAACTGGATTGCTTAAAATATACAGGGTGTTCCATTTAATAAATTGTATGTTTGAGACATATTTTAAAAGAGACACTTTATAGAGAAATTACAAGTACACTGAACTCTAAGTGAAAAAGTCTCGGTTATTCTTCAAGAAGCAGTTTTTATTTTAAATTTCGACCTGTATCTCAAAAGCGAAGAGGTTTATGAATGTTCTGATTGCGGCATCTTAAATTTCTGGGATACTCTGTACAGTGTGTCCCATTGTCGACGATTTTCATGTGTTAACAGAATAGCTTCGTTTCTTATAGGAAGAAATTGAACAATGAGCATATTGAACCTCTATTGAAATATTTCTATGGTTAGCATATTGAAATATTGATTGATTGATTTTATTGACAATCCAGAAATCAATGAAAAAAAGGAATTATTTTTACGTCAAACTTCTTCTAGTTTGATAATTGTCTTGGATTTAGAATTTCTCATTATTGCTTTTTTTGCGTTTATGAAGAAAATTTTCTGCTAATAAGGATCGCAAAATTCTAGATGTCATTCCGTAGATTTTAGATGAATTACATTGGCCTTGAACCAATAAATTATGCATTAGAACCAATGGGTTACAATTTGAACAGTATCAATAACTTTTTCCTAATCACCTTATTACTAACTGTTAATTTTACTCTGTCATTTACTATCATTGTTAGCTTGTGGTAGGTGTTTATTATTTTGAAAATGTTGTTGTTGCGACAATGTGACACAATTAAGAAAAAAAGGAAACACCTTTGACAGACCTAACACCTCCCTTCCAAAAAATTGGATACTACATAGTAAAAAATAACACTGAGTAACCTCAAACTCGAATGAGTGAAACTATATTTGTGTTGCATTTTGAGTAGGTAAATCATTTTAACAAAAAGATGAACTTATCAACACAATATTTTGTTAGACAGATGTCTTGTCAAAAAACAACGATTGTTGATAATATAACCCAATTTTGTGTTTGTAGTAAGCTAACTCACAAATTTTTCAGTGCTACTCATAAAAGATTTATTTACCTAACAAACGAACGTTACTCAAAGAATAGTGTTATTATTTTAACACAATCGGATGTTGATGACAACCAATAGTGTTGATTTTGAGCAAAATCTTACTCAAAATGTACTCGATGTAGCTTTGTCTATGATAGAGTTTTATGCAGCTGAATATTAATTAATACAGAAGATGATATTAATCTAGCTCCTGAAAACGCATAGAAAAGTCGACAAGGAGAAATATTACATCTCTCACTAAGACCAGGCAATTTATCGCGTTGAAATTTGCAAGCAAAGAATCACCGTCAGACGACTAACGAACCTGACGTCTGACTTATTGGGGTCATTTGAGAGATCATCTCCCGTTAGAGAAAAAGTAAACAATACCAGCTGCACACGCCTACTCTGTTTTAACCGTGATAATTACGGGAGTCGATGAGATTTTCCCGAAGATGATTGCGTTCCGAGGACAATTGTACGTTGTTTGCCAAGAAAGTTGTGAGGCTTTGTCGACTGTTATCGCCTCGACCTTCCGCAGCTATGACTGCCGTATCTAGATGTTTTTCTTTGGCTAATTCCGCTAGATCAGAACGGGCGACAAGGCGAAAGTTGGTAAACTATTCTTATCGTAGTTGGAAGTCTAATTGAAAAGTATATTCATACATTCCAAGCGGGATGAAAGCGGTAGTCTCGAACTTTCCATCAGATAAACAAAATCGATTTGTGTTTTATTAGAAATATAACAATGGTTGTATGTCAATAATATGTAAATATTACTACTATAGAGTTTATTTCGAAAATATAATTCATTAATTTTATTCATTACTTTTCCTATAACTGGTATGTATGGAGTAGAATTTGTTAGTATATTATTATAACCAAACTGTTTAACCGACGGGACGACTAACCGTCTTAAGTAGGTGTGATATTAATTAAACATTGACGAAATTGAAAGAAAAGGTTGTCTTAAGTGTTTAATTGGACCGTAATGTGAATTTCACAGCGGAAAATGACTTAATTTCTTTAAGAAAGCTCGATGTACTGTATATGTAAAATTAAGTTGTTGTATAGTGGACTAAACAATTGTTTTAGTGACCTGTGTTGTATTGATTATTAGGTATGTTATCACTGAGTATCTCGCATGCTTATTATTTGTTTATTGGCTAAGTTAGTAGTTGATTAATCAATTATTTCAGATGAAAGACGAGGTTGATTTATTATTGTTTTGTGTATTCTTTATTTGCCGTTACCTCCCCTAATAGATTATCAGAATTGGTACATATAAACAAGTCTCTAATAAATTAAAGAAATAATTCACAGTATGCTGCTAATCGAATATAATTTCATAGCAGCGGGAAGAACTGAGTAAAATATCAAAAACAGTAATGTCATTTATAAATAAAATAAACAGTGAGGGTCCCAATATTGACTCTTGAGGTACACCAGATAAAACCAGACATTGATCAGATTTGAAACCATAATAATAAACATAATCGCTCTTATCAGAAAATCGTTGAACATACAGAAATCCTTTTACAAAAACTGTAACTCCACAACGTCTAGTAAAACCTTTTGATTAGATTTTGTACGTGCCAGACAACACTCCAGATTTGTTATAGTCCATGTATATCGAAACCATCTCAGAGTCTGTCTAACGATTACCAACATCGGTTCATGTTACAGATACACCTTTAATGACTCATCAAGACTCGAAACCGCCTTGACGTAACATTAATGCGTAATAAGTTTCTACGGGAGCCCAAACTAAAAGGGACTAATGGTTCCCTACTACGTATTGGCAAAAATTTCCCCGTATTCCATCAGCCCTTCGAGTCAAGAGCGCCGTGTGTATAGGATAACTCGGTAATGGCCTATGATAAACTTCCGAGCACTTGGACAATGCGATGTGGGAAGTGACGATACGCATTGCCGTAGTTCCCAGCGAGTTTTCAAACGTCTAAACGAACCTACATGGCAGTCGATGTGTGTTGAATAAAGAGATTATAATTTATAGGCAAACTCAGTTGTGCGTCGCGCTAGCACTGGCAGGATTTACTGCATATTGAAAAGCAACTAACTTTTCCTTTACACGGTTCCGCCGAAAACTGATTTGCGATTGTGTTACAGCTATCTGCTCTACATTTTATTGAATCCGGGGTTCGGGCCGTTATGGGAAAACTTCGTTTTATTTCCTACAAACGATGTCCGCCGGTGTTCTGTAGGTGGAGACGAACGACTGGGTGGAGGTTGCGAAACCGCCGGATGGACCCACATTCGAGCACAAAGAACAGAAATATAAAATATTTATGATGCTTCTGTTGATACGACTTCGACATTTTTTTCTTGTTGTGTATACCGACGTTTTCCCGTAGGTACCTACATAATAATAGGCGGTTCGAGACAAGTTCTTTGTGAATAATGCATTTTGGCTAGAGTCCAAAAAAAGTAAATAAATAAACAAATATGCATAGACCAAATAAACACATACATCTCATCTCATATAAAACTGTCCACCTGAATCTTTCGTTTAATATGAAGTTATGAAAAAAATACAAAAATACGTCGATTTTTAATTTGAGGGGGACATCGACTTTCGTCATTACTTATTTTGTAGTTGCCACCCCTTTGTAGATCGAGGTATCAACTTTGAAATTTCAATATTGTTTTTATTAAAACTCAACATCAATAAATTGAGAGAATGAGTAAATATTGCATTTTATGGTCATTTAATGCAGAAAATTATAGTAGGAATCCTTAATTAACCGAATTTTTACACATGAGATTTGTTAATTTTTTCTCGAAAATGGTTGGGTTAAGGACCTTATTATAAAAGATTTTTTCTCATTTTCGTCTGTTAAATGTTGTTTGCTCTTCAATATTTCTAAATCCTAGTAATAATAAATGTATTTGAAGTTGTTCATATTTATAGTGCCTATATAAATCTTACATAAGGATCAGATTTGGTTTGTACAATTTTAACTATGACAATTTGTTGCATAAATATGTGACGGCACACTAAACGATAGACAATATTATAGGGTGAGTTTTAATTATTGACATATTTTGTATCTTATCCAGGAAAATCCAGAACTTTAATAATTTTCAATATGTGCGTCACACGTAGCCATTATTGCTAGATATAGTAGGGAATTAGAAGAAGTAACGAGAAAACTTGTGGAGGAAGCACGTAAAGTGAGATTGCAGATAAATCAAGAGTAAAGTAAACTTTTGAGAATAGGAGAACAAAAAAAAGATATCAATTTCAAATTGAGAACGCAGCATGGAGAGATGGAGTTTGAAGAAGCTCAAGAATATGTGTATTTGGGGCCCTAATAACAGCTAACTGTGATGAGGAGCAAGAAATTAATAGGAGAATAATAAAAGCAAACAGAAGTTCGGCAGCAGTCAACACTTAATGAAATCAAAAAATTTGTCCAGAGAAGTAAAATTTAGAATGTATAAAACAATTTTCAGACCGAAAGCGCTTTATGGTAGTGAAACCTGGGTTCTCAATAAGAAGTCAAGAGAAAACCTAATAAGGTGGGAAAGAAAGATCTTAAGAAGAATTCTAGGGTGTAAGAAGACGGAGGAAGGCTACGTAAGGAGAAATAATGAGGAAATATATGCAATGTACCAGGCACCAACAATAGACGAAGTTATAAAAACCAGAAGAGTGCAGTGGCTAGGGCATCTACAACGTATGGAAGATGAAAGGGACAGTTAAGAAAATTGTAGGTAGTAAACGTAACTACAAGAAAAAAAGAGGGCGACCGAGGAAGCGATGGAGAGAGGCTAATAACAGAATGGAGTGGAGGAGAATAACGCAGCTCTGGGCCTAAAAGGCCTGTAAACAGCTTTATATATATATGAGCGTCACACCTTGTATATACGAATATAAAAAATAGATGCTAACCTTTAATTCCTTTTCCGGTGACATTTTCATGAAACTGAATACCTATTATCGACTATTTCAGTGTTATAGTTGCGCATTCACTTCCATGCCTGTATTATGTAAAAGTTCCCTCGACATTTTTTAACCCAAAAGGTACATTGTTCAAAGCGTGGAATCGATATTTGCTTCGATTTCCTGCTTTCGTTCCAACTGACATTTAATAAACAGCTCGCCGATACGGTATTTAAGAAATATCTGATGGGAAATACAAGAAAATCGGGAGTTATTGATAAACCTAGATATACTGCCTCGTTGTGTACGGCACACAGAGACACGTCTGTGATTCCAGCTAAATACACGGGCGAAATTAGGCGCGATCAAGAGATATCGGATCGTTACAAATGGAATTAAAACACGAGACCGCGCCGACTCAATTTTTTGTTTCCTGGGATCACGATCCGAGCGAGCAGTCTCCAGGTTATAAATTATCGAAACTGACACAGTCTGTTTTCATTAAAATAACTGAGAAGTTAATTAAAACTAACCCGATGAAACAAAAAAGAATCGAAGAATTCGCTACGCCCAGTCTGCTTTTGGGATCGAGTGGGTCGGTCCAAGTCGACTGTAAAACTTACAAACCTTACAAAAAATGTGTTTAAGTTTGGCCCTCCCTAACTCTCTGGCAGTTTTTCTTTGAATTTACGGCCCTACACTTCTACCGCGGCAACGGCGACGGTTGAATAAATACGGATGATTATACAGGATGCACCCTTGGCTAGGTAAGAATGGTATTAGAGCCGGCATAATGGGCGACCTACCCTCCAAAATGCACTATACCTACGTGTGCTGTCAACCGTAGGAAATTCCTTTAGAACACCTACATTTTTACCTGGCTACCTAGTTCGTTTTGCTATTGAAGTGCCAAGTTTATGCAGGTACCATGTCACTTTTGTAATAAAACAGAATTAATTGAAGTTAGTGGAGCGAAGTGAAATACTACAGATATACGAGGGTTGGCAGAAAAATATAATGCAACTAATTCAGAGTATTGTAATCGCCTTCTTCTCATGTTAGTTATTGTTAAAGTTACTGCTCTGTCTTTGAGTGATTTATTATTTCTAATTAATATAAATCCTAACATTTTAGAGGAACATACTCAATATGTCGAGAAAAGCGAATGTATATAATTAAGCGGATACTATTAGAGGTTACTTTGTATTTATGCACATTTAGGTTAGGTTTATTGTTAATAGATCAAGATAAAAGATAATTGAGCTCTACCTGAAGATTATGGACGTGGTTTCATTGGAGAAATGTAAGCATACATCATGGGCATACAAAAACTGCTCACAATTCAAAATACTGTCAATGTCATTAATGAATAGAACAAATAATAGTGGACATAAATTTGAACCCTGTAGAACTACCGATATAGCACCTTAACATAAATATTATGAGCATTCAGCTATCATTTGATATAAGTATTATGCCAGAAATAAAATTAAAGTGCAAATCCCTAGCAGCCGGATTCTTTGACCTGCCCTGGTTGTTCTCTGTGGAAACAGACCGACTATCGGTATTTCTGGACCCGCCCATATATTGATTTCGACTCCTATTGTTGGTATTACGACTGTTACGGCCCGAACTGTTCCTCAGATAATGGTAGTATTTCAACGTTTCGCCGCACTTCACTGTCGGCATATCAGAAGACCACCATTATCTGAGGAACGGTTCCGACCGTATCAGTCGTAACACCAACAATAGGAGCCTAAATCAATGTATGGGCGGGTCCAGAGGTACCGATAGCGAGTCTAACCCGACATTGGCAGGTCAAAGAATCCCGGCTAATGCTAGGAATGTGCACATTAATTCTGTTTCTGGGAGCGACCAGCTACCGAGGTCACGGTATAACAACCGTGAAAATCATTGTATATCAAATATTAGCACTGGCTCCACCATTTTCTTCTTTTCCGGTATTCAATTAGATTATTACATCATTTTTAAATTATTTCAATTCTCCCCCAATATCATTTTATAGTAAGTATAGAGAGAGATACCTGGATTTTACAAACATTAACGTGACATTACCAAGTATAAAATGAACGTATGTATCCAATTTATCACAGAATTTACTTTATAAGATTACATACAAGTACAGCGAGATATTCAAGCTGTGTTTGTTCCAGTTGCGCTCGACAAATAGGTACAAGGGATCATCTTCCCCTTATAGGCTCTTCTGTCGTCCCTTTTGGGTAAAAGCATTAGTCTTTTGGTCCAATTCAATGTGTAAATACCAAGGGCGAAGCTATTGTACCCAGACTTTTGGGAACGCAACATTACTCGAATTGAGAATAAGTTTTGATACAGGTAGGACGAGTACAAAAGGCCTAAAAGTAATTTCGACGAAATGTAGAAAATATGTACTCAAATACATTCGAAATCTCTTCAATGAATGTGCTGCTAGAATAGCTGTACGCTATTTATAACTTACAGCAAAGAAAACAAGATATGCTAAGTGCCTTTCTCTAACTTTGGTTTATATTTGTATTTGTGTGTACTGATGTTCTAAGGTCAATATCTAGAATAGTCGAGCTGATATACAAAGATCTCATACGATTTTTAAATGCTAAACATATCTATACTTTTCAAAAATAGCTGTAAAATTATGTGCAGCATATTTAAAAAAAAACAGTTTGATTATAGTATGGTTATTGTTACTAAATAATGTAAAGCTGAAAATGTATAAAACATTGAAGTACAAAAATCCAATAATGTAATACTGATACACTTAACTAGATATACAGGGTCTCCAGAATATAAGTGTGTGTCATTACTGGAATGGCTTACATACTCGTATATATCTTAAAAAGTTGTTGCTTTTCGATAATTTGTCGCGTTAAAAACAATAATTTTTTGTAATTTAGTGCAATATATAGTGCAAAAATTTAGTGTAGTATGTAGTTTTATTATTCTCAGTTGCAGTTTCTTAATTATTTTGATGAAAATATAATGAATTATTCATTTGTTCGTATGACGTAAGCCGTCTGAATTCTTGCCGCAACTATATCTAACCAAAACTTACTACCAACAATTATTTCTATTTCACTTTGAACTAATAGCTGTTAAGGGTCAAAAGCTTTTTAATAAACCCAAGCAACATAATTTGGCTCTATCTACAGCCGAAATATCCGTTTCATTTAAAAGAAATGAAGATAAAAGTAATGCCCCCATAATTAACACTATTGATATGGTCAGATATATCGAGAATGTGTCTAAAGATATATGTTTAAGGATTATTTAATTGTTTTTTAGTCTACTTATCATTCTAGTTTAAAAATCTTAGAAAACGAACATATTTTTATGTAATTAACAGTTGTTTTGAAGTATGTATAACCTTTCATCTTAATGGTGGTTACTGATTATTTACAATTTTAAACTGCTTTACCTATACAGGACGATTTATTAAAATTGTAAGAGAAAAACATCATTAGGACTATACTTTTGCTTACTATAGAGCATGTCAGGGCGTGTATACCTACAGCATACATGGAAAATGTAAATCTAAGAATGGTAATCTGATTGAATATCTATTATGATTTTTTTTCGTATAAAGAAACACTTCGCCAACAAAATCTTAATGTCAGTCACATTAAATACAACTGAGAAGGATTAACGTCTAAGAAATACATTTTTTCCCTTTTACGTTGAAATGATAAAATATCTTGGAGCCACAGAGCTATAAAGGAAGTCTGTAAGAGCATTGATATAGCCAACAATGGAATAAAAGGATGAATACAAGAAGATGGAAGGAGCCACCTTGTATTTAACCATCCCAATGTCTGCTAAAGCCACTTTTAGTTCTTAAAATAAAACTCAAGACATCATTGCCGACCAGGATTTTTAGTGGGTATATTGCGATTGCCGAGAATAGAATTCCCTTGCTCTATTTTTACATTTTATTCTCCGAATGCACCATTTTCCTTGCTAGGTGAATATAGTTTATAGCCTACATTTACTAAAATACTGCGCGCTGTCGGAAAAAAGGAAGCGTTGGACAAAATGCTGCAAAGAGAAACAAAAATATAATACATTTCTTCTAATAATGATAAATTATAGAAAATACTTTGCTCCGCAAAGGGTTTTTATTGTCTCTTTATGTCCTTGTTATGTAATTTTGCAATATGTCTCATGTTCAACCCAGAAATCATTTCCTAGTTCAGAACTAATTAGTTGATATATCTGTTTAAATGCATTATGCAGTAATAGCAACTTAACAGAGATTACTGATGTCATATGTACAAAATTGCATTTATCCGTGTTAAACTGTCTGAGAAGTTTGAATTTCAGTTGCCAACTTGTAATAGTAATAACTACTATTAAAGGGCAGCACTTTGAGAACTGTTAAGAAAGTTCTACTTTAACATGCTAGTTAAAGGCAGATGTATTAAATGTGTAATAAGATTAACCAAGGATCTTATTATCGTCTTAAGGGTGCCCCATACTGTTTTCTACAAATACAAATAATTGTAGATACGATAAGAACTGAATAATATAGAGCTTAGCAAATAATAGGAATGTTATGTCATGCCACCTGCGAATATTGAAAGGTACAAAAGAAAAACGAATATATAACAATAGAAAGCGATATACAAATTATTAGGTACATACATCTTTTAAAAATATAAAATTTTTTAAATATAACTGTAGATGTAAATATTGTTATAACATAAACTTACACAGTCCTGCAAATAAGAAAATTCGCTTTTGTTTATAAATATGTGAAAATAATTATTGTTAAAATGTGGACACAATAGGAAAATAATGTGTCTTATAAACGCTTTTTAAAACTTATTATTTTATATGACTTACTGTATTTACATTCGGCTACTTGTTTACGTTTTTCTTTTAAAAAAGGTTCAACATAGTGATGATTCCACGCCACTGGATTTTTCTATTTTGCTGACTGTACACTGGATAATAGATATTAATAGTGTTCTTTATACCAAATTTCAAAACAATTCTTCAATCCGTTTGGAAGATATCAGGAAAAAACTATTTTTTCCCTAAATTTCAACAGCCTGTATTTTTGTAAGGAGGCATGTTAGAAGAAAAATTTATTTGAATAAAAATATTATTTTGACGAGAAGAACCTTAAACTGTTTATACATATTTCTAACTCACTCTGTATAAAAGCTGTATACATAAATAAACTACCAGTCTTAGAACTGTGTACTATTATTGTATTCGAATTATAAAAGTATACTATGCTAGTTAAGTGCCTGTATCTGCTGTATGCTTATTTTAGTTGCTGTAATTTATTTTCTATTAATCATACTGCTCCTATTGTTTCCCACTTCATTATATTATACCATCCACCACGACAAAGTATATTTACTTAGGAAGTTATTCTAAGGACGAACTTTGCTGTGCTATTTTCCCATTTTCGGCATAATGTTTTACCACAAAGTGGCAAGTGACACATAAAACTTTGTCTGTAGCATAGTCAAACAAAAGAAGTCGATCCAACTTGTTTTTCCTATATTGATATATATGATACGCCCCTCCGAGAATGCTAGGAGAGCTTTCAGATAAACTGTCAATTAGTAGTGCACTTAAGTCGACTGATATTCATTTTGTTGGGAAAATAGAGTAGTTATTGGTTTTGTTAAGAGCATAGGGAAGATGTTTTAGTCTTTTTTGTGTTTCATAAAATCAATTTCATATTTTAAACAACGTTAATTTTAGAAAGATTCAGAATTCGGCTATCAAAACTTAATTTCTTCTGCTCGATATTGGATTCCACTGCCAAAAATAATATTTTTCTTCAAGAGTATAGATTATACAGTTATCTATGACTAAGTACAAACATTTTAACCACATGCTCAGGAAGGAATAAAAGGTAATACAAAAATTATTCCTGAACTTTAGCTCGATATTTAAAATATGGGGCAAAACCCTCTCGGCGCCTATAATAAGCATCGACTGAGGTGGCTTAGATCCATAGATAAAGCTTACACTTATCAATATCCACTACCATGCGGTCGTTTTCTGCAACATTTCTAAATGTAGAATCGACAAAATTAATATTCTTATTAGTAAAATCCCTGATAGATAGGATACAGTTAATCCAGTTAGCTCCACTATTTTGCATTCGTTTTTCAGTTCATTACAAACTGGCAAAACTACATTTTCATTCACACAAGCACTCACTATCGATAAAATACACCACCCGTAAGTACAGTGAGATAAAATGCCTATTTTTTAAATAAAATCGAACGAAAGGAATAGATAATAGAAAACTTTTAATGTACCCGCGGCAATCTTGTCCCATAACTTAGAAAAACAAACCGGCGAACTATATTGTGGGAAAATATCGTTATTTAATAACTGTAAAACGTTTAAAAATTTAAAAAAGGCACTAAAAACTGAAGAAGAACACAAAACTACAACGGAAACACATGGTAAACACAGAAATTAAATTGAGGTGACGGGGTTGACGGGGAATTTTACCGTCGTGTTGCTAGTTGCCTACTATGACTCGCATAGGCGGCGTTAAATAAGGATTTAATATAATTTCGAAAAAAATCGCTTTATAAAGTTTGGAATTTGTTTTGTATAACTGGTAATGTGTCCATTAATGATAGAACTGTTTTGATACAAAAATAGCTGGTAGGTAGTGCTGTAAACCTAAGCAACTGCACCGTACAAAATTGTACATTCAATATTCACGTTAACAAGTGATATCATTACTATTAATTTTGAACTCAATGTGATAATATTTAATTAGATCTAGGATTAGTCTAATGTTTACATAGTAAATAAAACGATTAGTCATATCTATATTTTTATTTTATTTTTATTATCTTGGTGCTCGTAGAAAAAATAGTATATGCCAGTAACATAATGTTCTATTAAATATCACTGAGACTCTTCAGATCATTCGGATCTCGCTATTTGTCCCATTCTTTTTTTAAAAACTCATCCACGTACCAGCGCATTTGTAAAGTAATAGCTGCAATAAATTTCAGGTGCCTGAATACTTTATGCGATTTGTTTAGCGTCAAATAAACTTCAATAACATTAATTCTTCCAGGCACGCCGTACAACGTCGACCTTTCTTTAGTTAAATTATGTACAAAGTTTCCTTTTCCTTAATATTATACAGCCCTCGGTTAGCCAAACAAAACGTGAGAAGGAAAAAACTTATTCGGCTCAAGGAGATATATCAATTCTCATTAAAATGAAGAGGATTCATGTACGGTGGTTTTGTTCTTCATTTCGTTCGTCAGAGGAGCGAGGCAATGTTGGCGCTGCAAGTGAGAGACACCTGAATGTTGGAAATAAAGGAGCATCGCAGCCCGCAAGGTAATGCGATGACAAGATATCTTATTAAATGTAGCACTGGAGCGGAAACATTTTTTCTTCTGGATTTTAATAACAGTTTGCCCGCAACGGCAAAAAAGATGCCTAATAAAGGACTTTTGACATGAAATGGGTTCCATTTCCATGGGAACATTCGGCTGTAATAACAGCTTTTTTGTACTTATACAGGGCCTTCAACAATATCCGAGACTCACGCAATTAGATTTCATTTGGCGCTAAGTTTATTTTCGTAAGATAAGTGTATCTTAGTGTTTACACTTATCTAGTAACGTAAATAGTCAAAACTATAGAACTTGAACTGAAAAACAAGGTACAAAAGGATAAGAATATACGAGAAATCGACATTCCGCTGTTTTTTTATCGGCGGCATATTGGATCTTGATAGTAACATGAAGAATGAAAGTCAATATGTAACACTACTATTTTATTTGAAGAAAGGCTTATAAAATTTAAAAAAAACAATGTAAATTAAAAAAAAATCAATAACCAAAAAAAATACAGGAATATTCTACATTCCTAAATAAATACTTCCACGTGACTTCCATTTTCGCACACACAAAGCTCAGTTTTTAATCTAATGTCGACAATGTTTTGAATACTTTGTGAACTAGACCTAAAAGCAGCAGAAATTCTGTCGCGTAGGTATATTTTCATGAAGATTGTAATAAATTAAAAAAAAAACAATTGAATGTTGTATATTTTTATTCGTTTGCACCAAATTTCAATTATTTCTGTTGAAAAATAATGATGCTAGATGGCATTTTCTACATCGACAAAAAATTTGTTTTTTTTGAGCATGCAATTCAATTTGTTTAAACAAAATTTATTCTTAGGAAACAAATCTTTTTTGGTGTAATGTTCACTTACTTTGTTAAAAATAAATTGATTTATTTAGTAAGAAAATTTCATTGTTTGACGAGTATTTGTTTTAATAGTTATTTGAATATCGCATTGAAACCTAGTTTTAAAAAAAATCAAATAAATTTATTGTTTCTCATTTCCTTAAAAAATTTATTGAAATAACGTTTAGGTACAAATAAAAAATTGAAATGAATGTGCATTTCGAATCAAATAATGGGTTTATTTCATTAAAAAATGAATATTATTAATTGAGGGATGTGGCAAAGGATGCTGGTCGGGGCATTTGCCCGCAGTTGTTTCCTAAAATTCATGAGCAATAAGTTGTTAACATAAAGTATTTCAATTGGAAAAAAATCTTTGAAATATACAAATATTGTTTTATCATAGAATTAAATCAAGACCAGAAGTGTATCATTGAAAAGGAAATGCATTTTAGTGGAAACAAATGCTTTCTTTACACAAAATACTTAAAAATACTTAACTGTATTTTTGCTTTTCTTAAAAATGATTTAGTATTCAGTATCAAAAAATAAATATTTGTTTGGCCCTATACCAACAAATAATTTATCTCCATAAAACAAATTTTTTTACAGGCACCAAATTTTTTTCGGTGCAAAATCGCGATGTTCAGTTTGTTCACAATATTTCAGCAAGGAGGATAGCAATCTTGTATCTGTTTGGGTTATGCCAATGACCATCAAAAGCGCAACTTTTTTTCTAAAATGAGCCACCGTATATTTTACGGTTTCCGAGTGCCAATAGTGAGCTTTGAAAAACGGATCACTCTGTATAATACTTCATCCTGAATATTAAAAAAGCTGAAAATAAATGTGTTTGTATGGCCACTGTACACTTTTAGAGATACTTATTTATATCCTTAGATTTTTAGCATTACCAATCAATTTTTAATTTCTTTGATGTAAGTGAATCATTCGAAAAGACTAATTAGTTCAAAATCAGTACGAATATTTAATGTAAAAATGTGAAAACACTGGAAAATGTTAACTTCCTCAATCTACCTATTAAAAGCAAACTTTTGATGTGAAAACATTTCAATTTGAATAGTAATTGGTACAGATATTTATAATTCATTATGAAGCTTTCGTCCACCAAAGGCAATATCTTAACTTATTTCTAACAATTGAATTATTCCTCCTTGGAAAATTTCTGAAATTTAGTTTCACCCAATTTGACTTGCACTTTTATTTAGGCAAATAGTAAATTTAATAACTATAAATTACACTGGCGACACAAAAACGACAACGACAAACACGAAACGCACCTTCTTACGCGAACATGGTAACTGATTGGAGAAGGGAGTGAAGAGAAATAACGAAGGGAGAACGGAGAGGCAGCTTTGCAGCGCTCGTCATTGAGTAGGCATTGAAAACAAGGTTATTGATTGATAGATCAAGACTCGGATTGCCGGATTGTTTATCACTGACTATGTCTCGGACTGTTTTTTTTGTTGACAGCATGAGCATTTCTTATATTACTATCCGCATTTAAATACGAAAATTATTCCAGCCTCCCTTAAATTTGGCAACGTTGCATCAAGACACCGAGTTGAGCTGAAAGCTGAGCCAAGTGTATTTGTATTATACTCATTTTCCCTATCTTCTCTTAAAACCAATGACACTATGACTGAATTATTCTGTATTTAAAGGATTTTTGTTTGAGTATTTATATAAATTATTCAAGATTAAATACTTGCATAGTTGATACTGACTAGTAAAAACCCGTTTGATGATACGTGGGTGACCAATTTGCCAAGAAACAGAAATAAATGGCTTACCAATGAGTAAAATATTCACCCGACTGGCGACACAAATCTGCGTCGAACTATACAAAGAGAAATCATACAAACTAAAATTTACAGCTGACTGGACACTTGAAAGATCAGAGGCAAAATCGTGACTCCAAAATTAAGAGAGAGTCGTAACGCTGTTATAAACTGTATCAATTTTATTCAACCGACATTCTCCAAGCCACCACACCCAGCCAGTTTCAAGAACCAGTCGACGGAGGAAAGAGATATAGAGTCAACCCAGATCAAGGTTACAGGTCTATACTGCCTTCCTTTGGCCTACCTCGATAATTACACACTTCTAGAGGCAGCGGATTCTTGTGTGTGTGTTCCTGGTCGCAGCAAGAACTAAAATCTCTCGAAAGGAGCGAGATTCATTATAACCGTTGAAGCGTTCATTACAAAAACATAGCCGTGGAGATGATAGGAACTGGTTATAATTTATATTCTAAACTACGGATGGAAGGAATGTTCCAAATTGTACGTTGGGCTGCAAGCGGTTTTTTGTCAGATAGCGCCCAATTGACGAGGAATGACTTCACCTTGAATTTCCTGCACGAATGACCCCTAAACGTAGTCAAATTAATACACACACACACACTGTAGACATATTGTTTCAAAAATAATCAATTAGGCTAGTATTGTAAGAAACAGTTACTGTTTAATGTTGGCTTTTCGTTACTATGTTTATCGCTGATGAGGTTTGTTGAATTGTTTGTGTTTACTTTAATGTTGTTGTTAATTTTTAAAAAAAATGTCAAGTAACTGTTCAAAATGGATGTAATTGCAAGTGAGGATGGGTTATTACCATCAACACCACCTGAGATAAGATCTCTGGCGCGTGATGTGGAATTGAATCTATTATCGGATAAGTCAAAAACTGTATATAAACCCACATATATGGAATATACACTGAAAAAAAATGTAGGATCTTTCTCTGAAAATGTGCTGATTGCCTATTTCTCCGATATTTCAAAGAAAATGAACCTTCAACGTTATGGTCTACCTATTCGATGTTAAAAGCTGACCTGAATATAAAAAATAACATTGATTTGGTAAAATATCTGAAGTTACGAGCTTTTTTGAAACGGCAGTCAGATGGTTTTCATGTAAGAAAAACCCGAGATTTGCAAAGAGAAGAAATCGAGAAATTTTTATCAGAGGCCCCAGATGAACTGTATTTGAGCAAGAAAGTAGGAATATAATGAAAATTATCTATTATAGATTAAAGATCTATTTTTCGGTATATATTTTAGGTTGTTCTTATTATTGCAGTCGCTGGGGCTTGTAGATGTGATCAGCTTTTGCAAATGAAAACGGATGTTATAAATGGCTTGATTGCATGCTTTTAAAAAATATCATTTGACACATAGTGATTTTCCGGGTTGTTATGCTGTGACCTCGGTAACTGCCCTGGTTGTTCTAGGGCTAGGCCCTGTGAAAACAGACCCGTTATCGGTGTCCCTAGATCAGCCCATATATTTATTTCGGCTCCTATTGTTGATATTACGACTGCTACGGTCGTAGTTACCGAGGTCACGACATAACAACCCGGAGAATAACTATGTATCAAATAATAGCACCGGTCGTGAAAGCCTAAAAACTATTTTAAAAAATAGTTTATAGAGTTCATTATATGTTTGAACATTACAATAAGTAGGTAGGTACTGGGAAAATATCTAAATTTGGCAACGTCGCGTCAAGCCGATATCGACTTGAACTGAAAGCTGAATAACTGTGAAAAGGAGGTTTATAAAATTATTATAAAATATTGTTTTTCGATATAGATACGCATTAAATAAAAATTATCGTGTATTTGTATTAGACTCATTGTATATTTTAATAAATAATTTTTATACACGATTTTGTACCTAAATTTATTAAGTAGGTAAACACAGAAAAGGCGCAGTAATTAATTATAAGTCACAAGCAAATGGTTGCAATTTCTCTATTTTACTAATACTTTCTATTTGACTTGTTAAAATGTCTGTCTATTAAGAGTCTCACTACTTTCGGTAAATAAAATCCCGCATAAAAGAAGCACCTCTTCGATGTTAACATTCCATCTGCAGAAAGTGAGAAAATAAAGCGTACTTTAAAATCCACCTTCCAGGAGAACTGCTGTTAATTGGTGCGCTAAATACGTACTTGGAAAATCATCAGCGACTTAAAGTTTGCTTAGGCGAGACTTTTATTATAAAACGACGGCTAATCAGGTCACTTGTAGTTGAACAAATTGCTCGATTTTTGCTGGAAGTTTGCCGCATTGATTTTCTCAGTTCGCTTCGAGGCGTTCACTAAATTGTGGATTGTATAATTTGTACAGATTGTCGTTTAAGCGAAATTTTTCTCGCTCCGAATTAGCATAATGATGTTGAGCGTAACTTGTAGCCTCCGCGAAATATGGAAACAAGGTGCAATGAAAAAGTTTAAACGGGATAGTTACGATTGTTAAAATTCAAATCGCTCATTGAGAAATACAGGGTAAGGTGAATACATTCAATCATTTTTAAATAAATTATAATATATCAATGTTACCTTCGTCAATATCGGATGTCTAGAACTGTTTTCGAAGAATAGACTTTCTTGGTATTGAATGGAATTTTAATGTCACATCGTTGCTTCATAATAGTTCTAGTAATTAATGCATGATTTTTAATGAGTTTCCTAGAAATACAAGATGTTTCTAAAATGACATTTCAGTGCTTGTAGAACAACAGTTTCTAACGATTTCATTTTCAGTAGAAGAAACTTGTAACTTATCTTCTGATTTTTGATTGATTCCGTTAGCTATTGCCAACTCAGAACGCCCTAATGTATCAAATGCAGCTCCTTCACCTAATACATATATTGTTTGAAATTTCAATTTTATTATTAAGTGACTGCTCTATATAGCCTTTCGCAACAGAATTAGAGCGCCATCCAACAAGTCTTTTTAATACTGACAAATCAAGCTTCAGCAAGTAGTCACCAAAGATCTTCAAAAACTGTACATGTGCATTTTCAATTCCAAGAAACTGCTATCTTCTGTGGCATTTTAGAGTTAGTCAAACTATTTTTTATTTTTATAGGTTAAAAACAATCGTCTACGTGATTACATATCTTGGTCAAAGTTCCATATATCTTCGAAATACGTCAATCGGACGGGTAACATTACTTCCATTGTCTTAGTCTTAGTATCTGGAATTGTGATAACCAATATACTTCCCAGCTAACAATTTCTTGTTCTGTAAAAATTGTAAGAACGTTTCCAGAGCAAATTTTATAGAGCAATGTTTGTTCTAAGAACATTTTCAAAACGTTCTTACAACACTTATACCATAAAAATGGGCACCGTTCTATAGAACTTTTTAGTTCTTTAAGCGGTTCTGTAAAGTTTGCAGGAAATAATTATAGAAGTCTTAAAGAATTTTTATAACACAGTTACAAAGCAATCTCATAAAATTCTATAGCACTTCGCTATACAATTTTGTGTTGCATGGTGTTATATTTAAAGAACTTTAAAATCGTTTAATTGTATCTTTTAAAAACAAAATGTTTCTGTATCGCACATGTTAGAAATAATATGGACGGGCCAATAAGAACCAATAAGATGGGCCTAATCAGCCTGCATAGGATTACTTACTTACATTATTACGAATTGCTTAGTTTGTTTGTCCATCAGGGAGCAGTACATTTTAATGCGGAAAAAGTTTTATCGTGAAATATGTGGTACATAATGGTAATTTTTTGACGCGCCCTCAGTTAACCTTATATTTCCTATGATGCTGGAAATTTAATTAAATTTTTTCTAAATTGATGAATTTAACAACCAACTGTACATAAAATAGTCAGAAAGTAAGTATATCCTTATTATTGATATCATTTCACCTATTTCTATTGTACATATTTTTAATTAAGATTTTTTTTCCTTCTTCACAATATGGCGACAGAAAGAAAGGCTTCATCTTGTACAATCAATCAATCAATGGATTCTCACTAATATGACATTTTTGTGTCGATTGCAATGATTATAGAGCAAATATGCCTCGTAAGCAACTACTTAATATTCACGGTGTTGTCATATTTTATTGTGGTAATTTCACTTATTTCAATCTTATTTAATAAATCTATTAAAATTCTTCAACTTCAACATCTAAAAGTGAAAATGTTTAAGGTTTGGAATGGTCTAAATTAAATATGTTACTAAATTTCTATAAGAAAATCAATTTCTCTTAGCAATCAAATAAATCTTATCTATCGTAATGAAATTTTCTTTCTGCAAGCAGATAATAATTTTTACAAGTCACGACTATGTTATACAAATTTTCCCACTATATTTTGATCAAAATATTTCGTACTATTACAGGCAGGTCTCGTCAGATGGGGCTATGGGAAACCTACATATATAAAAAATGATAGTTCTATAGTGTTTCTTTATGGAACAAAAGGCTTTTGTTACTTATTTACTCTATAATGATTTTATAACAACTGTATTATTATTCTCTACAACTGCTTTAAAGAGCTTTTTCTCTTAAGTTAGATAGCAGCTTCCACATTTGTAATTTGTTTTCCGCAGCAGAATTGTAACTTAACAACGCCTTATACAATAGTTCTATAATTAAACTATAAGCGACATTACGGAATAATTTTATAAGAGTGTCACAGGAGATGGTATAATTCTATAAAGTAGTATTTTGCATCAGTTTTGCAGTAATTTGATTCTATAAGCACTGTTGCTGTAAAATTGTATTATTGTACACACTTATAGGGCTACATTAGCAGTTATCTTATAAGTGCTCTATAAATTATGCTCTAAGAACGTTCTTGCAACAAATTTAAAAACAATTCAGTTTCTGAAGGCAAAATAGTCTCATGTGCCACATTAATGCAACAATTTAGTATTCTAAATACAACTATAAAATATTAACAGAATATAAAACTTCTATTACTCTAAATTTATAGAACTACTTTGCTAGCTGGGTTCTTCTGCCTTCAATATCATCGATAGACATAGCTACAATTTACCTACCCAATTCTACAACATCCATAATTATGACATTTAGCAATATATAAATTGATATCAGGGACCGTATCTAAGAATTTTTCGATGTTTTCTTTGGTAAACACACGTGACTTTTTTTGGATTATAACCCATTGATTTTTGCTTTAGAGGCTTTCACCTGGTGAAATCACAAAAAGTAAAACTTTTTAAGTACCGAAGCCACTAAAATATATTTTTCGTTTTTTTTATATAGATAAAACGTAAATCTTGCCTTATGTTCACATTTTCATACAGACAAGATTTTCTGAAGCTTCTTAAGTAAATAAAAATAAGACTATAACGATGAAGATTACACACTTTTTGATTTTTCAAGTATATAAGCCATAATAGCTTTTTGTTGTACTCTTCACATATATTAATGTACTCTTTCTCATAAAGTAACTTGCACTTCTCCGGAATTACTTTGCATAAAGCTGATTATGCTTCTAATAATACATCATCCGGTACACAATATTGAATCTTGTTCGAAAGTAAAAGTGGAAGTAATGGAAAAACTCTAGACAAAAACATTGAATGTTGACATGAATCACACCTGAATTCAACTAATAAACAATTAATTGTTATAGTGTACCTGAGCAACATCTAATACAGTCTCATATATCACTCAGTTAGCTCATTTGTTCTAAAATAGTTCGCGAGTTTAAAATTACATTGACTACCAATAATCAGTCACAATAGAAGAATTTTAATTTAATTCACATTACTTTTGTCCAAAGTAGCTAGCATTAAAGTATGTCCCACTCTTTACTGAACGCCCTGTGTAACTAAAAATGATAATATTGGCCAAAATCCCTTAAAGAACACACAATTGTGACGTCTTCGGTGTCACCTTTCTTTGCCGTAGAGCCTCATGGGAGACAGACTACAGAAGCCCTCGTTATTATTCATGGAGTTTTTTAATTGCACGGGGATTTAATTCTTAATAGCCTTATACGAATACCTTCCAAGGTACAGGCGACATTAATAAAATATAATCAGTTAATAGTTGGCCTATAAATTATTTCAACGATCCCTAATTTATATCACATTCCACCTTAATTGGGGTTAGATGGAAATAATACCCGTGTTCTGTATCCATATTAAAATGAAATGTAGTTCGGACCTGGTTTAGGAGGTAAATTTGAAATGATAACTGTATATGGCAGTGCAACAGCGAACCCTTCTGCATTATTGAGAGGGTCACATAAATAACAAAGAGTAGCTGTAAATTTGTACTTACAATAATTAGTGTCCCAAGGACCCATATATATAATTTATATAGGTACTTGAAATGCCACTTACATGTTGTAAGTTTGTTCTACTTTAGAATATTTCACAAAGTTTAGATGTCTTCGTAGTAAATTAACTACACCGAAAGAAAAATTGGTAGCTGCAAAAAATGTTGTTTTATGAAAATAAATTACTAGCTTGTATAGCGTCAAATAAATATTTTTTTCTTGATACAAAATCATTTTTTCGAAAAAGCAAAACTACAGTTATTTTGGGTAACGAAAGCATTTGATTCTATTAAAAGACAATATTTTCATTTCAATGATATATTATTATATTTCAAAGAATTTTTTCCAATTAAACAACTGCTTATTTATGCCAACAACTTATTGCTCAGGAATTTCAGAAAACAACTGCGAGGTAATGCCCCGATCAGTATAGAATTACACCTGAAAAATCTATAGCAAATAGTCAACACATACCGGTTTCGAGCTTATTAGCTCTCATCTGTCCTTGGCGGTTTATGTCTCTCAAGCCCGACATACCTGAGTACGCGAAATATAGCACAGCTACATCTAGCGGTCACTTATTGACAATTATTTTTTGTTTATAGGAACAATACGATTTTTTTACTTTCAAACAAATATGTTTTTCGACGATACGACTATATTAGAAAATTGAGTTTTTTCAATTTTTCAAAAGGTTCTACTTACAACCTAATAAAACTGAATTTAAAAACTTTACAAAATTACATATTTTCCTTTTCTACATCCCCCAATTAAAAATATGCATCTTTGAATCAAATAAACGCATTTATTTGATTCGAAATGTACATTCATTTCAGTCAAAAAACATTTTTATTTCAAAACGTTGTTTTTATATTATAGTTGTGGCAAGAATTCAGACGACTTACGTCACAGCTGTCATCACACAATTGTATTTACTGTCAACATAATTTTCGTTTGTCGCGTCAAAAACAATCGTTTTTTGTAATTTAGTGTAATATATGGTGCAAACATCTAGAGAAGTATATAGATTTATTAAAATATAATGAATTATTCATTTGTTCGTATGACGTAAGTTGTCTGAATTCTTGCCACAACTATACAAATTTGAAAAAATTGTTTAGGGAAATGAAAAAGAAATATTTATTCGAAAATAATTTTTTTAAATTAAGTTTTCATAAGATGGAACAACTATTTATTCAATTTACACAAATACGTGTCAAAAAATTAAATTTTCTAGCCAAATAAATCAATTTATTTTTGACACAAATGATCATTAGGTACACCTAAAAAGGTTTGTTTCTCGATAATAAATTATGTTTAAATAAATCGAATTGTTCGGTGTACGTTTTTTTAAACATTAATAGCACTATTCCAAAAATTAGACCAAGATTTTTTTGGTAACTGACGCGCATCAATTTTATGGATGACTGAAGATGTACTCAGTTCTTTTGAGATTCAGACTTGCCTGTTTGACATTCGCATACAATGAACCGCGTTAAAATTGCGTGTCAACTGGCAATGTATTTTTTTTTTACTGATACGACACAAGTTTTAGAGTACATAAAGGTAATTCATACCTTCAGTGCTTTGATATATGAAGAAAAGCATACTTGTCGACGTATAGCCACTATCAGTAAAGCTTAAACCCAACAAATTTTATTTAATGGTTGAGATTCCGTTGGTGGAACTTTTATAAATAATGCATTTTTTGCATGTTCGTTTCTGACAAGTGTTCAAGCAGTATTGGTAGAAATATGAATTGTGAGGTGGACACAATTAGTAATTTTACTTTTTAGAAAATCCTGGAATGGTTTTTAATAGAAAATGTATGTAGATAATTTATACGTATTGTAAAATAGTCATATCATGTTAATTGGACATATTTTATATTTAAAAAATGGGTTAATATCCTTAGGTGTCTTGGTCTATTTTTACGGCATCGCAAATCCTGCTAAAACATAATTTTGCATTTTAATTTTCTTCCAGGTCGTATTTTATCTTGACTGACGTTTAATATCTTCCATACTTTTATGTTTTCATAAATTTTAGTTTCACGTTCCTATATTTCTAAAATGAATTTATGGAAAAGTATAAATATCGAGTTCCCCTTTAACCCACTCGTACAAAAAAAGCAACTAATTAGTTTTATTAGCAACTGTATACATTCAAAATAATTGAAGGGTTACTAAAAACGCCGAAATCTCAACTAAGCTGGCCCATTCTTATCTCTAATATTGCTTGAATAGTCACAATGTCGGGGATCTAGGAGGTTTGCATCAAAATTACGCCTTAGATGTGTCTCACCATACAACATTCATTTCAAACAACGTATTTATCATTATGCCAGTAAAAATAGTAATTGCTCACAACAGATATTAACAATATTTGTAGTTAAAAGAATTAAAGAGTTTTTCTTATCTTGCCAGTAACGTGCTAATGATAAAAAAAATATTTGAATTATAATGATTGTAATAGTAGCATTAAGTTGTTTTTGTTATGTTAGTTTTTATATTTTTTTGTACCTTATACTGGGTTAAGTAGAGTAGCGAAAGCTAGACTTCTCCCAGATATTGTGTGTTCTTTGTAAACACTAATAAAGACCTTTTATTATTATTATTATTATTATTATTATTATTATTATTATTATTATTATAAATGTACTGTAACTAAAATTCGGGATAAAAATATTTATTTTCACACAGATGTGCGTATATCTACAAATATTTGCCAAAACCAAGGAATATGTGCTGATGTTTCAAGAATAATTATGTAATATTTTCAGCGAAATTATTCAACATATTTTCTAATGCTACTGAAATACCTACGATGTAATACATTTTTAGAGGATGGGTGAACAATACACTTTTACAGAGAAGGATGGATAATTCATATTTAGAGGATGGATGGATAAATTCCACAAAAAAATCTTCATATACAGAAGTTATTTCTGCTACTAACAAAGCGTTCTCAACTATTTAGAAATAAAAATGTGAATCGTATAGTGTATTTAATATTGAATTCTAATAATAAAATCTACTGTATTTGTTAGTAAGAGATATTCTGCATATTATATTGACTAGCTTAAATCTATACTTTTGAACATTTTAACAAGCAGATACTTTTTCCCATGACATTAAAAGTACAATTTTTTCCCTCTTTTCAACTTCATCTGTCAACACACTCTTCATATGGTGGCTACACAAATAATATACCTAATACATTTTTAAATTGTTATACTATTGAGATTAAACAAAATGTAAATTTTTGAACTGATTGATGAAGTCTTTCTTATATACATTTCTTTAACATGTGCATATTGTCCAATTTTTTACACATTGATTTAGTCATATTATGTGAAATAATATGTTATTGAAAAAGTTTTCTCTATGCATATTTTTCGATATTATTATGTAATTTTACATAACTTTGCTCAGGTCACAAATTGCCAACGTAAAGTTATGTGAAATTACAGACAAATTTTTATCAGTGTACTGGTATTGGCATTTTCATACATATATTTTAAACTGGATTAGTTTTCAATTTTGCCAGTATAATTCCTTTAGTCAAGAACTCGTTGATTTAATAATACCCAGGAGATGGCTTTACATACCAAGTCAAAACGTTGATTGGCATATAACCAAACCTAATTGAGGCCATAAAAATGATATAGTTATATTTAAGAGCTCGTTAATTTTAATTCGGCATTAAAAATGGTATTCGGCTTAGCTCCGCTTCATTACCGTCTATATAATTTTTTATTTCATTTAGAGAAACAAGCCAAACTAATCGTCATTATCCAAGTGCTTCCATTGCATTCCAAGAAACGCGTCCGATTTCAACGTTATTAAAGCGGTAATGCCACAGCTAATCGAGCAATTTCTCCTACAAAACGTACCCAAAAATCAATTGAAGCTAAACTGTTAATGTGAACGAAATAATGGTCGTTCTACTTCAACAAGCGCGGAAATATATATCTAAACGTGTTTCGTAATCCTAATTTCAACGTCGCGTGTCCGCACACCTTTGGTAGTTTCATTACCCGATTATAATGTGATATTGCATTATTGCAATACATACCGCTTGCTAGTTCCAACGTATTGTAAAACTGGCGTATGTGAGAATGAAACGTAACAGAACGTGTCTTTTTCACCCTGGTTTTATTAGTTCGTATTGAATGCAATGTTCCATGTAGAAATGACATTAAATGGGCTTTATTGTTGTTCTAGGAACTTACCTTTTATCCTGTAATTCGAAATCGTTATAAATTCCTGCAATAAAATGCAATGATTGCTTTCCCATACTGTTTTTTTTTAAGTTGTGGTATTAGTCGGATCCATGTTACAAATTCTTTTCGAATTTGCCCGAAGTTATACGTTCTTGAATTTTTTAAAGCTTTTGACTGAAATGCACCGAAAACATATTTTTTTTTTGTGGCGTACTGATGACAGTTAATAAGCTCGAAACCTTTATATGTTGATTATTTGCTACAGATTTTTCAGGTGTAATTCAATGGTGGTCGAGACAGAAGCCCTTAGTTGTGTCCTGAAATTCCTGAACAATAAGTTGTTGACTAATAAGCATTTATTTAATTGGAAAAAAAATTGTTTGAAATATCCAAATATTGTTTTATTATAAAATAGAGTGTCATTGTCACAGAAGTGTATTATAGAAAAAGAAATAATGTTTTTTAATGCAAACAAATGCTTTCTGTCCACAAAATAACTGTATTTTTGCTTTTACAACAAAATGATTTGGTATCAGGAAACAAATATTTGTTTGGCTCTGTACATACAAATAACTTATGTCCATGAAACTAGACACTAATTTTTTTTTAGTATGTCAATGCGTCAAAGATTTTAAAGACACATCCAACTGAATAATTTTAAGGTATATAATGATTATGCCACATGCTACGTTCTCTATATTATTAATGATCCCATGACAATTTCCTTTCTATACCAATATTGCATTTGTTATTTCATGTAATGATACAAATCTACGAAACTTATATTGCAGTTTCAAAGGCAGTATTGTAGGTTAATCTACTGCGATTTGTAATCTATTCATAATTTATTATCAAATTGGACTGCATCTATGTTAATGCATACATCGACCTCTAAAATGTTAGGGGTACTTTGCATAAATGGGTTTCGTGTACGAATTCCCATCATATTTAGCCATGTATGTAATGTCTGCTTTAATGTGCTCCAAGAATTCTTGATAATTAGGGAAATTTTAGATAAATGGAAGGATGATACCAGCGTGAATCTGATGAATAATACATTACATTTTCATTATGATGCTACAAATACTGTAAAAATTTGGCTAAACTCCAAAGTGATTGAAATACATCACATTGTTCTATTATGCTATGAATTAGTAAAAGTTTTATTTTTATAGAGGCGAAGAAATCCGAGTTTAGTAATTATGTATTCAGTTCAGTATAAAACTTTAAATGCATTAGCTTAAATTATTTAAAAGATGAAAAAATATGTGTTACCATGAGATATATCAAACTATAATTTGCATGTGAACATTGTCAGTCAACTGTTATATTTCATAATGTGTTGTGAGAGTCAGTATCGATTCTCCAATGTAGTTTTCATTCTGAAATAGCAGTGCAGTTATAGTGTAGTAAATTACAGTCCAGTTGGTTCGGATTGTAATTTTGTTTCGATGTAACGGATTTTTACTATTTTAATTGGCCATTTTGGTTATCTGTTGTCATGCGTTGCAATTTGATGGAATTTGATTACCTTCCACATACTGAACTTGATATTGACACTTAATTAACATAATTTAAACAGAATATATTTCTCTCACATGCAAAATTCTGTGGTGATGGTTAAAATTATTTAACATTCTTTTTTCTTTTACAGGTAAGTGACCCTCATAAGAATGTAAGGGGTAAGGGTAAGCAGATAATTAAGAACAATTACGCAATTACGTATTTTTTAGTTACACTTCTCTCAAACTATTTCAAATGATCAAGACGACACGTCACGAATCTACAAGATGCTACAGAATGACAAATTGGTCTCGCTCTCATAAAGCATATGCCTTGCATCATTCGAATTTCCGGTTGCTTTTCCATAGATAAAATGTATGACGGCCATTCAAAGGAATAATCCACCATATTTATTTATTTTGTAAAATAATGTATTATAAACTTAAACACTTCAAAAACAAGTCACTCGATACTTTGTGTTATCGTGATTTGTTTAAGTCTGACATGGAATTTATAACAAACTGACACATGTCACCTAGATTATTGTTTTTTAATTAGCATTCCAAAGTTGGTCTATTGTAATGATTAAGTAATTAATTTTTATCTCGAAAACGGCGCGTCAGGAGGAAAAAGTCCAAGAGACACATTTTCAGCAGAATTAACTTGGCTTTAAGAGAGCCAAACCAATTTGTTCAGAAATCAGTGACGTACATTTTTTTGTTAAAAATGAATACAAAAGAAATAAATTTAAGGGGTTAATCTATGATTGATTTTGAGACAGGGTGTTAAAGTTTGAAAAAAAAATCTAATTTTTGGATCTATTTTCTGAAGAGTAAGAGCTATTTAGTTGAAACTTGGCACACCCTAATACGTATTTAGAGACTACATTTTCCGGGTATTAAATTATTTTTAATTTTGCCATGAGCGCAGATATGGCTAATCTTCACAGAATTTTTTAAGAAAAAATGGCAGTCCAATGATTTTTTCAAAATTCAAAAGCTCTGTCAATTGAACCAATTAAAAAATTCGAGAAAATTTCTTAATTTCATTCTTATGCACGCAATTTAAGTTAGAGTTAAAATTGATCAGAACTTAACGCAATATTATTGCGATGTAAGTAGGTCTTTCATGAAAATAAAATGAAAAACGTGTATCGGGAAGTGTTTAATCTCTGAGATGAAAGGCGGGTATTGAAATAATCAAAAACGTTTATTTTTATAATGAATAATAATGTTGGCAATTTCAACAAGTAAAAACTAAAACGTAATTTAAAATTAGTAGTAACAATTGCTAGAAACTAAACAGTAACATTTTGCTAGATTAAGTGTTGGAAATGACCTCCTCATCCTCAATACAATCGTCTATACGGAATCGTTGGAGTGTCATTTTTTCCTAAAAAAAACTGTAAAGGTTAGCCATATCTGCGCTCATGGCTAAATTAAAAATAATTTAATACCCGCAAAATGTAGTCTCTAAATACCTATTAGGGTGTGTCAAGTTTCAACTAAGTAGCTTTTACTACTCAGAAAATATATCCAAAAATTTGATTTTTTTTCAAACTTTAACACCCTGCATCTGTAAAACAAAGCCGTTGCGGACCCATGTTTATATGAACTTTTCGTCTTAAAATCAATCATAGATTGACCCTTTAAAGTGTATGCACATACTTAATTAACACCCTGTACACTGTTGTGTACCAAATATCATCTCAATATCTCAATCGGTTATCGAGAAATAATGACTATAGTGTTTAAGACAGAGATAGATTTTCTTAATATATTTCTGTAACACCTTGTATTAAAAGCGATACGGTATAAATGCCGTTGTGTTTGGAAATTGAATTAGAGATACGACTTTTTCTAGAACATTTAACTAAATCAAGGTGATACCAAGTTTCGGAACTGAGCGAAGTGATAAAATGAAAACAGGCATATGCGGAGTTCTAGCGATGCTGCTCTTTCATTTTATCTCAAAAGTTGAGAGCAAGATGAAATTTATGTGGAGGATTGCTGCCGTGATTACATCTGACGTTAATGTGTTCGGGGTTACTTTAGAAGAACCAAAGCTTCAAATTTATATGAACAAGTACTCATAACGAACGGAAAGAAAAAAACATTAATAATATTTAAAGCCGGAGATATATATACAGTATGCGCCAAAAGTATGGAATAAATTCAATAAAAACGAAACAATTATTTTTTGGGAAAAATCCTCGAACAGGTCGATTTTTAATTTTAAAAATACATATTTTATCGTAAAATGCGATTTTCAAATGTCATTTGATTTCGAGTAATGACGTCATCGATTTTTTTAAATGGCAACACCATATTTTTTTCCTTGATTCTGAAAGATCGTTTAATTCTCTATCAGACAGTACTAAAATTTTGCCCTCTTACATAGGAAAGTTTTCGAGTAAATGGCGATTGAATGTTAGAAAACGTAAATCAATTAAAATAAAGCAAAAACGTTATCAAGTTTAGTTTTTCGAATTCCATATAGTTCTTTTATGGATCACGTAGGTGAAAATCTTTGCAAAGTGTCATTGTCACACCGACTTTCTAATAAGTATTGTAAGCGACATAGAAATTATTATTCAATTTAAAGTATTATGGCACATTTAATTGTTACTCAAAGAATTGAAATTTTAATTCTTATCGGATGCGGGAATATGACTAGAACTCAGCAGGAAGTTTGCGATTTATTTAATGAAAAATATCCAGATCGCCCTATCAGCCAATCAACAGTCAGTAAGGTAGAGTCTAAATTTAGAGAAACTGGCAATGTTGTAAATATTCCAAAACCTGGACGTCCAAGCATTAATGAAAATCAGAAACAGAACATTTTGATAAGTGTGGTGGATAATCCTCATAATTCTTCACGATTGGTTGCATTAAACAATGACACTAGTCAGAGCACAGTGCTACAGGAAGGAAAAATATCATCCCTACAAAATTCAACTTGTGCAGGAACTCAATGAAGATGATCCCGATCGCCGCTTACACTTTTGCGAAATTCTGATGGATTTATGTCAAGGAAATAGAAATTTACACCGGCAAATACTTTTTTCAGATGAGGCCACATTTTGTCTGAATGGTACAGTAAACCGTCAAACTTGCAGATATTGGAGTCGGGAAAATTCTCATTGGATGGCAGAGGCACATACCCAACACCCTCAGAAATTAAATGTGTGGGCTGGAATAGTTGACGACAGAATAGTAGGGTCTTTCTTCTTTGAAGGAACCCTTACAGGACAAAGATATTTAGAGTTTCTAGAAAATGACCTTGTTCCAGCCCTTGCAGTAATTTTTCCTAACGATAATGACCCTGACATTCCTGACGATACCATATGGTTTCAGTAAGACGGTGCACCTCCGCACTATGCGCGCCCTGTACGAGATTTTTTGGACCACTGTTTTCCTGGGAGGTGGATCGGCAGACGCGGACCGATAGAATGGCCTGCAAGATCGCCAGATCTTACACCTCTTGACTATTTTTTATGGGGATACTTGAAGTCAAAAGTGTACATTATTAAACCACGTAATTTAGAAGAACTTCAAAATCGCATTCGGGACGAAATACGCAGAGTTACCCCAGAAATCATTCATAATGTGCAAGAAGAATTTCTTCACAGACTTGCGCATTGTCAAGAAGTTGGTGGATGGCAATTCGAACATTTAATTTAAGTATAAAATGTAATCAATTGTATTTTATTTTACATACCTCAGAATTGTTACTTTTTTATGGATAAAATTTACGTTTTCTAACATTCAATCGTCATTTACTCGAAAACTTAAGAGGGCAAAATTTTAGTACTGTCTGATAGAGAATTAAACGATCTTTCAGAATCAAGGAAAAAAATATGGTGTTGCCATTTAAAAAAAATCGATGACGTCATTACTCGAAAACAAATGATTAGAATGAGGGGTAGAGATATTATTATTATTATTATTATTATTATTATTATTATTATTATTATTATTATTATTATTATTATTTGAAAATCGCATTTTACGCTAAAATATGTATTTTTTAAATTAAAAATCGACCTGTTCGAGGATTTTTCCAAAATAATAATTGTTTCGTTTTTATTGAATTTATTCCATACTTTTGGCGCATACTGTATTATAATAATGCTTATTAAATTTAATATGTATTAAAGATAATAAATAGAAGTGGTACGGATTCAATTATAATGGAGTTGATGATTTCACTTAAATACTGAAATTGTAGTAATTTTTATTGGGTAGTGTAGGCAATGTTGCCAGATGATATAATTTTACGGAAATTTGTAAAACGAACAAATAAAGACATAAATAGTTTTCATACAGTAATTTTGAACAGGAACGGAAATTTAGGCTTCTTGTTAAAAATACCAACATCTCACAATTATTGTTCTTGTTTCTTTAAGGTTAGACTAGAATCAATAAAACTTCACTGCGAAACGTCGGTTAGGTTTAAAACAAGTATATTTTTTTCAACCCAACCCTAAATTCAAGCAGTTCAAAATCAGCATAAATGTAGACATTAATAAATAATTTTTGGCAGTTTAATAGAATCCGCGTTTTAATAAAAAGAAATTAAATACGTATTCCGTAAAATTTTTGAGTAAAATTTCACCCAAAATCAACACAATTAACGAGTTTACACCCGATTGTGTTGAAATAATAACACTATTTGTTGAGTAATATTCATTTATTAGGTAACTATTTTATGAGTAACATTATATAATTTTTGAGTTAACTTACTGAACTATGTGTTACTACAAACACAAAATTGAGTTATATTATCAATATATCTCGTACTTTTTTTTCACAAACCATCTCTGTGATCAAAAATTTTGCTGGTAATTACTTAAATTTCAACATCAAAATAATTTTACTCTTAAATGAGTTTGACTACGGATTCAGTTATAATGGAGTTGAATATACAGGATGATTTCACTGAGACACAGAAATTATAGGAATTTGTATTGAGTAGTGTAGGCAGTGGTGCCAGATTGTATAATCTTACGGAAATTTGCTAAACGAACAAAGACATAAATGGTTCTCATACTCTAATTAATTTTCAACTGAATTCTTTACGGAAATTTAGATTAGTTGTTAATGAAAACTTTCAAAATTCAAAAACAAGTGTTCTTTTTCAACACAAACCTAAATTCAAGTAGGAAATGAAGTTCAAAATCAGTATAAATGTGAACATTAATTACTAACTTTAGGCAGTTGAATTGCATCCTCGTTTTAATAAAAGTAAATAGACTGTGAAAGTTAATTGGTTACTTCTCTGTGAACCCTAATGTGTGATTTGAGATAAGATGTTTGTAGACAAAATAGAGGATATTACAGAAAAGACTACTATTATTTTAACAGTAGATAGGTTAGATTTCTACAAACAAAATTAGGTTCGAACTTATAACTTTTATAGAAAATGTGGGAATTATATTCACATCTGGCAACACTAAGTGTAGCTCTTCTTTTTAAATAAAAAAATGTCCGGCACTGATTTCAAAAATATAAATATCACATATTTGCTTCAGTATATGACCTTTTAATTAAATTCAATAAAAAATTTCATTTGTTGGTGTCAGAATGTCAGTTAAAATTCACACAGTACGGAAGGCAACAAACGAAGATACTTAGAAAGTTATTTTTAATTCGATCATTTCGATTACAGCCTCCGAAACGGCACTAATAGGCTTAATACTTCACTGTCGCTTTTTTGTATTTTTTAATTAATGCTTTACGTTAGAAAAGCTGCTTTTCATCAAGTGTTAATGCATTGTAAAGCGGCGTGGACTGCCAGCCCATTTAAATAAAAAATGATACGCTCTGCGCCAAAAAGGCCGTACAAATTACGCTTAGCTGGCGTATATTTTACGACAAATCGCAGTTAGTTAACTGCACACCGAAAATATGAGGTTTGTTCAATTGTTGCAATCACAAGTGCGCAATATAGGTTCAGGATAACGTCTGACATTTTGATTTGGACAACAGCAGAATTGAATGTTGTTGAAGTGAAGTTCTTATACAGCAATTAAAAATATTTACTTAACTAAATTTACAGTTTATTGATTACTTTTTATATCACGAAATTTGAAGTTACTTATCAACAAACGATTCAACTTCATTACCTTAGCAACAATTGTCAGAAACAATTGAATTTCAACATGATATTTTATAAATTTAATAACGAAGAAATACCTTGATTTGTGCTTGTAGGATTTTATTTTGTTCCACTCCTTATTTTATTGTACTCTCTTAAAATATTTGAACTTAGTCATAGTTAACCCTACAGTTTTGAATTGAACACATCTCGTAATAACAGACCTAACAATACCGCCGCTTTATCATCAAACTCCTTTCAATCTATCAAGATTTCGTCCTGAGGTCGAGGCAGCTATATTTTTGACGATTACAACGGAAAGACATACTTTTTCAATCATTGTCGGTTTATGGCGGCGGCGTTCTATTCGAAGTAAATGGTTTTTCCTGATCGTAATAATGTTATCAAGAAAGGCCACCCACTTCTGATACAATCAGCAATTCTGTGGCCTAGTCACGATCCCGAACCTGCAGAATATGAGAAAAATAACCGAGTTTCGAATGAGGTAGCCTTGCCTTGACTGGACCACCACCGCTCCCCGTGGAGATATAATCGTGCTTTTCGGGTGTAATTTCGCTTTGCATATTTATGTGCAACGGGGAGGCGGTTAATGTGGATAAAAAGGACAATTAAAGGAAGGAAAGTGCGCCATTATAACAGAATTGAGACACCGTTGTCTTTATCTTTATTCGCTTTTTATCTGGTTCGGATTAACGTTCGTTATTCAAGGAAACAATACCTAGCTTCGTTCTTAATTAATATTTTTGGGGTGGGCGAAATTATAAAATTTTTTAATCCGATCTGGGCATAACATAATTTTTCAAGCGGTTTAAACCCAATTAATTTTATGTGTTTTACTTCAGGGAATGAACAAGTCCCTGCAATAGAATTAAAATTGCGAAAACTGCGTCGTTATTTACAATTATCCTTCAAGTTTGTTTTCCCCGTTGAACAGCAAACTGTAGGGCGATGTTGGAAAAATCAGCCTTTAAACGATGGGCACACTGTAAAAAATACACATTTTAACGAAAGAATGCAGCCCTATCTTGTTATATTATTATTATATACATTTCTATGTTTTTTTTATTTATTCTGCTCACTTTTTCGCTGAAATATATCTTCTTGATTTTCATGATTTTTATTTTAAATTATGAAGTATGTAGGTATAAGTTTAGTGACAGGTGTCAGACACTAAAGTGTCACTACCTACGCATTAGCATCAATTTTATTGCTGCTACATTAAAAATTAGAATTTATTCTTTAATGAAAATAAATTTATTTATTACTCTTGTACCTAAATTCGCATCATCGTGTGATTTTTTAGCACGATATCCATTCGATTGCCTTTTCAAAAATGTTTTTAAATTTAGATACTTTCCACTATCGATGTTCTTGTGGACAGTCAAAGTAGATCTGAGCATATCATATATTGACCATTATGATGTAGATTGGATACTTTTGCTAAATTCAGAAAAATATACCAATAGTACATTTTCTGAAACAGACATGTTATTCTCAGCTCGGTAATTAATAAATTTTTTATATGTTTGCTGATACATCTACGATATTTCTGTACTGGGGGAATCCACTTAGTCAAATATTACTTTGTTATATCTGTACTGCTGAATGATTAACACTATGTATAGAATATTATATACACATTAGCTAGACGGAAGACTTAAGACGAAGTGTGATAAACACGGGAACGCGGGGTGAGGTTCAACAGGTAGTTAGTGGGGTTTTAAGACTTCGGCAGGTTGGCTGGAAGACAGTGAATGGTGATAAGTGGTGCATCTGTTCTAATTTTACAGATCAGTAACTGGTTTTTGTATATTGTATTTAAAGATTGAATGTCATTGTGTTCCTTTTATTATTTTCTTGTCTGTTCAATATTTTATTGCAGTTTCATTATATTTTATTATAATTTTGAGGTAAGACAGTACTTGTTGATTTATTGTTGAAATTATATGTATAACTTTAGTTTGAGTTGAAGTTATGCTGTTGTAAATGGTATTGTAAGTTATTATTAATCATCTACGACTACTACTTTATTACTTGAATTAGCGGTTTGCTTGTCAGATGTTTGTAAGAGCCTTGGTGATTCTATTAATATTTTCTCCCGTGACTTGACAAACATCCGATAAAACATATGATGCATGAGATATGATTTGAGATTTTTGTTCAACCCCTCAACTACTAGCTGGGTAGCCTCCCGTATAGGACCTTAGTACCTTCTGACGCAAGTCGGCTAACTAACCAAAATACTCTTCAGTTTTATATGTAGAATTAAGATTATATTACCGTGTATTCAAGTACTGAAGTACACATACATGTTTATTATTGTCATCATTATTATTACCATTGCAATAGCGACAGCGATTCTTTGAATTGTGATCGGGGTTTTCTCTATCGTGCTTTTTTCCCCCGTGAAAGGCTGAGTACGGCACTGATAGGTGGTTAGGTAGGCTATTACCATTGCCAAAAAACTAATAAACGAGGTGTATTTAGTAATTTGTTTTGTTTTATTTAAAACTATAAGTAATATTAATAAACACAACGTAGGTAAATCTTCACGATTATTGGCCAAATACTTCCTCTTTCAACAATGTTGAACGAACCCGGGTATGTTACACTACAGTACACTGTATTTGCTTTGCGGATTCAATAATTTCTGGAGTTAATGTGAATTATTCCATATCAAATAATAAATAATTACTTTTATGGCCTAGGAACAATATGATATGTTTGCTATTATGATAAAATTAAAACTGATCGGCGAAAAACTTATGCGATTAACTTGACAGTAAAGTAGATTTAATGCCTTGCCTGCTTTAATAGATTCGGCTGCGCCTCGTCTATAATCCGCGGCATTAGATCTTGTACTCTACTGTCTAGTTAAATAACTATCATGAAAAAACACAGACAGAATTTTCTCGAATACAACTTTTCTAAAAGAAAGAATTTTTATACATTATAGACATCGCACCCTGTATACAAATATGTTTTATGTAAAGAAACTGCGGCTATTCGCGAATCACAGCTTGCATAAAAAACTTTCCATCCATCTTCCCGCAAAAACCGTATGCGAATAGATTCCGGATTCAATCTAGTTTCAATGAAAAGCACATATCCCTTTTTATTTTATGGCTGTTTCGAATCTATAAATCTCTGAAGTTCCAGGAGTCGTATATTCTCCAGTTATTTGTCGCAGCAGATATCAAATATCCCGACAATACAATAATTCCGTCTCACCTCTGCCCAATCGTATAATGATTGTAAAATGTTTCGCGGATACGGGAGTACGGATAAAAATCGCTCTCGCGGGATAACGTCTAGAGTTACAGCAGCGGTTGTGTGCGAGCGACATGGGAAATATTATTTCAAAAATCCAGTTGTCGTGTACGTAACATAATAGAATGGAAATGGAACCAGATACATAAGTACACACGTTTTACCTTTGAATATAATGGAAGCCATTTCAGCTTTCCCACAACTTAAGTAACTCGTTTCGTGTGTGGAACGTGTGAAACAACGGTTTCCACATATTGTTATTATAAATGAAATTACAAAGTGCGAATACAGCTCGGAGCAGGACCGGACTGAAGGCGTCAGTTGTGAAACGCATAATTTAGAAACGAGATAAGTATCGGTTTTATGCCTTTTTCTCTGCTTTACTATAATTTGGTGTCGACAGTGAAAGCATCGCCAAAAGATAAGTGAGAGATGTATATTTATTCATTATTATCTACCAATACGGTATGGTGCTAACACATTCCCATGAAACCGAAAGAAATAAAGTTGCATGTTGTTTAAATAAACTGTTATTAGCAGAAATCATTAAGAAATGTACTTATCTGTAGATCATCCCAACTAGCACAATTAGCCGTTGGAACGTAGCTAAGACTATTGTAGGCACTTTAAAGTGTTTTGCCACTAACCATGGACACTTAACAGAAACGTTCCCATTACTTCGACGAAAATGAGGAATATGTTCGACGATGACGAACAGCATGATGGGTTTCAACTTTGGAAAACTAAACTACATAGGAAACTTACTTCATGGTGAATTTAAGAGGTGATATAGACTTTGTAATTGCTATGTGTGATGATTGTAATTAGTTCTAAGTATCGATAACATTGTTTGGACTAATGGATCGTACTTACAAGTTCTACGATTTTCAACAATTAACGTTCCCTGAACTATCAAAACTGCTTCAACGTGATTATAATTATGCTGCGATCATGTGCCTTTTGCTAGTTCTGAAAACTTATAGGTCATCTTACTGATAACTGAGATGTCTTGAAAACCAGGGTAGCTACCCCTTGACTGCAGTGACTGTAACTGAAGTTATTTATAAACAACAAAGTAGCAAATTTGGTGGCGGTTAGCAAAATAATAATATTTATTTATTTATACTACAACATCCCAAATTTCAAACTTATTTTTCTCATATTATATCTACTGTTAACATAAATACATAGAAAACTATAATATAAGGCATGTCTATTAAAATTAATGAAATTTCTCGAAAAGACGACTAGTAGAAAAAAAATAGTACCAAAACTTCCTAGAATTCGACAATATCGACGCTGTTATAATTTTGTATATATAATCTAATCAAATTTTTTCGAAAATTCAAAAAAATTTCAAACTTTTACTTTTTTTAACGATTTCACAAAATATTATCTATCAAATCTAATTTCATGTCAAGGTGTTTAAAGAAACTAAGGCGTTTGTTTTCATAACGCGCTATGACGTTTCATTTCTGGACACCCTGTATATACAAATCTGTACTGAAATTCGCAAAAAATAGTTCCAATATTATTTTGTAGTGTAAAACATAGCAATATATTTATCGTTTCAAAAAAGAGTTCAAATAGATACCACATTTTGTCTGAATATATATTCTTTTTCTATCCAAGGACAGTGTCTCATATTTTCTGTTAATAACAAATTCCGGATTAAAATACCTAAACGATGACATGCCTGACGAATTTTCCTATTAACATAATGGCAAACTAATGAACATACGCTATTGTAACATTATCTTTTACCATACCATGGTGTAATTTATCGAAATCGGTAATTATTTTTATCATCAGTTCAGCTGTAATTAGTTAATTACATGATTTAACAATACGAACCTTGAGCGAGCTGATTTTTAATTTGTTAAAAATGAAAAGCACAGCATTCGATTTGAATATATTTTTGACGTATTAATCCGTCTGTAACTAAATGTAGAATTCGGATAAAATGAAATTGACAAATGGATTCGTTTGTACATCCATAACATCAAATATTACTGCGAGTAACTGATTGTGTCCGTATATAGTCGTGGATATATATTTTTGTTCAGAATGTATGAGTTAAATACATAGATTTATTAGTAAAGAGAGGTGTAATAGGTCTGTCTACAAAATTTTGATAAAGGTTGAAAAAGGTAGGCGTTTTGTACATACGAAACGACAAAGACTCCCAAGATATTTTTAAGCATCCCAAAGCAAATAATAAATAAGAGGAAATGGTTTGCAGCCAAATATCAAAAATGTCTTCTTTTCCTGTTGTGAAGATCATTTTAATGTAAATATCTCTTGTGTCATTAAAAGTAAATAGTAACTAATGCAATTTACTTTCTTACAGCTAGAATAAGATATGGAAAATTATATGGAATATAAATTACGTAATAATACTGAACTAATCTTTGTTTTGTTCTTCAGAGAGCGAGCGTTTATCATTTAAACCGAGCAAGCAATGTCTGGAGTCGCTGGTGTATTTCCAATTGATTCTTTTTCCAAATATTCTGTTTAAAGGATAGTTTGAACCAATTTTAATATAAGCGTTATGGAAAGCTGTTGTTAAGATGATTAATCACAACACGACTAAAACGGGCAGGGGCGCCATCATGATGAAAGTACATGTTTTGCCTAATATGCAATTGAACATCGTCCAGTAGATATGTTAAATTATTTTCTAAGAATTGTACATATCTAGCTCCAGTAAGACAACCATCTAGTACAACTGGGCTAAGAAATTGATTTATTAATCATACTACACCACACGTTAATGCTGAACCGATGCTGAAAGTTACTTTCCACCGTGGCGTGCGGATTTTCATCTGACCAACGATGTTCATTGTGACAGTTATTTACTCCATCACGAGTGAATTGAGCCTCATCAGTGAACAAAATGTATTTGTAAAGTGTATGTTTTGCGTTTAGCTGGGAACAAAATTTGCGACAGTAACATTTTATTATCAAAAAGTACATGTAAAGTTGCTCAATCTACAATAAATGTTCGAAATTACTTCCTCCAGCCTGGATACAAGCATTCAATCTTCTCGTCGTTGAGTGCCGAACTTTTTCAAACACACCAGGGTTGTTTCTAATTGAGTTACACCCAGTAATTATCCGATTTCGCAAATCGTCCAAATTCTCCACTGGAGTAGCGTAAACTAATGACTTTAGATAGCCCCATAAGAAATAATCCAGAGGGTTTAAGTCTGGGGATCGAGCAGGCCCTGCGTGTGGCGCACCTCGACCAATCCAGCGATCTCAGTATGTTGCTGTTAAATCACGAGCAAACTCATTAATTTTGTGTACTTGATAAACTCATTGGCGTATGCCATACATTAATGATTTCAACAAATACCGAATATGGTTGTCGCAAATTTTTTTCACCCTGTATCTTCGAAATAAAGGATTTTTTCAGAAATCATCATAGGACAAAATATTCTTAGAATAGGCCAAGGAATAACCCCTTGAAGTTTTGCCGCATGTGTACCTGACACCCTGTATATATAGGTCAATATCGGTAAACAAATTTAAGAGAGAAAAATCAATGTTTGTCCTACCAAACCACTGCCCTCAAAGCATTGATATTAATTCTCAATGTGACCCAAATACGCGGTCTTAAAACTTGTCTCTTTTTCACCCTTGTTTCACTTTTCACGGATCCAAAGTTCCTAGATACGGAATAAAAACATCTCGGCAGTTTAAAGGGTTCGGCAAAGGAGAGCTCCTATAAAAAAAGCAGATATTTCACGAGAAAAATATCTTATATAATTTCATTTTTTGTAAGAGGGACTATAAATCTTTTCCGCCAACCCATACTATAAAACTGTCACATTCTCCAATATTTAAACCCCAAGAACCTTTTACCGGCAAGATCAAGACAAATGATTAAATAAAAAATGAATATAGATATATATTTTTTCGAGGCAATTCGATGGATTAATACGGGCTGACAATTTAAAATCTGTTACATTTTTTATTAGAGAAATGATTTAAACATGTTATTAAGTGCAATTCATTTTGCTGCGATTGTCTCTAACGTTTCATGCTCAAAAATGGAATTTATCTCGAAAATAAAGAGTAATAAAATATTCAAAACAAAATTTTACATTACGACATTGTTAAAGTCGGCCATAGGCGTACGTCTGAAAGGAATCGTTTACAATAATACCCTTGAAGATTCGGTTAATAACAAAAATTATTTCTACAAAATTACAAAGTGAAACTGAGGAAATTATGGCGAAAAACACTTTTAAAAGTTCAACTTTAACACCCTGTATCTTTCAAGGGAAGCATTTTTGTATATAGGGTGAAATCCTTCTATTTTGCCGCCAAAAATACGCAGTTAGCGGGATGACTTGCTTTTTGTTACACGTTGTATATATTTACAACCATAAAATTTTTATGTACCTATGTAAATATCAGATTTAATATGTATTGTTATTGAAAAGTTTCAAGGGAGATAAAATAAGAATAGTACTAAAATATTTTATTGCAGAAATATTGCAATAAATCGTTAAATCGAAAATAAAAAACTGGGATGAAACGGAATGTTGTAAAAATTTACATTATTTTTGCTCTCGCAACAAACAAATTTGATGAAAATGTTTAATACCTTGTTTGATATGTTTTAACAGAAATATTTAGTCCTAATTTTTTTAAAATATCGACTCATTTTTCAGGATACATCTAATTCCCAAATTCTTTTAGAATCGTTCTGAATGACCCTGTATAATAATGAGCTCCTACCTAGGGACTTGCTCGAGTCCACTGCGCATCCCATTTCCAAGCTTATATACGTAGTCCATTTGTAATATTCTTACATAAAATTGAAATATTTAGAAAGTTTATCCACTATATTATCCCGAGTCAACTTCGACAACAGCTATTTTCTTTGTTACTGCTGCCTGAGACTCCAGGTCTCTCTTTCAGTTGTACGAAATGACGACAAGCTCCGGCAAAAATATTCAAATTTGATCTCATTTCCCATTCCTCCCCTAATGCATCGAACAACAAACGCAAACAAATTTGAATAAAACGAGGCAAAAAGTATGCGGTGAAGCCGAGCTTAAAATGCTTTAGCGATACTAAAGAGCTCGAAAAAGCTTAATTGTCACCAACCGTAGAAAATGTAGTCATGCCACCGCGAATGCCGCTAGATCTTCGAGAAGTTTTTGCCATGGAACTTTTTAATGCAGCCTAGAAATGTAATTACCCCAGTCATCTTGTAAATCTCTTTACAAGACTGTCAGACGTAGCATCCCCCATTAGAACCTTCATTACACTCGTAGCGTCATAATTGTGACGTGCATAGAACCATATTTACACAACTGTATTTAAATATATTTGCTCCACAATGCTTTTCGAAAAGGCAGTATATACAGGGTGATTCATTAATAATGGGACAGAGCTTAAGGGCATGTTTCTGACCTCAAAATAGAGCGATTAAGCCAAATATGCCTAATCCGAATGTTGCTCCTTTTCGATCTACAGGGTGTTAAAGTTGAAAAAATAAATCACATTTTCTTTATTATTTTTCGATCGCATCGACCGTATTTTATGAAATTTGGTATAGGGGGGTTTCTTGGTACTAGAAATTCGAATATGTGGACGAGTTTGGTGTATCTGCTAGAGGGCGCCACCGAAGATGGTTTGGACCCCTTTAAATCGCTACGACTTTTTTGTGCTACACTGTATCTCATTTTGGACTGGAAAAATTTTCTTCCCTATTCTTTCTAGTTAAAAAAGGTACACCATGTTGATGTCGCTAGAAGTAGTGGTTTCTGAGGAAAACTCATCTAAATCTCATGATGCAATTTATCTAAAAGTAAAGTCAAATTGTTGCGTAAGTAATACATAATGTAACAGCATAATACTGCGATCAAAATAAGTCGATTTACTTTAGCTTATCCTAAAAAAATCCAAATATCCACCGAAATCAATAGTAACAAAGATATAATGGATGTCAAAATTGAAGAAATAAATCACATTTTGTTTCCTATCTTTCGATCGCTTGAAGCAAATTTCACGAAATTTTGCTTATTTTGGTATACCTTGCACATTAACATGTTAATTTTATTGTGTAATAGGTATTGATATGGAAGCTCACCTATATCCTTTTAATTTGTTAATTATGTTCATATTTGTTTACGAAATAATTTTTAATATAATTTTTGTAATAATACCTCTTATTTTGACGTTTTCTAGAATTTTTCCCAGTCGTCCAGAATGCATCGAATACAGCCTGGAATGTTCTAGAAAACGTCAAAATTAACGTATTACAAAAATTATAATTTCAAAAGCAAACAGGAACATAATTAACAAACTCAAAAAAAAGGTATATGAGTTTCTGTATCAATACATAGTATTCTCAGAATTATAGTGTTACAGTAATAATAAAATAAAAGATATTTTACATTTTACAGTGCATATTCTAATAAGAGACTTATAAACTAATAACATTCTTGTAAATCATAAACAGCGAAACAACATACATTAAACAAAAATGTATTTAAGCACTACATAATAGGAGTTTACGAAAATTAACTGGTAGTGATCTGAACATATTAATTTCTTCCTCTAAAGTAACAAGAAAGTCGGAACGCAGGGTAATCTATAAAGACATTGTAACTCCGTAAGAGTTATAGTTCTAATTAGTATTTGCTTTTTACAAGTCTCCGCAACATTTGTTATAGTTAGGTAAATACTATTCAATTTAAATGTTCTCCATTTGAACACAGCGAACGAATGGTAACTGAACACAACAACGCTACACGACCAACATGGCGTAGTGACGTGTGTTGGAACAGCTGATATACTGCAGCTGTGCAGTTGTGCTTAACCAGTCAGAAATAGGGATATAGAACACAGAGATGTGTTAAGTTTACACAAAATGGTGTACTGTTAACACATCACTTGTAAATATTACACAAATTTTGTATATTTTATTATAATACTAGTAATTTTAACACATTTTGTGTAAAACGTATAAAAAAGTCATAGTGTCTTAAATTAACACGGAAATTTTACACATCTTAAATTAAACACTGAAAAATCTCACACAACAAGTGCACAGTGTAACGTAAATTATAGTTGTATTGTGCTTATAACACATAGGTACATTTAGTAGGTGCATTTAATGTCTTAATATTCTGATCGTTCCATTTATTATCAAAATGCATGTATGTGTGGTAGATCACAGCAAGTCTCTATACCGATTATTTTTGTTTGGTCAGCTTTCTCGAGTAACACAAAATAGGTAAACCACAACGTGTTTCTCTTGTTTTATCGTCGAGATCATAAAAGCGAGTAAAATGAAATCTCTTAAATCACAGCTTGGTTTGTCGATCTTAACAGTTAATTTGCTGCGCGAATAAATCTCGATGCAAAGAACTTCGTCCACATAACTGTAAAACTGAGTAGACCGCAACTACGGGAGTACTATTTCTACGTCAAATTACTATTATATTTAATTATTCACGATGACAGACAATAATTATTATACGAAGTCTAGCTCGGTGGTTAAGAAATTATTAATTATACATCATACAAAATGAAAATAAATCACCGATGTAGGTACAGAGAAATCCAGAATGGTTTAAATACACCGTAATTTTGAGTAAAATTTCATTCAAAATCAATACAAATGGTTATCAAAACGAGTTCACACCCGATTGTGTTGAAATAATAACACAATTCACTCAGTTACTTATTAGGTAAATAAATCTTTTAAGGGTAACACTGGACCATTTTTGAATTAGTCTTTCTAAACTATGTATTACTCAAAACACAAAATTGAGTTATATTATCAATCTATTTCGTTATTCTTTCACAATATGTATACAATTTAAATCAGTAATGAAGTTACTTTATATAGTTTTAGTGTTGTAACAAACTCAAAATGATGATCTTTCATTATACTGTGTTGGTTCTGACACAGTTTTTATGAACATTAGACCTATTGTGTACCTATTAAACGTGTATAATTTTTTACGGATTGTAAATTATTAATTTACAAGTATTTACAATAATAATTATTATTACTGTTAATAACATTATGACTATACAAATAAAAAAAATTATATTAATAATAAAATTATTGTAAATAATTATTATACCTTATACCTATATACCTTATATAACTATTTGAATAACATGACGCAGTATGTAAAGATGTTTTATTTTATTTTATTATAGTATTAAACAATAACAAAATATATACTTTGGTGTCACAAAATACTCAGTGGCGTGGTATGACTGATGAAGTTCAAACGGCTCTTCATTGAATAAACTGTTTAAATCAATAATTTCCATATTTGATCTATTTTCCAAAATTTTATAGCTAAGTAGTTGAGGATCAAAGGAAATGGTAATGTAATGACACACACAAGATAGATTTTCTGAAATGAGAAGCAAATCAACAATTTTGTTGTATCGGTTGCAGACGGCCAGTGTTACTTACCTATTTCTACCACAACTTCATTACACAAATTCACACCTTCCAGTTTATACCATACTTTTTTATGCAAATTATAATTTGAAAATGTATTTACAATTGCGGTCCATGGTCCATGCTCCAGTTAGAACAACACACTTGTGATTATCGTCCACAGCAGTACTTCATACATAGTAGAACTACAATTACACTTCGGTACCTGCTTGTACCCAGTTTTGTTTTCCCTCTTCCACATACTACAATGTGTAATATCTATAACGGTTGGTGTTATTTTTACAAAATATGTTCTCACCCACACCAAATTAATTCACTCGTAAATGAGTTTGAACTCAATCAGTGTTATTTTGTATAATTGGTACATTTGCACTGATTTTTGTTGTTGACATTGGCTGGAAGAATTTGTTGAGATGTTCGACACTTTCCTTCCAAGGTATCTGTGTTTTATTGAGACATGATTCATTTTAAAACGATTTCGAGCGGTACTGTGACATCAGGTGAAACAGAAATGCTGAAGCAATTTGTTTCACGTTATTTCGTAACGACATCGACAGTTAAGAAATCACTGTGAACTTCTAATGGTCTAGACATGGTCGCGTCGATTTAGCGTAAGTAATCAATCGACTTGTGCACACACCGGCAGTTTACTTCATTACGTTTTGTATTGACTTTTCGTCGTCATTACTATTTTTAAACTACTCACAGTGATGAAAAACTTACAGGCGTTTATATGTTGGTACTAAATCCATCTTGATTGTAATCAAATATAACATTTCTCCCAACAAACTTCGTCTTAAATATTTGACTCAAAAAGTTTTAGAATCTTATTCCTGGTTGTATTTTAAAAAATAAACTATACAGGATGTCCTTATTTCGTTTCGTAACTACAGGGTATTTCCGAAACTACAAGAGATAGAAGGATGCTGTCTTCACAACACTTACACATTACTTTTTCGAGAGTGAAATATGCCGCAGATGCAGAATTTTCTAGATCTCTTCGTTTTTGAGATGCAGTGAAATTTAGAAAGAAAAACTACTTTTAAGGGTAAATGTAGCTTGTTCTACACCGCGTCCTCATGGTCTCTTCTGTCGGTTTAGACAGACTAAAATAGCTACGATTATTCGTCAGATACCGCACCTATGGTATACTGATGAGAGCTAATAAGCCGGAAACCGGTATATGTCTGGTGGGCTACTGACGTATAACTCTAGCTGTTTGCTATAGGTTTTCCAGGTGTAATTCAATGCTGGTCGGGGCATTAGTTCGCAGAGTAGTTGTTTCCTGGAATTCCGTGTTTACTTTTAAGAGATTCTTCGTATCTCAGATAATAACGGAAGATATCGGAATGGTGAAAATTACTTCAGATAGACTTTTTACGTAGAATTCATTGCCATACTTGTAATTTCTCTACGGGATGTCGCTTGATATATTTCAATATTGAAAACTAGAAACAGGTAGTATTATGATGCTTTTTTATCTGATGCCATTTCTAGTGTTAATTATGTATTATTATAGTTTTCTGCTATGCATCTTGTTGCGTGTTTTACTTTTTTCTTTGATTCCTATATTTTTCTGTTTAATATATTTTTTTATTTCTTACATATTGTTTGTTATTTTTACTATATATTTTCTATTATCTTTGTATTTCTGTTTTATATGTCATTACCATTCTATAATTGGTCCATTCTTTAATAGTCGCCCTGTATAGGTAAACAAAAATTCTTTAATAATGTAAAACAAATTGTAGTACTTGTTTTAGTGGATTTTGTATTCCTAGCGTTCAACAAATTACACTTTGTCGATAAAAATAATAATAGGCTCAATTATAATTATTTGTCAAACTTTCTTATAATATTATTTAATTATGTGACTAAATCTACAAAATGTAGGTAGGCAGCAGTACTTTCACAATTGTTAAATAGCAATGAAAACATGTAATTTTCACACAACCTGTCCTACAATTATTGTGTGTCAATGTTTTTTCTATTCGACGAATCTGACGCCTATTTAGAAGCACAGTAATGTGAAATACGAATACCTCTACACATTATTTATCTCCAGATACAAACTCGAAAAAAGTACAAGAGTAATGCCTCAATAACTTTTTGTCCACCTTATGTTTGTCCAACGAGTCGATCTTTCTTATCCAAATAAACAATTTCTTCTTGATTCTCTTTCCACGCTCCAGTGAATACGACTATTGAACTGGATCAAGAAAGTTATTTTTTTTTTTAATCTTAAACTAGAACGTGAAATGACAACGTTCGTTTCGAGGAAACCGCAATGATATTGGGATTTCTTTCAAAAGAATTGATATTCTAGTATTCTACCCACACAGTCTTACAACGAACTAACCATCTGCCGTGCCACAACCATTAGCGTCCTTCTTTAAAAGTGGATTCATCTAAAATACATAAAAGGACAGCTGGCAGTCGTTGGAGCTTTAAAGGAACAGAGTTACGTCATAATTGACCGATTGGGTGTCTTTTGATTTTACTGTACAATGATTTGGCCTTACCGCAACAATATTACATAAGAATATTGTTATTTGAATACTCTAAAATCAAATAGTAGTGTTTCTACGAGATTTAAAATTGTAAAGCGTAAAGTTTTACGTTTTAGGTGAATTTTTCCGTATAACTCGCCCGAGTTTATATATTTTCTGGCTAAAATAGGGCAATTCTGAGCCACTATAACACGTTAACGACCGTAGATAAAAGCGATAAGGCCATAATTGCGAATGCTTTAGCTTGAAACCATCCAATCCAACGGAGACTCCAACGCTGGGTAAGGACACGAACGCACGGTAAACGAGTCTTCAATCTAGCAGTCTCGACCGGTTTGAACGACAGTAAAAACTAGCCTCGCCGCGTTGCCAAGTGGTGCGAGGTCAAGCGAACACCTGCCGTTGTTTAAGGCGGCGTTGGGAGGGCCTCCGTTATTAAAACGGACTTTCTACTCAACCGAATCGAGTCGTCGATGCAAATGAGGTTGGATTTTAAATCTTGTAATATTTATATAAAATATAGTGAAACTGGGAGCCTTGCGCAGGTCGATTTGGCAACGCCGCGCGAGATGCAAACAGATGCAGGGTCACGACGACAGGGGTCAACAACTTGGCGTATGTTGATTGGTTTTGACTCGGTACTGGCTTCTGATGATAGGCGCCTAGACAGCGTCTTGGTACTCCTATAACTACTTTCAAGTACTTTCTGAACGTGGATACAACCGTTCATTTTCATGTTTTTCTCCTTAATCAAAATATATAAACTCAAACTGTGGTCCTGGAAGACTATGTAAAAAATATATACATTACACATAAAAAATATGGTTCATAATATTAATGGACCAAAGTTTACTAAATAAAATTATTCTATTTGCTAATCTCCTCCACAAAAGTTCACAAATCTTGAAAAAAAAAAAGTTTAATACAGAGTACCTATATATAGTTGATCCCATGCGTGCTCAATTGGATTGAGGTCTGACTAGAGAGGCGGCAGTGCCAAGTGCGGAATACCATGAAATTCCAGGGCATCGACAACAATTCTCGCACGATAAGGTCGCGCACCATCGTCGAGAAATAAGAAAAATGGCCCAATTGCAGCATGAAACAGAAAGGATGACATTGTTGATAACTTGTGCGACGTAGATCTGATTCATTCATGTTTCCATCAAGCACCAACAACTCTGTACGCCCATTAAAACAAATGCCTCCCCAAATAGCATAAGAACTAGCCGAAAACCGAAAAAGTCACTTAATGATGAGCAAAAAACCAGTCAGATAAGAAAGTAAACATTTTATTTATTGTCTAGAACCATTTGGAGAACAAAAAACGTCATCCCTTAAACGAAATCTCTAAATTTGTGGACTTCATTAACTTTTGTGGAACAGTTTATATTCAACAAGGTAACAAACTATATATTATTTCAATCATCATATATGCTTATATACCTATATACGTACTAACAATAATTTGGAAAGACTTGTTTGCAGAAATGTAAGATTATCAGCTCTGTTTCGGTAATTTATGTCTTTCAGCTTCACCCCCTTGCTGATGAATAATCTAAACAAATAACACTGACGTTCAAATGGCACTAGGTAAATTAATGAAAATTATTATATATTCACTCCTTTATTATCTTAAAATGTATTGGTGTTTAAATGATAGTTTCTAACATTAAATAATAAATATTTAATTATTTATACAAAGGCTTTTAGTTTTTTTTAACATTGTATGAAATTTTAAAGGTATCTTATTGCCTTATCTTGAGAGATTTCACACTGCAGTGTCCTCTATCTAACTTATAGGCATTTTGTATAGCTATTTGTAGCGATATCTGATACTTAGTGTCATATTTATAGCGATGGAGCAGATACTTAGTTAGCTCTAATAAATATAAAATTCATTTCGGTTCGTGTCTCCATTCTCTCACTTCAAATTCCTTGCATGAAATGGAGTAAAGTCTCGATATTTTGGATCATTTAACTAGAAGAGTTAGAAAGCTGCAAGTATCTAAAGTTGGAAAAATAAAACGAAAAAGGCTATTTTATGGCCAGCTATACCCACAACGTTGAATTGCTGCGGCCAGGCAGTTTCAAATAATTAGTTTAACGACTAAGATTACTATCAACATACTTTTACTTTGTGGTATATTTCAAAAGATCCAGGTGCTCGCAGTATGACGATCTATTTGGTTGACATGCGATATCACTGTTAGTTTTATCGTACTATTTCCGGTTATCTATCTGGTAAAAGTGAAACAATACAATTTAAATTTAACAATGCCAGCACAATCGGTTAATATCTACTGATATCTAATAAAAAATGAAAAAAGAAACCTATAGCATAAAGGACAAATGCTTCAATAAAGTAGGTGAATGCTTTTAATTTGTTTTAACTTTTTAAATGTTTAATTGAAAATCATTTAATACCAGATTTTTTCGTTGGCAAATTTAACTAGATTAATTTTTATTATACAGGATGTCCCATAATGAATTGTTTATAGAGTGATAGGTGATGTGTGACGATTTTTTTAATAAATAATTGATGTATTTAAACGAAATTTGGTATCTTAGGTTTTTTTTGGATATAAAAATTCTTACAATGCTTTTATGACTTATGTTGGTTTATAAGTTTTATTTCGTTTTCGTGTCTGTTATGAAATACCAAATTGATACTTGCGTTGTCTTATTGTTTACTATTAATATACAGGGTGATTTAGAACTTATTTAAAAGAATGTGGGAATAGATGCGTCATATAAAATGGAATATCATAAAAAAAATTGTAAAATCCTTATAGTGCTGTATCAAATCGGCGTTACAAAATGTTATTTATCTCTTTCCTTGAGCATTTCTTTCCATTTTATGTCCGGTCGCAGATTGCCTCCTTATGAGGTTTTACAGTAGACCAGTTTTCAGTGCCGTGCAGAAGTTTAAATCATTTTCGAACTGCCCTTTTTGATTTTTTTACAAATTTGTATTTGTAAGAGTATTTTTTTTAGATAAGTTCTGAATCAACTTGTATAGAATGTTATCATAAATTTGACCACCCTGTACAACTGCAATTGCAGTGGAAATATAGTCCAGCGACCTGGTTGCAATTTGTAAACACTCATGTTTATTTACATAAAGTGAATCGCAACAGAAAATAGTAATTACATAATCCATTGCACCAATCAACGATGCAACGTAGTATTTATTTTTCTTAAAATAATAAAGCATTCGCGTCATGTAAACACATCGCCCGCATGCTAATTGCTTACATAAGTTTATACTACGTGAATACCAATTCTAGGGCGGGGTAAGCATGAGAATATATATTTTATGCAGATCAGGTACGGGCGTCTGAATGTATTGTGTATGGGCGCCTTTACATTTTAATGAAACGTGCAAGACTCCATGGAATCAATAAGTCTCCCGTAAATATTAAAAAGTTTTATATCTAGCCGGGCTAACAAGGGATATAAAATATGGAGTCTATGCCTCACTTGAGTCCCCGAAGCACAACAAAGTTCCAGTTCGTAAATACCGCCGGTTTAAGTTTATCCTTTGCCATTGTAATGAGGAGTGATATAGTACGAAGTGCCAGGCATCATTAAATATAAAAATGCAAAAGGTCATATAGGTATATATACTGGGTGTAACGTAACCTCCTTCCAATGGACGTTTAAACAACGTTTAAAAGTGGTTGAAAACTAAAGGTTGAAACAACGCCAAAATGTCGCGCGAAGAAACGTTATTTTTAACCAAAAAACGATTATAAAACATTGTCACCTATACGTTTAAATAACACAGAAAAACGTTACCAGAAAACGTTCTATTTCGGTGTTCATATCTACCTTCAACTGAAAACAAATGTACTATTTATTAACGTATTTTATACGTTTTATTTTTATGTTACTAAAATGTTGTGAAGAGAACGTGTTATTGACATTTGGATAATACGATTAATACATTAACATCACATTTAAAACGTTTAACTCTACGTTTTATAAACGTTACACTTAACGCGTAGTTAAAGTTAAAATATAAACGTATACATTTGTGTACAGTAGTCTGATAATAAACTTTATAAATAAACGTACATTCTAGTGTTCACTTCAACCTCTAGATAAAGTGCGTATTTTATTAACGTGTTTTAAACGATATATTAATAATAACAATAACTTTAATTCATAAGACTTTGTTATACAAAGTATTGAAATTGTCAAATCATTAACTTACCCTTATAAATAATATGCTGTCTTAAACATTCACAGCAAAAAAAAACAAACAAGTAGGGTAAAATAAAATGAATAAAGTACAAACAACTCATAGAAGACAAACATATGTAACACAGAAACATTATTTACAAACCAGACACATTAAAATCAAAGTTCATATACTTCTTAATTCTATAAAAGGCATTTTCTACTAGTATGCTCTTAACTTGATTACGAAAAGTAGTATAAGTGTTCAATTGCTTAATGCGTATCGGCACTTATTATACAATTTAATAGACATAATAAAAGGACTCTTAGCCGACAAAGCCAGTCGATGTTGAGGAATATTAAAACAATGTAAGTCTCTAAAATGGTAGGCAAAAGATTGCGTATTATCAGTACCTGCACAAAATTTAGAAATGTGACTCTTTACATACGAAACACAACTCAGTATATACAGCGAATAGACTGTAAAAAATCCCAAATTAACAAATAACTCTCGACAAGAATCCCGCGCACGTGATTTAGTCATTGTTCTCATGATGATATTTTATACGTTTAAATTATTTATTAAAAATAAACGAATATTTGAAGGCACGTTTAATCAACTACTACAACATTTTTAAAACGTCATATAAACGTACGTGTGCGCGTTGGGTTATTCCGTTTAAATTTCGAAGTAAATTATTGAAATTTGGGACAAGGTATATAAAATAAACGTCACTTTTTGACATATAACTTGTATTTTGTCAGTTAAACAACCCCAAATTTGTAAACTTGGACTCGTTTGAAAATAAAATTCTACTAAAAAAATTATTGTTATACAGGGTGTAACAAAAAAGCAAGTCATCTCATTAACTGCATATTTTTAACAACAAAATACAACATAGGATGTTAAAGTTGAAATTTTAAGAATGTTTTTTATTTGCAATAACTTTGTCAATTTTTCACATATGTTTGAAATTTATTAGAGATACCCCTTGTGGTTAACTAAATCGTCGATGCTATTGTATAAGACGCATCGAAAACAAACGTAGCCACCTTTTTCCATTTTTAAACTTATTAAGGTAGTAGTAGTACAGAGTAGCACACCAAAAAGTAAATAGTATTTTTTGTGCATTCTGGATTTGTGCTTCAAATCTGCTTAAAATACGGTTAAGGAAAAAAAAATAGTAAAAATTTTTTGAAAAAACTATGACATATAATTGTCTCATTGGAATTTTTATCACAAATAGAAATGTGTGCTAATATGAAAATTCCTGCTGATTTATTTATTCCTGAATCCTGCTTAAGTAAAATATTCATCTCTTAATTACCAAATGCTACTCTTTCGTTTAAATATACGATTATCGAAACCTTCAAAATAGTTTTTCTTGAGAAATCTGACGATCACAGTTGTCATTAGTTCTAAACGTAATGGAATATATGAACAGAATATCGATAAATCCCATTACCGTAAGCTGAAAGTACAAAAACACGTCTCTAAGCTGACCTATTCTGACCCAATTTGTAAAATGTGTGGCACTGCACAGCAAATTGGCTTAACTTGATTACATTCGCAGCAAACCAATATCCAGTTTAGTAATTCTTATTAAGAAATATAGTGTGCTGTAAATGGGACTATGAACTGTTTATCGGGATTTAATGAAATATATTTCAATTACAACAAAGCGTTGGATTATCTGCGGAAACTATGACCCAGAGCAACTGAATACAGAGAGTCTTGTTCGTGCTCATGTACTGTATTGTCTTCTGAGAGTCTCACAAATTTGATGGTATTCCTCTATACGTTGTAAAGGACTGCTCAGATTTTTTAAAAATTCTTTTGTTGTATATTTTTAACTTATGTATACAAACCAAAACGTTTCCTTGTTTATGGAAGACATCTATAGTAAGTCCTATTTTTAAATCTGGTGAGAGATCAAAAAATGTAAGTAATTATAGACCAATTTCGATACTGTCCGCTCCTGACAAGTTGTTTGAGCAAACTATATCTAATTATCTTTACACTTAAGTACTTTTATACCAAATTGTCAGCATGGATTCATACGGAGAAAGTCAACACTGACAAATCTTTTTTCCTTTAATAATTTTATTTATCAGTCCTTTGAAAACAGGGTTCGAAAATCTTTTAATCGTGTAGATCATGATGTGTTACTTAAGAAACTATGTCATTACGGTATCTCTATATATGTATGAAAAGTATTATCACCATATTTAAGGAATCGCCGATTCATTGTAAAATTGTTTGTACTCTGATGAATTTGATGCTTACTTTGGAGTACCTCAGGGTTCAAATTTAGGTCCGTTACCATTTTAATATTTTTTCAATGACCTATTGGATGTAATATCACATTCTAACTGTTTATTGTTTGCAGATGATTTAAAGTTCTTTAGACAAATAAAGTCTTTCAATGATTGCGAGTTCAGAATGATATTAATGCTGTTTGTATTTGGAGCGATTGAAATAAACTAGCTTTCAATATAAAAAAAATGATCTGCGAACAATTAACAACATATTAGCAATATGGTTAAATCTGCTTATAAATCATTAGGGTTTCTGATAAGGGAAGCTAGGCAATTACGAAATCTAAAAAGTATTATTATGTTATACAATGCATTGGTGAGACCTAGGCTAGAGTACTGATCTCTGTTGTGGCATGCGCTGCCTAAGAAATATACGGAAAGTTGTGAAGAAGTTCAAAAAAGTTTTTACGATTTTTATATTTTTAAAAATATAACAGGCCTCCTGATTATAATGTTGTTAGATCTGCACATTTAGGGCATGAATTTGAAATTAACTCCCTTTTTAATCGCAGATTTATTGTTATATTACTTCTTGCATATAAAATACTAAATAACTTAGCAAATGACTCCCACATTATCTCACTTTTTGAGTTTAACATTAGTCAAAAAAATACTAGAGGTCGTCAGTTGCTGTATGTACGTACGCCTGGGCCCCGCCACAACAAAATTATACTGCGCACCCACACACAACGTGGAAACCCTAAACTAGGTAGATATAACGTTTCGTTTGAAGAATTATACCCGCATGATATTCCTCTTGCTTAACATCGTTTCCACGTACGCGCGACTGAAGGACTGCTGAATTTCTTACGCTGAAACAACTCTAGGGATGAAAAGAATATATAATTGTTAGCGTCATGCAGGAGAATACTAATGCCTTTCCCTGGAAACATATTAGGCTAGCTGACAGCTTACTCGAAACCGCTTTATATTCAACAAGTTAACTTCCGGAAATGCACTCTTCAGAATGGTTCTTTATATTTTAGATGCGGTTTAGTCTACGCCGTCGTTTATGTCAAGGTGCAATTTTAAACCAGTCTTGTCCTTTTGGGTGGTCGATGACATATTTTGCTCTGCCAGCCTTATATTTAGCTGAACAGGAAGTATAGTACAATCGTTTTCGGATGGTGAAGTGGGCAATAAAGCGCTGGTGAGATGAAATGTATACATTTATTTCATTTCAACTTATACCTGCTTATGATAACTGGATGGTAGCTGGCGGGTCAGCCCAAATTATACTAGGAAGGACGTCTTTAGCCATGTATGCGCGGCGGAAAGATTAGAGTAGTGCAGGTATGTCTGTATTCTATTATCTCTAGATGTAAATTGTCAGGGTCGGCTGGGAAATTTTCCCATAATCAAAACTTCACGATTTCGTTAAAACTATATCACAAACAGAACACTAGAAGAATCAACACAACGCAATAGAATGATCAACACATTCCAAGTTCGGCTCTGTCATTGTTTATATAGTTTCACCTAGTTGTACAACCGAAAAATATTGCTATATCTGTATTGTGCTGTCCTCTATCTAAAAAAATGCACAACAATCTTATGAATGAACTGGACAAGGAAAGACTATACAAATGTCTCTGTCTTGCCTTGAAATATCTGTAAATGTGCAAAGCAGTAACACAGAACATATAAAATTTAAATTTATATTATACAAATTATGTTATGAGCATAAAATATTAAAAGGAAAAAATGTCATTATGTCATTTTTAGCATATACAGATATTCTAACAAAAACAATCAGCAATTTTTTTCCAGGATATATGTATCTTTATATATTGTACAGGTATTTTCTATTATAACCGTTTCAAAATATTTCTTTTATCAGATATGATAACAGTAAATTTTTATTAGAATTTGGCGATCTTAAAATTTATATAATTATACCTATTTTAGATAATAGGTTCATTTATCAAAGCATATAAAACTCATTATAATAATTGTCTACCATGAAATAAAAAATAATTTCTTTATTTCTACACGATTACAAAATATGAAAAGGATGTGATAAAGAGGTAGGGATCTTAATGAGCGAAGATAAAAAGTATTAATTAAAATACTCACATTTATTGAATACACTATTATAAATTTTACAAATACTTTACTCATGCTGCAAAATTTGCAGTTTTTGTACTTTCTGATTCTTTGGTAATGTGCCTTAAGGTCGCCGTATTTCTCGGCGTAAAATGTTCAAATTTGTGGTGTTTTTTAGGTCTGAAATTAATCTCGAAAAATAAAATACGTAGAGCAAAAGTAATATGAAAAATAAAATTATTGATGTTTTGTCTGTACACTTTTACTATTTAAACTCTCCTCAAATAATACAACAACTTTTAAAATGCATTTCTATGACACACATTATTTCGCTATTCTAACCCCACATTTTAACAATTATTTTCACATACTTATAAACAAAAGAGAACAATCTTATATGCAGAACTGTGTAAGCTTATGTTATAAGTTATAACAATGTTTACATCTATAGTTGAATTAAAAAAACACGTATTTTGGAAGATTTCAGTACCTAAAAATTTGTTGGATATATAGGTAGGTACAATCGTTTGCAATAATAATGACACTCTCTTAAAACAGTTTTTGAACTTCTGGCAGTTTTGAGTAGAAATGTCATTAAATCTCTATCGGTGAGTGAAACAACTAATAACTAATATTAAAAATGTGAAGTAGATTTCATTACAAATACATCAGAAGTTCTAAAGAAATCGCAAAATTCATTTTAATGAGTGTCATTATTATTGCAAACGATAGTACATCGCTTTCTGACGTTATTGATATTACTTCGGTACCTTTGAATATTCCCAGGTGGCATGAGATAACATTCTTGTTATTTATTAGACTCTATGTTATTCAGTTCTTAAATATCTAAAATTACTTGTACTTTTAGAAAACACTATTTCAAGAATCCGGCGCCCTTAACATTTGACGATATTTGTTTACATTCTTTATACAGAAAAGTTCTAATTAAGAAGTCGAATATAAATTCCCTATCGCAACAAAAGTCCTTTGGACACATATACCATTCATTTAATTTCTTTTTTACAACAATTCTAATTTTAATTTTTAAAAAACCATAAATATTTCTTCGAGAAGAATTTTTTTTAATAGATTTTGTGAACTGAGTCAAGCATATCTTAGTAAATATTTTGTAGTTCACTATGTTTCTTTAAGGCACATGGGTCGTTAATATTATAATTTTTATAAAATAATAAAATGTCTGCATTTTCGACCAACCCACTATAACTAAGAAAACCAGTTTGTTTTTACTATTTTCAATTTCGATCGATAACTATACTCTAGCGAATTCGATACACGGTAATAAGCATGTCTCTTTTCTGCATAAAGAACAGTCAGTTAATGTTAGAAAGAGAAAAGAAATACGGTATATACGTAGCATAAAATATAATGCAAAACAGTAATATAGTAAATGCGTAAGAATTTTATGAATGACTACACTTCACTGAAACTGCCCTCTGGATTTCACTAAAACGAACTAATCGTCGTTGTTTAACTAGGTGAAACTATATAAACAATGGCTCTGTTCAACCGTCTGTTTTTAACAATAAGTACATCTTGTTGGCCATCCTTCTCTAGTTCAGGTAATTTCTCCGTACATTAGTCGTATCTTATAAAGGGGCGTACCTGAGCATGACTTAGGTATATTGCAAACAAGTGGAGATGGCCCAGAGGTATATGTCCGGTTTCACCAACGTTTTATTGCCTACTTAGCCTTCCGAAAACGATTCTATTTATAGTATATGCTGCAAAAACTTACACCTTTCTGTTTACTTAAATTACTGGCTCAGGCAAAATCTATTGCCTATTTTGTTTCAATAATACAGAAAAATAAACTTAAATTGATCGAAATTTACTGTTTCCCGCCATATAAATAGTCTTCAATGTTACAAAATGTTATAATACAAAAATTTTGGTCAAAACTTATATATATAATATTTGTTGGGTGACCACCCAGTATATTTTGAGGTAAAACGAAGTGTGTAAAACGAGTAACAGTAACACTGACTCACACGCTCATCAAATGTAATAATCCTGTAATTAGCGACAACCTGTTATTTTACAGTTATATCTTCTTCATATATAGATAGAACGAAGTGATTTAGTATAAACTAGTGTACAATAAATAAATACAGCTAAACGACTCCAAAAATAGTTTGGCACGAAAATAAAACTGAACGTGCTTTATTGGTACCTAAACAATCAAACACGATTATTTTGAAAAGCCGATGCGATAATGTGTATGAGTAATCAAGAAATACAAAGTGAAACCACATTGAATATGTCTAGATATAATGGCTAAAATAGGATATGGTGATTAGTAGAAAAAAAATTAAATGAATGTTGGTTAATTAAATAACATATAGTAAATAATAGTATTATTAAAATGTAAGTACAATATGACTCATAAAGAAACATTCACCTATAACTTTTTTTTTATTAATATAGGTATTATAACTTAAGAAAACAGTTCTTCACTCAACACACAATGTTTAACTTTCTTAACCATTATAGATATGCATTATTTATTTTTTTCTTTTTCATTTTCAACTAGGTTTGCAATAAAACTATTTGCAACTCAATATACAGGGTGTTCTTACATCGATCGTTATCTGGAAAAATTCTGATCCAAAAAATTTGGCATGGCAAAGTTCTTGGAGCGAACACAACTAAATTATCTAGAACTTTCCGACACAAGCCGACACCCTGTATATTATTGCATATATAGATTTAAGGAAAATTCTAGGGTCACATTTCAAGTCTAGACTTTATCTTTTTGTTTTTCCTTTTACTTTTGTATCTGATGTGATTTTATTGCTTTTATGTCTAAGTTTTAACTTAGCTATTTTTTTTTAATTTGTCACTTTTCCTTAATTATTTGTTGTTATACACATCCTATACTTGGTTTTTCTGTTGGGTGTTATGTATTAAATAAAATAATAAATTTCAAACAGCTATGACTTTCTTACCTCACATGGAACATTGTGTATTTTTTCGCTCTGTCTTGTGGGCAATGATATTATCTTTCACCCCATTTAATCGTTGTTAGGGTTGCGATTACTACTTTTGAAGATATTTATAAATTTTTATTTTGGCAGTTTTTGTCATATATGGAATGTTACCAAATTTGCTAGGGATGTAAACATTTCAGAAACAACAAAATTGGCTTGGCATATACCAAATATTGTTGTATTGTGTCTTCATAGTTTATACTGAAATGTAGTTTGCTTTAGTTGTATTCATTCAAACGATTGTCAAAATTTCAAAATAGGACGCCGAAATTATTGAACAGAATTTAATCTACTATTTCAATTCTGGATATTTCTAAAGTTTTTCATACGAATTGCAACCTAAACTTTACTCACATTCGCTCCCAGGAACAGAAGAAGGTTTCAGTCATTATCTCTGTCATTATAACTATCCTTTGTTTTACCTCTTAAACCACATTTCGTACATAATTACCGTAGAAACGAATTCGACTAACTTTTTCTGTAAGAGAACCTCGTCCATAATGTCAGTTTTACCCACAACTCGATTATAATCGTAGTTCTCCAACATCCGTTAGACTTCGGCTCGACCTCATAACAACTTTTAAATATATCCTAATTGCTTCCAGATTGGTATTATTAAGTAATTACACCTCATCGGGGCAAATTTGCCTCCACAACGAAACAGAGTTCTAATGGCCATAAATTATTATATCCTTGAAGTACGAAAGACCCATCGGTAAAAGGAGGGAGGGGTAACGGCGAGTAGCCTATAAAAAGGTATACAATATTGACGGCAGGTAATGATACAGTCCAAGTAGTCTAGGTAGAGCAAAAAGCCAAACAGAACGGGGCTCAAAGGTCTTCCTAAAAAGGATAAAAAGCGAATAAGGAAACGACTGCTTTTTCATAGTCTTACAATGGCGGGGCGTATTCTATACTTTCCAGCTTTTCTATTTAGAATTATCGCTAAAAAGTTCTTGTTAAGGCATACTTGATACAGAATATACGATTTTTCGCATTTCCTCTTCTCTTAATACTTATACAGGGTCGGAAATCGGTGATGGTCTATCTGCCGTTACATGAGAGCGACAAAGTAAAGTATAGAAATCAGTGCGATAGACAAGGATGGCTATAGGAAGACGTTTTATAAATTAAAATAACATCTGAACAGTCACGCCCACTTCTAACCGAGCGAAGATGGCGATTGGTTGCTGAGATATAAGTGGGAGTGGATTTTATTTGTTGAATGAGGAAACGGGCGGTGTCTATTTAGATTTTCAAACGTCGTCAATATAGTCATCCTTGTCTATCGCATGGATTTCTATACTTTGTCGCTCTCATGTAACGGCAGATAGACCATCACCGATTTCCGACCCTGTATACAGGATTCAGTTCAATTGGACAACAAAAATTTTAATTGTTAGACGATTATCAGAACACCTTTTTGACATTTTTTTACGTCGTATATCAGGACCTGTAGTTTAAATAAATTGACCGACATTCATTTAGTATAATGTACAGTACATCTCTTCGATATAATGGAATATAAAAAATTTCAAAAGACGCCGAAACTAAGTCGTGGGATAGAATGGTGCAATATAATTTCAAGCAAGTGATACAAAAACCGTTAAAATATATGGATATATTCATAATGTATTATCATAATTCTATTGATAATGTCTATCACACACAATGAGGGCAATAGAAAAAACGGCTTATTTGATAATAGTATTGGACAATGGACAACGCTCTATACTATTCAAGACTTTCCGAAAGGATTCCTGATCCTGGCACAAAAAGAAAAAGAATTTCTTAAAATCCATAATATTGATGATGCATATAGTAAGGAACAATAATTTTGCAAAGAAAAACGTTATTGATGAGATGGCTACGGCTCAGGAACATGCTGTTATAATATTGAATTCATGTGTGTTTTTAATCCCATTGAATTAATGTGGACCCAATTAAAAAGAGACATTCAAAGAAATAATGTCTTTTCAAAATTTGACAAAACAGTTATAGATGTTATAAGAAGCGAGGTGAATAAAACTACATCAGCTAATTGGAAAAAATGTATTAAACATGACGTACAAATTGAGGGCGAATATATAACGCTGCAACGATTGATTGGGCTAAATAAAGGTGACGTTAGTATTGACTCTGACGTGTGTTTTTATTATTATAATGTACCTATAGTAAATTTTTTTGCGGGTTTTTATGGTGTCGTTGTTATTTATTTATTTAACAAATACACTACCCTACAGTACACAACCAATTACAGGGTAGTAAAAATACAATTTGCCAAAAACAGAAAAAATATATACAGTACACAAAATACATACGTTATCAGATACACTGAAATAAGCAGTAAAAATTAAACTAACACTTAAATGTACCAACGTAAATATGTTACAGTAAATTAATAAAGGTATAAAAATTTTGAGATTTTATTGAAGCCATAGTACAGTTGAAAATATCGAAGCCACCTTGCAATCTATTATAATTTTCACAAATCCGGTGAATGGGTGAATATTTAGTTGTATTAATTCTCGGCGTTGATGTGTAAAACAACATATTAAGCTTAGAGCCATATATTCTGAAGTTAATCAAGTTAAGTATATGAGTACAGTTATAAGTTATGCAATAGTTTATACAAAAATATTTGCTGAGCCATTACACGGCGGGCCGCCAGACTACTGATATTAAATCTGTGCCGTAAACTCTAGTAAGGATATCCAATAACTGGATAAACCCCATCCTCCTTGTAACATAAGAACTTCAGGAAGCGTCTTTGAATATACTACTTTTTACAAATACAGTTTTGTAAAAAGGGCAGTTCTAAAATGATTTAAAAATACACATCTGTACGATGACACTGGAAACTGGTCCGCTGTAAAACCTGATAAGGTGGCAAAGCATGCAATCGGCATGCAAACCGGACAAAAATCGGATTTCAATCCGAATGGCCTGGTAAGAGAATACACCCTATATTTTCATGTCCTAATCTCCTCTGATATGTCCTGAAGTGTGACCTTTTTTAAACACCTTGTATAAGTATCTCAGTAATGAAATATCGTTTCCGAATAAGAAAATAGTCCTAATTATGCACAAAATAATATTTATCTTCTGCACATGTTATATAACTAAATTTTGGGCAGATGATGAGCTAAGTCAAATGTAAACACGCTGGATCGTATGCAGATGTAATTTTAGACGAAAGCAGTGCATTAAAAGAAATATCCAGGTTTAACACAAATACAAATCTTGCAGACTTAATTCCAACATTTGTTTGTCTTAGGTCGAATTTAGTTTACATTAGCTCTTTTCCAACAAGGCACCTGACTAGTTGGAAACCTGTCCCAAGATGGATAGCCAAACCGTCCACCGACTTACTGCAGCGGAGTTGTATCTAATATTAAACTGACTGACGGCTGCTGACAGGTTTCAAACCAGTCAGGTGCCGAGTTGGAAAAGAGCTATTATAAATTAATTTAGATTTGATACGGATCGAAAAGGGCGTGTGTGTGGTGTTTGAAAGCTTTAAATGCGAATTGCAAAACTTCAATTTTCCCGCACCTATTGTATTCTAACAGCAAATAAACAAGTCGTACTTTTTTATTTCACCGCTTTGCGAAACCATACAAAGCCCCTTCTGCAGCTAATAACATAAAAGCGGGCAATTTATATGAATTTCTTTCTTTTTGCGGAAAGTGATACATTTTACGCGATAAATTCTTTTTAAAAGCAAACAAATGTTTTTTAATTTAAACGTCCGGACTCGGTTTAGAAGAAAGATTGGGCCATTGGCTGTTATAAACTGCTGAAAAGAAAACCAAAACATAGTGGAACGTGAGTGTACTTATGCTACAATCTAATTGAAAATGAAATTAACATCACACTAAACTGGTAAACTGTAGATACTAGTATTTTGGTGAAAAAAGTGCTAGATTTATTGTAGATCATATTACCCATATTATTAACATGTCGTTCGAGGAAGGAGTTTTTCCCTCCATATTAACATATTCTGTGGTTTCTCCCATTCTAAAGCAAGGCAGTTCTGAAATTATGTCAAACTATCGACCTGTTTCTATGCCATCTGTTATATCTAAATTTTTTTAATACGCTATGCTAAAACATTAAATAACATTTCTTGAAGAAAAAAAAAATATATATTGTCAATAAACCAACATGGTTTCAGATCAAATTTTTCAACTTCTACAGCCTTGAATTCCTTTTACAGTAAGATATTCGATTTAATAGAACGAGGCGAAAACCCGATTGAAATATTTTGTGACTTCAGTCGGGCTTTCGTCTGCGTCCAACATGGTATTTTGAAAGATAAACTCTATAAATATGGTGTGAGAGGTAAGGCACATGATTGGTTCATTTCCTACTTAAGTAATAGAAAGCAATTTGTTAAAATTGTGAATGAAGGACACAGCTGTGTCCAACTCAGATATTAATAGAAATGGAGTGCCACAGGGGTCAATATTGTTTTTATTATATATTAATGATCTTCCTCTTATTTTGTCTGATACAGTTACTTCTTTTTATGCAGATGACTACATTATTGTTTAGGGACAAGAATCCAATTGTTCTTAATGAAATCCACTTGGTCTAGTGACCAGTCACTATTATTTAATAAAAATAAAACTAATTATGTCTCTTTTCATACTAGACCAAAAATTACTATACCACATTTAAACATATCTATTGACTGTAATATACAAAATAATGATAATGTAAAATTCCTTGGAGTAATTTTTGATTCTGATTTGTCATTTAAGAGTCACTGTTTCAGTATTTGTAAATTATTAAATTCAAAGTGTCATCAGATAAGAAATGTGAAAGAAACTTTTAAGGTACAACAGCTTCGCTTGTTTTACTTTAGCGAAATACAGTCTAGAATTGCATACGGAATAACTGTTTGAGGCCTCCTTACTTAAAAAATGTATTTATATCTGAAAAACGGATTATTAGATATATTATGAGAGCTTCTCAGCGTCTTTATGTCGTGAATTGTTAAGTAAATTGAAAATGTTAACAGTGTAGGTATGGCCTGTATATTATGGATTTACTCACATTAGTTTTTAAAGATACATAAATATGTAATTAATAGTGATATTCATTCTTATCATACCAGATATAAATTTCTCTTTCCCTTATCGTCGCCTAAATATATCAGTAAAATCTCCAGACATTGTTGGTAGAAAATTATTTAACAGTCTTCCACATTTCAAAACCATTAATAGTTTTACATACGGATTCATCAACAAGGCGTAACGTTAGTCAGACTCGCGGAGGTTACGCGAAAAATTTACGCCTCTGTTGCACCAATTTAAATAAAAGCCATACTCCTATTCACTACTATGTATAATACTTACTTTATGATATGTTAACTAATCCGTAGCACTGAAAAGTACTGTTTTTGAATATAAATATTAAATATACAATGGGAAACGCAAGGAACTAGAGGCCGAAGTTACGCGATTTTTAGACAGGTACAATACTGGGTCTAACTTTTGGCGCAAATATGGACGTAAATAAACAGCCTACCTAGCAACGCATGCTTCGCTACCTAGCAACGCATGTTTCGTGAATGAGCGCAAAGCTGGTTAGTCCGACTAACGCGCTTTACACGGGCGCAAAACTGGTTAGTCCGACTAACGCTACGCCCGTTTCATGAATCCGGCTGTAAATGTTTTTAAGGCAACAAGTAAAATATTTTCTTTTAGAAATGTGTCCATATCCAATGCAAGATTTCAATGAGAATAATTTACATATGTAGGATGTGCCTAGTTTTATTTATTTTGTTCCACGTTTTTTTAATGTTTATTCATATACGTGGTGGCTTACTGTTTTATACACTGGCATGTAATTTATGACTTTTCTTATGTAATTTTATTATCGTTTGGAATAAATATACTTTACTGTCAATATACCGTATTTCAGCAAAGTTTCGGATCAGTTTTATACAACACTACCGCCATCAAGTGAACTCCAAGAGCGTTTAAATCCCGTTAGCGAGTGCGAAATGCACTGCAGCAGTAAGGCGATCAGCCGAAATTGCAGCCGATAATCAGGCCAGCAACTTCATCGAAACACTGGAGTACATCCTGCCTTGATAATTGCATTACGATTATCAGGTTATGACAGAAGTAGCGAGCGTTTATTATACATGCAGCAGAACGTCGGTCGATTTTGCGGTTCACCAGCTTCCTCCGGCTGCCTCCAGGACTGCCTGCCTCTAATAGACAACGCGTGACGGCAAGAAAAACAAATCAATTTTATATCGAGCAGCGGCATCACGATCATCACGCTCCAACAGATCCCTACGCAAGATATACTTTCATGGATTATAAATATGAATGAGTGCATCTGATAAATATTTTGGGGCAGAATTGAGGTAGAAGGCGAGAATCATCCGGATCTGGATGTGTGTATAGGAATTAAAGGAGAAGAATTCGCCGGAATCATGAACATTACTTATTGCAAACATCTAAAGAATATTTTCATTTATTTTATCCAAAATCACCCTACAATTAGCGTTTTATTTGCTCTTTAAAGCCGCAAAAACCTACACTTATTAACTACATCAATAGTAGTGTTTTTCGTGCAATAGAAGGAGTCAATTGTTTTACTAGTACAAATTATTTTCATTATTTTATTAAGAGAACGTACATATCTATGGTAACGAATATTAAAATCATGTGGGTTTAAGTTTCCATAAACTGTCAGTGATAAATTTGACATTTGGTCTTGGTTGTCAGATAAACATTAAAATGTGTGGCAACAATAATTCCAGAAAAGTCGAGAGAAGTTTATGACAATGTGTACCATAAATTTGTGAATTGTGCTAAAAAAATAATGCCAAAGTTTACTCCGATAATGTGATGAAAACATTGATAGTTCATCATTATGGGCGTAATATTATATGGTAAAATCTAAATTAAATGTGGAACACAATGTAAAGATTGATAATTATTTAAAATTAATATTTGAAGCGATAAGGCGATAATGATATAAGTCGAAAAAGTCACAAGTTTTCTCTAAAGAACTGTTTGACAAATTCCTCAGTAAGGCATCTGATGATAAATATTTAGCAACGAAGGTACGTACCTACGTTTAAAAAATGTCTTGGAGCAGTAATTTTTATAAAAGATTTAGGAGACTAGTTCTTAGTAAATAGTCCCAACACTAAAACTAAAAAACACCGTTCATTTACTGTAATTGAAGATTTTTATATGAATATATACACAAAATTTCAAACGTCTCAAAAGATGTTGCGCTATTTTTAAATTTGCCAAATCCACATGAATATACAGGCCACAGCCTTAGAAGAACCTCAGCAACTATCTTTGACAACGGTGGAGATATTACAACACTAAAACGACATGGTGGATGGAAATTCACCAACGTTACCGAAGGATATTTAAGAATCTTTGAGCAACAAGAAACAGATAACGATTAAAATTCTAAACCCTTTGTATAATGAGCCCAGTACTTCAAGTGATAAAAATATGTTTAATCAAAATCCTTCTACCAAAAATTTTTTCAACTTGGTAATAAACGCACTGTTGTTTTATCAGCTGCAGATATTTCTTGAGGAATAATAAAAATACACTCAACATCTCCCGTTTTCACCAACTTTTCTAACAAAACATAATGAAAAAATAAATGATTCATCATAGCAACCAACGGGTCTCGTCATGCCACTCTGAACATCCTTGTTGACGTTTCAAAAATGTAATTTTTCTATATTGAACTTGAATTGCACTCGAATAACTGAGCTTGTGATTGTGGATAAAACGTTATACTCATTCGTGATTTAGCTGTGATTTATTCTCTTAAGAAAATAAATCGCTGTGCAAACTGTGTTGTCGGGTTTAAACATTTTTGCATGGACAGAACGGTGTCTAAATACTCTTAAATAAGTAACTATTAAATATGAAAATATGAAGTAAACAAATAACGAGCATTACTGGCATAGGTATCCTGTTGATTGAAGTCAGCTAGAGGTATTTGTACCGTTTACGGTGATGTCTTTGGGGAATATAAATGTTTTTTTTTTTGTTCGAAGAGGATCAAGAGATTGTCTGATTTTGATGAAAATCGTGTGAAAGTTTCACAGTAAACACACATATAAACGTTAAAAAAATGATGATTCATTTTTGATATACACACATAAATACCGACTTTTTCCATTCGAAATCTTCAATGACGTATGCCAGTTAAAAATATTTTTTTTGCACGTTGACTTAAATCACTTCCACAGCATAGCTTTTATGTGGAAATAAAACTGAACTATAGACCAAAAAGAAACCATTTATATGCCGATTGAGTAACCTGTAACATAAAATCCCTTGAAATTCTGCGATTTGCCTTTAGTATACGAAAGTTTTATTTTTTTAAATCTGATAATGGCCCTATAAAAGAAAATTTGTTTTGTTTTGTTGCTCCAGCTTAGTACCAAATTGTTTACGGCTTTCTTTTTATAGTCAAAGTTGAAATTACGTTTTAGTTTCTGCAGTAATTTTTTAATATTTATGCCCAATCCGTTTATGTGGATAATAAAAGAAGTCGCGCTAGTCGCTTACATATTTTACTTGTTTTAGAAATTTTAATTCTATAAAATCTGTTGGCTCTTTGTTTTAACGGTACAAGTTCTGCGTAAAGCACGATGTATATGTGTGGTGTAACAGCTTTTATGCTGCCACCATAAAAACAACATAAAACTTAATCCCTTGGTCGAATGTATTTCGTTTTTTAACTTTGGTCACGTATTTTTTGTGCAGCAAAGGACCCGACACCACAAACTGGTATATAATATAGTGCCTGTTCATATTTAATAATTTGAAAACCAGTCATTTTAAACAAACCTACTTAATCCTTCCTAATTTATAATTCGACGGGACTTTTTCAAAGAATTCTTTTAAGCGTTTCGGTTCTAAGAATACAGGTGATGTCATATTTCTAAAAAATAACTCTATTTCTAACCTGCACTGATCGGAAGAAGAAAAAGTGTATACTAACATACAGGGTGTTTGTAAACAAGTGCGAAAGTTATTTTGAGAACAAAGGTTCATATAAACGTAGGTTGAAATATGGTTTGTTCCCGAGATACAGAGTGTTTAAATTTTAGTTTTTTATTTATTTTTATTTCAAAGAGTTAAAGATATTGTCTCGAAATTTAAAACACGTTTTGGAGGGATAAATGTTGTGCATTTTTTGGGGTGATCCGAATATCTACTTCCAGCAGTGACATTCGTGCGAGAATGGCACAACCTTTTTTAATTAAAAAAATGGTACGCCACTGACTTTTCCCCGTTTTCATATTTTATTGTAGGTTTTGTTAATCTTTTATTTGAAGGTCTCTTTTACTAAAGTGTTATTATTGCTAAAGTAAAAATGCAATTAGACATTGAAAATAAAAAGTTGATATAAGTGATATCTTCGATTTAGATACAGGGTGTTCAAATTTTAATCTTTTAATTTTTTTTGAATATGAAACGGATACTCTTTTAGAATTTTAGATACGGCGAAGTTGCTTACATTCAATGTGTTGGCAAATTTTCGAGTGCTAGTTTCAGGTGACTCCGAAACTATATCGAGAGCTGTTTCTTCTAGTTGCACAGTTCGTACTTCTCGAGGGCGCCCACGGTAGTTAGCAGTTCGTTTCATAAACACCATTTTCGCGCAAACCTTGCTGAAGGGGAGGAAATATTGTGTGATGAGGTATCCCACGTTCTTGGTACAACTTGTATAATACTTCAGAATCAGCCGTATCTTCTAAAATTATATTAAACCAATACAATGTGCTTTACTATTTACGTAATTCGCTTTTTGACAGCAGTTTCATTTCTACACAATCTGCAGAAGTGCCTTTTAATTTTGCTGTATGTCGCTCTGTAACAAAGCTGCTGCAAACTCAACTAGGTAATAAATACCCGTACATTCTGTTGCAATATATCCACAAATCGCAGCCGCAACTATAATTAATATCTCCTAGTATTCGTAATCTGTATAAGCTTATGTTTTCGAACAGAATTGATTAACATAAACATTGCACATGGATAGATTGAAGCAATTAATATACAGAATAAATACGACAGTAGTCACGAATACTATGCTTTATTCAATTATATTCATTTGTTGAATTGTCTTGAATTTGATTTGAAACAATAAACACAAACTGGACGAATTTCTGTCTTTACTCAAGTACTGTTAGATGTCGGATATATTAAAAATGATATTAAGAAATAAAACTTAATAATGTACAAAATGTATATTCACAAGTATGTTATTTGCAGTAGATTTAAAATACATTCAAATTCTTACCTACTACCAGCCAAGGTTACATACAGGTATATACTCCACGTCAAATGCAGAAAGATATTACGTACAAAGTAGTCAAGTTTATTTTACAATGGTTGGTAGAGTGCAACGACCTAAGAATTGTGGGAGTCTGAATATAATGATGTAATTTTTTACTAATTACGTAGATGTTCTTAATTATTATATTGCAGGTTCTTTGTTAATCATAAACAATGTCCCAACTTTTGTATAAATTCATAACGAATATGGTAAAATTACAACAATTTAAAATAAATTATTTGCTAGCTAAAAAATTATATTGTATATATATAGCAAATTTACAAAATAATTACTAAAAAATTGTTCTGTTGCAAAAGGCATAATTACAAACTAGTTAGTAGATACTAGTGAAGTTAAACGTGTTTAAAGTACACTGACAAAACTTATTAACGACATTACAAGATTGATTGTTGGTCATTTGTTGCCTAGGTCAATAGTATAAAATAACACACTAGAATGTAACATTACAACTGTAATGGAAAATTACTACTTATGAATATGATTTTTTTCGTAGTAAAACCGTGCATTTGTACACATGAAATATAATTTCACAATGTTATTTATTTTTAGAAAAAATAATGTAATTTTACATAAAATATGTAAATGTACAGTATTCACATGGGGATTCTTGTGTAATACAGTATGACTTGATATGTTTTACCATGATGTATGATATGAGCAATGTGTAAATTTACAATCATTTTTATCAGTGTATGAGTGTCTTTATTTTGCTGTACGATAAATTGTACCAAGGAAGACATAATGAACTTAACATTTCTTTTCTCTTTGTCTAACGGTAGTATAATTATGACATTTACATGTGAAATTACATGATTTTTTTCTAAAAATACATAATGTTATAAAATTACATTTCATGTGTACAAAAACGGTTTTACTATGATAAAATGCATACTAATAAGTTATAATTTTCCATTACTGTTGTAACATTATATTCTGGTGTGCTATTTCACATTATTGAACTAGGCGATAAATAACCAATAATCCGTCGTGTAATATTACTAAGAATTTGTATCAGTATATATTAAGACTTTTCCTTCAATGTGCTGTTTCTAAATTTCCGGAAGGCTTACCCCTCCCACGCTCGCGCTGAATATAAATATCCAATATCCCAAGTTCTGCATCATAAGTTCTCTCTTTTTTAGACAAAATAATTTTTTTATCTGTATATGAAATATGTTCCTTATTCACCCGCAAATTCGTGGTCTGCGTTCGTGACGAACCCGTTTGTGTAGCACATGTTGTGTAGAAATAAGAAATATCACCGGCGCGCAGTTTTTATCAGCATGTGTTTTGATATTTATCATTTCGTGTTTCGTGACGTTTCATAGAGCTATCAGGAGACCGTGAAATATGGGCGACTGAAACCACAATACGGCCACAATCTTTGCTATTGTTTTAAGATGAATTCGAATTTATTTACCTGGTTTCGTACAAAGAGAGACGAGACGTCTGTTATGACGTATGATTTATGGCTGTATTGTAGATTGTAGTCGCAAGCCCACTATTTTGCCTTGGTCATTAGTTTAAGTTCCAAATTGTTTCTTGAGGACAAATAATGTTTATGCTAAGCTGAAATGTATCAAATTTGCGCGATTTATTTCCGTACTCGGATGCAACTGTTGATGCTTTACGAGGTAAAACCTATACAGGGCGTCTGTGGTATAAGCACAGGCTTTTGTAATAATGATAACACTCCCTCAAAACAGTTTTTAGAGTAGACAATTCATTCAATCTTTATTGGTGAGTGAAATAACTAAGAACTTATGTTAAAAGTTGAAAATAGATTTCATTTTTAACTTTCAAAGAGTGCCATTATTATTGCAATCGATTGTACTTGTAACATTCCTTTTATTATAAAATAAAGAATGTCACAATTTCAATATGAAACGTCTAGTAACTAGGTATTTTTGCACATCCTGTATAAGTTGTAGTTTAAGTAAGAGTAAACCATATCCAGTGTACCATGTAACTTTAGATTTCTTCAAGTAAGCCTAAAATGTAAACACTTTGTACGATAAATATTTTATTAATTATTTACTTACCATTGCTGTGAACCAGTTACGTCGATGTATATCGTTATGTTATAATTTTTCTACTCTGTATAACATCCTGGAGTAATTTGTTAACTGTTTATTATTTAATTAGTATCACTTGTTGTATTAAGCTTTGTTGTGGCAAAAAGCAAGGTTAAGGTAACTGTCATAATAATTCAATTTGATTCGAACTATTGGAACAATGTGCTGAAATCTCGAACGAACATTTGACCGAACTTACATAGAAACCGAACCAATCAGATTTCAGTGAGTTTTTAGATCTTTGTAGGGTATAAAACCTACAGGAACCTAAATTCTAGCCCTTTTCGTTCTGATTTTGGTCGACTGAAGTATTTCCATATTACAGATTTAGTTATAGTGCGAAGCCACATTTTGAAAATAAATCTGAATTTATTGAAGTCATCAATATACATGGAGGTAATATATTTGATTAATTAAGATTATTATCGATAGTAGATTTCATTTTGAACTATATTGTATGTTAATTTTGAAACTAAGAATATAAAAATACCTAACCTGATCTTGATCTTTGCTAAAGCACATGCTAATTATTTTTTATTTTTTCTTTGTCATTTTCTCAACTTTAGAGGCCAATTAAATGAATAATTAATTAAATTAATTAAATGAATAATTAATTAAATAAATTAAATGAATAATTGATTAAATAAATTAACAATTAATTAAATGAATAATTATATGAACATTTAAATGAATAATTATATGAACATTTAAATGAATAATTATATGAACATTTAAATGAACAATTAGAAGAATCAAAATTGAAATAAGAAGGCCATTCTAAAGCTTTGAAATCTAGATTGAAACGGCACTATCCAGGTACGACAGGAAAGCTGCTGTTCTCGAAGCACTGCTTTGAAAATCCAGATTGTAGCGGCCCTAGTCCAGGTACGACAGGAAAGCTGCCCATCTCGGAGTCATCTCCAACGTTAACAACGGATGAACTTGTCAACTGCTTCAATTCCACTTCTGTATGTCAACTTCAATTCCACATCTGTGTATCAACTGGTGGGCAAGTTAATAAACTGTGTTTATTTTTTATGTATGTATTTTATTTCACTTTTTGACTTCAGCAAAATTTATCATCCTCCTACAGGGGTAAAAAGAAATCATTTTTACCTATCGTTTGTTACAAACGATAAATGTACAATGTTGCGGACGGCTGCTCTTTTAGTCGGGGTACTTTTTAAAGTCGTGGGTTCTTGACTAGCAAACTGTTTAAAATGATGTTATAATTGGGCGCCACCTACAGAATATTCTGTTCGGTTTGCCTTTTAGGAGGATGATAAATTTTGCTGAAGTCAAAAGTGAAATAAAATACATACATAAAAAATAAACACAGTTTATTAACTTGCCCACCAGTTGATACACAGATGTGGAATTGAAGTTGACATACAGAAGTGGAATTGAAGCAGTTGACAAGTTCATCCGTTGTTAACGTTGGAGATGACTCCGAGATGGGCAGCTTTCCTGTCGTACCTGGACTAGGGCCGCTACAATCTGGATTTTCAAAGCAGTGCTTCGAGAACAGCAGCTTTCCTGTCGTACCTGGATAGTGCCGTTTCAATCTAGATTTCAAAGCTTTAGAATGGCCTTCTTATTTCAATTTTGATTCTTCTAATTGTTCATTTAAATGTTCATATAATTATTCATTTAAATGTTCATATAATTATTCATTTAAATGTTCATATAATTATTCATTTAATTAATTGTTAATTTATTTAATCAATTATTCATTTAATTTATTTAATTAATTATTCATTTAATTTATTTAATTAATTATTCATTTAATTGGCCTCTAAAGTTGAGAAAATGACAAAGAAAAAATAAAAAATAATTAGCATGTGCTTTAGCAAAGATCAAGATCAGGTTAGGTATTTTATATTCTTAGTTTCAAAATTAACATACAATATAGTTCAAAATGAAATCTACTATCGATAATAATCTTAATTAATCAAATATATTACCTCCATGTATATTGATGACTTCAATAAATTCAGATTTATTTTCAAAATGTGGCTTCGCACTATAACTAAATCTGTAATATGGAAATACTTCAGTCGACCAAAATCAGAACGAAAAGGGCTAGAATTTAGGTTCCTGTAGGTTTTATACCCTACAAAGATCTAAAACTCACTGAAATCTGATTGGTCTCGGTTTCTATGTAAGTTCGGTCAAATGTTCGTTCGAGATTTCAGCACATTGTTCCAATAGTTCGAATCAAATTGAATTATTATGACAGTTACCTTAACCTTGCTTTTGCCGAAAGGTTAATACATGAAAGTAAAGGTAAAAATAAAAAAGGACATCGCTTGACTTGTGACTTAAATAATCAAATGAAAAGTGTATGTAAAAATGATAGTAAATTTACATAACAATGTTGCAAAATTACATTACATGTGCACTGAAATGCAGTTATACACAAGTACAAAGAAATGTAGGGAGAAAAACAATATCGCAGAATGTAATTGTGTCTTGGAGAAGCAGAACAACTGTTTCGAGTTTATTTTATATTGATTTTAAATTTTCCCATTAAGGTAACGTAACGCTGGAAATGCTACAACGTTTTCGTTTAAAATTCATCCGGAAATTACTGTATTAAATATCTATTTGAAATCTATATTACATTAATTACATATTAATTTGTTTTCTGTAAATGTAGATATTTTCAAAATCATCTAGTAGTTTTCTTTATTTACTTTGATTACTTTTAAATTTTATTAATAATTAATGTTAAAATTTAAGTACTAAGTGGTTTGTTACGTTTCTTACAAAAAATACTGCCTAGAAACATTTATACCAATGGAAAAACTACTATTTTTGTTGGTAATATGACATAACTATAAATCTTAAATGTTAGTAAACAATAACCAACAATCCACCGCGTAACATTACAAACAATTATTATCAGTTCGTGTGTTTATTTATGCACACACATAATTATAAAACATACAAAACAACATTTTAAATCACGACGACAACATATATTTCTGTACATTCGCAAAGCTGTCTTGAGGTTCCACTTACACATAATATCACAAGGACAACCGCTATTTTAGAATCAGAAATATTAATGAATTTGAATGTTATTGTATATTTATACATTTCATATTTACATACGTTTAAATGACCAACATATTTATTTAACTGTGATCGACTGTTATTTGTATGGGTAAAATAATATACGCGTTTAAAAATAATGTCAGTCGTACAATTAAATTGTTTTATCAAAATCAAACAATGAGCATGAATATAGTCATAAAATATAGAGGGTTAACTATGGGCAAGTACAAATATTTTAAGAGGCGATGAAGACTATGGGCGCTCATCCGCTGGTACGTTAACTTAAAACTTAAAAATTTGGGAATAGATGTTTTTGGATATGAGAAATCATAATCTATTTTCTATTTCAGTAGGTTTAACATTTTTTAATAAAAAACGTGAAAAGGTCAGGGCTAAAAAAGTTACGCTCACATTTACGTCACAAATATGCATGTGGCGCCCTCTATGGTATACATTGAAATAGACAACAGATTATGATTACTCATATCCAAAAACATCTATTCCCAAAGTTGATACGGTGGAAATTATTACAAAAAAAATCACTTAAACTACAACTTTGATACCCTGTATACATATAAAACATACAGAGTGGTGTTAAGATACAACAAATAGAAGGCCTCCGCTTAGTTGTGAAAATTAAATATTCCATTTAGCAAACTATATTTATTACTGTAAAAAATGCGAGTAACGGTTCAGTTAACAGACAGTTATTGCAAATAAAGCGAAATTTTAATTAAAACCGACGGATCGGTCGCGCAGAATATCAGTCAAATTCGAAAACAAGCCTGTATTTTTATCCAAATATTTATTTGGTTTATCTAAATATTTAATATTGTTTCACTCCAAACCAACAAACCTATTTGTTTCAGATGTAAAGTAAATGACCGGTCAATTTCGTTGTGTTTTAACACAAATTTTATAGCTTACCCCAATTAATGTTTCATAAAATTGTTAAATCAGTCTTCGCCACTAATAAAACACGTCCGAAACATGCAGATTTAATTAAATTATCACGAACCCCTTGTAATTTATTTTCGTATTGTTTAATTTATTATTATTCACCCTCATATGAAAGGCCCAAATTAATAACATTGATTGTCAAGAAAACGTTTTCAGAATGGAAAACTATTATAATATATGGGCGCTTTGTTTTCGCGTTCTACATAAGTCAACGTTTCTTATAGCTAGACTTAAATTATATGAAAAATGAAAATAAAACATGAACATGGAAAATGAAGATAATTATAACTTGTTATATAAAACTTGAACCAAATGTAAATACATTTTTAAACAACAGAAATTAGACATTTTAAATCGATCTTCTCTTTGATACACTACTTTAATTATTGGCCGTAGCTCATTTTTAAAATACCTTTCATGAATTGTTCTATAAATCGCGTATTTTGTGTCGTGATCAACATCTACCTTCTTCCATCCGCAAATTTCCACTATTTTCCTTTTCGCAATTGTATGTTCTTCTTTGCCACCCTTTATTACTACTCATGGACATTGTTGCTGCGAGACAGAATTTGTTCGAAATATTTAAAATGGAATTTAAATCGTCAGTAAATCTCTGATTAGGTTCCGCAAAAGAGTAGTTCAACTGGGTATCGTCAGATATGACCTTTTCAAATTGAGAAGTATAAATCGTAAATAATAAGGGACCTAAAATAGACCTCTGTGGAACGCAACAGTTAACTACTTGATAATTAGAACAAAGGTGTATACAAGACCCTGTATTCTATTAGTAAGATAATTTTCAAGTAAAGAAAGTGAAACATTGTTAAAGCCAATATAATGTAATACTGAAAGAAGTAGGCGGTGATTAATTCTATCAAAGGCTTTGCTATAATGCAATAAAATCAAGGCAGTTAATTTACTATTTTACTAATTTACGGACGATTTCTGTTTGTGCATTGGCTGCTATGAATTACAAACGGGTTTATAAAATGAGTTTCTACTATTTTGAAACTAAACTATAGAAAGAAAATATGAATTTTGTTCCATCATTTTCGGACGAACTGTATAGTCATAGTCTATGCAGATATTTTGCCAAGATATTTCTAAAACTGTATCTACCGTTTCTATCGGTTATATTTCCTTTGGATAAAAAATATTTTCCGAAGGCTGCCATTACGTAAACATTTCCACCGTTCCAAGAGAACCAAACGATTACGTTTGTGTTTTGTTTTCAGGTACATTTGTTTCCTCGGAAGACGGCTTCAGGGACACCAGGGAGGGGGAGGACGTGACGCTCGAATGCAGGTTTCCCCCGCAAACGTCCAGGGACACTTTAACGTATTATTGGGCGAAGAAAAATAAGCAGACTCACGACAACGTAGCCATTGGAGACGTGCCACTTGATGCCAATTACAAGTGAGTATTTTCTTTTAATTCGAAATTTCCCTCTGTACCCCGTTACGACAATTCGAGCGGCATGTCGCTTTGCGAGTGACGTTCGGTCACGGAAAAGAAATTTGCTGCACGTGTCTCTTTGTCCTTTTCGCGTACTATTTGTAATTTCTCTCCGTGTATTGAGAATACCGTTCGAGGTCGATTTAAGAGGGTAGAAATATTGATACATCTATCAATATTTCTACTACTATACAGGATGTGCCATAATTAGTGTGCAATACGATCAAAAATAAGATTTTTTTTCTACAGGGTGTTTTTAAATAAAATAGCAAAAATGAGACCACATATTCCTTAGGTGAAAATAAATAGATTTAACCTAACATACCTATATACCAAGTCGCATAATAAAAAAAGATACAGGGTGTTATAATTTTATTTTAGATATTTGTAGATAACTTCTTAAGAAATCCAAATATTTACATAAAATTTGTTAATCAGGGGTTTTTGCGGGTGAGAAATTCAAATTTGTTTCTAATTTTGACGTCACTAGTAGAGGGCGTCACATATGGCACATCATGTTTCGCCCCCTTAGGAAACATTTTTCGACCCCTATTTATAGAAAAAAATCTTATTTTTGATCGTAGAATCTACTGCTAAAGTGGAACATCGAAAGGTTGTCCCTTTATATTTATCTTTGCTTAGTCACAAATATCTCACACTAAGAAAGTGTGAAGAATATAATAGCATTACGAGAGATCAATGTATACAGGGTGTTTCCAAAAGAAGTAGCACAAATAGTATCGGTAAATCTACATCTAAAAAGAACACGTTGGTTTAAAAATGACCTTAGCAAAATGTTTACCCCTTAAAAGATGCAGCCTTTCAAAATTTAAAAAACAATATGGAATAGAGGCTGCATATAATTTGAAAACAAAAATACATATAGTCAAAGTTTACACAAATTTTCTACTAACATGTGCACAACTTCTCAACAATTTTTCGAAAATATACCCTTTTTTAGGCAATTTTAGAACATGCATAGAAATTCGTGGTGCTCACATTGAAAACATTTCTTAATATTATCCATTGTTTTATTTTCTTGTCTGGAAATACTTCATTATGAATAATTATTTTTCCATACATCATACAATATGCGTTTATCTCGACAATGCTAAAATATATCGAATAAGCAAATTGTATCGAATCGAATTGCGAATGCTTGTTAAATTTAGTTGTTTGTCAAATTGATATCGATCCTTAGGGTAGAATAGCTTTGGAAACACTGTGAATCAAACATTTTTGAATTATTTATAGACGATAGGTGCACAGGCATATTTTAAATATTCATAAAGTTTTATTAAGAAATGTAATGCCAATAATTAATTTATATACGGTGTGAACTTTCAAAAAGATAAGGCAGGGGTTGAATTCACGTACGCAAACAAGTTGTTTAGTATACTTCGTGTATTGGGATTTCTGTAGCATATAAAATATATGGGACTAGGCATTAGTGGTTACAAAAAAAAAATAGTAATGTCACGTAAGCATTGCGCAGAGCACGACTAAGGCTAATTATACATTTAGAATGCAATTTATCATTCCACACCAAAAGTGGTGTTAATTTCACAGTAATTTCAGAGGAAATGCGACACGACATGTTTTTAATGCAATAATCATCGTGTTTGTGTGCACTTTTTCCATAATTTATGGCAGCCATCAATCCACATTTTCCGCGTTTTAACAATAATTTATTTCGTAATACGTTACAACGTACACACTTATATCGGATTACAGAACATATTAATTCGTTCAAATTGAGCGGAAATTCTCCTGCGGTTAACCTTAACGTTTGTATTAGATTAATGTGATAAACAACTTACCGGTGATGTCTAGGAAAACTCCGGAAAGTTCCAATGCAGATAATTGTTTAACCTAAAATATATAAAAAAAAATCTTAGACATATCTTGTTTTATAGATAACTGCGTTTAAATTTTTAAGATTTTTACTCGTCTCGTGAATATGTTATTCATTGTCACAAATATTAGGTACAAAAAAAAAACTAATGTTGGCATCCGGTCTTAGTTTTTCTTGATCTTGTATTGGTCTCGCAAGAGAAGACAAAACAAGACCAAGAAAATACTTGGCAGCTCGAATGGTAAGATACGATTTAAAAAAGTGTTTCCAAGATAAGACAAAAAATATCGCTTTGGCAAGAAGTTTTGCAAACATAAGAAGGGGAATATTTAAGCGAATATTAGCAGAAAAAGTAAATATTGCATTTCTATTATGAGTATATGCTTTATTTAAAGGATATCCAAGATATAAAATTGTTTTTAAAATCTAAGCTTATTGAGTCTAGATATAGAACGCCAGAAGAGGTACCAAAAATAGTCAACCTATGAAGAAAACACGAGTCTGGTAGTATTGCAGAAACTTAGCTTTATGCTTTATGCTAACTTAGCTTATGAGTTGGTTGCACTAACGAGATAGCTTCACACTAATAAGCGGGAATTTTAAAATATGAAAATTCTAATTCGCAGAAAAATACGATTTCTATGGTTCAATTGCAAATATTCCGTTTTGGTTTCAATTGTATGTATGCATAACCAACAGCTTACATTAAGTTTTCCCTAGATGGCTGCTTCCGAACCTCCTTCATAGTCTGTCTGTTTTTGAGTGCCTAATGTAAAGCTTCTGGCGTTCTATATATTTTGATTCCTGTAGTCTAGGTCCAGTTCTGCTGAATTAGAACTAACTATAAGTTCACTGCTACCATAGCCGACCGAGAATCAGTATCATTTGTATGCAAGAGTTTTGCAAGAATCATGTAAGAGTCAAACAGCGGTCGAGGCTGACCGGAGAAGGGAACCCACCTCTACGAGGCCGCCCAGGTCTTCAGAGATGGTGAAGGATAAAGAGCGATAATACCGCTCGATTCTAATTCCATACAAGGCCACCGTTCGCCAATAAAATAACGGTGCGTAAGAGTCAAAACTACGAGGCAAAAAATTTGCGAGACTCGCAAGACAACACAAGACATGATCTAGCTAGATGGGGCAAGAACAGGACTTTAAAGAAATTGTTGTCTTCTTTTGCAAGAGAAGGCAAGACTTTTTTAAAAGTTGCAAGATTTCTTGTCTTAGCCAACACTAAAAACCTATTGTAAGGAAATAAAAAGTTTCGTAACACCAATTCAGACAAAAACAATTCACACAGAACAAATCAGCTGATACGATTTCTCAATACGCGCAAAACTGATACGCACCAGCAAATGACTCATTATTTTACCTGTGATTATTTATTTGTAGCATTTTTTTATTACTTTTTGTTTAATTTGATATTATTGCTGTCATAAGAACATAATCTGATTGTATAAAAAAGTCCCAACTGAAATTATTCTGTATTTCAAGTTGTAAGTTAAGAAAATAAAGCATGAAGTAAATATTCAAATAACATAAGAACACATTAAATACTTTCTTAGTTTTGGCACAGTTCCATCCATATTCTAGAGTAATTTGAACTCAACATCAAGAATAAAAGGACGAAGGACGTTTCATTTTATCAAAATAAGGAAACCCGAATTTCAAATCAAAAACTTAAGATAGCAAGCAGATGTATTAACATTTTCATTTACTGTAAATATTTTATTAATTGCAGTTAACAAATTCCAGTTTATATCCAATCTACTTGTATGTGCACAACATTTTTTATTCTATAGCTAAAAATATCTTGCCAAATTTTCATTCTTACTTAAAAATTCATCAGGTCGGATTCCACTATTGATTAAATCTGTCAAGCACTTGTACGAGTACGTTTATTTTTCTTCCAAATGTGGCACAAAATTAACTGGTATAGTTGAGGCAAGGATTCAGACGACACGCCATACAAACAAATGAATAATTAATTTATTTTCATCAACATTTTTAAGAAAGTGCAACTGAGAATAACACTATATACTACACCATATTTTTGTACTATATAATACACTAAATTACAAAACATTATTGTTCTTAACGCGACACCCTGTCGAAAATTATGTTGATAATAAAAACAATTGCCTGACGTCAGCCGTGACGTAAGTCGTCTGAACTCTTGTCGCTACTATATGATCACAGCTCCATTATTTAATTATAACTGAGAAATTCACAATTAGCATTAAATTTGTATCTGGGATGGACAAATTCTAGTACTTGATTTCCGTCCAACTGCATTTGATAATAGAGCTGCTAAATATCCCTTGTTTGCTGAAAATTTTAAACTGCTATAACAGCTAAACAGTTAAGTACATACTAAAATATGTACCTACATTTGGAATGCTATTTCTGTTCCTATGTAGTTACTGGCATATCTGTGGCTGAAATGCTGGATATTTTTTCTCTTGTACGTATGTACTAAAAGCAGCATGCATCAATGTTCCCGCAGTTTTGCTTTGACAAGTAAGTGTAGTGTTTTATTTTAGACTTCCACGTACGCGAGTATAATGAGGACTGAAGGTAAGCGTACGTAGTGTGGATGCGGAAAAGCAAACCTCAAAAGCTTTTGAGTACGCTCTTTACGCCCCTCTGGGAAGGGAAACTTAGCAATTCTCCTCCTTGTTTGAACGTAATGGGGCAATGGAAGTGTAAGAATCGCCGGATTGTGCTTAAAGGATACAATCCTCCTTTTGCTGATTTTTTATTAGAAATATTACTTGTCGAGGTATTGCTTTATACAACACATCTCACGTAGAGTATTGTACTTGTGATGAATGGCGGAAAACGTGATGGAAATACGATACTACCACTATCACAGGAAACACTTCGCAGGCTATACGAATTTATCGAATTTCAGTTAGTGATTAATGAAGCTTATTTTCTTTCAAACAGTATGCAACGATGGGTTGGAATCTCAAGGTATTCCCAAGCTCTTCATTTCGTTTTGCATAAAATATAATATAGCTACAGATGCGTGACGTCCATATCCAAATAGGCTTATATGTATACAGTTATTCACAACGGCTTTAGACTAAACCATGAAGGAATCAGGTGATATATGCAGGGTGTTAGAGGTTTGACTGTTGTAACTTCAGTATAAGATAGATAAAGTTTAAATGAACAACAAACGTTAAATAGTATAAGGGCAACTCAAGCCGTTCTGAAAATAAGTCGAGTTATTATATCGAGGAATTTTATCACAACGTGGCAACAATGTCAGGCGAGCGGTTTGTGGGTTCCCTACCACGTGCTAACTTGTTTTTTAGTGATGAAAGAATTTGATTTAGACAACTGAGTTGCAATATGATGTTTGAATAAAGAATGGTAGAATTGATGATTATTTTTAAATAATTTTTTTTAATTTTAGTAGTTTTTAAGTGCCTAAAGCAGTAACAGTAACTTAAACCAAATATGAATTTGAAAAATAAGTAATACAACCTTCTAAGAATACTCACCTCGTTGCAAATGGTTGGGTTTAACACCCATGTCATATTTAAGGCAGTCGAACCTCCAACACCGTGTATAAAGTGCTAATAAATAATGGGGCCATAAAAGGAAACAAGAAGAAAATGTTTCTTTCATTGTATGACAATGTAAACCATACTTATTTATTCATACAATTTTTTTAATTCGGTATCACCATTTTATGAATTTATTTTTTAAGATATGCAAATATACCGTTGAAAAATTCATGAGCACCATTTAGGTCTACTTGTGTTGATACTGTAACTTTTTCAAGATTTACGAGACAGAGTTTTTCACGATGTCCAGATTGTGAACCCCAGAATGCTTTTAATATTGTATAAGACTGTTAAATTTGCTTCACCTAATTTTCATCTGAATAAAAAAAGGGTAATTTTCCAATTCCTGTTATAACAGGACACGACAGCTTTGTCGCCTTTCACTTGTGTACACTTTCGTTTTATGTAAAAATTTGGTTTCTATTTGGGGACGTCGTCGGTGTGGGGAGGTTTTATGGTTAATAAATTTTAGCTGAATGAAATTAATTTTCTTAGCAAACGGTTGCCAACTGTTTAATTGCTTTTACTATTGATTTTATTTTAATATACAGGATCATTCACAAGGACCGTAGACTAAAGGTATACAGAGTATACAGGGTTAACTATGACTAAGTACAAAAATTTTAAGCACGTGTTTAGGAAGGCCTAAAAACAATTAAAAAAATTATTCCAGAATTTTAGCTCGATATTTAAAAAATGGGGCAAAACCCTCTTTTTCTACGGAAAGTGGCGCCTATGATAAGCAGCGACTGATATCATAGATCCATAGATAAAACTTACATCTGTCAACAATATCTACTACAATCCGGTTGTTGTTTTGTAGCATTTTTAAATGCAGAAACGGCAAACATTAACATTCTTATTAGTATTAATACCCGATAGATAGGTAACAGTTAATCAAGTTAGCTCCACTGTTTTGCATTCGTTTTTCATTATTTTATTACAAACTGGCAAAACTACAAGATTTACATTCATTATAACCACTAACTACTGATAAAACACACTTCCTGTAGGTACAGCTAGATAAAATACTTATTTATTATAACAAAATCGAACTAAAGAAATAGATAATAGAAAACTTTTAATGTACCCGCCGCAGTCTTGTGCCATAACCTAGAAAACCAAACCGGCGAACTATATTGTAGGAAAGTATCTGCACCCAACACAAATTTCTTTATTTAATAACTATAAAACGTTTAAAAATTGAAAAAGGCACTAAAAACTGAAGAAGAACACAAAACTACAACGTAAACACATAGTAAACAAAGGAATTAAATTATAATATGACTGGAAATTTTACAGTAGTGTTGCTAGTTGCCTACGTTACCTACTCTGATTCTATAAACGTGTGGCAAACAAGTCGCACAGGCGGCGTTAAATAATGATTTAATATAATTTCGTTAAAAATTTGTTGTCTATTCCCTCTTAAAATATTTGTACTTGGTCATAGAACCCTGTATAAAATGAGTATCTAATCAAAATTTCAGTTTAAGTAGAACAAGTCAAAATATGACAAAAGTGCATGAGAAATGAAAAATTCGATTTTGTTGACGAAACATAATGAAAATGAATCCTAGACCTTTTATAAAATGTCCATAAGATTTAACAAATTATTTGGCAAATGTGAAGTCTTACATAACAAAGAAACAATGCAACAATAAAAAAGTACATTCCAATCTATAAACAATTCTATATCTTGACCTTTTTGGCCGTCACCTCTATCCGAGATTTTAAATTTGAAAATTTTAACTTCGGATTCGTGACCATCGACCCAAAAAACATTACGGAGTTTCCCGACTCCCTCAATAACCAAGTGAAAATGCTACAGGATATTTCGGATATAGATGATGTAAAGAAAATATTTTTAATTTTTCGCTATTTGCTCTAAGCACTTTTCAAGAAGTTTCACGATCATGGCTCAAGCTATTTCAGCCATTGCTGTAGAAATGTGTCAAAAATAGATTAATCTGCGACCTAAAAATGTCGGTGGGTGATTTTTCTTGCGATATGTGGCTGAAAAATGTACTACACAACATGTAGGCATCAACACAATTTCGAAAACGTTTTCAAAAATGACTGCATTTAGTGCATTTCTTAGACACCCTGATCCAAAAAGTTTTACCTAACATGAATAAAGCGTTGTTCGGCAACATTACTGGCCAATGCTGGGAATGACTGTGAAGCGTCATGGTGATAGGAAATCGACTACGGTAACGGAAAGTTATATTGAAGATTCACTGTCCAGCAAGGCGGCAATTGCTGAAAAATTCCAGGACCTACCTGAAAAAGTTGTGGGCCCCTCCAGTCCGTCAGAAACTCATCGAGTGAATTTAAATAATCCCTGTCAAAAGGACAAGATCGTTCTTGAGATAAATGTGAATAATAACTATAATAATTCTAAATAAAATACTGTAAAATCGAAGCGTGGTATTATGAATTCTAATCCACTAGTGTGTCAAAAGGCCTTTAATCCACGGAAAACAGACATATTAAACCTTCTTAATATAGTGGTCGTGGATAAACACTTTAAGATAGATAATGCAAAATGGTTTTCCTAATTAAAAATTAAAAATCAATGTTAACAACTTGCAACTTCACGTTGAGTAAAAAATATCACATTCTTTTGTCCCTTTTCACTGCGTTACATCGCAATTCCATCGGGACAACGTTGTGTATTTTTGCCGGTACACGTTTACCGCCACCGGTGCATTCCGGCGCACAAACCGCAGAATGCGATAAACAACTCCCTACTAATCCCTCCAATTAATGCGGCGCAATTTAACCCCGACATTTCCCGTTTTACAGATTGAATTATCAAGTAGAGAAGGGTATCTACGATCTGCTAATTTCCAACGCCAGCTACGACCGGGACAACGGCAAATTCGAGTGCAAAGTCAAGGCGGGCGGCTCGGGGGCCAGCCTCCACGTCCAGAAGTACACGCTGACGGTGCTGACCGCCCCGCAGGAGCCCGCCATCGCCCCCAGCTCCCACGTCACCGTCACCGAGGGCAAGCGCCAAGAGTTGACCTGCTCCAGCATCGGGGGATCTCCCGATCCGCAAGTCAAGTGGTACAGGCAAGGTAAGGGTTATCGGTAACAAAAATTGTACTTATTTTTTTTTCATATATGTATACAGGGTGATTCATTAAGAATGGGCAATCTCTGAACTGGAGATACTACACACCAAAATATGGCGATTGAGCCAAATATGCCTTATCCGAATGTTGCTGGTTTAAAAAATACAGGGTGTTCAATGCTAGAATTTTATTTTGAAATATCTCAATAACTTTGAAACCTGTTGGAGTATTAAAAAAGTGGCACAATTATGTTTTTTGGCACGGCAAATAAGAATTTTGAACTAATTTTGACGTCACTAGTAGAGGGCGCCACTTATGACACAGCATGTTTTTTTAAAATGGCAGAACTTTTTTGCTGTTTAGTGTATCCATCTGTCTATTGAAACAATCGATTCTCCTACCTGTTGTATCTAAAAAAGGTATACCTTGTTGAAGTCGTTAGGAGTAACAGTTTTCGAAATAATCCTATATGAAATATTCAGTGCACCGATTGAAAACTGTCGTTTCAGGTAAAGTGCCTTTTCTACTAAAGATACAGTAAAATGTTACTTGAAAAAGTTGTCCAGAACGGTAAATTATGGGGACGTACAAAATTTCAAGAAGATCGGCGAGGTTTGCTTGAATTAATTTACAATATTGTTAAAACCAGTACCTTACGCAAATGCGGCCTGCTTAATAATAATATGCCGCCCCCTCTCCCGCACAAGTCTTCGACTTCTGGGCTAATCCTCGTGATTAGAATGAGGGGTAGAGATATTATTATTATTATATTATTATGTTTGAATCTTGCTTTCAAAATATTTGACAATTTGTGAAATTTTTGGCGAATGCAACAGCTTAAAAATCAATTTATATCTTCTGTATCTCTTGGAATTATTTGATTTTTGGCCAAAAGAAAACCAAAAGACACACTAAATGCCACAATAAATTTAATAATTTTAAACCAAGTATACTAATTTGTACGTTATTTATATGACTTTAAACAACGAAAATTTAATTTTTTGAAATAAAACGCCCTGTATGTTAGTTCCATATCGTCCATATAACACTCACGTATCCTAACAGTCCCTTTTTTGTAACAGAAATTTCTGCAAAATATTTTAAAATTTCATATAACTAAAATCAAAAGATTTCAAAACTTACAGAAGACATAAAATGTTTCCTGTCATCTGATCTATCAGCTTTAAAAGTTCATAATAGTTTATAATTAAAAGTAACGATCAATACATCATGCTCTGTTTATCAGAAACATATTTGTTTATCTATTAAAATATGGTTATTTGTTTAGTTGGGTATTTCAAATTGATATATAAATCTCAATGTTGTGACATTATTATGACCCGTACGTCAACAAGATTGATTTGTATTTTAACTAATTTAGGTTCCTTCAATTCTTCGGTTATGCGTAAGATACAGGAAACCGTCGACGTACATTATGTGTCTTGTCGGTAGGTCATTATTTTTGAACATATGAGAGGATAAGAAAAACAAGTTAGGCTCATAAGGCGAAGTTGAAGGGACATTAGGATGGCTGTTGTGATGTAGTGTTCCACAGGATGTAAGAATATATATTTTCTTTTTATTCTACCCTATACCGGGTAAACTTTAAGTAGATGTCTTGCTTTTAACACAACATAAACCTCGGAAAACTAAATATATTTTATAGAAATCACAAAACTAACCAAAACTGAAATTATTAATAAAACCTGTAAATATATCAGATAGATATTCAAATTTCGATTACATAGAATCCTCAATAATTTATTCAAATCTACTTGTTCTTCCTGGCAAGTATTATGATTCTCTATCTGCATTCCTGAATGATCTTGAGGTGCCACTAGTTCTTGCAGATGAATTTTTTGGAATTTTCAACTTATTGACGATGTTTTTTACTGTATTAGAAAGGTATTTTAAATTAATATAAATCAAATCTCCTACAATTCCTATCAATGAAGTCATATGTATGCTCTCTTATACCAAACATCTAGGTATGCTAATGAATTCCACAGACAACGCTCTATTAAATAATTATCTAAAAAAATAATAATCTAGCCAAATTTACTAACCTGATTTAAAGAAAACACTCTATAAATATCTAAGGTCAACTGTGAAAACTCAAAAATTCAACCACAATAGATCAGATCTGACCTATTTCTGCATTTTTAGAATTGCTTCTTCAGGTGGCCTCCTTTAAATTGAGTAAAATATTATATAATATTATTGATGATGCTGTCTTCGATACTATAACCTTCAGCCACACTAGTGAACAGCCATCCTCAATGTCTTTATGTTTGAGGAAGATGGCAGACGTCCTCCTCAAGCAATGACCCGTGTAACTGGTTACATCTGGGAGTTTGAAGTTGCAACTCTTTGGGAAATTTTTAAAAAACTGTTGATGTCAACTGGTTGTATTGTACACTTACCGTGATTATAGTAAATGAAAAATCGAATGTGTTTTACTTGTTTGGGTCTCAATAGTAAATAGTTATGATAAATTTCATATCCGTTGCACTTTGATGCTATGGTAAATATACGTTTCTTTTTGGTTTTGGTATCATGTAAATTTATAACCAAAACTTTCCCGTGTCTTCTATATCTTTTACAGTTAAACTGCACAATTCTGGACGCCGACATGCCCCATTTAAACCGAGTATTAGTACTACCTTCATTAAAAAGAACTTATTGTCTGGAGCTTCTTCTAAAAACATTGTAACGTTTTCTAACTTATAATGCTTTTATATCTGTCACTATTTGCTTATAATTGCTTTTCTAAACTTGTTTTAAATATACTACTGTGTTTCTTATTTTCTAATTTCTTCATTAGTTTCATTTTTTATTTTACGAATAACTGTTATAAATGTTATTTATTTTTGAAGAAGAACTGACTAATAAAGAATAGCTATACTCGTGTTTCTGACACGACGTAGGTTGAAAATTTTTATATTTAATAAAATATAAACACGCTAGAAAGAGAAAAACGTGAATTGTCATGTACAAACGTTTCATAAACATTTATGTTCCCTTCTGTTTAATACATTTGCCCTCGATGAAAAAACATTTACAGTCCTTACGAGGATATCAGATGTTGCTATTTTTATATCTATAGGGAGACCTGATACGCATTATTCCACATAAGTAATTTCTACATTCTATGTCATCGATAGGGAAAAGGTAGCTAAATAACACTGGCATTTGAATATTTCCTTGTATTCTCTTTATTTTTACGTATTAATCATACTGCATTTCTTCCGCTCTGGAGAAAATCTGTGATACTTAAGTTTGCTGTTTGTTCTTCGTCCTAGTTTTATCTACGGTCGATGTAAAAACAAGACCGCTTTAAAACATGTTTTACGTACTTACCCGTGAAGCGCAAACCCTCGACATACATCTAACACCCTTAGCCTGATAAGATAAGGAGGTGAAGCGTCGTCTGTCGGTGGGATTACCTAGAAAGTGGCATGACGGCGGAGAGGGTGGATATTGATGGGGGTGGAGTAACGTCCACGAGAAATGCTGCCATTATTTATCGTCGCTACGATAATAATATTCATAATTACAGAGGAACTAGACAACTAACATCAATGTGACAGTTAAATCAACACGGTTGGCATGACATTCTTTGCAATTATAATTATTTTTTGTACAAGACGATAAAATGTTATTTCATCGTCGAGCGAGCGAAGAAATCGTGAGTGAATTAATTTTGAAAGACGATAATTGGATTTTAGGGTCGTGAGAAAAACAATGTTTTTTTCTGTAACTCAAATATGGATGCGTTAAGTATAAAGAAAAATTTAATAATTATCTGAAGGAATTTTAAATTAGGGAAACTTTTGCATAGTTACCATCGCACTGAAAAAGGCCAGTAACTTTACAAATTTACTTTGTAAGAATATCCTTATAATTGTCTTAAAATAATTATAAAAGATGATATTACACTGACACTTGTAATTTTACAAGAAAACTGCAAATATACAATAAAACCGTAAACTTCCTATGTAATTATAATATAATTTGTACATTTATTGAATATATTGTAATACATTTACAATTAACAATGTGAAATCCATTTTTACATTGTAAAATTACTGAATATAACAAATTTACTATATAAGTGACTGTAAAAATATGCCTAATGTGTGTGTGAAGGTACTACTAATTTTAAAACGCACTATACCACCATCACGTTGAGAGCGTTGGGTGGTGACGCCTTCATTATTTCTTGCTTCATTTCGATGAATGCAGCGTGTACCTAGGACCTAGGTACTTACATAATTAATTTTGTGAGTAGTGACTAGCAATATAAACATATGTAGAGTGAAAAGTGAGTGTTTTTGGTACTATAAATAGTTTTGTCTAGTGCTTGTTGTAACATAACCTCAATTAAATTCAGAAGTAGGTATGTAAGTTATACATTGTGATGGCCCATCTGCATTCTGTTATATTTCAAATTTAAATATATTTTTAAGTTTAACAAAGGAGTGATGTGCGCAGGCTTACAAACAACACCTGTGGCGGATAGTATTGGGCAGTGTTGCCGTTTTAGTACATTTGTACTATTTCTAGTACATTTTCGACAGCAAAGCACAAAAGTACATTTCATCATAAATAGGCCTAATTCTAGTACATTTTTAAATAAGACCAAGGTCATACAAATCGGTCGATGATTCCTCGAAGTGGCCGAGTAGAATATAAATAGTATTTGTTTTTTTCGTATATATTTTATGCTATATAATAAGAATATTAGAAAAATAATAGTTTTCTGTTTGATTTTTTGGCATATAAGTAGGTATTATATTATGAAATATAACATATATCATTTATATTATAAACTTAATATATTTAAAAAAATAATAGTTTATGTTTATTTATATTTTTGTTTCATGTATATTTTATGATAAAAAAATAAAAATACTTTGCAAAACATAATAGTTTAATATCATCAGCGCTAAAAATAGGTCTACTCTATGAGAAACGGCAATATTTCACTTTATCGTAAATTTTAGTACAATCTAGTACATTTTATTGCTTCTGCTCAGTACATTTCAGAAACTGAACGCGGCAACACTGGTGTTGGGACGAGGTAGGGAGTGCGACAGAGAACGGTAAAGTGTCGGGAGTTAGTAGTTGTATGTTCTATCAATCAGCCATTCGATCTAGCCTAAATTATAGGAAAAGAGTTGCATTGCATGCATCTTAAGTATATGCATATATACTTAATTATCTAACGCAGTTGAGTCCTTCATACAATGGTCGTCAGCTTAAAGTCACCAGTTCCATGGTCCATTCTTTTCTAGTGCCATTTATTATACACGGTGCTAGAAAGGGACAAAACTTGTAAGTGGTGACTTTAAGCTGACGACCATTGTACATAGGAATAAGTTAGATATATTCAGTGAAGCTGATCCGAATTCCAGAAAAGCCAGTGTGGACACGTATCCTTAGTAATAATAAACCTCCGAGACTTGGATGAAGAAAGAGGGGCCCCAAAAGTTAAGGTACCCAACGACCCGGCCACCGCTGGAGGAGACGTAAGCTGTTATCTATATCAGGTTCGATTGACATTACATTGTTTTTCACGAGAACTTTGTGTGTACCTACTTATCTATGCACATTTATATAATTAATATTACTTTGTAATAGTTAGTATAAGATCATCGATTTCGTTTGAATATTATAAAATGTTAACTTTAGTTCCATGAATATATTCTTACATTGTTATATGTTTTGTATAACGTTAAGTGTTCTGTTTTATACAAATAACCTAAATGTGCAGGTACAAAATTTTAATAAAAAATTGCCGTAACACCATAATATTTTATTACTTCAGTACCTGTATGTAGGTACATGTATTTCTAAGCTAAAAAAATAAGCAAAGTGCAGTTAATATATTGAAGATATAATAAAGCTGTAACTACTAATTAGCTAACTGGGCCGTAATCGGAGTACAAAATAGCTATTTGTATAATCAGAAAAGTAGGTACCTACGGTTTTGTGTAACAAATGTTTTCACACAATTTGTCCAAAAATTTTAATTATAAATTTAAAAAGGATTATTCTGCTGATTTTAAAGTATACATGGGGGCTATAATAGAAATAAGTATTATTTTCAACTAAATGAGTCATAAATTCCAAAGTACTTAATTTTTTGTATATAAATCTGAAAAGCATATAGAAAACGAATCTATTGCTTCGGAAATGTTTGACTTCACTGGGGATATTATATCAAAAATTAAGTATTACTATTAAGCGTGTTTGTTAACATTAGAAGCAATTGGCATTCATGTTAATTAGGTTACTTAATATGAGTACATTTTTTTTTGAAATAACAGTCCGATGCAGAGATGCTATTGAGAAACTCATGGAAAAGCCTGATATGTTACTTAAGGTAAGTAATAATCGTTAATTCCTTACGATATTTCAATTTTTTTCATGTAGGCATATTAATCTATTAGGTATAAATGAATTACTATTCAGATTTTTTTTTAGGTATCTATGTCAAAGCACTGTTAGTGAATTCGAATGTTGTAAACAAGATGTTTTGTGTACGGGTAGGTCAGTTTCGACACTTTTAGGAGGTGTCTTTTATTCTCCGAAAATATAGTCCAAATGTCACGAGAATATTTTTGAGAAAAATTCAATAACGAAAATTTCATTTCGATATCTTGATTAGTTTTGATATAGCATTTTTTTTTAATTTTAGGCCTTTGATACCCCATATTACATACGTATGATGTTTCATTAAAACATATATATGTTTGTTATAGCAGCGGAAAACTAGAAGTTATAAAAAAATATTCCTCAAGCCAATATATACTACACATAGAGAAAAAATGTCTTTACAATGTATAAATATTAATATAATAAGTAGAAAAGTTACCACAGAAAACGATCAAAATTTAAAAATATCATGTAGGTATATCTCTTAAACAAATCAAAATATCGAAATGTGATTCTCGCTATTCAACTTTTCGTAAAAATTAAGCTGCAAATATCTTGACTACTTTTTTCTGTCTTTTCGGAAACCTTCTATACCGAAGTGCCCAAATTGGACCATCCTGTACAATAAATAAAAAAATTACATTGTAGTAATAATATAAAATGTATTATTACAATGGACCTATAAAGTTACTTTGCAATTTTACAAGTAATTGTGGAAGTTACATTGTAAAAATACTTTTTGTATTGTAAAATCACAAGGTAATATTACAATTGCAAAACCTGAAATTACACCACAAAATAAATTTACAACGTAATTTTACATTTTATTTGTAAAGTCACATTCGATAAGAAAATTACAGCAATCATGAGTGGTAAATAAATTGCCATCTATTTTAACTGTAATTATTTTTTACAGTGGCGGTTTGTATGAAATTTGATTATTGAAGTCATCTCTTTGGATTGTCATAGTCATTGTCATTGTGGTGTCAATATTTATTTCCTCTTTGGCGTCGTTTTGTGTATGATGGATACGAAAATGTCTGAAAACGAGATAAAAGAGGACTTATTTACCATCCGATAAGCGTTAGAGGCCATATTCATGTTATTGTCATCAAAATCTCGATTGACCTATGAAAAGGAATATACAAAATTTCAAATATAGAAAAATGCAAAGAACATCAAGGATCTAAGTGCTAATGTAGCATATTTTTCGAAAAAAATCAAAAGAAAATGCAGCCTTCAAGTTTCGTTTCGTGGTCGTATTATGCAATGTTTAAAAGTACCATACTGGTGAATGAAAATATCGATATTTCAAGGAAAGGATGGACTGAGGAGCTGCTTAAAATCAAGTAGTATCAATAGAACTTTTGTTTGTAGATAAAACAAGCTCGTAGCTTTGCTAAAACAGTCAACTAGCGGTTACCAAACCAAAAAAATTAAAATTTTTAATCTGGAAGATGTGATCAAATTTCTACGAACTGCTGCAGATGATGAATACCTTCTTGTCACGGTAAAACTCAAAATAACCTCTAAAATAAATGTGTATATCATTCGTTGACGTACAGCTGCAGGTATAATGGGTTGACATGGAACGTGGCATTCAGATACCTAAGTTGCACATATTAGAAGTTCTCGACACCAAAACCAAGAAAGACCGGGCGTTCTGTATTACGAATAAGAAATCTGAAGTCAGCATCTTGAAGATTATACGAATATATCGGCCTATACGTCCTCAGAACGTGTCCCGAATAAATTCTTCATCAACTATTAACGGCAGAAATACAGTGTTCAACCTGTGGGAATAAATATCATTTATAAAATTCCACAGAAGATGAGCTTTTAAAGCTACCAATTCCAAAAATGTATACTGGATATTGCTTCAACTGTTTTGCAATTACGATGGCTGCAAATTCTGGTGCAGGTTTGGTAACAGTAAAGCGGTTGAGTGGTTGGCAGTCTTCTTCCATAGCAGAGACATACATTGAGAAACCAGTGGCCTACAATGTTGCTGTATCAGAAGGCATAATTAACGGCATGGAAAATCAGAACATTGACGTCAATATATCGGTCTCCTGGTCGGAGCAAAATAAAAGGGTTCTTCTCTTCCCATGCATATTGCTGAGAAGGTTAATAATTCAGTACCTCAGAGGCAGAAAGGCCCACGTCCATTATCGGTGTTACACAGATCTAAAAGCACTACTGGTAGTTTTTCCACGCATAAAGGTTCAACTCTCTATTTTTATTATAAGAATGATATTTGTAAAAGTATTATTATTGTTATGATTAAATTCACTACCTTAGATTTGGATAAAAACAGGTATAATCTTGAAGACCACTTTCGTCTAGCCTGTTTATTTTAAAATGGACTTGGAACTTTCTGCCTCTGAGGTACTAAATTGTAATATTAATATTTGTATACACAAATAGTAGGCAATGATTTAAATGAGTAGTTATAAGTACTTACTTATAAAGCTCTTTATTTATCCTTGGTGTTAAAGTACTATATCTACAATCGTTGGAAAGATCACGTTGGTCAAATGCCACGAAAAATCGCTGAATATTTGGGTCATTGTTTTAGATGATCTACTACACTTTTAGCAGAAACTGAAAAAAATATAAACAGTAAGCGCCGCAAAAGATAAATACCACATCGGTTGCAGAAGGTTACATATAAATATCAGTTCAATCAAATCTACGACAAATGTTATCTGAATGATGCAAAATCATCAAAGGCCGACTAGCGAAACACAGCTTCCAACAAGTAAAAAAATATATAATCATCTTTCGAGAAGGGATTAATTTCATTCAATTGATTAATACCTATCACTAATAGAACGATCTTTAGTGACATCCGCCAAGTGGAAAAATTGGTACCAAAAAAATCCACTAGCTCCCAGACTACGGTGAAACTTCTCTTTAGGTGGAATATACGATCTTATAAACATTTCTGCGTTGGAAGATCCATATATCCTGAAATTATTTCATCAGAGTATACGTATACACTAATACGATTCAGCACGCATCCGCAATATCCACAAATTCAGAGGGACGATGTACTAAACTTTGGGGCCTATGAAGTTCTCAGCAGAGTGACATGGGAAAAGAAAAACTTAACGCGCGCTATACGTGTCACACACAGCTCTCTTGTTTTTGGTGGCGGTACATGCGTAAAGAATATAAATCCTTGGAGGACGTGGTATAAATTAGAAGTTAAATGAGAATTACTTTCACGGCGCCGCTTTGCGTGTAAATATTTCACACAAGATGGAACTTTTTACGGGACGTAGGTATCTATATAATTTCTGCTTGCCATTATCTCTAATGTGGCCCGTATATGTACCGGAGTTCAGATTTATTGTCCAAGCTCTCGCACAATGTTTAATAACGTAATAGAGACAATTGAACTGCATCACCACAGTTTAAATATAAACAGTTAGACTATTCCTTTTATGTGATCAGAACTGACACGGTTTTTTGCGTGAAGTCGTAAATCAACTTGCCGTGTGCGTTACGAGGGATATTAACAAATTTTACATCATATTAGCTACGGCAGAGTACATACGGGGGTTATTTATAATACTGCTGTGCTACATATTAAAATTTCTATTAATACATATTTTTGACACTGTGATAATAGAATAGCTACATATTAGTATATTATGAAATTAGTTTATAATACTATAGTCGTGCATTATAAACAAATTTCTTACGCTATTTTATAGTCCAACTGTGATTTTGACAGACAAAAGTGGACTTTATGGCACGACTCTGTCACATTACAGCGGGGGTGCTAGAAAGTGGCAGATTATTAATGATTTTGACGTTTATAATGACAGTAAATGTTTTATAAGACATTTACGCAAAAAACATCCACTCATATTCGCATTCTATTTATCTGTTAACAGTTTTTGGTATGTATGCTCTTCGAGCTTAAACTATTTTTCCATTGCTGTCGCGTTCAAAATGTATACGTGTAGTAGAACTAAGACATAAACATTTTAAATAACACAGCATAATACTTAAGCAATTTAGTATTGAGACCATTGGTTTTATAAGCCCTGAGATGTCAACTTTTTAAATTTGAATGTAGTAGAGTTCTGCTATGTTCAAAGTTAGGATATATCCCCAACAATGTTTAACTGAGAAATATTAATTTACTTCACTACAACCGTAATAATCATTGAAACAATTTTTAAAAGAAACGTTTCCATTAATTTCATTCCTGTAAAACTTCCCATGCAAACTCAGCCAACAAGGAACCCACCTCGAACTTAATTTTTCATTTCCCAAAGGCGAATTAAATAATATTTCCTCGTGGCATGTGTCAAGACATTATGGACATTAAAATCGAATTTATTATGAAAGCGCTTGAAGTTTGTTTCGCCAGATATACGACTTTTTATTGCAGTATTATAAAAGCAAAAACATTTTCCGTTCACACGACCAAAGACAGGACTTGCGAGTGACATTATAATTTACTCTCCCAAATCGAGGATATTACTAAATTCACAAAGACCGAAGAGGTGATTTAGTGTGGGAATAAGCACGAAGTACACGGAAAAAAGCTATACTAGTGTCAAGATTAATACACCTATTCCAACACCAGCATAGCTTCTCTATTCCTCAAGTACAATAATACTTTATTGAAAGATCCTACTTCTTCTTATACAGGGTGTTTCTAAAGACATGGTAAATACTGAAGGAGGTGATAGAGCAAGTAAAAATAAGGCTAGTTTATTATATAAAGTTTTATCGAATACTCGATAGTTTTTTAAATACGGGGTCAAGTTTTTAAAAAAATATAGCTTTCTGCAAACTCTTGACAGGATGATTCAAATATTTTGACTCTACTTTGACTTTTGGCTCTATAGTAGAAATGCTGTACCAATTGGTGGGTGGGTTACTGCCCAATCTATTAAACATTGTCCAGTGGCGGAGATCTGGAAACGCTATTGTATAATTTTTACCATAAATTGTACACCACTGTCTATTCTGGTACATAGTTTTAGTAATTTTAAGTTTTACGATAGCATTTTTATCTTCCAAATCGAACTTCAATAAAAATACCAGAAAAAGGCAGTAGCGTACAATTTATGGTAAAAGTTATACAATAGCGCTTCCAGATCTTACAGAAAGCTATATTTTTTAAAAAAACTTGAACAACAAACTATCGAATATTCGACAAAACTTTATATAACGAACTAGTCTTATTTTTACGTGTTCTATCACTTCCTTCAGTATTTACCATACCTTCAGAAACATCCTGTATAATAAAGACATATAAATTCATTTTTTAAGAATAAAAATCAAGAAAACTAATATACTTAATATGGGATGAAGTTTCCGTTTGTATAAAGAATTGTTTTGTTACATTTAGACAATAAGAATTACATAAGCCAACATTTGTTATTCTCAAAGTAAAATTATGTTTTAAGTAAATCTTAAATTTAGTGTCATTGTAAGAAAAACGGTGTTGAACTAAGTATAAGAATGCTTGAATGTCAGGAATATGTAAATATTTATTTCAAATATACTTTATTACTGATTAATACAATACGCTTGAGTAAATTTTACAATTTTAAGTGTGTTTAATATACTTAAATACAAATCAGATTTTTTTCTGTGTATATGCTTAAACGTTTTTAACATAGTGTTTTGCTGTTTGAACTAGATATGCTTTCTTTTTTAATTCCAAAACGTCCTTTCAGTTTTATTTCACTCCTAAACCACCTAAACTGTGGGGTGCGTATCATTATGTCGTTTCCAAAAGTAAACATATAAAGAACCACTTGATTAACTGTATGTTTATGAGGAAGAGTATAAAGCACGTGTATTTTACACGCTTTGCAGTATATCAACTAGTCGATAAAAATTTGATAGCTGACATAAATTTAAAGAGACAAGGATATATAAAAATTCAAAAACACATGTTTCTCTTTACTTTCGAATGTAAAGAAACGTTTTCGAACGGTATTAATTTAAATGTGAAAGTTCGATCGGGATTCATTAAATTCGATTGATAAGTTTTTTTGTACTAATAAAATATGAAAATAATAATAATAATATCTCTACCCCTCATTCTAATCACAGGGATTAGCCCAGAAGTCGGAGACTTGTGCGGGAGAGGGGCGGCATATTATTATTAAGCAGGCCGCATTTGCGCCCAGGAACGACTTACGTTGGTAGGCCCTAACCACTATTCAGTGCAGGAATGAGGGAAACCTGGAAAACCTCATTAATTAGGGGGGTAGTCAAATATCAACCGGTATCAATCTCTCACATTGACCCAAGCTAACATTATTCCACCCTACCATACCCGCAGAGAGGGTGCCAATCCACTCCACGAATATAGCTTATATACGGTCTACCGGCAGCTGGGCGCGAACCAACTCCGATCTAGTCACCTCGATTCAAGTACTGACGCCTTAAACCGCGCGACCACTGACCGAAAAGGGTGGGTATTGCTTTCTAAATGAACCCATCAAGCTAAACATTGAATTAATTATCAGAAAAATAGTAATACATATATCGGAAATTCCAACAAAAAGAAGCATAATATACCTGCATAAATCAACGGTTACTTAAGTGGATTTACTCTGATTGCTAAAGTTTATCAAAAAATAATTTCTACAGGATGATAAATAAGCACGCTAGTTTTGGACTTGATTTAAAAAAAACACTTTTTAGGAGCACAAAACGTTTAATGAGAAAAGCCAAGTACAATATTATTCTATTCTAGTATTTGCGGGTATATTTATTAGATTAAGAATAAAGAAGCTTTGTTGTACTTATCTAAGCTGACTCTGATAGTCTTATTACTTAACGTTATTATTATGAAATGAAGCGGAAGCGATAAGAAAATATATATACAGTGTGTTCACATAACTCCTCCCTCCTTAGAATGGAACTGACGGAGTGGAACATAGTTCGGTTTCATTGGGTTGTATGGATCTCGAATTCTTCTTCCAGAATGGACAACAGGAACAAAGTCTCATGATGGGTTTCCAGAAGATTATCATCAGGGCACAGGAACAAACGATGATTATTATCAAGTAATATTTGATATTGGAATGTGGATCGACGTCATCAATCGAAAGAACAGGAACATGGTTCATTTTCATCTGGACGTCATGGATTTCGTCTAATGGGACTTGTTGCAATATTAGTGGTTTATTGGTGGCAGTCAACAAGTCTGGCATGGCTTCAAATTCAGGTAACTTGAACTGTGAGCCATTAATATAATTTGGGTTCATGGAGAATACTGAACCATTAACATTAATTTTACATTCTTCGGGGATTGTAAATAGGGTTGGAATTTTAATACGGGTGACACCATTTTCGTCACAGTGAAGATGGACATCGATTAATTGGTTGGTTAGTGCTAAGACGTGCTTTTGGCTAATTTGTTCGATAATTGGCGTGGTTAACATCAAAGGGGTTGCCAGACAATGGCTAGGTTCTAGCTTCAGTATCATCTGGGAAGCACAGTCTTGGTGATTTGGTCTAAGATCTCCTCGACATAGGAATTGATCTTCAATTTGTGGACATACTTCATCCCTCATTAGATGATCGTTGAGACCGAGTATAAGGATAGGTTTAACAGGTATAATAGTTTGGTTGTTAACAGGAATTGGATAGAGGTGATAACTGATAAAGGATTCAGATTGTAATATTGGAACATATATTGCAAATATTACATTTGTGTTTTCAAAAATGACTTTAACTCCAAATAGTTTATAATAAGATTGTAAATTTTTTAATTGCATTAATTTATTTTCAGGATATATCTTATTCAGTTCATGAAGGATATCTTGTAAATTTTCTAAACTTAAAAGAGAATTATGTAGAACATTCAATGAAGCAAAAGTAATTGCATTTTCTAGTTCGTCCAAAAATTCCAAAATTACGTGACAGTTATTAATAATCTGTTGAGATATATAAAGTATATAAGATCCTTTAGTCCAATAGGTAACTTTATTTTCCAGTTCATTAACATGTGATAACAATGATTTTTGATTCTGGCTAATAGTGCTGATAGTTTTATTAACCTGAGTTACTAAAGTTTTTACAATTGAACTCTGTAAATTTACTTGGTCTACTATTTTATGTTGTCCTTTATTTAGGTTTCAATAGCTTGTTTTATTTGTTCACCGTCATCGGCGTCTAAAGTTCCAAAAAGCCATTTATGTATTGTTCCGATACCGTTAATGAGTCCTCGTTTTAGTCTTCGATTCGGAATAAGAGCAACTATCTTTTGATGTGTCTTAGCGACCATAATTTGAGCATGTTGTGTAAGTTGTTGAGGAATAGGTAACTGACTAGTATTAACTTTATCTAGTTCACATTAAATTTTGAAGTTTAGTAGTTTCCATATATATAGGTTCTAAATCAACGTAATGAATAAATTTATGTTGGGAAGCTATGATTTTCGTGTTCCCTATTTGTAAGGGTAATAGATGGTTTCGAAGGGATTCGATTTTAATTTCCTTAGTCACGGCTAGTGGAAGGATCAGGAGGATCAGGTGGTTTACAATAAGTATGGTCATTGTCCGTAGTTGAGTCCTGTAACAAGGAAGTTTGAGTCAATTTTCGTGGTTTCTTTATTATATTTTTATGGTACGTTCCGGCTTTAGTTTGTAAAATTTTTCCTTTGTCTTGGACGACTTTAGTCTTTCTTAAATCGCGGTTTTGTTTTTGCTCGTTTAGTAACTTCCTTTACGTAAACCGTTTGATCTGGTTCATTCGGAACAGGATCATCACGTTTAGTATTTAAATTTCCAATAACAGTTTCTTTAGATTTTTCAATACGTTCATTTAGTAATTGGTATATTCGTCTAGTATCGTCTTTATGTTGTTGAATGTATTCTGAGGTTAAGTGATTGTCATTTAATTCAAAAGGACTGGGAATGTCCAGATGTCCGTACATTACTTCAAAAGGAGTGAGTCTCGTTACTCCATGAATCGCATTATTATAACCTATTATAGCAAGTTTCATAAGGGTTTGTAAAGTTTTTCCAGGATTATCGGCTTTTAAACATCTTAATTGGTCGAGTATCGTAGAATGAAATCGTTCTACGGGAGAATTAGAATTTGAATTTCGAGGGGTTGTTAGATGTAAATCAATTTTGTGAAGTTGACAAAATTCTGTAATCAAATGATTTTTAAATTCTGGGCCGGCATCACAAATTATTTTCCTTGGTATACCGAAGTGTGATATAAATGTTAAAAGAGCATTATAAACATCTACAGCATTTTTTGTTAGAAGAGAGTAAGCTTGACCAAATTTGGAAAATGAATCAAAAACTGTTAGAAACATTTGTTTTTCTGCATAGAATATGTCTATGTGAATAGTTTGCATCGGTTGCTTCGGCGTTGGAGTAATTTCGAGTTTAATTTTTGGGGTGTCTTTCATATTTTCCGGTTTGACAAATATTACAATTATTTATATATTTAGTAATGTCGGTTATCATTTGCGGCCAATAACATCTTTTAGTTAAAGACATTCTTACTTCGTTTATACCTCTATGGCACGTTTTTCCCTCATGATGATATTTTATTTGATGTTGTTGTTCTTCATACGAAGTTACGTCTTGAAAGAATTTGAGAGAAATTCTTAATTTTATAGATGATTCAAAATTTTGTTGCAAGATTCTTACGATTTTAGATTCAATTTCAGGAGTAAAAGTATAAGCAATAGGTTTTGATGGATCGAGTAAATCTTTGAAAAAGTTAATTACATCTGTATCACTAGCGTGTGATCTAAATGTTATGTTAGTTCTAATCTTATCAAAAACTGTTTCATGTACCGCGACATCTAACACGGCGTTACTACTTTCTTTAATTGTAAGTTGATACGAATAGTGATTTAAAGGATAATCAGAAATTGGAATCGTTAAGATAGGATTTTCATTAGCTGAGTGAGTAGTATTTAAGTCAGATATAATTTGTTCGAGTTCGTCCTGGTTAGGTGTGTCAAAAGGGTCAAGGTATAGGTCGTTAATAAATTGGTCTATGTCTTCGGAAGCGTCTCCTATGTTGGCTATCATAGATTGATTATCTTTCTGATTTTCGATTGGGTTAATTTCTTCCAATTTAATTCGGGATAAGGCATCCGCGTTAGAGTTACTTTTTCCTTTCTTATATTTAATTTCATACTCATACTCTTCGAGTTTGAGTCTCCATCGCACAAGACGTGAATTAGGTTCTTTCAAGGAAAATAACCACTGAAGTGGTTTATGGTCCGTGTATATAACAAACTTTCTACCATAAAGATAAGGCCGAAAATATTTGGTAGCCCAAACTATCGCTAGTAGTTCCTTTTCGATGGTTGAGTAGTTACATTCGGCTGGGTTTAACGTTCTAGATGCATAACTTACAGGGTGGTCATTTTGTGCAAGGACAGCACCTATAGCATAGTTTGAAGCATCTGTTGTGAGAGTGAATGGTTTTGAAAAATCGGGGTAAACGAGAACGGGTTCATTACAAAGAAGAATTTTGCATTTTTCAAAGGTTTGAAGAAATTCTGGGGTGTGAACGATTTTTTCACCTTTTAAGGCACTTTGTGAAAGGTTTTGTTATACGAGCAAAATCTTTAATGAATTTACGGTAATAACCAAGAAGTCCTAAAAATGATTTGATATCCTTTGGTGTTTTCGGAATGGGAAAGTTTTTAATAGCTTCTATCTTTTTTGGGTTAGGGCGTATACCTTCGGGAGTGATTACGTGACCTAGGAATTCAACGGATTTACATAAAAATTCAGATTTATCAAGTTGGATTTTTAAACGGGCTTGTCGAAAGCTTGGAAAACAAGGCGAAGATTAAGAATATGTTCCTGGAGTGATGTAGAAAAATTATTACATCATCCATATAAACTAGACACACTTTATGTTGAAGGTCTTTAAGACATTGTCCATGACTCGTTGGAAGGTCGCTGGCGCGTTTTTTAACCCAAACGGCATTCTTGTATATTCGTAGTGTCCGTTCTCAACATTAAATGCAGTTTTGTGTATAGAGTCGGGATGCATCTCTATCTGATGGAATCCTGCGGCAAGATCAAGGGTGGTAAAGTATTGGCATCTTCCTAATTTGTCCAAAATGTCACTGATGTTTGGCAATGGGTAGCGGTCGTCAATGGTTTTTCATTTACCTTCCTATAGTCGACAACTATTCTCCATTTCTGTTGTCCACTTGCATCCATTTTCTTTGGAACTATCCAGATCGGGGAACTCCATGGGCTAGAGCTAGGTCTTATGATGCCTTCATCGAGTAAGTGATCGATTTGTTTCCGTACTTCTTCTTTATGCACATGGGGATAGCGGTAGGATTTAGTGTATACTACTTCATCATCCTTAGTTTTTATTTCGTGTTTCACGGTATTAGTAAAAGTTAGTCTATCGTCAGGTTTCATAAAATGTCTTGGAATTCGTCACATAATTTTAGTAGGGATTTACGTTCCTCCTCGTTAAGATGATCAGTTCTTAAAAGATTTGAAATTTGGGTATTGGATAAATTTTGAGATTGTAATGGTTTAATATCATATTCAAAAGAATCATAATTTTCTGAAGGTTCTGCATAAAGGGGTTCTGAAAATTAACAATACAACTTTGACTTGAAATGTTATGCATTTCAACTAGAGCAAGACCATTTTTACAAGTAGTAATTATGTCCGGGATAATAACGTCTTTAGTTCGTGCACTAGGGATAAAATTTCTCCATCTGCAGCGTCTACAGGAATTGGTTTAACTAAGATTTCATGGGCATTGATACTAAACTTTCTAGAAGTTTCATAAGGTTGTCGAAAATAAAGAGGAATTTCAATTTGAGAATTAAAAAGAATTCGTTCTGAAGGATTTATGGTAAGGTTAAATTTCTGAAGGTCTTCAAAACCTATTAGGCCATCATAGAAATCATGAAAATCGTATAAAAGAACATCCATGGTATCCTTTGAATAGAGTTCTGGAAAACTTGGAATAGTTGCTTTATAGCGAATGGTATCTGTACCAGTGCATGTTTTAATTTGGGTTTTATCTTGATAAATACAAGACGGGAAATATTTTTCGATAATTGCAGGTCGAATTATTGATTTAGAACAACCGGTATCTACTAAGAGAAACATAGGGGGTTTTGAAATTTTTATGTAGGGAAGTGAAGATGGGGTTGACAACGTATTAATTTCTATTAAGTCGGATGTTGTGTCTGGGAAGTTTTCTGAAAATTTTGAGTTTCATCCACGTTTTCTTCTGGACAAGTATCAGGGTACTGAAGTGAAACCGTATCTTCATATGCGGGGACTAATCCTGCGTAATCATTGAATCCATGTTCTTCATTAAACCATTGCTGATTTCCTTCTTCTTGGCATTCGTTGTTATAGTCTTCATAAGGGTCCTCTTCTGCTTGGAAAAGTTCTTCCACATGGTATCTTGGAGTACTTGTTGAAGGTTGGAAGTATTGTTGTTGCGTTTGTCCAAAGGGTCGATATGGTTGAGCTGATGGTTGGGTTTGTCTTGATAAACCGCTCATCGGTGTTGGTTTGGGTTGAGTCTGTCTTGAAATACCACTCATTGGTGTTGGTTTAGGTTGTGGTGTAGGTGTTTTGTTTAGTTTCCATACATTTGTAGGTTTTCCAAAACTTGACGATTAGTTCGGAAATGTTGCGACACAGGTCGAGGTCTTATGTCAATAGGTTGACTGGGCCATACGAATTTTGATTGTTGTTGAGGTTGAAATCGAGATTGTGTTTGATTTTGATATTGTGGTGTATGATAATTAGGAGTAGGAATAAATTTTTGTATGGGTTTCGATTTAGAGTTATTTGAATTTGAATTTGCAAAATTATATTGATTTCCGGAATTTTTATTATAATAATTAAAATTTTCTTCTTCCGCCACGATTGCTAATGCGTCTTCTAAACTGTTAGGTTTTCGTAACCGGATCATTAATTGTAAAACACTCGGTAGTTCGCGAGTAAATGTGTCTAAAGTTAATTGTTCATAATGATTTGCAAGTAAAGTTTTTTCCTCAACAGTTTTATTAGACTGGACTAACTTTGTCATGAGTAGACTTCGCAAATCTTGACATCTAGTGCCAAAACTATGTAAAGCTTCGCCACGATTCAGTTTCAACTGTAATAAATCTTTTTCCAAACATTTAACATCTCTTTGGTCACCAAAACTATCAGTTAAAACTTTTCTAATTCTGTCCCAAGTATTTAATTCTAAACGAGAACCTAAAAGCATTTGTGCCCTGCCAGTTAGTTTGCTCAGTATTGCCTGGACTATAAATTTGTTTAATTCAGGTTGAGTTTCGCTTTTAAAATTATTTACAAGGGTATCACAACCTTGCAAAAATATATTTAGGCCAAAAGGGTTTCCGTCATAATTTGGAATAACATCTACATGCAATCTTAATAATTGATAGTTGGTTGCCATTTCGAAAGATCTGACTGGTCTATTATTTTCAATAGCTGCTATTTCAGAATCTGAATCTGAGTCAAAGACAGACAAATTTCCGAAACTAGAAATGAGTTCTTCAGGTTCGCTCATAAAAGTGTATTAAATCAAAAATAATCCCGAAAAGAAATTAAATTTCTCTACGAAATTAAAATTTAAATTTACAAAATTAAATTAAATTACCTTTAAATTGTTTTGATAAAATCAAATTGTCGAGAGAAATGTCTCTGCTTTCTTTGTTTTCTTAAAACTAAGTCTGCAATAGACAGTTCCAATTCTAATCCGAAACAAGGAAAGAATAGGAGAGTGAATAAAATACTCGGTACTCACTTTTTCTGTGTCCTGGGAATTTTCAAAATCAGGGTCCTTTGGTTCTGGGCGAGTGCTTCGGAATAGAAGTTCCTCGAAAAGTTCACAAAATCCAGGTTGATTTTCAATGTTTTTCGGCACCCAATCCCATCCTCGTCGCCAGTTTTGGACTTGATTTAAAAAAACACTTTTTAGGAGCACAAAACGTTTAATGAGAAAAGCCAAGTACAATATTATTCTATTCTAGTATTTGCGGGTATATTTATTAGATTAAGAATAAAGAAGCTTTGTTGTACTTATCTAAGCTGACTCTGATAGTCTTATTACTTAACGTTATTATTATGAAATGAAGCGGAAGCGATAAGAAAATATATATACAGTGTGTTCACATAACTCGCTAATTGGGCACGATTTAAAAATATTTTCGGATATACCGGATGTTCCAAAAACTTGTAACAAACATTCAATATTACTACATTGTTGGTTCTATATTCAATTACAAATGTTTTCATATAAGATTTTATTAAATCTAAACTTATTAGTTTTTTAAATAATTTGGATTGAATAACAGACATGGCACTTTTACACCTGTATTTAACTGTACCTATCGTCATTATTTTTAAGAATTAAATAACCATTTTTTACTATAAGGGCTTCCTGAGAATACCATGAGATAAAATTTCAATCAGTGCTTACTTCAGGGTATGCGAAAAATGGTGACACATTTGAAAAAAATTAAACTAAAGAATTTTATTTGTTTAAATGTATACGTATATGTACACACTATATATTTTTCAATAATTCTTTAATATTTCGAAAACTTAGAATATGCATAAAAGTAATATGCCCATTGTTTGAAAACAACATTTTTATATTTAAAATAAAATCAATATTAGGTACGTTAAATTACAAATGTGTTATAATATTTGTTTAATGATGATTAAACTGAAGCAAAACATACAGGTAATTTACTGTACTGAAATTAGATAGTAAAAGCAAATACAGAACATGTTATATGTATTGTTTGTGAGGATTGTCTCCTTAAAAAAATCTTCTACCGGAGATATGGCATTGAAAGGATGCCGTTGCAGGTTTTTTAATTAAAAAACAATATAATAGCTTAATTTTAATATAAGCGACAATGAAATGCAAAAATTCCAATCTATATGCAAATGGCCGTTCAATATTTCAGCCCATAACGAATTTCTGTTCAAACTATCGTGTAATTCCTTTTGCAAACCAAACAACGGAGAATGCAATATTCCAATTGCTTGAAAACTGTTGCCGCGTCCTCTTAGCTTCAGATACACGACTACTTTCCAGTAGTTAGTTCTCACAGAACACGTAACAGCACAAAGAGTATGACGGGAAGTTAGTTGTTCTGAGATATTCTTAGGAAGTGAGTAATCGCCGGGACATTAATTCCAGCCGTTCTTTAACCAACTGCAGAATAATACCGTTTCGTATTTCATTTAGATTCAATTTTGCCGGAATATCCCACCAACAATCTAGCTAAAGCAAACAAGAGTCTCTTATTTACGCTAGTTTTATTTTAAGATATTACTTTTCGTATATCCATTCTCCGTAACCTAATTCGCCTCAAAATTCAACTAACGGCAAACTTAAATTTAATGAATAGCCTTTGTTTAACTACCATTTGTTTATATTATGGTGTATAATGGTTGGCAAATGTGGCATATTTCCTAGTTTCTTAGTTTACTTCTTACGAAAGCACACAATCGAAACATGAGCAAAAATAAGTCACATAATGACTATGACACTGTTTCAAATGTAATAATAACTCATTTATTATCGCACATGTGCTTTCTTAAATTTATTAACGCACTGCTCCGATAATGACATTGTAAATTAAATTAGGCTCAAATTAGGCATTTATGAAATAAATAAATCATGTAAAATCATAAGAAACATCATTATTTAAATACACTGACAGTAAAATGTTTACAATTGGATATATTAATACCAGATGCTAACATGTCTAACGATTTCCTTGAATACGTGGAAATATTTTGAGTGTGAACATAATTTTTAGATGTTGATGAATAACTTTGGATGTTGACGGCATATTTTCGGCCCCCAAAGGCATATTCTTTCTTTCGCCTAGAATTTTCATAGCTGTTCATATCTTGTTATCAATATAAGTTTCGATATAGCCTTCGGTGATAGAATTAGACTTCCAACCACCATGTCTTTTTATAATCAAAAGATCCCGTCAATCGACTAAAAGGGAGGTTGAAGATCGCCGAAAACAGTGCCCAGTATACGCATTTGGATTAGGCAGTTTATGAAATCGAGCAATCAGTTTAGCACGCTGTCAATAGTATGTAAATATCAATAGATTGTTTGGTATATTTACTAGCTTTATATCTTTCTTGCCAGTTCTATTCAATTCAAGCCATCTATATTCTCAGTAAAAGTTAAGCACGTTAAAGGTATAAAAGGAAGTATCTTACTTGCTTTCTTTCTTGAAATTTGAAGCATCATCGTTATGGACTGAGTATTCAATGCTTCTCAACTCTCTAGCTTTACAAAAACATTGATAGCTTTAATTTTCCGAAACTTCTAAGCTAGAAAATCAAGGTAAAAGATTACAAGCCAAAATAATCAAAAACTCTTGAAGGCAATGCTATTAAGAAGGTTTTGAAAGAAGCATCTGATGGTGAATTTTTCCTCATGAAACCGCTTTAATTATGGAAATTGCGAGAGCTTGCATAAGTGATGAACTGATTAATTTGACTGCTGAAAATGTTCAAGACAAGAATTCCTGTTTGTATGTATTATACCTGATACAAAGACCAAAAACTCTCGTAGTTTCGCAATAAGACAGGAAAGATGTCCAATTGACCCTATAGAATTAACAAAATATAGATATCTTTAAGACCAAAAAATACCAACCATAAAAATTTTTTTGTATTTTATAAAATTTTGTCAAAATTGCATCGTATTGGAGTCTTCATACAAACTTGCGTACGGTAATAATGTTTATATCCCACTTATTGTGTAAATAATTATCAAGCATTGGTTCTTTCTATATCACCAATTTGGGTACAAAACAGCAAAAACAATTTATTGATGGTTAAAATCCTACTAAAAAAAATTGTATAATACTAAAAAGGACTTTTTTATAAGCTCACGCTGATGGATTCGGTACTAAATGTAATGATAGCATTATTAGGAAGAGGATACAATGTAAGTATCATAAAGTCACCCGATTGATTGATAGCATCATTTCCAGATCCTGTTTGTTTTGTCTTGGAGCGACAGCGCCATCCAATGATAAATTAAAATGTATCTGATGATATATTCTGGCTGTTTGTGTGAGTTATACGGAGTATATGTCATCAGGAGTGGGTGCGAATGGACCTACTTAAAAGTACTTTATCATGTTTCTTAACGTGACGGCGTACATGTACGAAACGAAGAACTGTCAAGTTTAACACGTTTACAAAAAAAAATCGTACATACACTTCGCACGCAAATTCGGGTTAACGGAAAAATGTACGTGTCAGAATTTATTTCATTTTCTTATCTAAACGCTGTACTGCAATCTTACATCCGTTGATTACATATACCTATGCCAAATCATTTACATTTAAAATGAATGTTGTATAGGTTGTCATATTTTCCGTGTGTGAATGTTACACGCAGATTTTTGTCACTGAATTTAAAAACTGTAGTGAAAGTAGGTTTCTACATTTAATATGGGTATAAAAGGACGAAACTTCCGAGGCAGCTTATATGATGTACCGTAAAAGAGAGATTCATTTCTTAATCCTCATCTATCATATAGTTATATAGGATTTGAAAAACATAATCTGTTTTTTTTCGTATCGGGACGAAATTTATTGAGCAGATACTGTCGTTCGTTTCACATATCAGGATTATAAAGCATAGGAAGTGGACAAGAAATATACTTTAGGCCCTTCGGCAATCTTTCAAATTTTGAGCCGAACGGACAAAGGAATTTAGCCTGGTTTTGTCGCGACCACGGAATCTATCATATATAGAAAGAATGACCTGAATCTCACACTGAAAAAAGCAGATAAGTAAAAAATAACAAAAATCACATCACTATCGCGTACTTCCGTATTTTTAATGTTTCCAAAAACTCTGTTTTCGTTCTCAAAATAGCAAATGTATTAAAAGTATGTCGTCTGACAGTTTAAAATTTGTTTATCTGCTTCCATAGAGATGTGAAATGATTTTTATTTTATTGTTACTTACTTCTTTTTGCTAAACTGTAGCCAACAATGATCAATGTTTACTGAACAGTTTAACACACACTTATCTCCGTTCAACAAAATAATCGCGGTCTCTTTAATTTTCTTTTTGTTGCATTGAACCCATTGAAACAAATGACCGTTTCATAAGCGTGTTCGCAAATTTTTGACTTTTCAAATTCCCGTCTTTTTATATAATTTGTATGTTCCTCAACTCTAACATTCATAGACCCAGACGTTTCTCCAACATAATGTTTATTGCATTCACAAGGTATGCTGTAGATAAAAATGTTTGAATTTTGTACATTATTTTGTGGACGTGTTTTAGACAAAAATGATCGTAAAGTATTAGTTATCTGAAAAACTATAAATATCTATTTACATTGTGATATACATAATATGTGTATCTAGATCATGAAAGTTTTGATCAAAGGGGCTGGTATATTCGTATTGAGAAATTCTTACGATGAAATTTCCTTAAATGGCGAAAGCGTGTGGATAGATGGTTATTTGTCATCGAGGAAAGATAACGGAGATTTCAGAGATGGTGCGAAGAGCTTGAGGGAAGACATCAATTTTTTTTTAATATACCTACCCAAAGGACACAATTTAATTTCGATTATCTATCATAATAGTACCTCCGCTCTTAAATCTGTAAGGGCGCCGCTTTTCGAGAGATATTTTAATATTTTAGAATCCTTTCAAAGTTAAAAGCAATTTTCCATTAAGGTAGGACTTGCTAGAATGATAGATTTTTGTTTATATCACATACCTACGTACTGTTTTACAACAGTACACGTTAAATTTCAATATCTTTTTATAATTGAATGTACAGTTTAGATAGTTTAATGTGTAGAACATGTAATCAACCGTTTGTGTATGTCCACTCTAGGCTGTAACAGGCGAGCAGACGAAGAATATTACGGGTCGCGAATCCGCAGCAAAATACATTAATTTGCTGAGAATCATTTTGTACAAGAAACTAATAACTATTTAAAACATGTTTGTACAACATCGAAATACTTATGATTCACTTCAAACTTAATATGCATTATTTTAAACTTAATTTTTAATGTACTAAGTATAGTTGAAAGTTGTCTTTAGACACTAGTACCTAAAAGAAAAAATGAAACATTAAACACAATGAAGATATTTATTTATTATAAATTTTACAATTTTACAAAGGTACAATTATGTAAATTGTAAAAGTAAATACTACAGGCATCCAGCTTATATTCTCTAACAGCAATGCAAGTACTAGTAGTCGGAATGAATAAATTGCTAGTAGTGGCAATACTGTAAATTTCTACTTCTGCGTGAACTTCTTTTAATTTCTTATTTGGTATATCTTTTTGACCTATGATTCTTTTTGCTATTTCGTTTTTCTGTTCAATAGAATTTTCGATATAATCCTTGACTACGCAACTTGATCGCCAACCTCCATGTCGCTTTAAAAGTGTCATGCCCACTCCAGAATTTGCCACATTGTTCCAGAGCTGCGCCGGAAGCAATGGCCAGTGTATTCATTTGCGTTGGAGAATCCAAGAAATTCGGCTATCTTTATTGGCATACCTCCAATTGTATTGATTTCAACTGGCAGGATACAGCATTTATTACTTCGATCTGTCAAGAAAAATCGCTGATGTATTGAGTGGACGAAGTTTTGTGTACTTACGAAATATATCTAAAAAAAATTTATATCATCTATTGATCTCTCAGTAATCGTAAACATTCCTGGAACATGAGTTTTTGTATTCGGAATTTTGACACTATTTTATTTATACATCACCCAACAGAATCACCCAACTAATAAATGACTAACAATATTTTATGATCTACTGTCAAAAATGTAATTTTTTCTTTAGCTAAGTCTAGTCGGAAACAAAATATTTCAATATTAAAGGGTTGCAAATATTCATGTATTATTTTATTAATTAAACACAAACGACAATTTACAATCGTTTGCATTCAAAGAAAACAACAACCGCTAATTAAGCAGCATTGACTAACAGTCACATGACATCTAGAATGGAGCAGTCACAATCATGCATAAAGTGTAATTACAGTTCCATTTTTATACCCAGCACAATTTTTATATAGTACGAGACCGATCAATGTAGCGTCTAAACGACGATAAAGAATTCTCTTTGTGATGTTGTCTGTGTAATAACGTGTTTAATTACCTTTTTCAGGATCCACGTATCCCTTGGAAGCGGCTTTAAAAAATGGCGGCTCCAGGGACCAGCCCACCACCGCCACCCTATCAATTAACCCTTCGAAGGAAGACGACGACGCCGTTTTTCATTGTGAAGTTTGGAACAGGGCCCTTCCCGATGGCAAAAAATTAATTTCCACCGTATCTTTAAGCGTTAACTGTAAGTTCTTCACCTTAGTTTTCAGTTTAGTTAGGGCGGGTTTGCACTGCATGCGAGATCGTACGAAGTCGCACGCATTCGTACGACCTGTTAGATGAAAATAACACATATACAGAGTTAGCTACGACTAAGTACAAACATTTGAACAAGAAAATAAATAATTTAAATTGAATTCTTGCTCGAACCACATTGTAATGTCGTGACGGTAAACTTGTGGCTGTGTTTATATGTGTTTGTGTATATTGGCATGTGTTTTTTTTTGTTACTCTTTGGGGTTTTACCCGGCGGAGATAATTCACATCACTTTAAACAAAAAAAAAGGACAACCAATACACAAAGCATTGCAGTGAGAAGTCTTAATGTAAACAACTAAGAAAATAGAAAATGATTTAATATTTTTGAAATCTCTCCAAATATCAATCCTGGAAATAGATATCAATAAAGTAGGTGCTACGTCCCCGTGCTATCACATCGTGTTTCTCATTAAATCGTTAAATAGTCATTTACATTTTTTTTGCTTTATAAATATAAGTTTAGAAATTTCTTGATGGACGATTCCGTTAATTCTTATTTTTCTCTATCTCCCCTCTTAGAATATTTGTATTTAGTCATACTCAACCCTGTACATATGTGGGTAAATTTGTACGAATTTCTAATGGGACCAAAGTAGTTTCCCATTATTACAGTTCGTAGTTCGTAGTTCATAGTTTAATTAGTAAAGATCATAAAGTTGGCTTTTTTGTCCGAATTTGCCAGTAGAACTAGTGTGACCGCAGCTTTAGCCTAAAAATCGGAAGTACGGCATTCGCGTAACACGGAGTTAATAAATCCGAGTCAATCATAAGTTAATTAAAATATTTACGCCGCCCCACAAAAGCTATCGCACCTTTACGTAAACTAATTCCGTTTTATTGTATACAAGGTGCTATATTTTAGGAGATTTGTAAACAACTTTCCGTTTTGACGCCAAGAAAGCGTTACTTTTTAATGTAAACAGTGTTAAATAGAGCATCCGGTTGTGTACGTTACGTGTATACATGGGTAACATTACCAGATGTGTTTCATTTAATAAAATATCGGGCATGTATGTTCTGCTTTCGTTTGAAATATGCGTCAATAAATAGAACAAAGCTACAGAGTATTATATAATGTATCCTCATGTGGCATAATCTCGGGCATAAGATACTCTTGTATATACTTATACTCTTTTATTGTTGATTTTTCAAGAAAAAGGGATTCGTGATATACAGGGTGCTGTAAATTAGTAGGTCAAGCCCGTTAACCACGTATTTTTTGGACCAAAATAATGGGACTCTTCTTATGCCACGGTTAACGCTTTGATATTTTAGACCAAAATTACAGAGAAAGTATGCCGACTTAAGATAAAAATATATGCGAAATTTCAAACAAATATCTCTAAAATCACCGAAGGTATCAATAAAAACCATTTTAAAAATTTATATTTTGACACCTTGTATTTCGAAAATGTAGCTCCAAAATGAAGTGGCATAAAAAATCCCATTATTTTGGTTCAATATGTGTTTAACGGCTTGACCTACTGTAACACTGTACTTTGTAACACAGGATGTTTCAGGAGATATATGTGCATACTTCAGCATGTTATTCAATTTTAAGCAAAACATTTCCTATGAACTGGAAACGCTTTGTTTAGGATATTAATGGTTGGATGTTAAATTAAAAAAAAATAATTACATTTTCTTTAATAACTCTTGACTACTTTGAGTTAAATTCATAAATCTTGGAAGCGGAGGTTTCTTGGAACGAGAATTCATATTTTATGGACGCTTGTCTCTATCTCCAAGAGGGCGCCACAAGCGATCATTAGGATCCATTTAAATAGCTTCAATTTTTTTGTGCCACGGTGTATGTCATTTCAGAATAGAAAAACATTTGCCCTTACCTTTTCTACTTAAAAAATGTACACCTTACTGAAGTATCTAAGAGCAACCGTTTCCATTAAAAACTCATCTAAAGATAGCGATGCAGACAAATTATATATTATTAGGGTGCTAATTATGTATTAGCTTCGTCAGTAAAAAGCATCATTGGAACTGGACTTCAATAATGTGTATATTTCTTAAGTAGAGAAGGTAGCAGATTTAAAAGGATCCTAATGGTCGCTTGTCCAATCGTCTACAAAATTTGAATTTCCCGTCCCAAGAAACCTCCACATACAAAATTTCATGAATTTAACTCAAATTACTCGAGTTATTAAAGAAAATGTAATTCATTTTTTAAAATCGACATCCTGTATATCCTAACGAAGCGTTTCCAGACCTAAGTTTATAGGAAATGTTTTGCTTAAAATTGACAGTAGAATAACATATTGAAGTATGTGCATCTCCTCCTGAAACACGATGTATAGGTTTTTCTTATAGGATCAAACGGGGTAATAGTGAAAACATCAAAATATTTGGGTAAAATTGAAACAGGGCCAAAAATTCTACATATCCTAAATATCCTGAATATTAGAAACCACTAGTGTGTAGCATTTTGCATTTTATATGTATAGCAGTTATATTTTTATTTTTTAAAATATTGACACTTATATAAAAATAATCAAAATGAAAAATTTTCCTTTATCAAAGTAATTTTTTGTTTTTGTTAAAAACTTGGTTGCTTGGAAATAAAGAAAAGCTGTAATTTATTTTTTCTTATATTATCATTTATTGGTAATGCTTGACCTGAACGTCCTGTAGACGTATTACGTAACATTCACAAAACGTTAAATCGCCTTTTATATACAGTCCATATATTTTAGAGGTAATTTAAATATTTAGTTTTGTTAATTATACATAAAACCAAAAGATAATAAATGAACACCTAATTTAACTGCAAACCAGATTCTCAAGAATTTTGCTATATTTCATCTACTTTATTAATATTTCCAATCATAAACTGAATTAATTATAGTAGGCTTATTAATAACACCATAAAATAATCTGGTTTGTGTTAGTAGCAGCATATTTATACGTCGTATACGAAAGTAATATATTAATTCATGGCCGATAAATTCTAAACTGTTAAAAAAATTACGTCTGGTTTATTAAACAAGTTTGTGGTAGAAGTATCATGCTGTCATCAGTCGCAGCCAATTTTGTATCAGGTAAGAAGCTTAACGGTTTCCGTAAAAAAAGCTTGGAAGAAAAGGTTAAGAAAAACAATTTACATTAACCTTCACAAAGAGTAAATCATCTTGAAACGAATCCACATGCTGTTCGATAAATAAAATTAATTATAAAGTAAATGTAAATAATTACAGCTTTGTTTATCCAGTTAGCTGAACAAATTAAGTTCAAATAGCAAATAAAAACACCAATTATGCCTGGGCAATTAGCATCTTTTAACGGGATGCTCATTAAATTCCGTCAAATAAAACTTTCAATTATTGTTCCGGCAAAGGTCGATTTATTTCCTTTTCCCGTATTTGATGTCATAATTAATGACTATTATTTTTCACTTTTATCATAACGCGATTTTATTGTGTTTGGAAATAAATCGCTTGTATGTGATTTTTTTGTACTTTTTGTTTCATTGCACAGGAGGCCGTGATAAATGAAACAACAGCTGATTCACGCATAAAGGAAACATCATGGTTTTTTTATGGTTTGCTGGGAAATTAATTACCGTTGAATATTTTATTCGATTTTACACCTTATTCAGCTACAGAATTTGTAACTGATCATGTGGATATTATTCTTATATATTAAAATCCGTTGTTTTTCTCGCTCCGGGCGGGCGGAAAAGTGGGGTTTGCCGCCACAAAGGCTTTTTGGCGAGGCGCAGCGGCGAGCCCGGGTTTGCGGAGTCGGATTCGGTCTTTTGCGTAGCTTAGGCGTATTTCGGTTGGTTCTTTTACCCTTTCGGGGCGAATTTTGTGTTTTTCCGGAGGTCCGCGGCCGCCGGTTTTCGATTTTCGCGAGGAAACGAGAGAAAAGTCGAAAACCACGCCCATTATCGGAAGCCCGAAAATCGGTCGGAGGCCGGTCGGCTCCGCGCGACGTTTTTTAAGAGAGCCCGTCGGGGACGCGGTCGCGGGCGAGTCTCTTTATTGGGTCCCTTCTCCGTCGCGACGAGACGCTCGGCGGGCCGTTTTTCGCGTTTTTCTAGGTAAATTTCCCGTTTTTCGGAGGGTCCTCGCCGGCCGTTCTCGGCGAGCGAGATGGAGATAGCGCGGGAGGAGCTTATCGCCCGGGAATCGGAGAAACGTCAGTCGGATATGGGTAGACGTCAAACTATTTCGGATTCGATATTTTCCTATTTTCTCGCATTCCTTTCCACAAAGCCATGTCGAAACGTAAACTTTGAACCTTCTACAATGTGTCGCGTGCCTCAGATTTAGGTTTAAAATTCGATTTTATAGTGAAAATAGCGAAAGTTTTGGTCAATTACACGTTCGGCGGCATTCGCGTGCGCTCGGCCGCCCGAAACGTCAAACGGCAAGCCGGACGGTGCGGTGCCGTTGACAGCTCCGGATAAAACTTGGGAACGTTCGCTAAACGGATCGATCGGAGGCCCGCAAAAGCCGGAAAAGGTAAATTTAAAGTCCCTAGATGCTTTCTGTTATGCGAGCGCTGGGTTTTGAATTCGAATTTGTATCGAATTTTGCGTAATACCGAACCGAGACGTGGAGAAGAGCCTGGCAATATGGCGGGTCCTCACAAAACCTTCAAAACGTTACATTTTGCAAAGTAAGTACCCTTTATTTCCATAAAGCCATATCGAAACGTAAACTTTGAACCTTCTACAATGTGTCGTGCCTCAGATCTGTTTTTAAAATTCGATTTTATAGTAAAATTGCGAAAATTTGCGACGTCAAATGGCGAGTGCGCGGTGACATTTCCGAATAAATCGCAGAAAATTTCGCTAAATGGGCCGACCGAAGCCCCCCAAAAGCCGAAAACGGTAAATCTGAAGTCTCTAGATACGTTGTGTTATGCGAGCGTTTGGTTTTGAATTCGTTTTGTATCGAAATTTGCGAAAATCCTAAGCAAGACGGGGTCAAAATGACGTAAGCCATAGAACAGCTGTCAAATATTTCCATCCGCTATTGCTATTTGCATTGAACTTTGCATAAATAGAATGAATAGGTAGGTGGTATCAGTGAGCTAGACAATATGGCAGACCAAGACGGGGTCAAAATGACGGAAGCCATAGAACAGCTGTCAAATATTTCCATCCGCTATTGCTATTTGCATTGAACTTTGCATAAATAGAATGAATAGGTGGTATCAGTGAGCTAGACAATATGGCACACTTCAAGTCGCTTCGCTTATATACAGTGCGACTCAAAAAGCTCGATGTACGGGGTGTTACGATAAAAATTGACGAGAAAAAATAAAAATTACAGATTCGAGGAAATTTTCGGTTCTTCCGCTTCGAGGGGTTCTCTGACGTGCGTAGGACCGTTTTATATACAAAGTGTTGGAAAAATGTCGAACGTTAAAAAATGTAAAATTAAGGGAACTGAAAATTTTTTGGTACGAAACTTCCGTCGGGGACTCTTACCGCACTAATTATCGAAAAATACGGGGTGTTTAAAAATTCGAACTGTTCCCTAAAAATCCTGGACATTCGTGGATTTAAAATTTTTTTGCTTTCTGATGAAACTTTTACAATAGTTTGTAGAAAACTGTAAAAATATATACTTTGGTATTATTATGTATATGAATACATACTTATGAAAAATACAGGGTGTAAAATAAAAACCATTCTCTACATCCACAAAATTTATGGATTTTATTTTTTTATGAAACTTTGACGATTGTAAAAATCATACTAATGAGAAAATACAGGGTGCTTAACGAAACCAAACCATACTCTAAGAATCCTCACAATAATTCATTGAATATTTTTCATGAAACTTTTCACAATGGTCTGTAAGAAATCTATGTATACTAATTAAAAACTACTGGGTGTTTAAAAACTGAACCAATATTGAAACTCCCAAAATTCATGGAAATTTTTTTATTTATTAAACTTCCATCAAGGATTTATTATGACACTCACTAACGAAGCAAATACAGAGTGTTTAATAATAACGAACCATTCTCTAAAAATCCTCAAAATTCATGGAATTAAAAATTCTTTTGATGAAACTTTATACAATGTTCTGTAGGAAAATATACTAATTAAGAAATACAGAGGGTTTAAAAACCTAACCATTTCCTAAAAATCAACAAAACTCATGGAATTAAAAATTATTTTTGATAAAACCTTATACAATGGTATGTAAAAATCTATACTAATGAAATAATAGAGGAGGTTTAAAAATACCTAACCATTTCCTAAAAATCAACAAAATTCATGGGATTAAAAAATTCTATTTGATGAAATTTTATACAATGTTCTGTAGGAAAAATATACTAATTAGGAAATACAGAGTGTTTAAAAATAACGAACCATTCTCTAAAATTCCTCAAAGTTCATGGAATTAGAAAATTCATTTTGATGAAACTTTGTACAATAGTTTTAAAACATCTATACTAATGAAAAATACAGGAGGTTTCAAAACTGAACTGTTCCCTAAAAATCCTAAACATTCGTGGATTTAAATTTTTTTTTGCTTTCTGATGAAACTTTTACAATAGTTTGTAAAAACTATAAAAATATATACTTTGGTATTATTATGTATATGAATACATACTTATGAAAAATACAGGGTGTAAAATAAAGAACCATTCTCTACAGCCACAAAATTTATGGAATTTAATTTTTTATTAAACTTTTCACGATTATAAAAATTATACTAATGAAAAATACAGGGTGCTTAACGAAACCAAACCATACTCTAAGAATCCCCACAATAATTCATTGAATATTTTTTATGAAACTTTTCACAATGGTCTGTAAGAAAACTATACTAATTAAAAATTCTGGGTGTTTAAGAAAACTGAACCAATATTGAAACTCCCAAAATTCATGGAAATTTTTATTTATTAAACTTCCATCATGGATTTATTATGACACTCATTAACGAAGCAAATACAGAGTGTTTAATAATAACGAACCATTCTCTAAAAATCCTCAAAATTCATGGAATTAAATAATTCTTTTTGATGAAACTTTATACAATGTTCTGTAGGAAAAATATACTAATTAAAAAATACAGAGTGTTTAAAAATAACGAACCATTCTCTAAAATTCCTCAAAGTTCATGGAATTAGAAAATTCATTTTGATGAAACTTTGTACAATGTTCTATAGGAAAAATATCCTAATTAAGAAATACAGAGGATTTAAAAAAACCGAACCATTCTCTAAAAATCAACAAAATTCATGGATTTAAAAAATTCTTTTGATGAAACTTTTACAATGTTCTGTAGGAAGAATATACTATTGAACAAATACGGGTGTTTAAAACCGAACTGTTCCCTAAAAATCCTGAATATTAGTTTATTTAAAATTATTTTTTCTTTCTGATGTAAATTTTTACATTAGTTTTTGATATAACTATAAAAATTTATACTTAGGTTTTATTAATTAATTTTTTATGAAACTTTTCACGATTGTAAAAATTATACCGATGAAAAATACGGGTGTTTAATAAAACCAAACCATTCTCTAAAAATCCTCACAATTCATGGAATATTTTCTAATGAAACTTTTCACAACGGTCTGTAAGAAAACTATACTAATTAAAAACTACTGGGTGTTTAAAAACCGACCTTTCTCTAGAAACCATCATGGACGTATAATATTCCTTTGATGAAACGTTTAACAATGGTCTATATGGAAACTATTTTAATGAAAACAATACAGGGTGTTTAAGAAAACTGAACCAATATTGAAACTCCCAAAATTCATGGAATAAAATTATTTGATAGAAAACATTTAGCGGCTAAAGGATCCGGAAAAGAAGGTGATAAGGAACAACGAGCAACTGCGGACAACGTTGTTTCTAGGTTATTGCCCTTCATCAGCGCAGTGCAGCTTAAACAAACAAGAAGGAAAAAAAGGAGGGCAAATGACACGACTACACAGGAGAATGACCAGCAGCCACCTATCCCTAATTTGCAGCATCGTGCCACACATCCTCTGTTTTGAGGACAAGAGTAGCAGTCGCTGCGGAAGAGAGTCCAGCGACTACTGTGTCAGGGTCTCAGCCAGAACAATACAAGATCAAAAGGAATTAAGCGGATCGTAAATATACATAAAATTATTTGTTTTGCTTCGGATGGGTTGTCGGATGTACGAAAGACCGTTTTATATACAAAGTGTTGGAAAAATGTTGAACGGTAAAAAATCTCAAAATTAAGAGAACTGACTAATTTATTTTACTCAACTTCCATCGGGGGTCTCTTAACGCACTAATTATCGATAAAATACATGGTGTTTAAAAAACTAACCCTACTAAGAAAGGTCAAGTCGGCGAATGCCGACTTGCCACCTTTCTAGTCCTTATATATTAAAATCCGTTGTTTTTTCTCTCTCGCGAAAAAGTGGGGTTTTACCGCCACAAAGGCTTTTTTCGCGAGCCGCGCAGCGGCGAGCCCGGGTGCGCGAAGCCGAGTTCGGTCCTTCGGTTATCCGGTAGGCGTATTTTGGTGACTTCTCTTTACCTTTTTCGGGGCGAATTTTGCGTTTTTCCGGAGGTCCGCGGCCGCCAGTTTTCCATTTTCGCGCGGATGTCGCGAAAAAAAGAGATGGATATAGCCGGGAATTCGAGAAACGTCAGTCGGATATGGGTAGACGTCCAACTATTTCGGATTCGATATTTTCGTATTTTCCCGCATTCGTTTCATAAAGCCATGTCGAAACGTAAACTTTGAACCTTCTACGATGTGTCGCGTGCCTCAGGTTCGAGTTTAAAATTCGATTTTATAGTGAAAATAACGAAAATGTGGGACAATTACACGTTCGGGGCATTCGCGTTCGCTCGACCGCGGCCGTCCTAAACGTCAAACGGCTAGCCGGACGGTGCACGGCCTGTGACAGCTCCCCATAAAACGTATGAATGTTGTCCATACGGGCCGAGCGGAGCCCCAGAAGGACATAAACGGTAAGTTTAAAGTCTCTAGATACTTTCTGTTATGCGAGCGCTGGGTTTAGAATTCGTTTTTGTATCGAAATGTGCGAAAATCCGATCCAAGACCGGGGAGAAGGGCCTGGCAAATGGCGGTCTTCACAAAACCTTCAAAACGATTACATTCTGAAAAGTAAGTCCCCTTCATTTTCATAAAGCCATATCGAAACGTAAACTTTGAACCTTCTACAATGTGCCGCCTGTCTCAGGTCTAGGTTTAAAATTCGATTTTATAGTGAAAATAACGAAAGTTTTGGCCAACTATACGTTCGGCGGCATTCGCATTCGCTCGGCCGTCCGAAACGTCAAACGGCTAGCCGGACGGTGCGGTGCCGTTGACAGCTCCGGATAAAACTTAGAACGTTTGCCAAACGGGCCGGTCGGAGACCCGCCAAGGTCGGAAAAGGTAAATTTAAAGTCTCTAGATGCTTTCTGTTATGCGAGCGCTGGGTTTAGAATTCATTTTTGTATCGAAATGTGCGAAAATCCGATCCAAGACAGGGGAGAAGGGCCTGGGAAATGGCGGTCTTCACAAAACCTTCAAAACGATTAGATTCTGAAAAGTAAGTACCCTTTATGTCCATAAAGCCATATCGAAACGTAAACTTTGAACCTTCTACAATGTGTCGTGTGCCTCAGGTTTAGGTTTAAAATTCGATTTTATAGTGAAAATATCGAAATTTTAGTCCACTACACGTTCCGCCGAAACGTCAAACGGCCAAAAAAGGTAACTTTGAAGTCTCTAGATACGTTCTGTTATGCGAGCGCTTTGTTTTGAGTTTATTTTTGCATTGAACTATGCATAAATACGAATGAATCCGTGGTATAAATGAGCTAGACAATATGGCGGACTTCAATTATTTTAAGTCGCTTCGCGTATATACAGTGCGACTCAAAAGAGCTCGACGTACGGGGTGTTACGATATAAAATTGACGAGAAAAAATAAAAATTACAGATTCAAGGAAATTTTCGGTTTTTTCGCTTCGAGGGGTTGTCTGACGTGCGAAAGACCGTTTTATATACAAAGTGTTGGAAAAATGTTAAACGTTAAAAATGTCAAAATTAAGGGAACTGGAAATTTTTTGGTACGAAACTTTCGTCGGGGTCTCTACCGCACTAATTATCGGAAAAATATAGGTGTGTACAAAACCCACCCGTTCCCTAAAAATCATGAAAATTCGTGGATTTAAAAATTTTTTTGCTTTCTGATGAAACTTTTACAATAGTTTGTAAAAACTATAAAAATATATACTTTGGTATTATTATGTATATAAATACATACGTATGAAAAATACAGGGTGTAAAATAAAGAACCATTCTGTAGATCCACAAACATTATGGAATTTATTTTTTTATGAAACTTTTCACGATTCTAAAAATTATACTAATGGAAAAATACAGGGTGCTTAACGAAACCAAAACATTCTCTAAGAATCCTCACAATAATTTATTGAATGTTTTTTTATGAAACTTTTCACAATTGTCTGTAAGAAAACTACTAATTAAAAAACTACTGAGTGTTTAAGAAAACTGAACCAATATTGAAACTCCCAAAATTCATAGAAAAATTTTTTTTTATTTATTAAACTTTCGTCAAGGATTTATTATGACACTCACTAACGAAGCAAATACAGAGTGTTTAAAAATAACGAACCATTCTCTGAAAATCCTCAAAATTCATGGAATTAGAAAATTCTTTTTGATGAAACTTTATAAAATGTTCTGTAGGAAAAATAGACTAATGAAGAAATACAGAGTGTTTAAAAATAACGAAACATTCTCTAAAAATCCTCAAAATTCATGGAATTAAAAAATTCTTTTTGATGAAACGTTTCACAATAGTTTGTAAAAACTATACTAATGAAAAATACGGAGGTTTAAAAACCGAACCATTCTCTAAAAATCAACAAAATTCATGGAATTAAAATATTCTTTTGATGAAACTTTTACAATGTTCTGTAGGAAAAATATACTAATGAAAAATACGGGGTGTTTAAAAACCGAAACGTTCCCTAAAATCGTGGATTTAAATTTTAATTTTTTGCTTTCTGATGAAACTTATTACAGTAGTTTGTAAAAAACTATAAAAATATATACTTTAGTATTATTATGTATATAAATACATACGTATGAAAAATACAGGGTGTAAAATAAAGAACCATTCTCTAGATCCACAAAATTTATGGAATTTATTTTTTTATGAACCTTTTCACGATTGTAAAAATATATACTAATGAGAAAATACAGGGTGCTTAACGAAACCAAACCATTCTATAAGAATCCTAACAATTCATGGAATATTTTTTATGAAACTTTTCACAATGGTCTGTAAGAAACTATTTTAATGAGAACAATATAACAGGGTGTTTAAGAAGACTGAACCAATATTGAAACTCCCAAAATTCATGGAAAAATTTATGGAATTTAATTTTTTTATTAAACTTTTCACGATTGTAAAAAATACACTAATGAAAAATACAGGGTGTTTAACAAAACCATTGAACCAATATTGAAACTCCCAAAATTCATGGAAAAACTTATGGAATTTTTTTATGAAACTTCACGATTGTTAAAAATTATACTAATGAAAAATACAGGGTGTTTAGCAAACCAAACCATTCTCTAAGAATCCTCACAATTCATGGAATATTTTCTTATCAACCTTTTACAATGGTCTGTAAGAAAACTATACTAATTAAAAACTACTGGGTGTTTAAAAACTGAACCATTCTCTAGAAACCTTCATGGAAGTATAATATTCTTTTGATGAAACTTTTAACAGTGGTCTATATGGAAACTATTTTAATGAGAACAATACAGGGTGTTTAAGAGAATCGAATCATTCAAAAATCCTAAAACTTGGAATTAAAAACTCTTTGGTTTTTGATGAAACTTTTAAGATAGTTTGTAAAACTATAAAAATACATAAGTATTATTATGTAGCTATATAAATCCATATTTATGAAAAATACAGGGTGTAAAATAAACACCAATTCTCTAGATCCACAAAATTTATGGAATTTAATTTTTTAAGAAACTTTTACGATTGTAAAAAATTATACTGATGAAAAGATACGGGTGTTTAACAAACCAAACCATTCTCTAAGAATCCTCACAAATCATGGAATATTTTCTAATGAAACTTTTCACAACGGTCTGTAAGAAAACTATACTAATTAAAAACTACTGGGTGTTTAAGAGAATCGAATCATTCTAAAAATTATAAAACTTGGAATTAAAAACTCTTTTTGGTTTTGATGAAACTTTTAAGATAGTTTGTAAAAACTATAAACAATACATACTTAGGTAGGTATTATTATGTAGCTATATAAATACATATTTATGAAAAAATACAGGATGTAAAATAAAGACCAATTCTCTAGATCCACAAAATTTATGGAATTTAATTTTTTTATGAAACTTTTCACGATTGTAAAAAATTATACTGATGAAAAATACGGGTGTTTAACAAACCAAACGATTCTCTAAGAATCCTCACAATTCATGGAATATTTTCTAATCAAACTTTTCACAATGGTCTGTAAGAAAACTATACTAATTAAAAACTACTGGGTGTTTAAAAACCGACCCTTCTCTAGAAACCTTCATGGAAGTATAATATTCCTTTGATGAAACTTTTAACAATGGTCTATATGGAAACTATTTTAATGAGAACAATACAGGGTGTTTAAGAAAACTGAACCAATATTGAAACTCCCAAAATTCATGGAATAAAATTTTTTTTTTTGCTTCGCATGGGTCGTCGGAAGTACGAAAGACCGTTTTATATACAAAGTGTTGGAAAAATGTTGAACGTTAAAAAAATCTCAAAATTAAGAGAACTGACAATTTTTTTTACTCAACTTCCATCGGGGGTCTCCTAACACACTTATTATCGAAAATATACATGGTGTTTAAAAATTAGTTAGCCTACTCAAGAAAGGTCAAGTCGGCGATAGCCGACTTGCCACCTTTCTAGTCCTTATATATTAAAATCCGTTGTTTTTTCTCTCTCGCGAAAAAGTGGGGTTTTACCGCCACAAAGGCTTTTTTCGCGAGCCGCGCAGCGGCGAGCCCGGGTGCGCGAAGCCGAGTTCGGTCCTTCGGTTATCCGGTAGGCGTATTTTGGTGACTTCTCTTTACCTTTTTCGGGGCGAATTTTGCGTTTTTCCGGAGGTCCGCGGCCAGTTTTTCCATTTTCGCGCGGATGTCGCGAAAAAGAGATGGATATAGCCGGGAATTCGAGAAACGTCAGTCAGATATGGGTAGACGTCCAACTATTTCGGATTCGATATTTTCGTATTTTCCCGCATTCGTTTCACAAAGCCATGTCGAAACGTAAACTTTGAACCTTCTACAATGTGTCGCGTGCCTCAGGTTTGAGTTTAAAATTCGATTTTATAGTGAAAATAACGAAAGTTTTACTCAATTACACGTTCGGCGGTATTCGCATTCGCTCGGCCGCCGGCCGTCCTAAACGTCAAACGGCTACCAGGACGGTGCACGGCCTGTGACAGCTCCCGATAAAACTTAGGAACGTTCGCTAAAAGGGTCGATCGGAGGGCCGCCAATGCCAGAAAAGGTATGTTTAAAGTCTCTAGATACTTTCCGTTATGCGAGCCCTGGATTTCGAGTTCGTTTTTCCATAAAAATTTGCTTAAATCCAAACCGGGACGGGGAGAAGAGCCTAGCAATATGGCGGGTCCTCACAAAACCTTCAAAACGATTACATTCTGAAAAGTAAGTACCCCTTTATTTCCATAAAGCCATATCTAAACGTACACATTGAACCTTCTACAATGTGTAGTGTGCCTCAGGTTTAGGTTTAAAATTCGATTTTATAGTGAAAATAGCAAAAATTTTCGTCTACTACAGAAACGTCAAATGGCGAGTGCGCGGTGACATTTCCGAATAAATCGCAGAAAATTTCGCTAAATGGGCCGACCGGAGGCCCCAAAGGCCAAAAAGGGTAAATTTGAAGTCTCTAGATACGTTGTGTTATGCGAGCGTTTGGTTTTGAATTCGTTTTCGTATCGAAATTTGCGAAAATTCTAAGCAAGACGGGGTCAAAATGACGGAAGCCATAGAACAGCTGTCAAATATTTCCATCCGCTATTGCTATTTGCATTGAACTTTGCATAAATAGAATGAATAGGTGGTATCAGTGAGCTAGACAATATGGCAGACCAAGACGGGGTCAAAATGACGGAAGCCATAGAACAGCTGTCAAATATTTCCATCCGCTATTGCTATTTGCATTGAACTTTGCATAAATAGACTGAATAGGTGGTATCAGTGAGCTAGACAATATGGCAGACTTCAAGTCGCTTCGCTTATATACAGTGCGACTCAAAAAAGCTCGATGTACGGGGTGTTACGATAAAATTGTCGAGAAAAAATAAAAATTACAGATTCGAGGAAATTTTCGGTTTTTTCGCTTCGAGGGGTTCTGTGACGTTCGTAGGCCCGTCTTAAATACAAAGTGTTGGAAAAATGTGAAACGTTAAAAATGTCAAAATTAAGGAACTGAACATTTTTTTGGTACGAAACTTCCGTCGGGGACTCTTACCGCACTAATTATCGACAAAAATACGGGGTGTTTAAAAATCCGAACCATTCCTAAAAATCCTGAACATTTGTGGATTAAAAATTTTTTTCTTTCTGATGAAACTTTTACAATAGTTTGTAAAAACTATAAAAAATATATACTTTGGTATTATTATGTATATGAATACATACTTATGAAAAAATACAGGGTGTAAAATAAAGAACCATTCTCTAGATCCACAAAATTTATGGAATTTTTTTTTTTATGAAACTTTTCACGATTGTAAAAGTATTATACTAATGAAAATATACAGAGTGCTTAACGAAACCAAACCATACTCTAAGAATCCCCACAATAATTCATTGAATATTTTTTTATTAACCTTTTCACGATGGTCTCTAAGAAATATATACTAATTAAAAAACTACTGGGTGTTTAAGAAAACTGAACAAATATTGAAACTCCCAAAATTCATGGATTTTTTTTTTTTTATTTATTAAACTTCCATCAAGGATTTATTATGACACTCACTATCGAAGCAAATACAGAGTGTTTAATAATAACGAACCATTCTCTAAAAATTTTCAAAATTCATGGAATTAAAAATTCTTTTGATGAAACTTTATACAATGTTCTGTAGGAAAAATATACTAATTAAAAATACAGAGTGTTTAAAAATAACGAACCATTCTCTAAAAATTTTCAAAATTCTTGGAATTAAAAATTCTGTTTGATGAAATTTTATACAATGTTCTGTAGGAAAATATACTAATTAAGAAATACAGAGTGTTTAAAAATAACGAACCATTCTCTAAAAATCCTCAAAATTCATGGAATTTGAAAATTCTTTTGATGAAACTTTATACAATACTTTGTAAAAATCTATATTAATGAAAAATACAGGGGTTTAAAAACCGAACCGTTCCCTAAAAATCCTGAACATTTGTGGATTAAAATTTTTTTTGCTCTCTGATGAAACTTTACAATAGTTTGTAAAAACTATAAAAATATATACTTAGGTATTATTATGTATATGAATACATACTTATGAAAAATACAGGGTGTAAAATAAAGAACCATTCTCTAGAAATCTAGAAATTTATGGAAGTTATTTTTTTATGAAACTTTTCACAATGGTCTGTAAGAAAACTATACTAATTAAAGAACTACTGGGAGTTTAAAAACTGAACCAATATTGAAACTCCCAAAATTCATGGAAAATTTTTCAAAATCATTGAATTAAAAATTCTTTTGATGAAATTTTATACAATGTTCTGTAGGAAAAATATCGCAATAAAGAAATACAGACGATTTAAAAATAACGAACCATTCTCTAAAAATCCTCAAAATTCATGGAGTTAAAAATTCTTTTGATGAAACATTTCACATTAGTTTGTTAAAAACTATACTAATGAAAAATACAGGAGGTTTAAAAACCGAACCATTCTCTAAAAATCAACAAAATTCATGGAATTAAAAATTCTTTTGATGAAACTTTTACAATGTTCTGTAGGAAAAATATACTATTGAACAAATACGGGTGTTTAAAAACCGAACTGTTCCTAAAAATCCTGAAAATTCGTGGATTTAAATTTTTTTGCTTTCTGATGAAACATTTTACAATAGTTTGTCAAAAACTATAAAAATATATACTTAGGTTTTATTATGTATATAAATACATACGTATGAAAAAATATAGGTGTAATATAAAGAACCATTCTCTAGATCCACAAAATTTATGGAATTTATTTTTTTATGAAACTTTTCATGATTGTAAAAAATTATACTAATGAAAAAATACAGGGTGTTTAGCAAAACCAAACCATTCTCTAAGAATCCTCACAATTCATAGAATATTTTCTTATGAACACAATGGTCTGTAAGAAAACTATACTAATTAAAAGACTACTGGGTGTTTAAAAAAATGAACCATTTTCTATAAACCTTCATGGAAGTATAATATTCTCTTGATGAAACTTTTAACAATGGTCTATATGGAAACTATTTTCATGAGAACAATACAGGGTGTTTAAGAGAATCGAATCATTTTAAAAATTCTAAAAACTTGAAATTAAAAACTCTTTGGTTTTTGATGAAACTTTTAAGATAGTTTGTAAAAAACTATAAAAATACATATTTAGGTATTATTATGTAGCTATATAAATACATACTTATGAAAAATACAGTGTGTAAAATAAAGACCAATTCTCTAGATCCACAAAATTTATGGAATTTAATTTTTTTATGAAACTTTTCACGATTGTAAAAAATTATACCGATGAAAAATACGGGGGTGTTTAACAAAACCAAACCATTCTTTAAATATCCTCACAATTCATGGAATATTTTCTAATGAAACTTTTCACAACGGTCTGTAAGAAAACTATACTAATTAAAAACTACTGGGTGTTTAAAACCGACTGTTCTCTAGAAAGCTTCATGGAAGTATAATATTCCTTTGATGAAACTTTTAACAATGGTCTATATGGAAACTATTTTAATGAAAACAATACAGGGTGTTTAAGAAAACTGAACCAATATTGAAACTCCCAATATTCATGGAATAAATTTATTTTTTTGCTTCGGATGGGTTGTCGGATGTACGAAAGACCGTTTTATATACAAAGTGTTGGAAAAATGTTGAACGTTAAAAAAGACTCAAAATTAAGAGAACTGACTAATTTATTTTACTCAACTTCCATCGGAGGTCTCTTAACGCACTAATTATCGAAAAATACATGGTGTTTAAAAAACTAACCCTACTCAAGAAAGGTCAAGTCGGCGAATGCCGACTTGCCACCTTTCTAGTCATTATATAAAATTTGTACTATGATATTATGTATATGCTAAAACTATGCGTCGTGCATAAACCACATTCTTTGTCTTAGCGCATAGAACATCGTCAAGTAATTCAGGTAAAACGTTTTCAAGAAAATGTCTGTAGGTTGCACCGGTTAGAGTTCTTGGTAAAAGGTAAGACCCAAAATGAAAGTTTTCAATAATAGCCACCAATTCAAAGAGAACTGATGTTGATTCCATTATGGCATTAGGGTTTCATCAGACCAAACGTGGTTATTATGGAAGTTCATTAAAGCATCTCTGGAAAAATTAGCTTCGTCGCTAAATAATATGCCAGCGGTAACGTCAACATTTTGTTAATTTTTTTGCAAAATCCAGTGGCAAAATTGTAAGCGAACAGGATAGTCTTGTGGCAGTAAGGCATGAACCCTTTGTATGTGATACGGGTAAAACTGTTGATGCTTCAGAACGGGCCAAACTAATTTATCACTCACATTAAGATTTGCAGTTATCTTCCTAGTACTAGTATTTGGGTCTTCTTCAATTTGGTGTAGAATAGCTTCTTCCAACTCAAGCGTTCTACCACTCAAAGGTCTTCCAGGAATTGGACCTTTCTGAAATGAGCCTGACTCCGGAAGACGGTGAACATTTCTGAACATTCTTAGATTTGGAGTTGGATGATTCGGAAATCTTTCCATATAAATTCGCCTAGACCATTTCCATCTGCAAGGCCATAAATGTAAACCATATTGGCCATTTCAGCATTTGAATATACATTAGCCATTATTAAAACTTAATCTTTTAAAAAAAAATAAGCTTAAGTTGACAATACACAATATTAAAAGATGACGGTTACTTATTATTATTGTTTTGTATGGACTCTAAGATATGTTTAAGTAACTGTAAAAATGCACTTGACCAAATAAATAAATTTTGTTGTTAATCGGTTTGGAATACAAAAAGGGAAAATAATACAATGGCGCATATGATGACCAATTTTTATTTGTAATATTATACAGTGTTATTTATTTAAAATTATCTAGTACTTGAAGATCGCATGATACAAACTCTACTTCTCAAACTTAATATTGCGAATAACCTGTACAGTCTCTGGAGATTTACTAAAATATTCAAGTATTAACCTGATGAAACTCCAATACAATTAAAATTTTAACACGGTTTCTCGAGATCGTAGAATTTCACCCGACATTGAAGTATGCTGGATAAGCTTGATCTCAAAAATGCAATAATCCTGATAGTGATATCAATGAATATTTTACGTATTCCACAACGAAAGTGCTTAAGTTATTCTACTTTACAGGAAACGTATAAAACGCGAATAAGCAACTAATGGTTGCACTTGAAGGAAATCCAGCTTACTGTTTCTATTTTCAGCGTCACTATCGACTGTTTTTAATTCATTTAAAACTTAATACTGTTTCGCAATCGCCGGCTCCGATTCACAACTGCAGTCTGGAGTCGAGAGTTACCTTGAAAAGTGCTTTTCATTTTAAAATACTTTGATAATGAGTATAACCTTCTTGTAAAATAATTGATTAATTGTAATGCGCGACGTCACTGTGGTCAGATTGCAATCAACAGATAAAGCTACCGTTATATTAAATGCCATGATTAATATCTATAACTGCTTGAGGCTAAATTTTTTTTTATGTTATTGAATCATCAACAATAATTACTATAATAAGACAATAATTGTCACTAAATTTACATAATCTGAGAAGAGGAGATAGGGATACAAACAACGCCAAGATATGCACCAAAGATGAAAATATCTGTTAGTAGTAAGTTCGTATTCTCTGAAATTATGTATTTGTGGCATAATTCTAGTTTTTCTTTTGTTTGATTTAGTATTTTACCACAATTTTTAAAAAATAAAGATCAGGTTAAGGGTTCTTATTGAAATTAAATTTGCCTAACCAAAAAGTCTCACAATGAAAAAAGCAGATAAGTAAAAAATAACAGAAATCACATCACTATCGCACACTTTCGTATTTAATGACGTTTCAAAAAAACTCAGTTTTCGTTCTCAAAATTTGCAACTGTATTAAAAATAAATCAAGGTTGACAGTTTAAAATGTATTTATCTGCTTCCATATATATGCTAAATTTTATTTTATTGTTACTTCTTCTTGATACAACTGTAGCCAAGAATGATCATGTTTTTAATTTTCTTTTTATTGCATTACCATCCTCTTAAATATTTGCCGAACCCCATTGTATAAAATCACCGTTTTCTCAAGCGTGTTTGACAAATTTTTCATTTTTAAAATTCTCGTCTTTATAGAATTCCTCCACTCTAACATTCATAGGCCGAGACGTTTCTCGAACATAATGTTTATTGCATTCACAAGGTATGCTGTAGACACAATTTACATTTTTTTTGGACATATTTTTGACAAACTGTTCTAATATAAAATTTGTTACCGATTCTTCGTAATTCTGATAATATAGAAATTTTTATTTTATGATTAGTTTATCTTATTTGTCTTAAAGTGTTTGTTTTATCTGTAATAATGTTAAATGTTCTATCAATAAAATTTGGATGGTATTCGCTAGTTATTAAAACACGTTGTTTATGAAATTAATTTTCTATATCATAGAAACACTAAATAATACTACTTTTTAAAAGTACGGATAGACAGGGTCAAATTCTACACCAGTTTTTGACTAAATATACAGGGTGTTGTTCAATTTAGAAAAACCAAGATTTGGCGGTTCGAAGTTAAGCAGATTCGACAATAAATTTTCATCACACTGTATAAAATTAATCACTTTTTAAAATATCGTTAACAAATGATAGAAATCCTCCTATATTCATTTAAATATCAATATTTCAGCTTGTTCGATATAAAAAAATAGGCAATTTTGAAGTATTAGGCTATCGGAAGCAGCTTTTTTGATATAATTGAAATATCTGGAAGACCATTAGAGACAGATATAAAGAAATTTCTAAAATTACGCGTAGAATCCAAATATGCAAAAGTATACGGGATGTTCCATTTAAAATAAGCAAGTAGAGGCGAATCAGATATAACCGAAAATACTACAAGAATGGCATTATTATATTTACAGGCACCATCCAAAAACCCAAAGCCTAAATTTTCAAAATTGAAATCGAAGTGGTCTCCGAAATATTTTAATGGGTCGTAATCGTAAGATAGCTTACGAGTATTCATATTTTAAAATATATTTACGGTATTACGGTAAAATATCCAGATATCGAAAAATTGTACTATTTTTTACCAATTCTAATGTTATGATATCAAAATGTCAGAGATTATCCTACACGTTGGCTTTACAACCATCAACATACGAACAAAATCCGTGAGAAACCATTATCTGTTACTGGGACCCTGTGTATCAAATTGACGCAACGGATCACTCTGACCAGCTCTGACTGAGTCATAGCTTAAGGGTGTCGTATTCTTGAAACAGTGTTTTCTACAAATATAGATATTTAAGAACTGATTAATATATAGCTTAGCAAATAACAGGAATGTTACTACATGCCACCTACGAATATTCAAAGGTACCGAAGTAAAACGAATATGTAACGAGAGAAAGTGGTCTAACCGACAAATTTTTAGGTATAGAAATCTTTACATATTACATATTTTGTAAAATTTAACTGTAGACGTAAATATTTTTATAACAAACTTACATAGGTCTGCATATAAGATTGTTCTGCATATAAGATTTTGTTTATAAGTATGCGGAAATAATTGTTAAAATGAAGGGAGAATAGCAAAATAATGTGTCTCACAAACGCTTCTTAAAAGTTATTATTTTATTTGAGAAGAAATTAAACAGTAAGTGAATAAATAAAACATTAAGAATTTTATATTTTATATTACTTTTATTCTGTGTTTTATTTTTCTGTTCTGAGATTTCTGTACCTAAAAACACCATAAATTTGATCATTTTAAAGGCGGTTAAGCCAGCGATCGATATCGGGGTATGCGCTAAATGGACAGTGAGCCCACTTACTCTATTTTTGAATGATAGTAATAGCAGTAGAATTAGTTCTTAAATTGCAGTAATGTTACAAACAGCCAGCTTCACGTCCAGATAATAATTGACTATAGCTGACCATCAACCGTAAATTTAATGGACAGTATTGTTCCGAAAATCCAAATAGCCAATTACCACATGGTCTGCAGCGATATAAACAACCATTTGGTTATCGGAAAATAGCGGGATACGCAATTATCGCGCAATTAGATTAAAACTCAGTTTTAATAAAAAACTAATTTACAGAAGCTCCGCTAAATTTCCCCATAGATGAAAGTTCTAGTTAATTATTTACGAGGTTTGTTTAATTTACTGGCTGGGGCAAAGAAAAACAAACAGGACTAGCGCGGCAGCGGATTTTTAACATTAATTGGATAGCGCTGGACGAAATTGGGCCCTATATCTTGCCGGTGGAACGCCGCTGATTATTAAATGGGGTAAAAAACGATCTAGTTTGTGCAACTAGCTCTAAGAACGTCCAGCGCAGCAGCCGCTCTGAACAGTTGCAAATGAGCTCGACTAATAATGTAGTTATATTAATTAAACAGCCCACTTATCGTGTGAACTTATGTCTGTAGAGGATTTTCTCATGGAACTGAGTACGGAGATCAATTATCACCGTCTATAGTAGATCACGTTATTAGTGTCAGTACCTACTAGGAAATTATCTCTCGAAATAGTCATTTTTTCCAAATGACATTAAAAGTGGCTTTTTAATGACACCTGACAGGCTTAAAATAGTTATTTATGCAATAAGTACAAAAAGTAAAGTGTTGTCCTACTCGGCCTGACGGCCTCGTTGAACAATTTCACGTCGCGTGCAATAAACACTTTTTGTACGAGTTGCATACAATATTTTTTCTACGTTCATGCAAAAACCAAAAAATGTTATTTAGATGACACTAAGTCTAGGAAAATGTGACATCGATAGAACGTTTATGTTTGTCATGATGACAAAATGACAGATGAATGCAATAAACATTTTATTGCACTAGTGCAATAAAGAACCACTTTTTCCACTAAATATAATTCAATAAAGTTTTGTTTTTTGCATGAACGTAGAAAAATGGTATTTTTACTGCCTGGGCAGAAAAAGTTCGTTGCTATGCGTTCCAGGTAATAATTTAAATCGATCTGGTAATTAAAATTGACAATGACATTAAGTAAACTACAAACTACAATACGAAATTTTTACTTATTAGAATTATTTATGGTGAGTTGTGAACAATTATTTAATACAATTGAATTCTCTCCACTTCCCTCCTTTTTCGTAAAATTAACAATATTATCCACACTACTTGGAGCTCTGGAAAAGTCTGAAAATATTTTATTGCTGATGTTCAAGTTATTGGCCAGCGAGTTCTTGATATAGCCTTCCGCGACCGCGGAAGACATCCATCCTCCATGTTGCTTCAACATTGTTATGTTCTGTTCTCCAATATATTCCTTTGCATGGGCTAATTCCAGAAAAGTAGCAATTTCTTGTAGCATTTTACCGAACTTGTGAATGCCAATAAACTGTTGATGTCCTTTACCGTTCGGATACTTATAGAAGAAACTCCGATTATTGACATTCGAGGGTCTGGAGGTTGCATATTTTCTGTAAATGCTTAAATATCCCCTTACTGCAAAAGATCTTGATTTTTTGGACGTAGTAGACTTCATACCTAATTAGCAATTTGTCTACATAATTTATATCGTCCGTTTTCATTTTCAAATGCTCATCACATCTACAAGCTTCAGCGACTGCAACACTAAGAACAACCTAAAATATAAATAGAAAAATAGTCTGTTCTTTAATCCATAATAGATAGTTTTCAGTATATTCATACCTTCGTGCTCAAATTCAGTTTATCTGGGGCCTCTGTTAAAAATTTCTCGATTTCTTCTCTTTGAAAAACTCGGAATTTAGCAAATCAATGTTATTTTTTATATTCAGGGTAGCTTTCAACATCGAATAGGTAGACCCTCGGGTAGACCATAACGTTGAGGGCTTCATTTTCTTTGAAATATCGGAAAAATAGGGAATAGCACATTTTAAGGGAAAGATCCTACATTTTGATTCTGTCTATATTCCATGAATTTGCTCTATGTGAGTTCATGTTCATACACAGTTCTTGACTTATCCAGTAATAGATTCAATTTCACAGCTCGCGACAGGTCTCTTATCTCAGGTGGTGTTAATGATAATAACTCATCTTCACTTTTGATTACATCCATTTCGTGATATTTTTTTAAAATTGACAATGACATTGAAGTAAAAACAAACAGATAATTTTATTGTGCAAACTCCTTAGAAATTTGTAACCATATTGTAGAAACATGATACTGCACACTATAAGTGCTTTCAAATATTCGGGATATTTAAGACAAGTAGAGTTGGCTCTGTTTCATTGTTACCCAAATAATTTGATGTTTCACTTTTACCCTGTTTGACCCTATGAAGTATTGCATAGATTTCAAAATATCACATTTTTAACTGTTTGCAGTGTCTATATAAGTATAGTTAGTCAACCTGCCTTAGTTGTGGACCATGTCGGCTAGATGGCGGGACTATGATATGTGCAAAATCTCTTAAACGAGCCCTAGAGAAGTCGGTAAACAGGGTCAGACTGACTTTATTTTAAAAACAAAGTCAGACTGACTCTGTTTACTGACTTGCCTAGGGCTTGTTTAAGAGATTTTGCACATATTATAGTCCCGCCATCTAGCCGACATGGTCCACAACTAAGGCCGGTTGACTAACTATACTTTATATAAACACTGCTGTTTGGGATATAGAATTATGTAGTTTTGTGTAAGGAGAAATAACGTTGGTTGTGAAAATTTAATTTCACATTTCAATCAATACACGATCCCTGCTATTTAATTAAGAATATCTATCGTTTCTTCAAGTTCCCAAATAAACAATGAAGGCACGATTATACATTCCCGTTCTCGCCACTTTGCCTAATAAGCCTGCTTTAATTATTCAACCGCATCGATCCATTTGTTATAGCTAGGTAAGTAAATATAATCTAGCATTTCCAACCAAATGCAGCAGAACCTGTCTGGGTAATACCAAAGACCTAGAGCAAATGATAATAGAAATCCCATGGGATGGGTATAATTGGCATTCTGATTTATTTCAGAGTAAGCGTTGGTGGTAGTAAACTTATATCAGTCCTGTATTATTTTTAGTCTTGAGCTGAGCTTTAACGCTCAAGTTTTTATAAAGTTCTAGCGATAAAAGTTCTTTTAATAGCAAGTAGTTAGTATTAGCTAATAAAATATGTTTCACTCAAACTTAATTTGGGTGATATGCACCTTTATTTTGATAAAGTATGTACGTACTTTAGGATTACATCGAATAACTTTAAATTGTGAACGCACTAATTTATTTAATAGCTATTCTCATGCAGCTTTGACATCAGTAACTTCAATTTAACTTTTAAACTAATATTGGGGCTCTAAGACATCTATAAAGTTTAAATTATCTTTGTGTGTTTCAAACAAAGCAGTTCTTTAATTCTTCAAGTGTTACTAAAGATCAAGTCGAAATTTACAACAAGTTAGGCTCAGTGAATCACTATACGGCATATTTTATGCAATGATTTAGCTTTGAACTTTAAAGGCATATACAGTTCAAATAACAGGAATTAAAGATCATTAAACACGTTGTGCATTTGTCAGGTAGATCAAAGACCAAACAGAAGACTGTTCTTAAAAATCATCTTTTCTGATGAAGCACATTTTGAAAGTATTATATTAGTAAAACAAATTGTCGTATTTGGGGTAAGGAAAATACACTATTGATCCATGAGAAATATGTATATCCTTTACGAGTCACTATTTGGTCAGCATAATGGTCACTGGTGTAATTGGTCTACACTTCTTTAAAAATACTATTGGTGATACTGTAACTGTGAATGATCTTTGATATCGACATTCTGGTCTAAATTAATGAATAATGATGTAGATGACATTTGGTTTCAACAGGATGGCGCCTACACCTCACTTAGCAAATGATACAATTAATGTATTGAGAGAAACATGTTGGTTAACATGACTATTTTCTTTGGGGTTAAGGTAAAAGTCAGGTCTATAAGGTCATCCATAACCAATTATTGAACTGAAGGAAGAAATTAGTATTGGTGAGATAATGCCACAATTCTGCCAATATGACATTGATAATTTTATAAAAAAAAGTGGACATTTGTGATGCTGCAAAAGGTGTTGATTTGACAAATATATAAATATCATCCCTTATCAATAAAAAGTTTTTTTTAATCAATGCAAATTGTATCCTATTCAAATATATATCCCGCTCAAGATCACGCAAATGCATTTTTATTTTAAAAATATATTTGTAGGAAAGCTATTCCATTTTGAGTTGCTTTTGTTCTCATCGTAACTATTTCAACCCTTTACAGATTTTCCTCGAGTGGAAGTCGGCCCGGAAAATCCTTTACGGGTGGAGCGTGGCGCCCAAGCCACCCTGCAATGCACCGTCGACGCCAAGCCGAAAGTGGCGACGGTCCGCTGGACGAGAAACAGCAGGTTTATCAGCTCCTCGCACAACCACATCATCCACAAAGTCAGCATTCAGGACGCGGGCAAGTACACGTGCAGCGCCGATAACGGCTTAGGGAAAGTCGGCGAGAAAGAGATGTTCCTCGACGTCCTCTACCCGCCCGTCGTTACTCTAGAGGCCAAGACCAGGGAGGCGGAAGAGGGCGACTCCGTCTCTATCAAATGCAACGTCACCTCGAACCCCAGCCCGATCACCGTGGAGTGGGTGAAAGACGGCAAGCCGGATTTCCGTCAGATGGGAGACAAATTGGAGCTCAGCCACGTCAACGCCGAGCATTCCGGCACATACATCTGCCGTGCCGTGAACGTCATCAGCCCCAGCTCCATTCCAATCAGGCGGTCGGAGAAGATAGGCAACGCATCGATAGCCCTGCTAATCCGCCACAAGCCCGGGAGAGCCAGGATAATGCCTGACAAGCCCATCGCTACCGAAGGAACTGCGGTCACTCTAACTTGTACGGCTACCCCTCCGGGATGGCCCGCTCCCCAGTATCGCTGGTTCAGGATAGGAAGTGACGGACAGACCACGATCCTCGCCACAGGCACGAAGTATACCATCGCCAGCGCCCACCTCGGCACCGAAGGAGTTTATAATTGCCAGGCGACCAACGAGCTGGGCTTAGGGGAAATGGCTTCGGTCGATTTGGAGATCCAGCAGCCCCCAAGTTTCAAGTACAAGTTGAAGCCGCTGGAAACCAAACGGGTGGGGGACCCGAATTTTTCAGTAGCATGTAGCGCGAAAGGCAAACCCAGTCCGATGGTCAAGTGGCTGAAGGATAACGAGGAGCTGACGGCCGATGCGAATATGTATGAAGTAAGGACCGATTCGACCGAGATCTCTAACGGAGCGACGAGCGTACAGAGCGTTTTGAAATTCAGTGGGAAGGCCAGGCCAAATGGAAATGAGCTGTTACCATCCGATAGAGGCGTGTACACTTGTGCCTTCGAAAACGAAGTTAAAAAGTCCGAATCTGCAATGCACCTCAAAATCGAACGTAAGTATCCTGCACCACTTTGAATAATTTAAACTGAGGTCCGGTTAAGTACAAAATTTGAGCAGGTTATAAATCCAGCCAAAAGAGTACTAAACCTCTAATGATCTTTTTTCTATAGCGCGCGCCTACTGAGATACCGGATGAAAATTAAAAAAATTAACTGTTTATCTTTGTCCTTTAAGGAATCGAATTGATTTTTTAAGTGTATACTACTTCAAGATCATTAAAGTCATGTGACATCTGTTCTAAGTTTAAGCATTGTCTGCATAAACTTTTAGCGAATTTTACAAAATAGTGAAATAATTGAAATATTATTGCTATCTTTTTTAATTATATGGGGTTTATGTGGCTCAAGACATACTACATAATACCATATAATGATAAATATAGCAATAATATTTCTACTGTTAAGCCTTGTCCAAATTTTGCAATTTTTTATTTAAATTATTTATGGTGGGAGAATCTCAAATGATAGAAAATACCATTAAATAATTCGCGCTTACATACTAGGTTTCTCTAAAATATTAAGCCGTGTTTATAAAACATTTTTCCTTATTTTCAAGAGAAAAAACATCCTAAATGGATGCCGTTTAATTTCCAAACACCCAGTAAATTATTAATATTTTCTCTTTCTTTTTCGTAGATGAACCAATAGTCTTACATCAGTACAACAAAGTAGCGTATGACATATCGGAAACCGCCGAAGTCGTGTGCAAAGTTCAAGCATATCCCAAACCAGAATTCAAATGGTTTTTTGGTACCAACATCTCCCCACTTCATTTCTCCTCAGAAGGTCACTATGTTGTACACACCACGAGTGACGACAATGACATCTACACCAGCATTCTTCGAATTTCCAACATTAAGAAACAGGATTACGGAGAATATAATTGCCAAATTATTAATAATCTGGGAAAAATCGATGCCAAAATAAGACTGCAACCCAAAGGTCCTCCAGAAAAACCAACAAAATTGGTTGCTTTCCACACCGGACCAAATTTCGTCACTCTGGGATGGGAGCCTGGATTCAATGGAGGAATTTCCAACACTAAATACTTTGTTTCCTACAAGAAAGTGTCTAGTGATAACGACATTCCTATTGAAGGGTGTGGGATTGTGTCCAAATCAAGTGATTGGTCTGAAGTTGATTGCCATCAAAATGTTCCTTGTAACGTCACTCACCTCGACCAGCATCAAAGCTACTTGTTCAAGGTAAGGCAATCGGAACCCTGTTAAATATAAATGTATAACAGTTCAGTAGATAATGGTACAATGTGTTACAGGTAAAAGCTTTGAATACCAAAGGAACCAGTGAAAATTCTCAAGAAATCAGAGAAAGGACAAGAGTGGATAGGATACCAGTGCCTCACAGAGTAGCCTACGATCGAGCTTCCCATACTTTATCAATAAACGTCCCTGCTACTTGCCTTCCACTAATAGCCATTGTAGAAACAGTCATCAATGAAAATCACCCCATCACCGCTTGGCAGGTCATTGATACCTTAGATCTACAAGTATCTGGATTGGTTCCCACTTACAAAGAGAAAAGCTTGGACCAAATGGGTTCCAGAAGCGACAGAGGAATGGGAAGATCATTTGACGAACCCATTGCTGTTAACGACGATTACAATCCCAGAGTGAGAGTTAAACTTTGCCTGCAAACACATCCTGAGCACTGTGGAGAATTTGTGGAAGCTGAATGTAAGTATTCATCCCTAGCAAAATGATACTTTGATTCTAATCATTTCCATTTATTCCAGTGGGTTACACACAACTTCGTGAAGCTTCTGTCTTAACTACACCAACGCTTATAGCTATTGTCGTGTCTTGCATAGTCTTCTTACTCTTCGTTGGACTGCTTCTGATATTCTGCCGGTGTAAGAGGAACCAGTCCAAAAAATCACAAGCCAAAGATTATGAAATGGATTCTGTTAGACCTACAATTGTCCCACAGCAAAATCAAGCCCCACCTCCTTACTACCCATCAACTGGCATGGACAACAAAGCACTGGAACATTCCTTAGACCTTGCCTTAGCTATGGAGGATCAGAAATCGGTATACGCCACCCAGAATGGGTACGGGTACCACGTTGCCAACCCAGACATCCAATCTAGGCAGAACATAAATAATCAAGATTGTAAGTATTACTTCTAATACTGATTTCTGTTTAATATTAACACTGTTCCTTTATTTCAGGGGCGAATATGGGCTATTTGGAAAACAGCTATTCCAACTCGAACAACGGAGGCAGCGTCAACTCTCAGGACTCCCTATGGCAAATGAAGATGGCAGCAGCTTCCACAAACTCCAACAGCCAACTTCAACCTCACCATATGAACGTGGACAGGCAAAATTCCTATGGGTATGACCCTATCACCCATGGTGGATATGGCGCTGTTGATGATTACGCTCCATACCCACACATCACAACTCAGAGTAATCATGGAGATGATTACATGAGGAACAGTAACAATCCGTCCAGACAAGACTACTGTAGTGATCCTTATGCAGCAGTTCATAAACCTAAGAAGCGTATAGAGCAGCATATTGGTGAGTAAATTTCATAAAAGTAGAAAAAACTATCGAAAATTTAAAAATTAATTCTTAAAATTACAACGAAGACTACAAAATTAATTAAAAACAATGCTGTTAAAATATTGGTGCAAGTATCTTGAACCTAAATTGACATTTGAAAATGCTTACTTTTCAGATCTTAAGTTATCAGTCTATGCGGTTTTCAAAACTGGTGGTAAATTTAATATTAGACAACTATAGATCAATATCTACAGTATCAGCATCAGCTCAGTAAGATTTATGAGAATTGCATTATATCAAAACGAAACCAATTTGGTTTTAAACGAAAATTAGGAGCTGGAGAATTTTTATATAATTTAACAATTATATTACATAATAATAATAATATAATATCTCTACCCCTCATTCTAATCACAGGGATTAGCCCAGAAGTCGGAGACTTGTGCGGGAGAGGGGGCGGCATATTATTATTAAGCAGGCCGCATTTGCGCCCAGGAACGACTTACGTTGGTAGGCCCTAACCACTATTCAGTGCAGGAATGAGGAAAACCTGGAAAACCTCATTAATTAGGGGGGTAGTCAAATATCAACCGGCATCAATCTCTCACATTGACCCAAGCCAACATTATTCCACCCTACCATACCCACAGAGAGGGTGCCAATCCCTCTATGAATATAGCTTATATACGGTCTACCGGTTTTCAGCTGGGCTCGAACCAACTCCGTCCTAGTCACCTCGATTCAAGTACTAACGCCTTAAACCGCGCGACCACTGACCGATCCATGAATAAATAGATATTATAAAGTTATAACAGTATTTCTAGATTTAGCTATTCAATAGTTTAACACACCAACTATTATGTAAATTAGGCAACTATGGAATTGAAATCAATGCACAAAGCTGTAATAAAAATAAATAATTTATATGATAATCTGAGAACAATAAAATCCACAAGGAATATTAGGTCCTCAGTTGTTTTTACTTTACATTATTAACATGCTTGAAATAGACATGTCTGATGATGTAATTTGCCTTATACTGTTTTAATATTCCATGAATGTATCTGGTCTAATATCAAAAATCAGTGAGAAGGAGAATTAGCTTCAAAAAGTTCAATCTTTCCACTGATTTTGTGTTAAGAGGAATTAAGTCCATATACCTACATCATTACGATAGATAATAATTGTTATATTGGCAAGTTTTTATAATCTAAATAATACTGTCCATTTGTAGTTGAAGGATGTCAAATCTCCCCCCCACAAAATCTATTGCAAGACACAATGCATATGGCATTCCACAAGAAACTATATTAGGTCCTCAGTTGTTTTTACTTGATGTTATCAAAACTTCTTGAGTCCAAATTATACAAAACCAATTTTATTTACAAACAATTTACCTAACCTAAACCTTATGTTATATTACTGCTACAAGTTATTAAGGCATTTGTCAGTCAATCAAAGTTATATCTTCTTTTTTCTTTTACTATATGAGCCAATTTTTTATCCTAGCTTTTATGTTGTTGCAGATTCCCCATACCATGACGTGAGTGGCCTACCAGATCCCTACTTAGAACAAATGGAAGACGAAAAACCCCCACAACACATGTCCTTGAGTTACGAAGAGAGCTTAGAGAGTGGATACTCCACTCCCAATTCTCGAACAAGGAGAGTTATCCGTGAAATAATCGTGTAAGCTTTAAACTCGTAACGGTAAATTTTAAGCGGCGTCATCCCCTGAATGAGAGAATTATATGGTTTTTCTCAGCTTGTTTTGGAAATTTATCTTCTTAAGTACCTGAAAGATCACAGTTTTGATATGGTGTTGTTCAGTTGTCCCCTGATTTTATTAATCGTCATATCTGATTCCATGAATATTTTTTATTCTTTAGTGTTCATGGGAAATTCATATATTAAAAATTCAAGTATTCTATGAATATTATAGAATATATTTTTATAGAATATTTTTAAAAGTATCCCGTGTGTCTCATTTGAATATTCCATGAATGTTCCTAGTACTGGAAATTGACACCAGGCAGTGCTGCTTTTAGAATATTTTCCAAATTTGATCGTACGCTGGCAACACAAATATCTCCCACATTTTGTATTAACAGTTTGATTGTCTGTACGCGAATGTGTGTGAACTTTTACTATGCCATTTTAAGTGACTTATTAATGCCATTTAGCCAGAAGTGACAAACTTACAATGAACAATTTTAATGAAATGTGATTTAACTTGCAATAAGTGATTGTTGTGCTCTATATTGTTGTATTTGTTTTAACGATTTCGAGTCGTATTCATTGTGTTATTTTCCATTCGTTATTTTTATCGTTAAGTGTGAGGTACAAAAGGATTTCTTCCTTTTTTCATACGGTTTTTATAATTTTGGATTTTCAAATAGTGCCAAAGGAAACTAACACGATTTATCGCGCTTGTTATATACTTTTGTGTAATTGTACTTAATTGGGATTTTACAATGTTTACGTCTATTTACTTTTTTATGGGAATTATAAGCGCAACGGAGGTTGCTTTTATATTTTTTTATAGTTTTAGACTTTTTCTCAATTTTTCAAATTGATCTCAGATATATGAAGTAGAAGAGAAAGTCTCAGATCTGAAATACATGTTAATGTCCCAGTCACAAATTTCAACATCAATTTTTAAATTATTTTTTATAATTATATTTTAACTGAAGTTAAAACAATCTTAGCTTGTTGAGTTCTTGTTGGGACATTTTTAAATTTGTGTATTTTTGTATTTCTTTTTTCTCGCTTTATTTACAGACAAATTAATTTTCCTTAAGATCATATATGACAAATAATTTTTGGCTGGTGTATAAATTGAGAGTACACAAATTAATGAGATATGAGATTTTCTTATGTTTTTGGTCTTTTAGAAATTATATATTTTTATTATAAATCCTAACAATGTATTTTGAAATATCAAAGTATTTTGTTTGGAATTTTACAGATTTCTAAAAAGCCAAATAGCAAAGTACTTAAAGCATATTTTTATTAATGAAGAAGCGCAAAATAGGCAAATATTTTTTAAATATTTTATTTATTTAAATTTTTTAAACTGTATATTTTTTTGTAAATAAAATACAAAAGACTATTATTTTGTAAATGTAAGACTAGGTTAAGAATAAATATACAGTGGTTTTTAACTTTGTAAATAAATATTACGCACTTTTCATTTGTATTTTTAATTTTTGTAAATAAATGTCTATTTAAGAATTTGTAATTGGGAATTTTATTTTCATTTCCTTCCTTAAACCAGCAAAATCATTAAAAGAATCAAACACAACAGAACTTTTTTCCAAAGTATGTTACTATAACAACCAAGTCAAAAGTACCCAAAACTACAGTTTATTGCCCTATCCCTAAAATTTTTAATAATTTCAGTTGTATAACATTCTCAACAACAGAAAAACCATTTCTGAGCAATCAATCAATTTGTTTTTATTATTTTTTAATCAACTTTTTAATTAGGGTTAAATAAAATTTATGACCAAAATGTCCATCAGAAATCGTTTTATTTATTATAAATGTTTAATCCTTTAAAAAGGGGTTTAAACATTAAAATCACAACAATTTAATATTTCCGTTAATTTTGATAATAATTGTGTAAATATACAGAGACTGCGAGATATTTACAAAAAGTACATTTTTAAATTGAACACGTATATTTTTACATTATTGGATTAAGCATTAAAAATTGAACAAAAATGGTTCTTTCAACAATTTTCCTAAAATTAGAAACAGGGATATTTCAATTTAAAGTTCAAGTACAAAAATCAAAGGAGACTTTGGAAACAGTAAACGTTGATGCCAAACTTGTCAAAATATCTGAAGAACTGTGGCAAAATAGCAGAAATTTAATTCTTACATAAAACGACCAAATTTGTAAACATTTAAATTAGAGCCAGCCGGTGTAGTAAATAATTTCTCTTTATTTAATTCTAATATTTTGGCATGAGTGGTAATTGTTTCCAAAGCCTTCTTTCATTTTTGAACTTAAAACTTCAATTTTTCAATTATCTGTGATCTTTTAAATTTTGGGAAAAAAGTTGAAAGGAGCATTTCTATTGGGATTTTAATGCTTAACTAAATGATGTAAAAATATACAGGGTTATTTATTAAAATCAGCTTCTGGAAATATTTTTTACTCGAGATGTTCAACTGTTTTTTGTTTTGACCATTTTAATCCGCAGAAAAATCTCATAATTTTGTTAATTTAACTGATATCGTAGCTCAAACAATACGACGATTAACAATAATGTCCACTAAATTTTGAGCATGCTGTATATATTTTTATTTTACAGACACAGCAATTATCTTATAAAACTAAATATAATATTGACAAAGTATTTAATTCATATTTATTTTTGGTAGTGAATAAAACTGTTTATTTGTACTATAATGATTACTGTATAATGGTAATATAATATGGAAATAAAGCAGAGATAAGTCACTTTACTTTGATAATTTTGTACAAATACAAAAAATCACGCAAGCAAAACTAATTACCTCATTCATATAATTATAATTATATGTACACATATGTACAATAAGCATGATATAAAAAACAAATCTATTCCATTAGGTAAACCATTTTTTATGGACATGATTTCTTAGCAAATTGTTTTCATTAAAACTTGAGAAAATAAAATTGAATTCTTCATTTATATTGCCAATATCGATTTAAACATTTAAACAAAAAATTGTGAATTTGTCAAACAAAAAATGGATGAAAAAATTTAAAGATCTAACATCATTTTCACCCCTCTAAACGGGACGCCTATGATTTGTACAACGAAAAATGGTCTAAGTCATGTTATTCGACGTAAAAAGAAAGTTATGTACGTTTCGTAAATTTGGTCTATTTATTTTCGACTGTTTTGTAAACAACAGAAAAAAAAACAGTTTTATTTGTACATCTTTAAGGGCATGTAACTTTCTAAGGTCGCATTTTAAACAACGTGGTTTATTTAAATGAGTTTTGCAGTAGAAGCTGAGTACTTTATTTTAGAAACGCCGTGTATATAAAGTTTTTAAGACAGTGGCACTATTTTGCAAAGATATATCATTTTCTAAACTTTGTCAGTTTATAGAAAATTCTTTAATAACACAACTCCAACATGTAAAAATTAATGAACTAAAAAAGGCATTTGTGTTAGTTATGATAATGACACACTCAAAAAAATGTGTTTATGGATAATATAAGTAAGAGACACAGGTGTAATAGGTATTAATAAGTTTAATTATAATTATCGGTAAACGAAGGAAACGTGAAACAATGAAAAAAAAACAGGCAAGAACTAAAAATAGAATAATAAATGCATGTATGTATCTGTTGACATAACAAGCGTTATTTAGGTCATAATTATATATAAGGATGTGGTAAAACTTTACACATTGATAAACAGCACCGACAAATAAATGGAAATAAATGTGGACTAAGCCTCATTATAAGGGTCAGCAGAGGTAATATACTAGTTCATGAACGTTAAGATAAAAACTACGCCACAACAAGAAAATAGTTTGGTCAATACTGTTAATAATGCTCTAAATTTAAAAATGATGATATAAAATATTATACAATTATATTAATAAAATACAGGATAATTCACAACTTATCCAAAAAAAATTGGGTATAGATGCGTCATGAAAAATTAAGTCATTATTGTAAAAAATAGTTTTGTAAAATCTTTATAGTTTTCGAGAAAAAAATTATTTCCCTGTAGACATGTACCAAACGCAACTACTTTTACAGTAGTAGTGCAACGAGGGCGCGACGCAACCGAATCGTGGAAGAGATGGAGGTCCAGGGCGTCCATGGCGTATTGCAGCAGCTGAGGAACACATTTTAGATATTGTTGAAGAGAATCCAAATACCAGGCAAATCGCTCAAGTACAAGAAATATCCCAATCAACAGAGTGGCGTATCATAAACGAGGCTCAATTATATCCGTATTATCTACAGTGTGTCAAAGCATTAATTCCAAGGGATTATCTCTTACGAATTAGATTTTGTGCTCAAAATCCCAAATTTAGAGCTGACGTGTTAGTTACAGATGAAGCTATTTTTACACGGAATGGGATGTATAATATTCATAATACTACTCATGGTAGGATTTTGAAAATTCGCACGGCATGTAACGGGATTATTTCCAATAACGCTATTCGTTAAATATTTGGCCAGGAATTGTCGATGATCGCTTGATTGGACCATTCATATTACCAAATAAAATCGATGAGATTCAGTATCTGGAGTTTCAAAACGATCTGCCCGGACTTATGGAAGATGTGCCCTTAGCTGTCCGACACCGAATGTGGTTCTTATATCATAGCTACTGCCAATAACTTACGAGTTCAAAGCGGACAAGAACCAGAAACAGTTGTGTTGTGGTAGTTAATAGCGGCAAAATCAGTTGAATTTTCTAATATGAAGTTCTATTTATTTCCTTGGGAAACTTTCTGTCCGTTCATTTTATATTACACTTTGCCCTCGTGCTAGTCGCCGACTGCATGCATTGCCATGAGCCGGTCAGGTTATACCTGGACCACAGAGTACTATCTGGACCATTTTCCAGTGCCGTGCAAAAGTGTATTTTTAAATCATTTTCGAACTGCTGTTTTTTGACCGCTTTTTACAAATTTATATTCTTAAGAAACCCTTGTACATTCAAAAATGTTATTTTTAGATATGTTCTGAATCACCTGTATATTCTTTTCTCAAATATGTGTGATGAAACTAATATGTATTCTATCAAACATATTAAATTTGGTGACATGAAAAATATTACCGATTATTGCAGTAAACAATTTAAATATTATAGCTACGCTCGCAAACATTATTATTAAGAGTCCTGCATAATATCAATTCAATTTGCTCCGATGTACCTACCTATCCATTGACATTTCAAACTTTGACTCAATTACCTTGGCACGTTTACGAAATTATCGTCCGCATATTAAATTAGCAGGAATTTGCTTAACCAATATTTTGCATTAAACGTAGTAAATAAAAAAACATCAAATGATAGCTCGAGTGACCTCGTGAACTTATCAACGCATAGTGTTAATCATTTTCAATGGAGATATCAATGGCGTGGGTTGAAGAGGAGGAAAAGGGTATAAAAATATATCCTGATTACAAAAAAAAAAAATCTACGCCTCTTCTAGAAGGTGTGATTTTAATTTCATGTTAGTTACATACATGTATTTCAGTGGATATTAGGCTTTTTTTCGAGACTGAATATGGACAAATATACGTGAACCGAAATAACTATATCTCTTTTTAATTTTACCTTATCCTTTTCTAATCCGAAGAGACCACAAAAATGTACGTATTCTAGACTGGCATATGCTGGAATGAGAGTGAAATTTTAACCTCACTTTTCATTTTACTTAAAAGAAGTTTTTGTCTAGGTTTTGGTCTTGTTTTTGTATATACACAAGTACTTATATATGTTTGAGAAGCAGCTCAAGTAAACAGCAATTTCTAATTAAACATTGACTAATATGTCTCTCCCTCCATAATTCAAATTTAAAGTTACTATTTCCATTATAATTTTAATGCTAAAAACCGAAAGTATCTACAATAAAACTGGAAATTGATATACAATCAAAATAGAGACAAAACTGTTAAAGCAAACAAACACACAATTTACCCCAATACCACTGAAAACACTAGCTGAATTATATCATTAACGGCACATTCAGTGGACGGGTGAAATTTTCATACATTACATCTAACTTGTGACGTCAGAAGGTAGTTTAGGTGTCTTACTGCTCTCGCAAAAATGAAATATTTACCCATACTACACATTCCAATTGAATATTCAGTAGTAAAAAAGCCTATAGTTTAAAATATGTGAATTATATTTCAGTTAAGTGATTTTTATTACAGAATATATTATTTGATTTTCAGAGTTCGACAAATACATACATACATTATATATTCAATGGTTACCTAGTATTTTTGAATCACTATGTCAATACAACTATTATTTATATTTTAAAAGTAGTCGCTGCGTTGTTTCTATATACAGGGTGATTTATTAGCACACCGACAAACAACAACGTCATTTAGACATATATCTGATTTTGCTTATTTAAGGAGTTTAGAAGACTTCAAAGTTTTGACCACCGCGATCCCCCGACTTAAATCCTTTAGATTTTTTTATAGGGGTATATGAAACGAATTGTATTTCAAGAAGGAATTAATGCGAACGAATAGATGACACAAAAATACACAATGCTGCTGCTCAAATTAGAAATAACGATAACATTTTTACTCGAGCGAAAAATTCTTAAGTGCGTTGTTGAGAGGACATTTCAACATTTACTATAATTATATATGTATTTTCCTGATTTTGAGTTGTGAACAATTTTTATAAATTTTTAAAATTATAAAATCAAAACTTAGCCCTCTAATTCCTTAAATAAGCAAAATCGGACAATTACCAGTGTTTATGTAAAGTATAGTTAGTCAACCTCTAGAGAAGCCGGTAAATAAAGTCAAACTGACGTTATTTTAAAAACACAGTGAGACTGACTCTGTTTACTGACTTGCTTAGCGCTCGTTTAAGAAATTTTGCACATATTATTATAGTCCCACAATCTAAGGCCGGTTGACTAACTATACTTATATAAACACTGATATTACGTACAAATGAAGTTTTTCTCAAAATGGCATGATCTTTCATATGGCAAAGTTTGTCTGTGAACTAATAAATTACCCTATATAACGTTGAAATACGATAATTTATATAAAACCCTACTGCTGGTTAAATAAAGTTTTAAAATGCTACTGACAGACAAAAACATTTCTAGATTTTTCACATTTACGTTTTACTTATTACTTTTTAAAGAGAAATTACTTTAAATAAATCAGCCATCTAGACTGTCACCTTTGATCACTTAAACACCGATTATTTTTGACATACATTCCAACCTATATTTCGCCCCTTCAGTCGACATTTGTCCCAACACAACGACGTAATGCAAAAATTTAAGTGTCCCTTTTTGTCCCCGCAGAAGGAGAGAGCTCAAACGCCACTGGCCACGAAAAGAATATCGTAAGAAACACCACACCAAAACAAGTAAAACCATAAATCCACCATCAATACATTATTCCTGTCAAAGCAGCCTGAACCTCTGCCAAAAGCAGCAGCAGGATAATCGATCCTTCGCAGGAGCCTGCGCACCGCTGTGACCGTGTTAGGACAGGACGTGTTACCCACAATTTGTAAAAATGTGATATTTACAAGGCAAGTGACTGAATTACATTAAAAAATTAGCCGCGCGTTACATATACAAAAAGTTCATCGGTGCGTACTTCAATAAAGCAAACGGAATTAGTGGCTTTGTTAGTGTCACACGATAAACACTACCCACACTGCTTCGAGATGGAAATATAAAGTGTTACAGTGCTTCAAATATATTCTAATGTTAACGATACGTTTAAATAATGTATAACTCTATTCAATGTTGTTAATAGTCTATAGTTGTTGAAGTGACAAGGTTACAGCGTTTTTCAATCATGGGAAATCTGCAGACCAGTGACTCGAAACCGGTGAAAGGCGGCAAATCACCGGGGAAGCCTAAAACCAAAATAAAACTCCGTGGAAAAAAGGGAAAATCAGACGAATTGTTATTCACAGGTGTAGTACCTGACGGAACGGAAGCCAAAGAGCATGCGTTCGATTCAAACCACGGAAAACCTCCGGAAACAAAAACCCTCGACCAACAAACCACAACGGACCCGAAAGAAGACCCAGACCACGTTATAGTGACTGACTCCTGGTGCAAGGTAAACAACCTAAACGGCGACAAGAAAAAACTCGCCACCTCCCCTTCTAGCTCCGATTCCAACTTCACCGACCCCCTGACACCTGTAGGGTTTAACGCTGCGGCCGTCGAGCCTTACATCAGCGAGGAAAACGTAAACTTGGAGGTCGAAGTTCCTAATTCCACTCAGGAGACCTTCCTGCACAATTTGACGCTTAACAGTTTCAAGTTGAACGAATACCGCGCCAGGCATGAAGAGGAGAAGTGCAAGAAATTGAGCAAACTCGGCGTGTCTAAAACCAGCCAAATCAGTTTGGACAGTAACCCTTGCGAGTGTTTCGTCACGGACAATGTGGAAATTATCAGTCAGGATATGTATAATGACAGTGGAATTGGTAGTGATGCCCTGGAGAGGGAGGATACTCTGAAGAGGAGGTCCAGGGAATCGGTGGATGGGACCGTGGAGAGCAAGAAAGTTACTAATATGGTGAAGAGGATGTCGGATGTCAGTCTGACAAACGGTGAGATATATAAACATAACCTAAATGTGTGTTTACTGAGAATGGTGATGATTTTCCGTAAATTGACATTCATTTGCGATTGTCTGTACTTTACAAAGCATTATTTCTTTATTGTATAATAAGTAAAAACTTTTATGACTATTATATCAAAATTGCACGGAAAATGCATTGCTAATGATCAGTTATATGCAAACCATAATAAACACAATAAATACAAAAGGGAAGTATTTGAAAGAGTCCGCATATATTCCGTAGGTTGGAAATCCTCACAAACAATATAAAAATAGAATTAAATCATTAGTATGACTTGTTGAAATGTGATCAAATGAATTAACAAACAATAAATTCATTTATACAATTCTTTTTGGCAAAATTTGTTGTAGTCCTGATTTAACGTTTGCTTTATCTACATCGTTGACATATGATATCCAAACTTCCTCTAAATCCTCGAGGTTTGGTTTAAGGGAGGGGCAAAATATCCAGGTGTGGTTGAATTATTATAGCATATACCTACCATTTATAACCACAGAGGTAGAAAAGTTATTACTTTCGCACATGAAACGAATAGAAAGCTTGTCTATGGATATCAAGTATTAAAAAAAATTGCACTCATCTCAAATTAATGTACATACCTAAGTATAACACGTGATGATTATGATAAATAAAAGTCAAAATAATAACTTACCACACATTTTTTTAACAACTCTTAATACAATACCTATAAAACGCACAGAAAAATAAATTTTTAATATTGCAGAGCTTATCGGTTAATCATGTTCTCCGCTTTATAAATTCTTTTAATATTTTCGTAATATTGTTTTGTATTTGTACTTATTTTACGTTTTCCAAAATTTTCTCGCATGAATTTCTGAATTATAATAGACATTACAGACTTAAATAACTATTTGGCTTCGTTGAAACAATTGATGAAAATATGTAATTAGTTTTGTTTTAAAATGGATTCTATTTTATCTTATTTGAGACCCAGAACTAAATTTTTTATTTTTGTTTCTGGTATTCCCGTAGAAAACCGGGACGTCATATTTGAAACAAAGTTCTGCCTATATAAAGTTATTTTAATTGTTCGAATTGTAGAGGCCAAACTTTAAAGAAAATAATATGGGTCGGGAAAATCTTATTTTTTTTTTTTAATTAATGACCTTAATTGTAAAGACTTATACATTTTCACATTTTTTATTTAAAGCTCAATTTTTTAGATACTTTAATATTTTCATTGTCAGTATAATGTATTATTTTCGCAAGTGCTTTGTTGTGTTGAATTTGAACACATTTGTTGTACCTAATTTACAGTAAAAGTTATGTCTAAAAAATTGAGCTTTCAATAAAAAAATGTTAAGAAACATAAAAGTTTGCATATAAAATTTGATATCAAACGAACGTAAAACAAACGAAAAAGATTTTTTCAAAAAAGCAGCATAAAGTAAAACATTTGTTCTAATTTTCAAACTTTTATCTTTACAATTAAGATCAATCATTAAAAAACTCACTGAGAAACTAAGCATATTTATATAAACTTATTTTCTACCACTTGTTTGGTTCCTGCAATTTGGAACACCCTGTATATAGAGAGCATTCGTGTAAAGAGCATGAAGATTAGGATATAACGTTAAAAAACATTTAAACTTCATAAATATTATGGTAAAATTTAATTTTTCTCTATGTATCCATGGCAAAGTGAACTCCAAACTCCACCGACGTCTATTTTTGGTGTCGACAATACTAAATAAAATACTGCTTTAAGATACTACCCTAAAGTTTTTATGTGGGTTTAATTTTAGAAACAGCCTGCCTTCTAACTATAATATATTCAGCAGTAGAGTGACAGCTTTGCCTCGAGAAATTCTAAAGGAAACAATCAAAACAAGCAGATTTCAACTTATAACTCCTCTGAACTGATTTTTAAAAATTGTTTACAAGTGACAGGTTACGTCATAATAGAAATAGTAGAATATTATGAAAAATTATTCTGCTTCCAGTTGCTTAAGTTTCAGGAACTGTTGATATATCTAATCTGGTTTTAAAAAAAATCCGCTCTCCATGAAAATCTTTCTAAATTGATAGACGTCGACATTATTATTAGCATACAATAAAAATTTAAAGCATTACGAATGAAAATGTAAAATGATTCATATACAATGAAATGGCGAAGTATCGCAAATAAGCTATTTCCTAAAACAATTTAAATAAATTATTAATAGCAGTAAATACTTTTATATAAATCTTTGCAGTAGGTAACTTATCACAACTGAAAGGAAACTGGATAAAATGTAATATATTCGAAAGTACAGGAAATAATATAAAGCAGTGTTTTTTACTACACACTTGCAGTATTTTAAATACTTGCATACTTTATTTATATTTAAATCATTATATTATTATTTTCTTCAAATACTATACTATACACTTGACCGGACATTGATACATTCATATTGAGGCCATCAATTTTCGTCAAGATTATGATAATCTATTTATAATTTCTTAAATTAATCTGATTTCGCGTTTTGAAAAGTAGTATTTATAATCATATTTCATGTTAATCATTCATTAACAATATTAATAACAGCTCTTTACATATTTTAGTAACAATACTTAATTTCTAAACTACTTTATAAATAATAACAATAATTTTAAATTATATTTAATCACGAATTACCATCTGAGTATTTTATTCTAAAAATATGTTTTTAAAGAGTGGGTATGTTAGGATCTAATGCAAAATGAGAGCCTATCATAAGTGGCAGATATCTTTAGATTTGTTTGTTTTTTCTTAATGGTCATCAAAAGGCACTACATTTTTTCTAATTTGGACAACATTGTATAGTCTACGGTCTCCTAGATGTCAATGGTGACCTATGACAAATGGACAACCCTATATGGGGTCCGCCACTTAAAACTCATCACGTCTATATTTCCATTATCTTAGCGGCTCAGGTAGGTTTGTACATAAAATGCCTTTCAAGCAAACCAATTAATTTTACAAAATAGCAATCTTTGAAAGTTTATCTTCCAGGGCGGATTTTTTTAAACACACTGTATAAAAACATATTACGCTAACGAATATACCACAAAACGATCTTTAATTTGATATATGAGTCGATAGCTTTTGTTATTGTGGTATGCTAAAAAATTATCTTTGACTTTCAAAGTACAATGGCTTTAAAACAAAACATTATCGACACATTATACATTATATTTACGGCTTTGGAGTCTTATAATTAATTAAAGTTAAAAATACATTGTTATCTGGAAAGTATCAGTTTTATTTAAAATGGATATAAACAGCATGAAGCAGTACTTATTTTTTAGTTAAATTAGCAAAAGTGAGACCTTTACGCACAAAAATGTGGTACACATTGCTAAGCTGAAATTATGCCAAGCTATTTGCATGCATTTTCCAAATATCGTAATAGTATATTTTGTACACAGTATTAATATCTGGAAGTTTTTTGTATGTGAACTATAAACTTACTACAAAAGTTGGTAATATTCGTATCACTAGCATTTTACGTCCAGTAAATTTGTTTCACTTTAAAGGGGCGTTTTGTATAATATATCAGATGTTAGAGTAGTATTTAAACAACCACAATAGATTCACATTCAGTGCGGTAAGAAGAGGCAAAATTTTAATTATGCACCTATTACATTGTCACGTGTATAAGTCAAGCAGTTATTGCAGCAGAATTGTTACATACTCTTTTTAGTATTAGTCTTATACTCAACGTAATTTTTTAGGTCATCCGGAGTACAAACGACACATGTCCGTACCTTTAGACATAGCCAACTACAATTCGGACGGTACCGTGTTGAAAAAGGTAGCATCTTTAACATTGAGCAAGGCAGATTTAGAATCTAAAGTTACCAAACCAAAATTTGTACCTGAGAAGTTGGACTTTAAGCTATATGAGAAGTTTGAAGGTGAGTGAACACACTAAGGCTAAAAGTTGAGAACTCGAGTTTAGTATCATTATTACAGATTGTTTTCGGAATTCGACCTTTGCAGTGGTTTCGCTAAATGAGACCTCAGAGGCCTACGAAATCGATTTCAAATTAGTCTTACACTGAGGTTAGACTTTAGCGGTTGTGAAATTGCAGGGGCTACAACCAGTAGTTCAATTTACAGTTTATAGCAACTTACTCTTATTTTAAATAAACAAATAGCCTATTATTTTTCGGAAAATTGCATACGTCAAATTTTGAAAATAAAATCTAATTATTGGCAATATTTCTCATATTCACACCTCACCATCACCATCACCATCAACTTTCTTATAGTGCTCTTTTGCTAATTAGTTACCTAAGTAAAATTTGATAACAAGCATGACGAAATTTAGGTAAAGTGATCAAAATCAATTATTGTGGTCGAGCGGTTGAAGGCGTGTTTGTCATCTGCCGCAGGTACGAATCCTGCTGCCGGTAGACCGTAGATCACGTATCTCTCTCTGTGGGTATGGTAAGGTGGAAGAACGTTGGCTTGGATCAATGTGAGAGATTGATACCGGATGGCGTTTGACCATCCCCCTAATTAATGAGGATTTCCTGGATTTCCTCATTTCTGCACTGAATCGTCCTACAATTTTCCAAAATTATTAAGCAGATTTTTTTTCTAAACTATATTAAATGATCATTATTCAGACACAAATTTAAATTTCGCATACGTTTTGGCATCAATTTGCATTTAAAAAAAAATCTTTATTAACAAAATGTAGCAGTGGATGATGTTTAGAACCACAAAACTATTTAAAACAAAATGTAGAATTTATATTAGCGGATTTAATAGTTAATTGTTAGTTTTTTTATAATAAGAACTTCAGCAAACATAAAAATATGAATAAATGATTGGATATTTTTCAAAATTTAATTAGTAGAAAATTTTAAATTTACTATGTAAAATATAAGAGTTACTGAAAATGGATATTTTATAAAAATAAACCCGAAACGTACGTAAAACTGATGTAATATTGTTTTATTCATTTGACCTACAATACCGGGATATGAATACTGTTAATACATGCATGGTCAGGAACATTTCACAGAATAACAAAATGTAGATGATTATTCAAGGTAGTTCTAAAAGTAGTACCACAAATTTAACTGCGTTTTTTAGACCCCAAAATAAGATGGAAAGTCTATGTAAACATGTACTCTAAGACGCTTCATTTTTGACATACAGGGTGTCAAAGGTAAGTTCTCCATGACCGTTTTTAATTAGTATTTCCCAAACGAAGTTGACAGATAGTTCCGGTATAACCGGAAAGAACCGGAATTTTGTTAAAAAAATTGGAAGCAACGCTCTAGAAAGCTAAATTTTTACCCCTCCCTTCTAACCGTCTAATAAACGTGTTGCGTGAATGACCCTGTATCGACTGCTTTTTAACATTCGATAAATGGTTCAAAGTTTATGGAACTATTTACATATTGACAAAAGTATAGCGTAAAATTAGAAATAATATTTTTAAGCACAACTGTCTTCTTTATCTCAAATGTTATTAATAGATGCTGTAAAAGATAAAAAACAATTGTCTTAATTTAAATTAATATAACAATCTACAGATAATGTAGTAAGTATGTGGAAAATCCACGCTATTTGTTCACAATTAATATACGTACAAAAAAAATGTTCATATTTCTATGACAGTTGAATGTTGTTATAACACCCCATTCTTTCGAATTGCACTAGTAATATAATTCGAAATATGATTCCGAAAACTTTTCAACTATTTCCATACCTACTAGCAATTAAAATAGTAATAGTTTACATTTGTATATACTTACCTAGTTTATGTTTGTTTCGAATTGTAGGGACTAAACTTCAACAGGTGCTAGAACTTTTTAAAATAATAATATAAGTTCATATAAATATGGGTAAAGGCCTTAATTGTAGAGATAAAAATTTGAAATTTGCCACAAATATTTTTTATTTTATGCTGCTTTTTTGAAAAAATTTTTAGAACCTTATAATTGAGAAGTCCGATCCCTTTCTTCCCTCGAAATAGTTTTCAACATACGTCAAGGGTCTTGAAAATGTATAGTTTCTTTGATAGCAATTTTTTTTTTACTTAAAGCTCAATTTTTTAGATATTTTACATTTAAAAAAAATAATCGTAGTTTCAAGACCATAGACGTACTTACGTTGAAAAACAGAAAAACATTTAGACTTACTATGCATTTCCTCAGACATATTTAAATGAATTTATATTTTTAATATACAAGAATATAAGCATTTAAAGTTGCAGCAGCTAAAAATAGTCTCTAATTTATACATATTTTTTGTTAGAAAATCAAAACAGTAGCAGATACCACAGCCATAAGAATAACATAAGAATTTTAGCAGCTTTATAAAAATATAGTTGTCAGCAATAAAACTTTTACTAGTTTCGTACTTTAAACCCATTTAAATGTTTTATACGTAGTTATACAGGGTGTTCCTAAATAAGTGTCGCAACGGAAACCTGTAAATTCCCCTTGAAAAAAGAAACATTTTTTTCCTCTTCCATTTTTCTCTCCGGGCTTTCGTTTTCGAGATACACGGTGGCAAAACTTTATTTTTTTTTCAGTTTTTTTCCTATATCTTAGGAACCGTTTGAACTACAGGACTGAGCTTTTGTAAACACATTACCCCTATTAATAGCTACTTTTTCGCACCTTCTCGAATTCATTGGACGTGCCAGTGGTATCGGAAGGGTTTTTTCCCCCATAACTTTTACGCCACTGGAAAAATTTACATTTGACAGCCAATTCTGAAGCGCCAATGAATTTTACACAAAAATATTTCTCTTGGTTCATTGCTCTAAAGTCAACCGTTGTTTCCTTTTTCAAGAGGAATTTACAGTTTTCCGTTGCGACACTTATTTAGGAACACCTTGTATATGTACACATTTTTGCCCAAAGATTTTCTGGAAACGTATATGTTGCGTTTTTGTTCATGAAAGTCGTTATATTATACCACGGTTGATCTTTAGAGCAATTAAGAGATACAATATCGCTGACGTCAATAAGTTCAATTTTTAAATATCCAGTGAAATCTATAGCATATTTTTATCTGATGGATAATAGAAATCGAAACTGTATTGTTTACAACACCTGTGCAGTTAGTTTCAGCAAGACGGTTCACCGACTAGGTGTTATATTTCTCTTTAAATTAGATTCATATACGGTTGTAAATGCGTGTTTTCATTAGGAAGCGACAAGATGGTCGTCTGGAAATCAGGAAATTGTCTGACAGGAAAACGATCACCATTGTATGCTATTTTCCACAGAAGGAGAATGAAGGTTGGTAAGAGTTTGTTAAGCAAAATATTCAAGTAGGTACATTCTTTGTACTTTTTGATCGAAATTATTTATTCTATGATGAATATTATTTATATGAAAAGAAATAATACATGTAGGTACCAATTTTAATGTTCTTACATATAATGTATTGAAGAAAATAATTACAGGTAAACTTTAATGTTTTCCGGTTTTTATACAATTATTAAATTTTATTAGAAACGATTAACAAACAAAATATATCTGGATTTAAGTATGTATTGGACATAACATAAAGTAATTGATTCAATTTTAAGTTGTAAAATTTATAGTTATTGCTATCAATAAAAATAAAATTTGTGGACATATTGTTATTGTTGGAATTAAATATTTAATGTTACATAAATGTATTTATAAATGCATATACAGGGTGATCTGAAAGAATTGTTACATAGAGACACACCTACTGCATTTTTTCTTCAAAATCTTAGATACGATTGGAGTCAGCTTGCTATAGTAAAATATTGATAATAAAAAAGGTACAGGATGTTAAAGTTGGAATTAAAAAATTTAATTTTCGTAATAATTTCGTTTTCAATGCATGAAGGTAAAAATTTGGGAGTAGCATATTTCGTAAGAGGAAGTTTTATCGTAGTGTGCGCTAATAAAAACATAAATTATCCTGTTGATATTAAAATACAAAGTAAAAAACTAAATGCTTAAGGAAGAAAAGGAAATATTTCAATGTAATTCTCCAATTGTCCATCATTGGTTTCAATTGTAATATTTTGAAGTAAAAAAAAAATTATGTGTCTCTATGGACCTACCTATGAACTACTCTGTATGTTTATAATGTACTTTATGATAATAGTTGACGTAAGAGTCGCGATGTCTAGCAGAATTGACGATTGATTAATCATACATGTACTTACGTATTACTGATAGTGTCAAGGTCGATCAAAAGACCTTTAATTAGGTGCTTAATTTATCTATAGACTATCTGGCTTAAACTGACATATTTATATATCATCCATATATAAAGTTATGAAAAAAACACTTAGATACATACTAAACATAAAAATATTCAAGGAACTTTTATAAAAAATCTAAATAATGTAATCACGACGGTAAATATTGATAGTATCAATCATTTTATTAACAAATTGTTACGTATATATAAACATGTTCTGGATTTGCACACATTATCAAACACAGTATATCCAGATTAAAGTGTACAAAAAGCAAAACATTTTTATCTTTACTTTTCGAAAACAAATTCTTTCAATAGAAAGTTTTCCTTGATTTTAAATTAAAGTTGTAAAGAATATTTTGCATGTACTTATTTTTGACGATACGACAAAATACTATTAAAGTTGTTTATAACTAAATACTTTCAAGTTTCAATTTACAACTTATCATAGCTGCTGGTTTTACAGCGGACCAGTACCATGCAGAAGTGTATTTTTTAAATTATTTTCGAACTGCTCTTTTTTATTTATTTTTTTAATTATATTTTTGTTATATTAAACATGTTTTGCTTCCTTCTCACTATGCATATAATTAACACATCTTATCTAGAGATATTACGTTACGATGTTATCAAATACTTAGCAAAACAAAGATTTCACTATCGGGCAAACCATACCGGCTCGTATATTTTGCAATTAAACCCGCTCATTGAAAAAAGTAAAAGTATACTATTAGTACGTCATTAAGCAGACTCAACGAATTATTTTTCTTACGCCCTTTTATTTTTTATGCGTTCATTTAGAACGCGGAAACAAAAATCTAGTTAGATATGCTCTCTGAATACACCAAACAACGTGATCAGCAGCCCATGTATCCTTAGAATGATGAATATGCACGACAATGCTCATTTGATGGTGCAGTTTCGCTGACTAAGTTCTGTTTTATGTTTTATCCATGAAATCCACCGGGTAAGTCATTATTGGAGAGAAAATTGTACATCCAAGCTATAACTAAGTTGGTGGTGATGTGAATGTGGGTTACTTGTAATAACATAACATGCCATGAAGAGCATACTCGTTAATAATTCAGATTTTATGGTCATTTTCCCGTCCAATGTTGAAGCAATGAACTCATTTTTTTAAAGGTCATATGCTGGTGAATTGGTATTTGTCCGAGTTCAGTGAGGACCATCATGTCGCCCAGCTTCTGAATGAACATGACTTCAAAATTTTGGCGCTGCAGTTTTGTACGCACATGCTAGCAGCAGGTGTTTTGAAGCAGATACCTGATAAAGACGTCCCAATGTACAATATATTTAAGGTAAGTGAAGCTCGTTTAACTTTTGTTAAAAACTATGATCCTAAGTATACATTACAAAAAAAATGTTGAAGCCGTGTTCTTGAAACAATGTTTTCTACAAGTACAAATAATTTTAGACATTTAACAACTGAACCTAGAATCAGAATATAGAGCTTGTCAAATAATAGTAATGTTCAAAGGCAACGCAATAGAACGAATATATAACGAAAGAAGGCGGTGTAACCAACAAATATTTAGGTGCAGAAATTTTTCAAAGTACTTATGTACGTATTTTTTTAAATTCAACTGTTGGTGTAAATATTGTTATAGCATACAGTTAAATAGATCTGCATATAAGATTGTTCGCCTTTGTTTATTATACATATATTTAAGTATGTAAAAATATCTGTTAAAATCTAGGGTTAGAATAGGAAAATAACGCTTGTTAAACGTTTTTATTTTATATTAGTTGTATTTCAAGATTTCTATACCTAAAAAACACCACATATTTGCTCATTTAAACTACTTTTTTAAACTGTCACTGACTTCTGACGGTAGTGTAACGGTTCAACTTGCGACGTTGCCAAATTTAAATATTTTCCTAGTACTTATGGTAATGATAGAATCTGTAAATACTCGCGACAAGAATTCAGACGAACAAATGAATAATTCATTATATTTTCATCAAAATATTTAAGATACTGCAACTGACAGTTATAAAACTATATGCTACACTAAAAGTTTGCTTTATATATTGCACAAAATTGAAAAAAATGATTGTTTTTAACGCGACCAAATTTCGAAAATTACGTTGACAATAAAAACAAATGTGTAACGTCAGCCGTGACGTAAAACGTCTGAATTCTTGACGCGAGTATATAAATTATTTTTTAAATGTGCAATTAACATATTAAGTTTTAGTTTAAAATATTTAATATTGAGATGTCTTTAAAAAAATGAGATAAAAAACAAATAATCACTAGGTAAATTATTAAGAGAGACTAAAAAGTATTTCGTATTCAAATACTGACAGTAATACAAAAAAACCTCGTGCTGTCGACAAAAACAGTTCGAGACATATACAGTGATAATAATTCGGCAACAGTGAATCTTGACCTACCGTATTTAGGTCAATAGTTTTGTTTTCAATGCAAAGCAATTTAGGTTGGATGCAACTAAATTCCAGAAACTTTCCTACCAGGAACAATTAATAATGAAAGAGCACGGTCGTTCCTTGCTACACAGAACCGTGGAAACATTTATAAAGACATTTTAAGAAACCATTGGATTTGTGTGTGTGTGTTTTTCGATTTTCTGTCTTTTAGGCCTTTCGAATACGTGGTTAAAATTAATGACTATGAATCAACCTGTATATGTATATTCATGTGTCACATTGCACTGTTACATTATGTCACGTTTTCAGCCTGACTGCATGTACTACTGGAGCCATGCTGAGGCTCCGATATCAATTCCACAAACCCCCGGACGGCTGACCGCCCTCTCGTGGCCGCCAACATCGCCATCCGACGTATTCACCTCGCCAAGCACAAACGAAGCAATAAATTCGATATTGACGGATGTTCCGCCCCCAGAAAGCAACCTATTGTCGGATGCCTTCGATCACATTAACAAGCCGAGAGCACAGGAATTCAAAAGCTCCGCCAGGGACGTGGAAATCCTCTCCTTGGAGGAAGAGATAAAACGCTTAAAACAGGAAGTGGAAAAGTACAGAACCCTAATACAGATACAAACCTTAACCACGAACGCTGTTATGGATTTTAGTTCGCCCGTTGAAGAGAATAAATCTTTTATTAAGAGCTGTGATAATTTATTTAATGTAAGTAGACTAAGCAAGAGTGACAATAAGTTAAATGAATTGAACGAGGTAAATAAAGCTGCACATATTAACGCAGAGGCACAAGTAAATACAGATATTAAATTAAAACAGAGTATTTCAACACAAACAGATGAACTGCTGGTAAATGTTGCACAAGAAACACAAACGGAAGATGATACACACAGAAGTTCGAAAGGAACGCAAATCAATAAAGCAGATTCCCATACATCATCAGAGGTTCCTATTCATCCGGTTAAAACTGAAGCAACACCTTCAACACTTGGCAGCACAAACGACAGTTCTATTCCTCCTCCACCTCCCCTGCCAATGCCAGAACAAACATCTCCTTCACCACCATCAAATTCCGTTGCTCCTCCTCCGCCTCCAATGCCAGAAATAGTAGCACCACCCCCTCCACCAATGCCAGGAATGGCGGGACCACCTACACCTCCTATGCCAGGAATGGTAGGACCTCCTCCTCCACCAATGCCAGGATCAGTAGGAGCTCCTCCTCCACCAATGCCAGGAACAGCGGGTCCTCCCCCTCCACCAATGCCAGGAATGGCGGGGCCTCCCCCTCCACCCATGCCAGGAACGGTAGGTCCGCCCCCTCCGCCAATGCCGGGGATGTCTGGTCCCCCTCCACCTCCTATGCCTGGAATGACAGCACCCCCACCGCCACCTGCACCAGGCGTTGGACCTCCTCCACCACCACCTCCTGGAGGACCAGTTCCATTACCAGCGCCACCTGTCGGAGGATGGAACACCCAAAAAGCAGGTATATACGCTTTCTATCAAATTTCGACCAAACCATCATGTTTGTCTCTTAGATGCTGGAATTTTGTACCTTTGTTTTTGTTCCTCTCATAAAATCTTGCAATTTTGATAATAGAATAGAGCATTCATTTGTCTAAATGTTAGTAAATGTTGTATGTTACATTACATTCCCATACTTTCCATATACATCAATCAAATATAAACAATGTAACAATATAATACATAATATATTCTTTTAATACTGTTTTATGTGGCATCATAAATCATTCATTTTTGAATATTACAGTTTCCAGTAAAGGGTGTCCAAACAATGTTTAATGTTTATAATTTCTTAAAATTTACTATTGTATAAAAAAATTGTTCAAACAATAGTTTTTTGCACTTTTGGGAATTTATTTCGGAGCCAGTAATTTCGTTGTCATGGTAAAAAATCCTGTTTTTTTTTTTCAATGGCATCACACTATTATCTGTTCTTTTATACAGGGTGTTTTTAAGAAGTTAGAAAGATTATTCCTTACATACCGGGCACCCTGTATAATTAGTAGGTACAACAAAAATACCATTGAATTCGAAACCTGCCTTAATTGCAACATAATTCCATGTGAGCACTATAAAAACTAAATCAATTTTTTTTTTGGTTTGAAAATATCACACGCATTGATTTTCCGTTTCACACTCAAGCGAAGTCATATTACAGGAACTTAAAGCCTAGTTTAATTAAATTTTAATACCGCCTAATCTCATGCTATGCCCGTCCAATAACACATAATTCAATTTGGACGGCCCTTTATATCTATTTTATGTCGAACGAAAGGTTACAATCAACTAATCTAGGAATTACTATCCTATAAAAAGGTTATTTTTGTTTCTGCCCATATCATGCACTCACAGGCATGTCAATATCAGAGTTATTGAATAAGTTACGGGATTTTGGCCATATACCTACAAAATTTTAACAAACTACTATCGAAATAAATGAAATAGAGCCCTGAGTTTGGAAACCGATATTAAGAAAACGCAGGGGCGAAAAAAATTGAAATTTGGACCAGATATTCCTCACTATTACTCTATTGTGTGATAAAATTGCAAATATACAGGGTGTCCGGAGAGTAATGGGACACAGCTTGAACATAGCTTCCTGTCATCAAATAGAACTGATTTAGACAAATTTAGCTTAGTCCAAAAGTGCTTTAATTAGAAGTTACAGGGCTTCAAAAAAAATTGTTTTCTTATTATGGGCATAATTAAGAAACGAAACGTTGAATCATGTTGAAATTTGGTATAGTTATGTTTTAAATAAGTACAAGCATTGTGAAGGAGTCAATAATGCTGCATATTGTAGGGGGCGCTCTTGGCAGTTTTTTTTGTAACTCATTTTTATTGTATCTTTTTTGTTAGTCCTATTCTGATACGCTTGACGGAAAATCATGATGAAGAAATTAATTTTGCGTAAAAAAGCTATCCATGTACCTTCTTTCTCCTCGTCCATTAAATTGATTTTGACAGTAAACAGTAATCATATCTGATATCTGCCGTTCTGTGTTGGAAAACTGTTTACGTCGAGGTATGTTTTCAAAATTTGACAAAATAATACAAATAATTTGAAATTATTTACACATTACATTTACACTTTACACAACTACACAAAGATAATTACTAACTCAGTACAATAATTAATATTAATCTGACAGGCTATTGATCAAATTTTATCTAATTTAAGCGTATCAGCGTCAGTTTGACAAATGGTAACTTGATCGAAATAGAAAATTTATTTCTATTTTAATGTGCGGAACTGTTCAAATGCGTCTTTACCGAAAACGGTGCATTTTATCAACATGGAACAAGTATAGCTTTTCCACGCAAAATTAATTTAATTAATTTTCAGACACGTGTATCACATTAGGACCAACAAAAAAGATGCGATAAAAATTAATTGCAAAAAACTGCCAAGAGCCCTCTACGATATGCGGCACTACGTACTACTTCACAATGCTTGTACTTATCTAAAACATAACTGTACCAAATTTGAACATGATTGCCGTTTCGTTTATTAATTATGCCCATAACAAGAAAACATTTTTTTTCTTTGAAGCTGTAACTTCTAAACGAGGCACTTTTGAACTAAAATAAGTTTGTCTAAATCAGTTCTATTTGATCACAGGAAGCTATGTTTAAGCTGGGTCCCGTTACTTTCCGGACACCCCGTATAGTTTCGTTGTCCTATTTTTTAGTTATTAATGAAAATGTTGAAAAAATCACAGTTTTCTGCCTACAAACCTACTAAATTGATACCTCTTACTTTAACTCGTCGTACCTATTTTTTATTCTTTTGTTAATTGATGAAAAAATTACAAATTTTTATGGGTGCGCGGCATGTGGAAGACGTTCAGCGAGGTCGATAATTGCTGTAGTAAGCAGTGGTGGCTCAAATATTTTATTTTTAGAATAATTTTTTGGCTTGTTTCATTTTCATTTTTTTGCCCCTACGTTTTCTTAATATCGGTTTCCAATCTCAGGGGTCTATTTCGTTTATTTCAATAGTAATAATCAGTAATACTGATTTATACATTATAATGAACTGGTTACAGTGACTGAGGTTTTTGGAACTAAAATTATATGACTTCGATTGACTTGTGTGCGTTACCATGATCATGTTACGTTCATATGTTTTGTATTTTGTTAAGTTGTAGTACTGAGAATGCACCTTTCCTTCTTTATGTTTGTGTAGTGGCCCCACCAGTTCCAGCGTTTTTAGGTAAGAGGAGATAATTTTTTTTTGTTTTGCCGCTTGATGCTGGGCAGCTCGAATAACTTTGGGTATTATATCTGTTAACCATCCGTGTTCCTCTTTGCTTAAAAACTAATTATTTATTAGAAACAAACTAACAAATCTTGATCAACCTCATAGATGAACATTTTTTCAAAAATTTAATTTAAGTGCTACAAACTGATTCCTGTAACTATAAAGTATTTTTTTTGACTACTACTTTATCCATAATGACCTAATTGGCATTTGATTCACACTTTTAAAAACTTACACTTTATTTTCTAGAGAAATAAATTCGGCTTTATTTCACTATGATTTAAGCTTGGATTTAAGCAAGTCTTATTGCACAGTTAGTAAAATCGAGGGATAATTAACACAATTAATACAATAATAAATAGAAATAAAACACTTTTAAATGCATCTCTTAAATCGATATCTGCAATTATAGAAACTTTGTAGACATGCATTAGTTTAACTACGACTTTTTACAAGTCATTCTCTTATGAATAACACGTAACGTAATATTTATGTTATGATATGATATATGAAACTAATAAGAACATTGGTATTGTATTCAAAAATAGTATATCATATACAGGTATATTAATTATTGTGAAGTGTCTACCTAATATTCTATGAACCCGTATCTTATCAAATAAAAAAAGTGCAACTAATGTTCTATTGATATGATACTATATGATACATACACCTACCTACGTGACATATATCTTGTATCATTGCAGAAGAAAAAAATAAAAAATCCCCACTTCTATTATTAAATTTCAAATTTTATTTTCTTCAACGCAGAACAAAAATTGGAGTATAAATAGCATTATAATTATTTCTACAAAAACAAATAACTAATTTTCCGTAAAAGTGAATGGTGACCTACAAATTGTGACGGTATAAACAAGGTTAAATTTCCGATGCTAATTTTCCTATAAACAAGAGATTTCGTAGTGAATCCAATTTTTAAGTACTTGTAGAAAACCTTAGTTACAGAAATCTAGCGCTCAAATTGTTTTTTACTCAGATATGAATAAAAAATTTAAAGACAGTTTTTACTTGAAAACTTTTAGTTGTCTGTATTCTAAATTTGGTATTTATTCTGACGATGTACTTGTACACTGTATGTAGTATATATACTTAGTTTTACTATCCGAAAAAGGGGGTTATGTATTTTCGCGATCAACATTGAAATAAACGGTAAGATATCAGGAAATAAAAATGTCTTATAGATTTTAATGAGTATAGCCAAATGAAAGTATTGTTGAAGCTATAACAAAGTTTCAGTTCTCAAGTTGATCAATGAAGAAAAGTTAAGGAAGTGTTAACAGATGTAATACACACGCTGTATCAAATGCTTTTGGGTGCTTCTTCAACGTGACTAACACCAAACACAAATAACAAATCTCGCTCCTTTCAGCAATGAGGAAACCTACCATAAACCCAGCTGTACCCATGAAACCGCTCTACTGGACCAGGATCATAGCCCCTCCCGACGTCACTGATTCCCCTCAGGACAATGCTCTTTGGAAGGAAATAGAAGAGCTACCTTTGGACGCTTTATCTGACTTTACCGAGTTGTTCTCCAGGCAAGTAGTGACTAGAAAACCGACATTTAAGAAGCTGGAAGAGAAGGCAAAAGTGGAAGCGGTCAAATTGTTGGACAGCAAAAGGTCTCAGAACGTCGGCATACTCGCTCAAAGTCTTCGGGCCGACATCCAAGAGATAGAGAACGCCATTTACAATTTCGACACCTCCATTATCAGCTTGGAGGCTCTACAGCAGATTTACGAAGTAGTAAGTTTGTTACGTATGTATATTTTTATGATAAAGGTAGTAAATTAGATAGTAAGTACTTAGGTGCACATTTCTTCTAACAGAAGTGAAAGAAGGGGAAAATTTACAGTAAGAAAAATGAACAATATAAATATAAAACAATTACTGTAGAACTAATGCTATAAGTTGAAAGTATATTGTATTACAAATACATCAGCAGTTTAAAATAAATTGGCAATTTTATTTAGAGTATCATCTGGGAAAGTGTACTTTGAAAACAATTGAATGAAAGTGGAGAAAAAGAAAGAAGCAAAAACGCATCCTTTTATGAGAAAGTAGACATTTAATTTAATTTTTAAGCTCGGTGGAATAACATTCGGACTGGTCATCAGTGATCAGACGGGACTGATGCCTCGAGGATAATTAACGGTTCTTCTTCTTTTCAGCGGGCAAATTCTGAGGAATTAGAATTAATTAAAGGCCATTTATCATCCAAACCTGACGTCCCTCTGGATAAACCGGAGCAGTTTTTGTACGAACTGTCTGAGATATCCCATTTTGCCGAGCGGATATCCTGCCTCATGTTCCAGGTGGAGTTTGACGACTCCATTAGCACAATTGGGAACACCTTAACTAATATTAAGACAACCTGCGAGGTAAGACCGTCATCTTATTTAATAAGTATGGGAAGCAGCGCTCGAACTTGTCCAAATTGAACATTCTTATTATAATCAAACGTAGAGTTGCGTCACTATAGAGATTTTGCACAGCTTTAACCAGCACATTTAAAATATTCAAAATACATAAGTTATGCTATCATTGTGTAGTGATTTTGAAATATACTTTATAAAATAATAATCAGCCCAACATAGAAAAGAATAAGTAAATAACACACAAGATTAAAATATGACAAATTACTCAAATTTAAGATCTAATGGTTCTAGACGTCATTGAGAAATTTCAGAACTCAATAACACAACTGTGCAAGTTTGTATAAACTTTTTTAAATTTTTAGATGGCGTGTTTAGCTTACTTGATGTTGCTGTTATTTTCCAAATAGTTTTAAAATTATTAATGTAGCAACATGATTTCAGTATCTGGTAAACAGTGGCGAGTTGAAGGAGGTCATGGCGATAATCCTGACCCTGGGAAATTATATGAATGGGGGAAATATGACCCGAGGACAAGCAGACGGCTTTGGTTTGGAGATATTATCCAAATTGAAGGATGTAAAGTCAAAGGATTCAAAAATAACACTCTTGCACTACATTGTAAGAATGTATATGAAAAAAATTGAAAACCCTTTTGAACCCAGCTTGCCACTACCTGTACCTGAACCCGGCGATATAAAAAGGGCGGCATCTGTGAATTTTGATGATCTCAGGGTGGATTTACAGAAGCTACAGAATCAGTTAGATGGTAAGAAGATGTGATTTAGATAAAAAAGGATTTTGGTTAAGATTTAAATATTCTTGTGATTTATCCTTCATATAAAAGTGAATACCAATATCATAAACATTATAAACCGGTTATTTGATTTAATCTATTTTTAACGACACTGTTCCTTGCAGCATGCGAAAAGAAGTCTCAAAAAATTATTGAAGCTTCTAGTCCAGAGAATCTTCAGCCGTTCAAGGATAAGATGACTACCTTCCTGGAAAATTCAAAGAAGCAGTTAACCACGGAATTTGAATCTCTCGAAGAATGCCACAAGCAATTTATTTCCACAATGAAATTTTATCTTTTCAAGCCCAAATCTGGTACGTTAGAAGCTTTCCCGCCAAATTCGTTCTTTGAGCTGTGGCTGCAGTTTTGCGTAGATTTTAAGGATATATTTAAGAAGGAACTAATTAGGCTTGAAAAGGAAAAGTAAGCTACTGGAAACGAAAATTGTATTATTTTTATTTATAAAAATTGTTTTTAGGATACAAGAAATTAAAAGGAAAGAATTCGAGCGTATGTCCGAGGGTGTCAAAATCAAAGAAAGAGAGAATGGACTTAAAGCAAAAATTAAAAGATTACAAGCCAAACAAAAGAGAGAGACCAATAATTAATTCTTATTTTTAATTGCGCAGTTTTTTAAACAATTTATTTATTTTGTCGAATATTTTATTTGTATATGTACGCATTTGTTACGATTTTTTAAAGTCTATATGAAAATATAAAATTATTTTTATAAAATGATGTTTTTATTTTTATCATAAGTATCGCACTAATAAAAAATACCTAATTTTAAACATATTCCTAGTATTTATTTGATTATAAATAACGATAAGTTCCTTTTGAGTTCATTGTGCGTCACAATATATTTATTTACTTATATTTTACTTCATATTTTAACTTGCATAACTCCACAAAACATTTAGCCAAATATTAGTCAAAATGTGCTCTACCCTGTTCTCCAGTTTAGGGAACATGGCCTACGAACAAGTTCTGAACGCACTCTGGTAAGTGTCAACCTCACATTTTCTGAACGTATTTAGGTTGTAGGTTGAAGTTTACAAAGTAATAATAAATATAATATAAATATGAACGTTCAAAAAGTAATGATCCTTCGAGGTATGACTTAAATTTATTTATATAAATTACACACTATCTAAATTTTATTTTTAGTACCCGCAACCCTATTTCTACAAAAATGTGGCTTGAAACATTTTCCACCTCCTGCAAAATATGAAAGTAAGTAAAATATCGGTTCCTACAAACTTACTCAGTTCATACATTATGTTATAATCCCCTATTTCCTTAGATATCGAAATCCCCGAGAAACCAAAACTGAGAGTTATGGAAAAAGTTCCGCAAATGCCTCCTAACGTAAAAGCTCCCAAAATGCAAAAGAAATTGAGGTTAATGCGAGGCCCTGAAACTGTCCATAACTTTTTACAGCACAAGCAGTATGGAATAATGGTACAAAGACGTCGTTTGGAAAAATGTAATATAAATAAATCGATACTTTTAGGCTCTGGGCGGAGGGAGGCTGAAATGGGGCCACTACGAGATGATGCGTCTTACAATAGGTCGCAAAATGGATACAGACAGAATGTTTGCTGTGTGGAGAGTTGATGCACCCTGGCAGCCCGTCACGAAAAAAGGACAGGGACAGAGAATGGGCCGCGGCAAGGGCGCAATTGATCATTATGTAACACCCGTAAAAGCAGGTTAGTACTTAATCTAAAACAGTATATAAGTCTGAAATACTATTAGTAGTAATTATTGAATATTTAAACGCATTATTGTTTAACCCTAAGCACATTATTTATTTATTTAGAAATAAAATGTCCAACGGGTATACAGCCAATAACAGGGCAAGTTTACATAGTATTTCATGCAAACAATGGCTTACATTACATTACGTTATATTATTGGTTTTATAAACTTCGCTATTTTTTATTTTAACGTTTGTAGGCCTTCCAAATCCAGAGGGCATTACAATCGATGCCTCAAATCTAAGAAATTAAGCATGTATCATTACGATTTGTTACATTTATACTTATACTACCTTATTAAAACAGTATAAGTAAGAAATGACCTCTTTTTCTGGTACAGATTCTTAGATCTAGCGGTGTCGACCGCAATTCTGATAAATGTCAAATGTTGTGTGTGAAATCAACAAGAGGGACGTTCCTGCTCCTATACAGGGTGTTAAAGTTGGAATTTAAATAATGATTTTTTTAATAATTACATTGTCTTTGAATGTTTTAACTTAAAAATTTGGTAATATATATTTTTGGATATAAGAAATCATAATTTGTTGTCTATTTCAACGTATCTCCTAGTGGGCTCCACATCCCCTATATTTGTTACGTGATTGTGAGCGTGTCTTTTTTGACCCTAATATTATTCCATTTTTTATTAAATTTTTTTTAACCTATATGGTTTTTGAGGAAAAATAGGTACACTTATCATTAATCTCAGAAATTGGCAATTTTCAAGAAAATAGCTTTTCAACAATCAGCTGCATAGTTCATTTTACAATATTTTAATTATCTCGAAAATGATCAATTTCTAAGACTAATGACAAGTACTTATACATTTTTTCCTCAAAAACAAAATGTAGGTTTAAGATTTTTTTTATAACAAGTGTGGTAACATTAGATCCAAAACGTTATGCTCACATTTACGTCTCAAATATGGCGCCCTATAAGGAACAAGTTGAAAGACAACAGATTATAATTCTAGTATGCACATATACTCGCGTCAAGAATTCAGACGTCTTACGTCACAGCTGACGTTACACATTTGTTTTTATTGTCGTTATTTTCGATATTTGGTTGCGTTAAAAACTATCATTTTTTGCAATTTAGTGCATTATATAATGCAAACTTTTAGTGTAGTAAATACTTTTATTACTATCAGTTGCAGTTTCTTAAATATTTTGATAAAAATATATTGAATTATTCATTTGTTTATATGACGTAAGTCGTCTGAATTCTTGTCGCGAGTATACTAGACATTTATTCTAGTATGTACATTACGTCTTCCTCTGAATTTTACTTAAAGCATAAGATTTGGTATTGGTATTTCTACTCAAGCAAGTTGTTTTTTATATTTTTTTATTTTGTTGTCGATATCTTACAAAATTAAAAATTATAGGTATTACCACCAAAACGTGTAGTGAACAACCTCATCTTAATTTAGACCAGTTTTTCTTTGTAAAGATTAAGTTATATGTCCCGTTTATATTTAAAAATAAAATTGGGAGATAAGGTTCTTGAGGAATACATACATAAAAAAAGAACTAATATACCTTTTTTATTATCCTTCGGCATTTGTAAAACCATAAGTTTCTTTTTAAATATAAACGGGATATTATGTGCAAACTTTACTAAATTTAAGATAATGAAACTGTTTTCACTTAAAGGTCGTATAATCCTGGAACTGGGAGGAAAGTGTGAATATATAGAAGTTAAGAGCTTCTTAGAAGACATAGCCATGAAGTTACCTTTCAAAGCAATGGCCGTATCTCAAGAAATTTTAGACGAGATGAAAGCAAAAGAAGAATGGGAAGAAGAGAACAACCAGAACCCTTACACTATGAAATACATTATTCAAAACAATATGGGAGGTTGCAGTCGATGGCTTTCGCCGTACGATTACAAATTTTTAGGGAAATATATATAAAAACTTTTAATAAAAAAATACGTAATTATTTTTTATGTATTAATACATGGAAGTAAACGTTACTTTCCGTTCTTACAATCATTTTCTTCAGAAGGCAAGTCTAACGGAAAATTTCCTACTTCCATCTGATTCTCCCACCGTGACACCCATTCGTTGGGACATATGGATTTGAAAATTTTGGCAAATTGTTCACAGCACTCGTTTCTGAAATACCGATACGTAAATATCTCTATCTAGAATTATAAGTGATGGGCAAACTCGAATTAAATTTAATTATTAATTTGATTATTGAAATAACCTTTAGGTACAGATTATCAGTATTTGAATTATGTGACGTCACATTAGTATGCAACACACGGTACATTCTGTCATAAAAAATTACGTTGCAGTCAAGTGTCATTATATTGAACGATTCTTATGGAACGTATAATTAAGGATCAAATTATCTGACTGAAAAATGAACGTTGGAATTTAATTTATTTCTCCGTTAATAGAAATATTTAATAAATTTCTTCACTTGAATTCGACAGAAAGATGTCGTTTGCTAGTTTTGAACCAATTATTCTAAAATATGTTTCTTTCAACGTTTCAAAATTTAATTATTTGATTTATTAAAATCATTCCAAACCGACGATTTCCTTTTCGAAGATGGTGGATTAATATTCAATCACTACTTTTTAGTAAGTAATTTCAAAGTTGCTAACCTGACTTGAATTCATTTCACATCATTATTCATCCAATTTTAGTTATTAGTTAATATATAAGGTAACGTTTTATCCACGACCACGGCCAAAGCCGGTCAATTAGGAGAGTGAGAGCAGTATGACAGCATGTGAAAAATTATGGTTTTGAAAAACCTCATATTTGAGAAACTTATCTTAATCAAGAATATTGATTGTCAGAATACTAGAATGTCTTGGAATCGTTTCTATGACATGTGTCTGCTTATTTGTCAATAAGAGTGAAAAAATTTGCAAAATTCACAAAAAAAATGAGTGAGAATGGTTAGAATTTCTTCCGGCAGAAATCCAGCAAGAAGCAACATTACGTATGTTACCAGCGAAAAGCAAAAGTGTGTACAAGAGGGAATTGGTGCAATTCGGTAACTGATGAACAAAAGAGGCATAGGAGAAGGAGCAATTACTACTATCCTGCTTTTTTAATGTAGAGAAACGATTTGCTGCCTCGTCGATGTGGACAAAATATTCCATACTAAAATCAATGTTGAACTTGCACAAAGGCATTGATATTTCAAAGTGTTTTAAGCTTACTTCATATTTGAAAGTAGAATCAAGAAATTATAAAACAAAGAAGGCAAAGATACTGGAGAGAAACCAAATCAAGGAATTAAAAAAAAGCACTGGATGACAAATATTTACAAGTTAAGGTAGAAGGTTTTTCAACTCGTTACAGTTTGCAACAATCATGGGAGTCTCAGCTGCTTGTCGATGCAACAAATTAACCTTTTTGAATGTTACCCATCTCCAAGACAAAAGCAATTACCTATACGTACTCATGCCGGATACGAAAAGAAATAATTCAAGAAGTTTCACGAACATGCAAAAAGCTTTTTCAGTCAATGCTGTAAAAATGTGTCAAAAATACATCGATCGACCTAAAAATGGGAAATTTCTCTTGCAATATGTGGCTGGAAAATGTATTACACAACATGTAGGCATCAACACAATTTCGAAAACGTTTTCAAAACTGACTGCATTTTACCTGGCAAAGTTGTGGGCCCCTCCGGACCTTCAGGAACTTTTTATCGAGTGAATTTAAATAATCCTGGTCAAAATAACAAGATCGTTTTTGAAATAAATGTTAATAATAATAATTCTAAATAAAATGCTATAAAATCAAAGCATGGTATTATAAATTCTAATCCATTACTGTGTTAAAGGCCATTTAATCCATGGAAAACAGACGTATTAAACCTTTTTAATATAGTGGTCATGGATAAACATAAAAATTGGAGTCTACAGTACCTACGTGATTATACAGTACATCCTATTCGATACAATTGCATAGTACTGGTTGCATAAGCTTAAAGGTTTGGATTATTAAAATAATCAAATCGGAAAAATCCGATTTTGAAATTTGCCGACTATGCCCATCACTAAAAATCGTCTAATTCTAAGTTTTATATCAGTCTTACTCCTGTCCTAGCAGTCTACGGCATCTATGATAGTCCACGAATGTGGCAAAGCACCAATTCGCAACGTTAGTGCTCTGAAACCTTGGATCTGGTTGTACGGTCTCTGTCGGTTGTTCCTCCTCTTGTTGTGGTTCCGATTCTGCTTGTTCTGGTTCTTCCTCGCTCATATTGGAAGGAATATTAATACTGATATGCTATTTACGCATCACTTTGTTTTTTAAATCAACACACTTAATTTGGCCTTGTCACTGGAATTTTTGTTTCTCCTCAAATAATTCCTTTGATGTAAGTTGTTCACATCTTTTACTCAATTAACTTGTTTATGACATAAACCCATCGATTTAACAAGTCCAAAAAGACATCACTGCCAAATTTAAATGTCACATGTCATAGGCATCTTACTGTATACACAACAATTCATGATGTATAGCATGGCTAGATTTACTTTAGAGTTTTAAAATAATTAAATTAAAATTTTGTATGCTTACTGCCATTCTACATGGTGCGCTCAATTACTGCTCATTGCTAAGTGCTTGTCAAGTACTGCTAGGTACTTACTTTATTTCTGCAGGCTCTCTTTCTACCACAGACCTTTGCACTACAGCTTAAAAGCACCTATTATGCTGTTTTAAAAATAGTAAAAAATTGTGTTTTCACTTTAAAAGTGAGAAAGAAATTAAAGTAGCAACAAATTTTGTTTACACTTGCAGAATATTTCCAACGTCTTAATCAGAGCCAGATGATCCGTTATAGGCTAGCTATAGTTTAGAGGCCCATGGGTTGAGGAGCCGTTGGGTGGTTTTGTAAAGAAAAAAATTCCTTGAAAAAATGAAAAAAGTAAATTTACCTAATCAAGCCAACGATATAGACATATTATTAACATATTTTTACTTAAATAAAGGAATTTAATAATAACTATTTCATTTAAATCGAGCTGTTAATGAAAGCAAATGTACTCCAAGACCAATTTAGAATAATTATCTTCCATGTTATTCAATGAGCACCACCATAACATCATGGAACTCAAATCATCACTTCTATTTAAGTTCGAAGAAAATTTTAAATCATCAGCAAATAATACAAACTTACAGTTGTTTATGCTGCTTGAAATATCATTGACAAATAACAAAAATAAAATTAGTCCCAATAATCCTGCATTAGTATTGCTAGACCTTGTTTTAGTACTGCCACGTCTTGTCTTCATAACACCAAGCCTGTTTTAGTACTGTCATGTCTTGCCTAGATACTACGAGGTACTACCTTATGTACTGCTACTATGTTGTATGCCTACTGCTACAGATGAGAGACCTCTTGGCTTCAATATTGTCCAACGTAATAAAGTCATTTGGTGTATTGTACAATATATTTGGTATTGTGTATAGTTTGTTTCATTGTCATATTATTTTTTATAAATAATGTTCATTTAATATTTGTGGGTGTGTAAACAAAATTGGTACATTTTACCTACCGGTACATACCTATAGGATGCTTGCTCGATCCCCAGATCCTAATCATCTAGCTAGACTTTTGTTTGAAGAACCATATGAAAAGTTTAGTGTATTTTAATGTTGCTACTAAAGAAAAAAAAGTTCTTATAAACTCACGCAAATAGGAAACATCCTGTAAGTATATATTAATATGATTTCTAGAATTATTACGAAAAAATAGCATTTTAATTTGGCGATCAAAAAATATTTACGCTAAGTAATCTAAGAAGATTTGATACGCAAAAACATTCAAAATCGCACAACTCATTCAAATTATACAAAAGTGTTCCAGGTTAAATCTGAACATTCTGTATTTTGATATTGACGTCCTCAAGCTCAAACTTCCACTAAAACACGACGCTCGTTACTTCCAGCAAAGTTATACTTACTTAATTAAAATTATATCAACTTTTTACTTTGACTTTTAACCGTGGGTGTCTCACGTTTTTGGCGCGATTTAATTAGCTTGGCTTCTACAGATAAGACGAAAGCATAATTTTGCCTCAATTTCCCGGCAGCTTAATCTTGAAAGTGAAATAATTATAAGCGCGAGGTTTTAAGCAGGACACTTTGTATATGCTTTAAATATGGATAATCCTACAAATTTAATTACGTTACTGTTGGGCTGCAAGTGTACCGCAATGCAATTAAAATATTTTAATTTGGCTTATTTGTTTAGCATAATGAGTTCAATCCCGACCAGTTTTATTTTCGCATGTCAATAGCAGTACCCGCGAATTACGCAACGGACAAGTTACTGCTATACGGCAGTGACTGCACTACACATAAAAAAATTAATAACCTTTTGAATGTAACTGCAATCCATTCGAAATTATAGTTTAACCCAGTAAACTTGTAAACAGAGTTGTCACATGTAGTTCTAAAAAATCCCGTTGATTAGGAAATACGTTAATATTATGGTTTATCTCATGTTTACTTACGTATGCCCTTTAATAGTTTACTTTATAAAATCACCAGTCATCATCCATAATTGTGTAATTCCGTCCTTATCTGATGCGCGCTCCGCAGATATCACACTTTAACACTTGTAAACGATGTTTTTATAGGCTCGTTAACTATAGGAGATAGAAAAAAATGACCCTCATTCTCGATCTCTTTTTTGAAGAAAAAATTTTCAAAATATGGTCTACATCATCTTTTGTTTTCGAGTAATAAACAAAATTTCAAATTTTCCACATGTCTGTAATTTGGTTGTTTGTAAAGATAGAAAAATTAATTAATACGTTCTTCAGATACTTTTTTGAGTAGAGTCCAGTGGCGTACCTAATTTTTTTGTAACTTTATTAATTTGAATTTGAAACCAATTTATAAGGAATTGACGTCGAAAGAAAATACAAACGAAACATTTTTATTTCAAATTGGATGTTAATTTTGCGAATATAGTAACAGTTATTATAAAAAAGGATGTAAACTTACCGCAACAACAGTGTCTCAAGAAAATTAATATGCTACAAAAAGGCTATGTTATGAAAGTTAAGGTAAACTTCCCCATAATACCCTTAATAGAAATAACATAAAACTGAAGGGTCATATAAAAAAAGGGGGAAAATGACTTGAACAATACAGAGCCGTAACAACTTTAATTAGCGGAATCCATAGGGACGTATTAGATATGAAATCGATAGCCAATAGAGAGATACTGAACCGGAGCCGGAAGTAGACACACATATATGTTTCCTCACAAAGTAAAACGTATAAAATGCAACCCTTTTAGATTTTCTATAAGATATAAGAGTTAGATGACAACAAATTTTAATTCAGACATTTTTTTATTTTAAGTTTATCAGCTTCGTTATGATATTAAAAAATATCGAAATCTTCAATTTCTGCTTATCGGTCAGTGATAAGTTTACGTGATAAATATTTAAAACTATATTTATAGTAATATGTTACTTCCGGCAGCAAATGATGATAAAATGTCGGAATTGTCAATTTATGTACTTTCTCAAAAAATATGTTTTTGAAATATGAAATTCACTAGAAAGGTTTTTCCAACATGGCGATGCACATAAAATTCTAAATGTATAGCTTACTGTACCAAATTTAAACAAATAAGTAATTAATTCCTCCAGGTGAAAAGCTAGAAGTGTAAAGAGTTTTCAGAAGTGTTCATTACATTCTCACGATTCCATTTCTATTTCCTGGCGTAAGAGAAATTAAGACGTACGCACACTGAAATTTACATTTTCCACTTTTCGGCCTTCATTAAGGATTTCAAGTTGAGTAGATTGCTTCTAGACACCTAAGTGCAATGGCATGTCCAGATTAGCATCGGTGTAAATGAATGCATAGGTATTGGCGATTCGAGCCACCGCCCCCACTTGGCAAACATTTGAACTATATCTAAAGAGTCGTTGGTTACAGTGAACTATAAGATTAATCTTTTGTGTTGTTTACTTACCTTGCATTTGACATAACTTTTTAAACAACATTTACAGACAAGCTACGTTTATATAATGTTGTTGCAGTGGTTGATTAAACGTTTTGCGTTGAAATGTTCAACGTTTATTTTTAGTAAAAATTTTTAACGTTATGATATATCGTTTAAAACACATTAACAATAATCACATTTCATCTAGGGGTGGTTTATATTTTTAATTTTAACTGCGTCTTAAGTGCAACGTTTATAACACGTAGAATAATTAAACGTTATAAATACATTTGTGAATTTAATATATTAAACGTATTATCTAAATGTTAATAACATGTCTTCTGCACAGCGTTTTAGTAACATAAAAATAAAACGTATAAAATAAGTTGATGTTTTCAACTGAATGTAGAAATAAATACTTACCGAAATAGAATGTTTTCTAGTATCGTTTACTTCACGTTGCATATAACTACAAATCGACAAAATATAATCTCATGACCAATAATGTAGACACTTATATCTCACACACTATGTTCTTCTATACTTCTAACATTTTAAGACTGGATATAAAATCAAGCAGTCAGGATTATCATCGGCCTAGCCAGCTAACAGGATCAAAATCGGTATATATCTGGTCACCTGCATCTGGCTGGACTATTACCTCTCTCTAGACCTGGCTGTCTGCTATAAGTTTTCTGGGTGTAAATTGTAAATTCAGTAAGTATCTACTGGTTGGTCGAGACATCAGGGCATTAGCCCACAGAGTAGTGGTTCCTCGAAATTCCGATATTTTTTATATATAATATGTATAACATAACAAATTATTACTGCATTATTATTGTTACCATAATTCGAAAAGAAAATCGTACTATAATATTTTGTTAATATAAAACGTCATCAAAACATTAATAAAACGTTTAAGTATTAACTGTTTCATTTATGTTATTTAAACGTAGCTGACAATGTTTTATAAATGTTTCGTTTTAGTTAAAAATAACGTTTCTTAGTGTTTTTTAAACTTGTGCGTGTCCATTGGGAACAGCAGGAAGGTATGAGAATTTCGTAAAAAATTATTCAGTTTTTACGATGGAATTTGAAAGAAACAAACTCATGGTCCTAAAGGTCAAAGACGTTAAAATGTTCTTTAATAGAGGTGAATGGTAAGCAGGGTGTAACAAAATTCTCTCATTTTTCAAAAAAAACTTCCACTCATATGAATAAACCATGCGACGTCAGTTGTTATATAGAAGTTTGGAAGTATATCACATTACCCGGACTTCCAGACTCCCCGAAAGCACTTTATTCTGTTTGATAACACAAATACAATAAAAAGGTAGTCCGTACTAATATGGAACCGTGGGGAAATCCAAGTAAAGTTTACATTATTATCGCTCAAAGTTGACGAAATCCTTAAGTCAACTTTGGGAAGTTTTAAGTTTTAATCCTATTGTACATAGCTAAAGATATTTGTAATCTTCTTTGCTTTACGTTCTTTTCACAACTTCACAGACGTTAAGGAATATAAGAATAAAGTTTCCAGCGACTGTTTTCCCAGTATTAGATTATTTTGGGTTTCCAAAACGTCGAAACTTTATTAATAATAAATTACATGGAGCAAGTTTTTCGGAGTTATGATTTCACTTAGCGTCTCAGAGGCAGCCAGTCGAGTTGGTATACTTGACAGCTGTGTTCAGTAGGTTAAAAGTATATACAGGGTGTAACGCATATAAACCGACACATACATACAGTGTGTCCGAAATGTAAGTGCAAATATTGAAATGACTTTTATATTTGATCAAAAACTGTTATGAAAAAAAATCTCTAACGCGAATAGTTTTTCTACAAATACATACTTACATTTCAAAAAAACAAATTTGAAATTAAGCATTTTTTATTTGCTATCCAACTGTCTTTTAAGAGATAGTAGAGGTACCTACTGTGTAGGTGAGTATTATAAATGCAGGATATATATTACATTTTGCTAATTAAGTATTAACATGAATTACTTTTTTTGATGAATAAGTATATTTTAGTACTATGTACACTGTTCATTTAATAAAAGAGTATTTAGAGGCAGACATAAATGTAAAATTAAAAATGAATGAAAGAAAATGGAATTTAATTTTTTTTTTTTTATTTTAAAGAAGCTCGCAACCTTTCATATTTAGCAGTTATTTATAATTCAAAGGTATCGAGAAATAATTGAACTTATAGACTAGATATTCTACAAAAACATTTCCATCTGCTACTAAGTACCTACTATATCTGCGTAATTGACTTTCGATAATGGATTATAATTTAGTCATAAGCTTAATAGTATTTACGTTGGATTCATTGAATTAATTAAAAGTGCTGAATTTTTCAAAACCAGGGGTGCATAAGTAAGAGGATTAAAAATTTGAAGTTTTTAAACAATTTTCGTAATCCCTCAATTCCCTCATCATATTTTTCAACAAAAATATAAGTACCTAAACATTTACTATTTCCTGATGAAACATTACAAAATTATTGGAGCACAATATCATTATATATTATATACTTCCGCACAACTTCAATGCTATTTGTATTCAGTTCATGTGCATAATGCATTTTTGGGCATAATGTCCAGCTAAATCGTCACTGGCGTCCGTGTTTTCTAATTTTAAATATGCGGCAACCGTAATTATTGTGCAGTATGTAGCATGTACCTATTTTACACTACAGTAAGTATTTGATTCTCTACACGTGCAACTGTATCCCTGAACTACGTCGAACACGTTGACATACCTACGTAGTTTATGAAGAGTTTTTATACTCATATTATGTCCATATTATGGCCAATATCTATCATTTCACGCTGATCCATTTTTTAACAATTTTTAAAATAGCAAGTACCTATTATAGCTAAAGACAAGTACAGTTTACATTTCATTGAAACCATTAGGTACCTACTCTTTTTTACAGTAGCCTACTTATGCACTCAAATTTTTTTTTGCGAGAAATTCTGCTCAAGGAAAAACTTCCGTATCAATTTTAACATCAAATCTTAAACTATATACCTACTAGATACTGATATATTTATAATTATTGTTAAATGCCTCTCACAAAACCAATCTCTGTAATGTATTTATCCTTTACCTACGAATCTACTGCGAAAGCAGCTTTGAGCTTTTAATTATAACCTCAAAAATTTTGAAACTAATAAAAGTATAAAAACAGAACTTACCATACGCAATTGGCCTGTACGGATATTTTAACCGAAGCAGCAAACAGTCTTACACACAGCACTAGTCACTGAAAGTCACAATTAAGTAGGTAGTTGTTTATTCTTCCACAATTTTGAAAAGCAAAATTCTAAATAACGCGCAACGCCACCGTTTGATTTCAACTGTTAAGTTATCGTAACAAACCGACAGTCGTCGAGTCGTCTGCATTTTTTGCAAGGCCGATATCATCTTTAGATGTAAATAGACAACAATTCAACAATTTGATTGTTGCGTCAGTGCGTCTCATTCATTGGATGCTAAAAATGTTCGTGGGGATAGGTCAGCGCTCAGCGCAATTCCTGGAAAACTAGCCAAACAAGGGTTTGTTATTGTTTGTTCTTTAGATACAGAGTAGTAGTTGTTTTTTTTTTATTTTGCAGCGAATGATGAAATATAATTAGGAGTTGAGATCTTGAATAAATCTTAAATAACAAAACAAGACACAGCTAAATAGAGACCAGTGTACCAGTGAGTGACCAGTGGTACATTGCATTGAACCCATTAATCACATTATTCTCTTTTTACTCGCCTACGAACTCAAAAATTCCGCCCGATCAAATCGTAAACTGTATACCTAGGTAATAGGTACTAATATTTTTTATAACTCTTTCATAAAATCAAATGTTTTTATTCTTTTTTCAAAGGGTCGCTGTGGAAGGCACAGCTTTGAGCTTTTATAACCTCAAACATGTTTTATGTTTAAACAAAAGTATAAAAGCAGAACTTACCATACGCTATTGGCCTGTACGGATATTTTAACTGAAACACACGTATATAGGTACAACACAAATCACTGAATGTCACAATTAATTACTTATTTTTCCATATTTTTAATAGACAAAATCTAAACAACAGAACGCCACCGTTCGATTTGAACTTATGTTGTCGTTGTTACAAACCGGCACTACCGACAGTCGTCTGCATTTTTTGCAAGGCTGACATGATTTTTAGGTGTAGACAATTTGATTGTTGCGTCGCATTTATTTCAAGCTGGTAACGTTTATGGGGCCAGCGCAATTCCTGAAAAAAATAAGGGTTTGTTTGTTTGGTTTGAGTACCCACTACCCAGCTGTTTTTTTTTATTCTACAGCGAATATAGGAAATAGAATTAACAGTATTAATTAAGGCTTGCATCGTTTAATTATTACAAAATACGTAAAATAAATTTAAATGTACAGGGGACTCTTCCAAATACAATTTTGTAAAAATAAAATTTAAAAAAAAAGCAGTTCAAAAATGATTTTAAAAATACACTACCGCACAATTAATTGAAAGAAAATAGGTACCAGGGAAATAAATTGCATTTTACAACACTTATTTTTATACAAAAAATTCAATTTAAAAAATTTAATGCTTGAACATGCTGTACATAGTATACAGATATAATTGAGCCTCGTGTATGATACGCCACACTGCTGCAACACGCCGTAGACGTCCTGGACCTCCATCTCTTCCACGATTCAGTTGCAAATTTCCCTCGCGTTGCACAACACTTATACTCATTGCACACCGCGGTAAAAGTAGCTGCATTTGGCACATGTTTTGATATTTGATAAACTAATATAAATACTTGCATCACAAAAAATTTAAAACTATAAGTAATCGGATATTCGAAAATATAGAATTGATGTTTTTGGATTTGAGATATCATAATCTGTTGTCTATTTCCTAGAGGGCGCCAGATCCGCCATATTTGTGACGTAAATGTGAGCGTTTCCACGTTTTTTATTAAAAAATCTTAAACCTATGTTATTTTTAAGGGGAAAAGGTATACTTTTCATTACTACTGAAATACCACTGAAGAACAGGAACATCTGAGGAATGTGCTAACGATATTATTAATTACTCAATAAATAAGCGCACTTTTTCAGCATCACCAAAAATAAATATTCCAATACAAAAAGTTGTCGCCAGACTTATTAGCATTTTATAATAAAATTAGTCATTGTATTTTTTTCAAATTGCAAGTTAACATTGATAAGTACAAGTGAATAAAATATTACAGAGATACCTATGGATGATGCTCGTAAAATAGAAATAAAAAATTAATTAGTTTAGTTAAGGTTCCAAATGTTTCCAAAAAATTATATAGTTCGTTTGGAACAGCCCCCGCCTGTTTGCCTAAATAGTTGAAAGAGTCGCTGCTGCTCCCCATTCGGGCATTCTAAATTCTAAATTCTTTAACAATTATTTCTTGTTACTTATGTCTGTTTTTTTTTAGAATCTAGGATTAGATCATTGTGAATTTTCATGATTTGGTCACGGTTGCAGGTGTAATATTCCATTTTATTTTATTTAGGAGTGTAAGTTATCTGCTCGTTTTAAGTTATTTGACAAACAATCACGTCGCCCTGATTAGTGATTAGTTTTGAGAAGTCGTATCGATTATCGTATCGGAGCCAATTGTTAGTTAGACGTTATCCATGTCAATCAGGATATAATCGACATGAATTATTGTTACGTAGATTAAGCCAGTCGAGAGACTAATTAGATTAATTGTATTGTAATCCAAGCATACACACCGGAGGAAATAAACGATTCTTATGTGGCTGCTAGTTTGAATTTGAATCATGAATAAGTATGGGGTTTGGGTAAAATTAATGTAGAACCCAGGTAACACGCTAATGTAAATAAAACGTATTTGGAACAATCTTTATCATTATAGTACTAGGATTACAATGAAACTCATTACATTATAATACTCTGGCATCGTTCAAAGATAGAATAATCAGCTCACTTTCAGCTTCCTGCTTGCAGTTGTCCTCCTGCCAACACACTTCCCCTTGCTAACTAATGCTTCGTTCACATAAGATTAGTGCGGTTGCATTGGTACTGCAGAAAAGTTATTAAAAAGGGCGCCGTCGGCCCGTATTCTTGAAATAGTGTTTTCTACAAAATACAAATAATTTTAGACATTTAATAACTGAATAATCTAGGGTTTAGCAAATAATAGGAATGTTAACTCATCCCACCTGCAAATATTCAAAGATACTGAAGTAAAACGGCGAGAAATACGGATCACTTTTGTAACGTTCAGATAACGCCTTTGTACTGCAGTTGTATGGCAGAAGCTAAAAGCATTTTAGCTTTTACCAATCATTTTCCAACAATCATACAAGGACCAATCAGAAAACAGCTTTTTTGACAGTAAACAGAAGATTCACATTTTTGCAGGTTAAGTTTTTAAATTAGATTCTAATTTTGATATTTAGTTTAGAATTGATTTGTTTTTAAAAAGTGGATGAAGAGGACTGTTTGGTTAAAAAACAGTTACTTTTGCTGCTCTTATTTGCAGCGACGTCAATATATATATAAAAAATACACATGCAAAAAAAATGAAAAGAAGAACTTGGAGATAGTGGGTGCGACCTATTAACCGCAGAAAGCACATGCAAGGTGATTTCTAATTTATAAAAAGAAATGCGAAATGAGAATGCCGATTATTTGTTCGAATGACAGTGTTTGATGAAATTGCTGAAATTGTGGGGCCTCATTTAATCAAACATTCAAATAGGCCATCTATTCCTGCAGATTTTAGGTTTTTAATTACTTTTCGGCAAATGATAAAAACCAACAATTTCCATAGATAAGGACGTAGTTGACAAAAAACTATAAACATAACCTCTTCATCTGAAGGTCAAGAATCTTGAGTGTTTGCATGTCGCCAACTTACAGCGCCAACTTCTTAAATCTACAGTAATCTTATGTAAGCAGAGTAAATAATATTTAACACCGTACAGTTACAATACAACAGTACAACTGCAGTGCCATTGCACTAACGTTTATCTGAAAGTTACTTAAGTCGTCTTCAATGCCTGACTTAGTCAGCAATTCGTCGAGTTACTTAATACCTAATATGTAATAATGATTGTTATTGTACATTATTTATTTTCTAGTAAGAAGTTTGCAGTGTTGTTTTTAATCTAGTGCCAGAGAAACCACGGAAGAAATAAGAACAAGCATTTGATCGCTATGAAAAATGGTGTAGATAAAAAACAAAAAAGGTATTATTAATATATTTCAACTAAATAAGCAAAATACAGAAGTCAGTTGAGTATTACTATGATAAAAACAGAAATTTCACCCAAGAAGAATATCGATATCATTGATTGCTATAATGAAGTGAATATTAGAACCTAAAAAATCTAAGGTATCTACAAAGAAGGAAATATCCAAATTTGATCCATAAGAATTTCTGCTCACAAAGATAACAATATCTCAAATACGTTCTTTAATGAAAAAGTTTTATAGCCAATATTTATTTTAGGTTATTTTAAGAACTCACAGATCTGCTTGTGAGTATCTAAAAGATGAAGAACTGTGCTTCCAAGTCATGATATCCGATACCAAAATAAAAGTGTCTATAGTGAGTTTTTGTAACAACTGGAAATATTGATGATTTGAATTTTGCAGAACTGGTACGTAAATATGTACTGGTACTGTGATCATGTTTGTTTCTTTCTTCGAAATAAAGCTGGTAAATGTAAAAAATAGTCTATCGGTATAAATATGACAATCAGCCAAAATTGATTCTACAATTTATTAAACTGCCTAATCCAAATGCGTATACTGGGCACTGTTTTCTGCGATCTGCAACCTCCATTTCAGACGACTTCCAGGCAGATTTTTTGAGTATAAAAAGATATGGTGGTTGGAAGTCTAATTTTGTCGCTGAAAACTACGTCGAAACTTCTACTGAAAACAAAAAATCAAAGGCTATGAAAATTCTAGGCGAAAATGAGAATATTAAATATAAAAATAGAAAACATATAGCAATAGATGGCTATTTCAGCTTGCCTGTACCTCATCAGTTTAAAAGATCACGAGTTGCCATTCTTATGATCCTTATAAGTAACTTCCTATTTTTACTAATCTGAATCTCATGAATTTAACATTGTTGCCAAATTTTATTACACGACATAATTGGCGAAGGATGATATTAGTTCTATGACGTTTCGAGAATACATATTTTCTAAATAATGAGACAATTTGTATGACATTTGTCGCACTCGACAATTGTCAGTAGATATTAGAGAATCGTGGGCCTGATCTTATATTAATGCAATAAAACGGCGGGCAATACCACATTTCAGTTAGAAGTGAGCATGTGAACTCTATTTGAGTTTCCGTTCGACTTCGCATAATCCACATAAGCCCTTCCTAAACGCTAAAATATAGTGAACGGCCTTTATGCCGCATATTTCCTGGGTCAACTTCCGGGACAATCTTATCTCTGCGGTCGGACTCGACTTTTCCGTAATTCAATTAGTAGTATCCAGCAGCTGACTCAGTATCTCCCAATTATTCATGGTGCATGGTCTCGTGCGGTATATCGTCCGGGCAGGACGTTTTATGTCTGGGTCCTTTTATGTTTTTCTGCCCGTGCAAGGGAAAATTAAGTCTTCTAGATGTCGCGCCGTTTCTGTATCTAATTTAAAATTTCGTTGTTGGTTTTAAATCACTGCACGCTTTCTCAGCAGTTTAACAGAATAAATCAAGCTAAGCGGCCGGCTCGGGGGAATTCGTACTAAGCGAAATATTTATGATTGATTCTGAATGGATTAGAGGGTTCATAACACGGCGAGTGAATTGCAGTGGGGAGCGTTGCCGAGGTTATGTCATGTTTGCGACTCCTACTTTGCTAAATTGAATTCGTGCCAAAATATAGATTTATTTATAAATTTTTCGATATAATGCCTACAGATAATACGATAATGTCACGATGCTCGTACACCAGTTAGTCTTAGCTGGAAATCTTTGACCTACCGTTGTTGTTCTCGGACTAGGCTATGTAGGGGCGGTTCCGCTATCAAAACCCTTAGGCATGCCCATTTATGGGTTTTAGTTCATAGTATGTAGCGTCTATTACAATATTGTTTATATAATTTGCAAATGATAACTTAACGCATAATTATCTCTACTAATAAATTATTAATGTATTGCACTTTATTTAAACGAAATATAATAATGGGAAACACATTATACTTGTAAATTTAATAAAGTTGCATTTATTAATGTTGTCAGAGTCACTAAAGAAAATTGATTTGTAGACCTCAGCATAAAGACATGTGTCAGTAGAGAAAATAACAAAAGACCTAGATGAGACCACTGTGGTATATCTGAAATAATTTTGAGATAACCTTTGATAAAAGTGAATTTCGACAAACTGTAACCTATTGGATGATGATCTTAGAAGATTGTCGTGCTGTAGTGTAACGTCCAATAATCGAGAAGATTTACCTACGTTGTGTTTATTTTATTATTTATTAACTTACCTCGAATGTGCTACATATTTATGAAATTAGGGAGACTTGAGTAGCTTTAAATAAAACAAAACAAATTACTAAATATACCTCGTTTATTAGTTTCCTGTCAATGGTGTAATAGCCTACCTAACCACCTATCAGTGCCGTACTCTGCCTTGAATTCACGGGGAAAAAGAGCACGACAGAGAAAACCCCAATCACAATTCAAGAAGAATCGCTGTCGCTATTATAATGGTAATAATAAGGATAACAATAATAAAAATGTATCTGCACTTCAGTACTTGAATACACGGTAATATAATCATAATTCTACATATAAAACTGAAGAGTGTTTTGGTTAGTTAGCCGACTTGCGTCAGAAGGTACTGAGGTCCCATACGGGAGGCTACCCAGCTAGTAGTTGAGGGGTTGAACAAAAATCTCAAATCATATCTCATGCATCATATGTTTTATCGGATGTTTGTCCAGTCACGGGAGAAAATATTAATAAAATCACCAAGGCTCTTACAAACATCTGACAAGCAAACCGTGAAAGTAATAAAGCAGTAGTAGTAGAATAATAATAACTAACGATACCATTTGCAACAGCATAACTTGGACTCAAGCTAAAGTTGTACATATAATTTAAACAATACACCAACAAAGTATCGTTTTACTTTAAAATTATAATAAAATATAATGAAACTGTAATAAAATATTAAACAGACAAGAAAATAATAAAAATAACACAATGACAGTCTTAAATACAATATACAACAACAAGTTACTGACCTGTAAGAACAGATGCACCACTTATCACCATTCACTGTCTTCCAGCCAACCTGCTGAAGTCTTAAAACCCAACTAACTACCCGTTGAATCTCGCCTCGCGTTCTCGTGCTTATTATTGTCTCGTCTCAAGTCTCACCTCTAGCTAATGTGTATATAATAATATTCTATACAGAGTGTTATTCATTCAGCAGTACAGATATAACAAAATAATATTTAACTAAGTGGATTCCTACAGTGCCCATCGATTCGTATTACAATTTAGAAAGCAAGATATGAGAATTTACCAAAGGCCTTTTGGAAATTATCTCAGTGGTTTTAAAGTACGATGTACATTGAATTTGGTGCCCTTTTTTAATTTTTCTCATCTTAAAGATGATAAAAGCAATCTGGGCAAGATGTTAATGGCTGTAAACTACAGTTTAAAGATGATGGAGTGTTCAAATGAAGAATTTCGTTGAACATTTGTATTGTCTTCTAAGTCCTCTTCAGCAGCAGAAGTTGATTTCCACCCTCCTAAAGCCCGCATTTCATTGAGGCTGGTCCGGCCTAGGCTAGTGGCTGGAACAAGTGCAAAGGCCGCATTTCATTGAGGCTGGTCCAGCCAGGCTGGTCCTGGTCTACTGGTGACTGAGATTGTACAGCGACGTAGATACTCACGTGGTATAAAAGCAGAAATCTAATTGGTCTATATAGGATCCCGCATAGCTGGTACGGCTTGAAAATGTAAATTATTACAAACATGGATTGTGCCGCCTAAACTAGAAAGCAAGCTCATCGTGTACCAGCCTGTGTGAGTGTATGACCATTTGCTATACTATATTTCAAATTTGGCTGGACCAGCCTCAGTGAAATGCGGCCTTAAATGTTTAATATTTGTGATACCTTCTCCACAGTCGGCAAAAAAAGTGACAGGGGCCGCCTAAAATTGTGACCCGTGTATAGTGCCTAATCTTGAAGCTGTAAATAGACTGCGATTTTGGAGGGTATTTTTCCTATTGAATTGATGCCTACAGGTTGGACAGTACATTTCCTATGCTTGCACTGTATGGTGGTGTGGGGTTTCTTTTGGGCGTAAGCGCCGTAAGCTTGTATATTTTCTGTACACACTCAAAAAATATCCATTATTTGTTTCTTTATGTATCACAAAGGATCTAGCGGAATGATTTTTGGAGTCCTTGATATTGACAATTATCCATACTCAAGCAAATGACACTTTCTGTAGTAAAATGCGTGTGACAAAGAGGTTAAAGAATCTGTGACGCCTAAACTATAAACATTCATTGTTTACGAGCATTTCAACAATTTTAATAACGACATGGAAAAATTTCCAAGGCGATTTTCCAAGGCGTTTTCAGTTAATACTCGAAGCAATCGCCGTGCTTTAATCAACAAGGCATTGAACTTTCATTACATCGGTAAATACCCTTGAAACTGTTTTCCCACGCGCGCTCGTTTTCAAAGAAAGGACCCGATAAGGTTTGAACCGGTGATATTATTAAAAATTAAAGGACATACAAGATTGCTTCCAGAGCTCGCTGCGTAATATTCGCTCTTGTACCAAAGCAATGCTGAAAAATTTGTCGCGGATCTAAGGGGAACTCATCTGCTTTACAAAAGTAAACTTTAGAGATAAAATTTAATATAACCTGGAATATAAATATAATAAAAAAGTAGGTGTCATTTGAATACATTGTGATTGTGATGAGAGCGGCGCCCTTCCACGGCGTATGACATATATAGGCCGGCAGCCAACTAAAAGAAATATGCTTACACTAAATAACAAAGTAGAGCAAACATTACTTTGAGATAATATACGAAAAAATAAACAATTTGATTTTAAATAAAGTGGAAATGTGATGATAAAAATGAAACAAAATTAGTATTTATTTTACATTTTTAGGTCGTAAATTAAAGTATCTTGCAGACTGAAATCATGTCAACTGAGTTTTTATTTTTCAGAATTACAAGTAGTAAATGTTCGTTGCTTATTATCTTTTGTATCTGGTACGTACATTCTATAGACCTAACGAATATTCTAGCAGCTTTAGATTCACTTCTCGAACAATTCTCGTCCATTCTCAATATTCCAGTCGCGTGTCGATATACGGCATTATTTTGTTTATTTACTAGCATCGCGTAGGGGCGATCGGGGCAATCTAACATTTTGCGATTCCACAATCGTTGAATTGGGTGCGAGCGGGGCAATTCTGTGGCAATATAATTATATCTTGTCTTGATTTTTTAGCAATATAACTGTTTTTTCTTTAAAAAGGCGGTTCCTTTTGCAACTTAACTAATAACTTCCAATATTAACACAGACAATGTTGCTGCGTGACATTGAGTGAATTGACCATAATGCTGAAGATTTATATTTTTGGACAATTCGAATATATGTTAAAATTACACTGTAACTACTTTTATTGAAGAGCACCAATTGATAAATCGCTTTTTTATATATTTTTAGGTATTACTAATATTGTGTGAAACTAACTACTTTGTGGACTAAAGCCCCAACCAGCGTTGAATTACACCCACAATATCTACCCACATATTCTTTATTATTAGCTTTTGTAACATTTTTTACTGTATTAGAAAGGTATTTTAGGCTAATATATATCAAATCTCCTACAATTCCTTTCAAAGAAGTCATATGTATGCTCTCTGATGCCAAACATCTAGGTATGCTAATGAACAATTCCACAAACAAAGCTCTGTTCAATAATTATCTAAAGAAATTAATCTAGCTAAATTTACTAACCCGGTTTAATGAAAACACTCTATAAATATCTAACTTCATTTTCCAGTTCCCACTGTTTCAAAAGTGACTTTTCTTTACATATCGAAGTAATATATGTTGTACCCTCCCAGTTTGAATCAATACAATGGGAGGTATGCCAAAAAGGATAGCGGGATTCCTTGGGCTCTCCAACGCCAATGAATACACTGGCCATTGCTTTCGGCGCAGCTCTGCAACAATATTGGCAGATCATTGAAAGGACATGACACTTTTAAAGCGACATGGAGGTTGGCGATCAAGTTCAGTTGCCGACGGTTATATCGAAAACTCCATTGAACGGAAAAACGAAATAGTAAAAAGAATCATGTCAGAAAGATACACCAAATAAGAAATTAAAAGAAGTTCACGCAGAAGCAGAATCTAGCAGTATTGCCACTACCAGCAATGTATTAATTCCGACTACTAATACTTCCATTGCTGTTAGAGAAGAGAAGCTGTTTGCCTCGAGTATACACTTTAACAATTTACATAGTTGTACCTATAACATTTATAATAAATAAATACTTTCAATGTTTCATTTTTACTTTAAGGCACTATTGCCATTTGCAAATTCTAATCAATATCAAAATTTGTCAATTTCCCCACGCTTACACAAAAGTGTCATTCATTTTCAGCTATTCTAGAATAAGAAAACTTTTACAGGCACCATTTTTTTTGTTCTGTGTGCATATTACATCCACCGCGAAACTCTTACGGCGAATTAAAAAACAGCGACGCGCTGCGGCGCTACCGTCGAACCTCTATGACATATTGCCCTCCCTCGAGACTGGGGCTCATAACGAAATAGTGGTGGGTTAAAGAGTGACACGTCTCTATTGATTCCCCGGTGAAGATTTATAGTCACCGGTAATTCTCTCATGGAAATTCTACTGATTGATAGCCCGCATCACGTCCCATAAACAAATTATAATTAATTTCTTTTCGATCCCGCCAATTAATAGTCAAAGATTTATTTGATTAATTTCCGGGCTAATAGCAATGATCCGCTCGTAAATATCCCAGTCGAGTCGTAGCACCCGGAATGTTTATAGACTCTTAATAAGGAAGTTAACATAGTTCTGTATCACCAACTAATCTGTTTGCTTAGTATTATTAGACGTTGATTCGTTGGGGAGCGCGCAGCTGCTGAAATTATTATACGGGGATGGAAACGAGTGGGCTATGAAGCAATTTGCTGATGAGAAATAAAAATTAAAAAGGTGTAAATTAAACGAAGTAATGAGCACGCGGGTGGAAGGTACACGTTAAAAAAATGAATTTCGCTGAAAAAAGTGTGCTATCTCGAAATAATCCTGTAATCAGGGTAATTCTGAAAGTGGGGTAGTAATTTTAGTATATGCCTACTTATACGAAGAACTAGTGATATGCAAAAATGTGTGCTATAAATTGTTAATATGATAGTATATTATTCAACGAGCATATAATGCTGGTTGTAATTCACGATAGTGAACATGGCATAACATGCAATTGAAAACAATTTCATTTCAAGTTTGACATTTGTTGTTCACTCGATAAATTCAAAAAAGCAAATATAAAACTTTAATTAGTAAACTTCTACCATCGTTCGGGAAAATGTTGTCACACAGGAGGTTCAGGTTCAGTTGCTGACACCAGAGATTTGTTATTTCATTCTCAATTCGTTGACGGAATGGTAATATAAATGCTTGAGTTATATTCCGTATGCGGATATGTGATTAGTGTTTTGTTAATTTAGCTTTTTAATGTATTTTTAATTCATTTTTCCTCGTGTGTTGCAATTATTTATTTAATTTTTCTGTATACTTTTTTGCATGACTTTATTTGTTTGTTGTGGTTTCGCATTACCAATTCTCTTTTATTTATCTATTGGACGTAATAGACTTTGTTTTTACCCTTATTTTATGTTAATAATAATAATTATTATAATATATAATTATTATTATTCACTAGTGAATAATGCATATTATTATTATTTAGAAAACACGTTTATAACGAACATTTTATAGTGTAGTTGTGGACAAAAAATCAATCATAAATAACTCACTTATTTTCACATTTTCAAATTATGTAAGCCGATCCTATAGTTACAAACACGAAGTTGTCAATGCATTTTGTCTAACTTCACCATAAATAAGAATCATTTCCATTAACTCAGCATTGCTTGACACTCCCACGATAAATAAAACAACACTACCTCGTTCGTTTACCACCTAGAGAGCATATCCCCATTCACCAGCCAAGTGTGTTGACACGCGCTCCAGGCGCAAAAACTTGTTTACTTTTTATATTTATCAGATGCTGTTGAAATACAACTGCCCAGCTAGGTACTCCTTTATAATGTCTGTATAATGTGAAATCTGTATCCTGTATGTAGAGTCAGAGAGGGCATTTCATTAATAATTCAACACTTGATATAGGTGCGTATTCAATTTACAGACTCAAATACATAATTTCTTTACAAACCTTCCTTCTTTGAATTTACAGTTATGATAAATGTATTCATAGGGAAGTCGTCGATATAGTTATCTCCAGCCTCCCTTTGTCCCATAATTAAAATGTAAATGCCGAGCAGAAGGCTCTTCAAATTTAAACTTTATGTATTAAACTGTCAAAATTAGACAATAATCTTGAGAGCAACATCTTGCTTAAACGAAATTATATTAAACTCCCGACGGGTAATTTTCTTTCGAGGAGCTTATTTAATATAATCGAGAAACGTATTAATAACTAGCGAATACTCTTCTGTTGGGCGTAATTCAAGATCTTGTGCATTAAATTGAATTACGGGATGATGATAAGCGAATGGGAGTAAAAAACCGTTCGAGTAAATTATCTCCAAATACTAGACAAAAGGCGTTATAATAATGTAGGTAGCTTCTTTAAAGCTAGATATTGATTCAGGAAAATGGTATCTGTCTTGTCGGTATAATGCTCTTAATTAAGAATTTAATTAAAAGAGTGTAATATTATCATTTTTATTAAAGTTCAAAGTGGGACCAAATATTAAAAAATAATAATACCTTTGAATTACTTGAATAACCAAATTTGGTACATGATTTAGGTTTATTATTGGTATTCTTTCACTCCGAGTTCAAGTAAATTGGAACACTACAATGTGTTCATTGAGGGTGAGTCACACCTAAAATTTTACCCAACTTTTTTTCATTGATCGAATTTAAAAATAATGATAATATCTCGTGCATAATTGAATTTAAAACACTTTTTTACTCTTGTTAAATTAAAAAAACTAAGGTTTTCGTGAAAAAAATGCATTAATTAAAACAAGATTTTAATAGTGTTTATTAGAATAAATCACAGTCAGTAGTAGGCTTTGTCTTTAAAATTTGACAGTTAGTAATAAAACTACTTTATTTTTGCTACTGTTCGTTTGAAAATAAATGGAAAATTTAAATTCAGCGAACAAGTTGATATGTTACTTATATTAGGTTTATGTAAAGGAAACTGTAGAAGAAGTGTGGAAGGCTTGTTTTACTCGTAGAGGAATTACATATATTCACATCTTTCAAGAATATTCTGATATAAACCCTTATACAATAACTCCTAAAAATTTTCAACGCGAGTTTAAGATAGATGTTTGGGCCGGTATTAATGATCGTTGTTTGATTGGACCAGTTATTTTACCAAATCGATTAAATGGCGAAAGTTATTTGAAATTTCTGCAAAATACTGTCCCTGATTTAATCGAAGATTTACTGTTGAAACTTAGACTAGAATTTTGGTTTATGAATGATGGGACACCTCCTTATTTTATAGCTACTGTTAGAGACTTTTGGAATTTTAAGTTTCCAAATAAATAGTTAGGATGAGGAAATAATTGGCCATCAGGTTCGCCAAACCTCAACAAATGTGATTATTTCCTTTGAGTAACATTGAAGGATTATTGCCAATAGAGCCTTATAGAAAATGATCATCATTTACTACACGGAATAAATTTCAATTTGCGGCGAAGAGTAAATTTATGTCTCAGAGAAAACGGTGCCCATTTTGAACAATTTCTTTAGTTTTAATTTTATTTTCTTATTATATTTTATTACTAACTACTTAAATTGTGCGCGGAATATTATCATTCTTTTTCAATTTGATCAATGGAAAAGAGTTTGATATAATTTTAGGAGTGATTCACCCTCAATGAACACCTTTGTAGTATTTCAATTTACTAAATCATGTACCAAATTTGGTTATTTCATGTTGAAGTAATTCATAGATATTATTTATTTCTGCATGTGTGCAACTTTATACAATAGGTTTGTTTCAGCAGCAGGTGAAAACGGTTTGGAAACTATCAGAAATGTCCGTCCAACTATTTATTGCGTCAAATTCAATGGTAAAGGTACGGATTCGCTGGTGCGACTGCGGCTGCGACTGCGACTGCGACTGCGACTTGTCGCCGACCAATAGATAGTCTGAATGTTCTCATCAATTCCAGCATTTAGACTGCCTATTGGCCGGCAACGAATTGCAGTCGCGAGCTGTAGCCGCAGTCGCACCAGCGAATCCGTACCTTAACGCGTTCTCAACTTAACTGGTTGAATATTTCTGACAGTTTCCAAACCGTTTTCAACTGCTGCAAAAACAAGCCTAATATATGTCCTACTTTTCATGGAGCCACTCTGGTGTCTCGCTCACCTGATATCCGAATACTTTGAAACTTTGGTGGTGAATATATACCTATAAAGTGAGTCTTTAGATGTAGGCATATTTGATTATAGTCAGAAACGTCCGATTCTAAGATTGGGAAAGGGGGTAAATTTTTAAAAAAAAAGATCTAGTAAGATATTCTTAATCAGCACCGTTAGAAACCCTCTTGTACAATATTACATCGTTGTGGGTTCAAAGTTGTTAGAGATATGGGCCGTCGAAAAACATTTTTTTTTCAACTTAAAATAATTTGTATCTGTAAAACGGACTCTCAAATGAAAAAAATATGTTCTTTATTTTTTGTTCAGAATAATGTATTGTACTGGTATAAAATGATTCTACAACAAAATAATAATTTTTTTAATAAGGCAAAGATTCTAAATTTTTCTAGCGAATAATCTTCAATAAAAACCTAAGAAAGCCATGAAAAAAGAAGTTATTGCAAGTGTCAGTGTATTCTTGAATGTAAATAAGTTAATACGTCAAAAATGTATGTACCTATGTACAAATTAGAATTTTTGCCTTATTAAAAAATGTTATTTTGTTGTAGAATCATTTCATACCAGTACAATACATTATTCTGAACAAAAAATAAAAAATACATTTGTTTCATTTGAGAGCCCGTTTTACAGATACCAATTATTTTATGTTGAACGAAATTGTTTCTCGACGGCCCATATCTCAAACACCTTTGAACCCACAACGATGTAATCTTGTACAAAGGGGTTTCTAAAGGTGCTGATTAAGAATATATTGTTATAAAAAAAATCGCTAATACTTGTTTTTGAAAAATTGACCCCCTTTCTCCATCTTAGAATCGGACGCCTCTGACTATAATCAAATATGGCTACAGCTAAAGACTCACTTTATAGGTATATATTCACCACCGAAGTTTCAAAGTATTCGGATATCAGGTGAGCGAGATACCAGGGTGGCTCTATGAAAAGTGGGATACATTGTATCTCTTGCGTATTATAGGCATGTTTGGTTAAGTTGCCCTACATGCCTGCTCTGTATCGGTTCTTATGCAAAACACCCTGTATAATTTGGAATGTCGCATAATATTGTGTTATGTGAGTAAATATATGTAATAATTATAAATTATATGTGCCTACAAAACCTACGTACAACATTAATTCATAAAGTAATTGAATTATAATTAATTAAAGCATAATTAAAAGTATAAGATACTTATTTTGATCATTAGTGTCTGGTATTTCCATGAATACATACTGTAGACGGCATTACAATCATTACACGTCTCGCCACCCGGCTATTCGAAACCACCAATGGACATTCAAATACAATCGCAATATATATCAATATTGATACATCATATTCCTATGATTAAAGGAACTACGATTGTCATTAGTAGTTACTGAAATCACGGTTTATTAATTAAACTGTCGTGTTACTATTTTTAGTTCTTTGTATAGTTAATACTTTGAACTTTCCGGATTCTTACCACATTTGTTTAATTTCTCTTTTATGTTTAAATATATATGCTCTCATTAATGACAAGTTGAGTTATTGGACTGTAGCAATGTGAAAAGTAGCAGTATTATTGATATACCAAATTTAAAACCAATATTTCTTCCTGCAGGAAATATTTCATTACCTTTAAGGAAACGAAACTGTATTTGGATTTTTCGAATACTACTGCAAGCAAAATAATTGGTAAGTAGGAGTAGGATAGCTAGGCTATCATACAAAGTTACGATGCGGAATGTACTCCATATAGAATCGTAATATTTGAGATATTCTATTCTAAAGTATTCTTTGGGTCATCGGGCACAAAAATAGGAATCTGATATATTCTCCAAGTACGGAAATATTTTGAACCTCCACATGATTTCGAATTTTGAAGGGTAATTTAAAGTAGGTGTCGCGATATGGGAATGTCAATAATTTCATTTGACGTCAAAGGATGTTCTGAAGCCAGCAATACCGCTGATATATTTGCTTGGGTATTAATATAATTGAAGTGCCTGGGTGGCATGTACGAGAATCTTCAGCAAATCATAATTTCGGGTCCGAAAATAAATACGCTTTTCCCACTTAAAATGTCTGTGAGCGGTTTTAATATATTAGCTGGATATACCCGGCAATTTTACGATGAAAAATAAATATTGCCTCATTTAATATATTTGGTATGTTAAAAGTATTTCACTTTTACTTTCGAACGTGCAAATTACGAATTATTTAATGTAGAGGTAGATTTGATTGCTGCTCGGTAAAATTGCGAGTATTTAACGTATTTATTAAGTAATGGAAAACATGAATAAGGAAAGAAATTATGAATGACCTGGTTCCCTCAATATAGTCGTCAGCTACTGTTGAAGACTTCCCCACCATGCATTTTTAAAGTTATGATATCAGCTCCTGAATTTATCAATAGGCATATCTTATTTTATTTATTTATTTATTCCAGAGATCAAAAACTATATAAGCTATACTATTTTTGATATAGGACATGTCATGTATAGAACAATAATGATAAAATAATAGAATTAGTTACGTGAAAGTAAAAACCACAGATATATAGTAGAAAACTATATTATGTAGGTACTCATAGAACACACTATCTATTAAAATATTCATCAACATAATAAAAAGCGCAATGTATGAGGACATTTTTAAACATATTCATAGATATATTATTTTTCAAGAGATCAGGTAACTTATTATAAATTCGAATGCACATAGAATGTGATCCTTTAAGGCAAAATTCCGTTCTGCATTGAGGTTGCCGTAAGTCGGATTTCTGTGTAGTGTTGTAAGCGTGTGTGTTTAATTGTTTTGGGAATTTGTCTATTTTTTTTACATACACTGCACAAGATTAAATATATATACTAGGAACGGTTAATAAGTTATAACTTATATCGCCTAGGGACTCGAGCAATCTATCGAACTTCATTTTTTTGGGCAACGAAGACAGAGGAAGCAGATGCGGCATTTCCACGCCGTAGGATAATTTTGAGTAAACATGCCCATCGTACATAGAAAATAATGTGGAAACACTCACCAGAGGCAGGAGTTGTCTAAAGATATAAGAAGAGGAATTGATTTTTGAAGTTATACTTCTTTGCGCCCGTTAGACACATTGGGAGGGGATGTTGGTCGAGAAACCGCGTCACGCTCAAAAGGAAGAACAAATTTTTAATAACAAATTTTTAAGAACTTTTTTATACAACCCACTCTACAGCGTGGAGAATTACTGGTTGTGGACACCAACATAAATTTACTTCTTACGTATAAGTGTATAATATACAGTGTGTCATTAAGAATATGGGATAAAATTTTACAGTTTCCGTTTTAACAGAACATTCGCGATATGTACTTTTTAAATCATTTTACAAACTGAGCAGACAATTTCAAAAACAATATCCAGAATCGTTTGTTACAACGATAAATGTACAATGTTGCGGACGGCTGCTCTTTTAGTCAGGGGCACTTTTTTAAAGTCGTGGGTTCTTGACTAGCAAACTGTTTAAAATGATGTTATAATTGGGCGCCACCTACAGAATATTCTGTTCGGTTTGCCTTTTTACCCCTGTAGGAGGATGATAAATTTTGCTGAAGTCAAAAAGTGAAATAAAATACATACATAAAAAATAAACACAGTTTATTAACTTGCCCACCAGTTGGTACACAGATGTGGAATTGAAGAAGTTGACATACAGAAGTGGAATTGAAGCAGTTGACAAGTTCATCCGTTGTTAACGTTGGAGATGACTCCGAGACGGGCAGCTTTCCTGTCGTACCTGGACTAGGGCCGCTACAATCTGGATTTTCAAAGCAGTGCTTCGAGAACAGCAGCTTTCCTGTCGTACCTGGATAGTGCCGCTTACAATCTAGATTTCAAAGCTTTAGAATGGCCTTCTTATTTCAATTTTGATTCTTCTAATTGTTCATTTAAATGTTCATATAAGTATTCATTTAATTAATTGTTAACTTATTTAATTGTTAATTAAATTACTAATTTAAATGTTCATAAAATTGTTAAATTATTTAATTATTTAATTGGCCTCTAAAGTTGAGAAAATGACAAAGAAAATAAAAAATAATTAGCATGTGCTTTAGCAAAGATCAAAGTCAGGTTAGGTATTTTATATTCTTAGTTTCAAAAAATTAACATACAATATAGTTTAAAATGAAATCTACTATCGATAATAATCTTAATTAATCAAATATATTACCTCCATGTATATTGATGACTTCAATAAATTCAGATTTATTTTCAAAATGTGGCTTCGCACTATAACTAAATCTGTAATATGGAAATACTTCAGTCGACCAAAATCAGAACGAAAAAGGACTAGAATTTAGGTTCCTGTAGGTTTTATACCCTACAAAGATCTAAAAACTCACTGAAATCTGATTGGTTCGGTTTCTATGTAAGTTCGGTCAAATGCTCGTTCGAGATCTTAGCACATTGTTCCAATAGTTCGAATCTAATTGAATTATTATGACAGTTACCTTAACCTTGCTTTTTGCCAAAACAAAGCTTATTACAATAAGTGACACTAATTAAATAATAAACTGTTAACAAATTACTCCAGGATGTTATACAGATTAGAAAACATAACATTACGATATACATCGACGTAACTGGTTCACAGCAATGGTAAGTAAATAATTAATAAAATATTTATCGTACAAAGTGTTTACATTTTAGGCTTACTTGAAGAAATCTAAAACTACATGGTACACTGGATATGGTTTACTCTTACTTAAACTACAACTTATACAGGATGTGCAAAAATACCTAGTTACTAGACGTTTCATATTGAAATTGTGACATTCTTAATTTTATAATAAAAGGAATGTTACAATATGAGCATATAAAAAATAGTACTAACACCTTACTACAAATTTTTAAGAACTTTTTTTAAAGAACTTTTTTTTCTCTTTTTTTTTGTACGTTCAGGCTTTGAAAGGAAGTTTTTTTTTTTTTTTTAAAGAAGTATAACTTCCACCGTCTGGCCCGACGCAGACCCAGTTTTTTACATTCCAGGAGAGCTTTGGATCAAGTTGTAAGAAATTTGCTTTCATTTACAAGTGGTACAGATTTGCCATCATTAAATCTAATAAGAGGACTAGTATACTGAGTCTTATTTTTTGCAATGAAATTGAGATTTACCACAATTTATATTTAGTAAATTTTTATTGATCCATTCAGACACGTTTTGAACTATATTCTGTATACGGCTATTGTTTTCTTTCATCCTTACAGCTAAATATAAAGTTAGAGTAGTCAGCATATAATACAGGTAAAGTGTTATTCTCGGCAATTCTTGGTAAGTCATTAGCCATTATTATAAATAAAATAGGGCCCAGCAAGCTGTCTTGCGGGACACCATGGTTATTAGATAAATAATGTGATTTTATGCCATTGCTAAGAGCAACGCATTAAATTCTATCGCGAATATCTGATTCTATCCAGTTAAGGGTAATGCCCCTGACTCCAAGTTTTTTAAATAAAATGAAATGATCGACAGTATCGAACGCTGAAGAAAAATCAAAAAACATTCCATACGTATCACATTTACCATTCCATGACTCCTGTATATATTTGACACACTCGTATAGAGCAGATTCAGTATTTTTATTTTTTACAAAACCATGCTGAAATATATTAATAATACTATATTTACATGAGTATTCATTAAGGCAGTTATAAAACGCTCTCTCAAAAATTTTGGCAAACTTATTTTGAACAGCAATTGGTCTATAGCTTGATATGGACGTTGGATCCGTTTTCATCTTTTTGTTTACAAACAGGGCTAATTCTTTGAGAAACGCAGCAACTTGTTATGGCATATTTCCAAATATATAAATTCCTATTAATTATAGTGAATATTTAAAAAAATCTGTTACTATATATCTGTGTTCTTAGTTTCCGCGACTGGGTCCCTAATCTAAAATTATAATTCTAAATAAAACTGCAGCAATCAAGCCGTAAATAAGTTGTAAATAATTTCACATTTTATTTTATTCATAGTAACATTCTTTTGTTACTCAGCAATTAATAATTGCTACGTGTGTATTTGTACAAAAAGTAGTACTGTCACAGATAAATAAGTAAATTTATCTGTGATACTATACTCTATGGCATTATTCAAATTGATGTCTGTGATTGATGGGTGAGAGGAGTGGGAAATAGGCAGGATGCGCAATAGTCTTTGGCTTATCTCCCTCTTCCTAAATCTATGATATTTTTATATTCCAGTGGCAGGAATGCCAAATTGAAAAAAATAACTTTTACAAGCGATATATAACGCTTCAATAAATTACCCTATTTAGTGCAATATTGATGTATCTCCGGCTGAAAGAACGAAAAACGGCGACTCTAAAATGAATGCAATGAGTCGCGAGCTGATAGATGGCGGCGACTTTGTCGAGGATTTGGTATTATACGTCACGAACAAAGTATGGACGCTATCATTAGTTGCAGGCGTTTTTATATTTGCGGATCGCAGTAAGCTTTTTTAATAAATTAATCAATCAACGTTCCCTCTAAATGGGACACAATATCGAGGCCGGTTTAAATCGCCCGATAGACTGATATATGTGAGTAAGCGAAACGAACTAATGAATTGCCGGACTCTGGACGTTTCCGATTATCTGTCTAAATTTCTCCCGCAGGTTTTTAATAATAGCGGCAATTCGTGAGAGATTTTTGCGTTTCCCGTTGTTCCCAATCGATTTTTCATTTATACCGGCACTGAAAAGGTCGTCAATGTTTTATGTGGAGAACACAACATTTGAAAATCGTTTAGTCATAATAAAATTTATATTACTTTAAGGTTGTATCAAGTATTTTATTTTATTTTGTTTTACTTACACTATTCAACAGGTCAAAGTTGCAGTTAGAGAATAGCAAAACACACAAAAAAAGCATACATGAAGCAAATTACACAATACTTAGACATAACACATGTAAACAAATATGAAAAATAATCAATATAAATATCTAGATAAGTACAATAACAATACAAAACAAGTTTTTTCAGAGTTGAAAATAATAATAAATAAACAATGGACCCGCGTTTCTCATGAAACTTGAAACTGTTTTTTCCTTAAAATATTTGGTACACGCAGTAGTTTTTTCTCTCTGGCAAAAATTAAAAAAATTAAGCGTGCCGAAAGAAAAAACGTAAAGCTCTCCAGCATTTCAACATTGTGAAAACCATTTTAATGTAAATTTAATGGAAATACATAAGTAGGTAGGTTTAAGTTAATCGAAAATATTAAAAATGTAGTAGTTGTAAAAAATTAAACATTTCTATGAAAGACGCGGTATTCTTGAGAGTGTTTTCTACAAATACAAATAATTTTAGTCATTTAATAATTGAATAATCTTGGCTTAGCAAATATTATCTCATGCCACCGGCGAATATAATAAAGACACCAAAGTAAATCTAAAAAACAATGGAAAAAGCGGTCTATCCAACAAATTTTTAGATACAGAAATCTTTGAAAATAAGCCTTAAATTTAAGTCTACCTATACATAAATATAGTTATAACATAATTTATTTAATATTACATATAATATTGTTCACTTTGATTTATACATATGTGAAAACAATTGTTAAAATGTAGGGGTAGAATAAGGAAATAATGTGTGTCTTACAATATCTTAAAATATATTAATTTATAATAATAATATCTCTACCCCTCATTCTAATCACGAGGATTAGCCCAGAAGTCGAAGACTTGTGCGGGAGAGGGGGCGGCATATTATTATTAAGCAGACCGCATTTGCGCCCAGGAATAACTTGGACGTTGGTGAGCCCTAACCACCATTCAATGCACGAATGAGTGAAACCTGGAAAACCTCGTTAATTAGGGGGGTAGTCAAACGTCAACCGGTATCAATGTCTCACATTAACCCAAGCCATTCACATTCTTCCACCCTACCATACCCGCAGAGAGGGTACCAATCCTCTCCATAAATATAGCTAATATACGGTCTACCGACTGCGGGTGTCAAACCCACAGCGATCTAGTCATCTCGATTTAAGTACTGACGCCTTAAACCGCGCGACCACTGACTGATCTATTATGTTAGGAAAATTTAAATAGTAACAATAAACACTATGTTTTGAATATTGCCTTTTACTGTGCAAAGCTTGCCATCTCTTTGAACTTAAACAGGATTGTCGCCATAATTTTCACAAGAAGATCTATATTGTAAAAAAATAAATAACAAATACATACCTAATTACATTTGACAATACCTAACCGTAAGTTCACCACATCACCACTAATAATCACAGGCACACAAAAAAAAAGTTCTGTGCCCGACCTATGGTTCCCCATGTATTTTTGGCTCCCGAAACCGATCCCGGGGTCAGTATAGCCCAGACGTTCTATATTTGCGCGCTACGGTCTAAAAATGATGAAAATTTGACATGAAGACAATCCTCTTAAATCAATTCGATCCTGAATACGGTGAAATCATATAATTTTTTCTAACAATTTGAAATTATTTAGGACCAATTTTCTGCTAATTTGTAGCCCTCAAGTGACAATTGGGATGTGCGAGGTCCTATCCAACAACTGATTTATGTTTGGACCCTTCAATGGCACGGAGATAAATCTTTGCGCTTATTTCCAGATTATGGCCAAATCTTAGTCATTTTTATGACCGTAGGGCGCAATTATGGAACGTCTGGGCTATACCGACCCCGGGATTGGTTTCAGGAGCCAAAAATACGTGGGGAACCATAGGTCGGAGCTCGGGCACAGAACTTTTTTTTATTTTTGTGCGCCTGTGTAGTTATTGTAATGATAGAAACGGAAGATAGACACACCTATTTGCTATGATACCCATATTTCTGCACTAATAAAGTTGGAATTCGTAGAAATAAAGTCTATAAGCATAAATGCATCCACTTGTGGCAAATTGTTCGATTGTGCTTGCACATAACCCGTATCTGTCATCCTTTGCACAGGACTACCTTACACACGGTTATAGATAACGTAAATAACGTTAACTCTGACCCAAAAGGTTATAGATAATGTAAATAGTATTATCTACGGAATCACAAGCAAGATTTTGTGTCTGTATTAATGAAGTAAACAATTGAAGTTTTCAAGAATTTCCTTAAAACTGTAACGTACTGCAACGTACGACAACATTGTAATCTATCACGAACTACTGTTAACCCAAAAGTGTCATTACTCATAGTAGTATTGTGGCTAGTGCGTTTCGTTTTCCTCTAGAGTTGCTTGATATTTTTGAGTTTGAGTAGTTTTGAATATATTTAAAATTTCAAAGAATAGTATATAATTAGCGCGTTCCATAGTAGCACTTTTTCTTATAATTTTTTGTTGTTTTGTATATTTTTTTTATGTATTTGATCAACATTCTGTGGAAGTGTAGAATCATTTGGAGATTCCTTAATTTGTTGTTTTTTAATTATATTGTCCATTTAATTAAACTTTTATAGTTTTTGTACTATTTCTAAAATCCTATTTTCTTGTTCTTTTAGTATCTACCTTAACTCGTTTTATATTATTTACTAAGCTTTGACTTATCCTTATCATTTCTTTTTCTATTTTTGCTATTGATTCTAATTTGTGCGGTGATGTTTTCCATTTTGTTTTTAAACATATTTAGAAAATATTTAGTAGCTTGTTACGTACTTTCCAGTTTATTTCAATTTATTTATTTTTGTGAAACCTAGTGAAAATATTTTAAAATTTCTATCTCGACAATGTAATTTGAAATGAAATATTGTGCAGCTCTGGAACTCGGGACTATGTTCTTCAACATAGACGGATCACTTGTCACATGCTGAGAAGAAAATTACGAAAACAGAAACGGAAAATTCTTTAATAAAAATGTATAACAAGGGCCGTGCTACCTTCATAATTTTGTTACAATTCTGAGCCCATTAACGACTTTATACAAATAATAAGTTAACTTTACTGTTTTCCTTGTTTTATGGAAATTACAAACTAATTTTGCAGGGAAACTTTTTTAATTTTCTTACGTTTATTAAAAAAGACTGAATATTTAGAATGCGAATTTTAATGTAATAACTTTCTTAATATCTAATTTCTTATACATATATACAACAAATGCTATTGTTCCGTCGTTTACAATTTTGAACAAACTTTTAAAATAACCTTGTGCACCTTTCCATGATGAACGTGCCTCTTTTTATTCTTGGTAATTTGCTCCCCCTGGATCCTTTAGAAACCATGTTTATATAAACGATATAATATATTCAACTGTTTGGAATTGATTTTTTTTTAATCGTAAGTAATAAATAAGCGGTTAAAATACAAGGTGTCAAAGTTAATTTTTTTCGATATTTCTAAATAATTTTTTTAAAAATCCAAATATTTGCATACTTTTGCAGATCGGGTTTTTTTTTGGTCGAAAAATTTAAATGTGTTTCTAATTTTGTCGTCACTAGTAGATCATTTATTTTTTCAATGCTACTTCCATCTTACTATTGAAACAAATGATTTGTCTACCCTTTTCTATCAGAAAAAGGTATACTTTGTTAGGTCGTTGAGAGGTTTTTGAAATAACAATATTTATAATATTCATACACCGAGTAAAAACAGTTTTGGTTTCAGGTAAAGTGTCTTTTCCGCTGAATATACAGCAAAATTTTACTTGAAAAAGACAACGTACAATACTTGAAGATAATCAGCAAGGTTTGATGAAACCGTCATATTGGCATTTTCAACAATTTTTTCATCAAAGCACAAAGATTTCATCAGAGATGGCCGATATTCTTATACTCTTCTCTTTTTATTTATTTAACATTTTGTTGCCTCACATTTGGTGTTATTGTTTCTAAAGGTATACTATTTAAAATAAATAGTTTATAGAAAAATAGGATAGTTTTATCTTTCAGAATAATTCAAGGACGAATGCAATTTATATAACTCCGTTTCTTCTAGCCTAAGAAATGGGTGATGAGTTCCCGAATATTTCACAAAAGAAGTAAAACGACACCCATTTCCGATGATATTTAGGACATTGTACAAATTTAGAATTATTAATGACCTGTGTTTGCCATTGTACTATTGTTTGAGTAAAGCAATACGATTGTCTTTTTACACCAATTATTATTAATGTTCTTTCGTTTTTACTGAGAGAGGAAAAAACATTTTAATACAATAATTATTCAATATTCATAATACGAAAAAGACAGTGCCGTACTAATGAACAAGTGAAAGAAAATGAGTGTTATCAATGATATATATTCCGTCCCGTGTAAAAATAGTTCCATTTGTAACTAACAAGTCAACTGTAAATCTTGGACTTTGATCATCATAAAAACGTTATTGCTACAATCAAATTATACATTTTTTTTACGATATTGACATTTTTCATGAAGCATTTATTCCCATTTTTTTTTTTTTGGATAAGTTGTGAATCACTGTATTATATTTCTAATATTTATTAACTTATTATTAAATATCCTGCAATTAATGGCTATGCAAAACGTCAAATACTTTCTTGGCAAGTGGGCTCGTCATAAATAAGAAAAGGATTATTTTGTATCAGTGAACTTCGGGACATTGTATTTAATAATGACTTAAAAGATAAAATATGTATACAAGCGAGAGCGAAAAGAAGTAATAAAAAGCAAGCACGTCGTAGTAAAACTTCAAAGAGGGCTGTGACAGCAAGCAAGAAACTCTAAAGTGTAGCCTTCCAAACGTTATATAGCAGCTAGCACTCGAAGAAGTTGTGGATTTAATTACGGAAAACTGTTATATATTCTTTTACTTTTCCCCATTGTTCTGCGCAAAGTCTGAAACATTAAAACGGAAAGTTAAATGTCATTCTCCTTTCTTGAAAAAATAAGACCCGTGGAAAATGTTGAAATAAACCTCCTCTTCTTTGTCAAACATTAAGCCGGCTGATGTGAAAACTTCTTTCGTCGCACAATGGACAGAATATTCAACATTTGCGAAGGTCGCAATGTTTACCGTAAATTCTTTGAAATTACTAGTTCATCCGTGTATAATGCCTTTATGAATGTTTTTTACTTCAAGAAAAACAAGATGTTTTCATCTATTTATAAGTATAAATAAAAATTCGCGACAGAGATGGTTTTCTTCCCCTTGAATTCCTTTTGTAATAAAATATATTGAGTAATTCAGTAAACTTTATTGTATAAAGCTTCCCAATTATTGTTTTTTTTTGCTCTCAAGTTTTGCATCTGAGAGTCAGCATCTGAAAGAGAGGCAATTTGTTAGTTAAATTGTTATAATATGGTAGTTAATAGTAATAACATAATTATTAATTATATAAGGGAATTAACACGCCTTTAATCCGCGAAAAAGTGGACACTCGAGGCGCAGCGGAGAGTTACATTTTTTCGAGAGCTAAAACCGGCTAATTAGGAAAGTGAAAGTCGTGTGAAACCAGGAGAAGACTTATGGTTTTTGACAAACGTCATATTTGACAAATTTATTTTAATAACAAATATTGATTGTCAGCTGAATATTAGAGTCTTGGAAATTTTCCTATGATATGCGTTTGTTTATTTGTCAACAAGAATGAAAAAATTTGAAAAATCGATAGAAAAAATGAGTAAGAATGCTGAAAATGCACAAAGTATTTCGAAGTATGGTAAACTTACTTCATATTCGAGAGTAAAATCAGGAAATTATAAACTGATGAAGGCAAAGATGCTGGAGAGAAACCAAATCTAAGATGTTTTGAAAAAAGCACCGGATGAGGAATATTTACAGGTTAATGTAGAAAATAGATGATTTTAATATTTCAATTATAAACAAATATTTCATGAAGTTTCACGATCATTAAAGAAGCTTTTTCAGTCAATGCTGTAGAAATGTGTCGAAAATACATCAATCTACGACCTAAAAATATCACTGGGATTTTTCTTGCGATATGTGGCTGGAAAATGTACTACACAACGTAGGCACCAATACAATTTAGAAAACGTGTTCAAAAGTGGCCGCATTTCTTGGGCTCTCTAATCCAGAAAATTTTACCGGATATGGAATGAGGCGTTTTTTGGCAACATTGCTGGCCAATGTTGGAGGTGAATTACTGTGAAGCGTCATGATGGTTGGAATTCGACTACGGTAGCGGAAAGTTATCACTGTCCAGCAATATGGCAATTGCTGAAAAAATCCAGGTCCTACCTGGCGAAGTTGTGAGCCCCTCCAGTCCTTCAGAAACTCCTTATCGAGTGAATTTAAATAATCCCGGTCAAAATGACAAGATCATTCTTGAGATAAATGTTAATAATAATAATTCTAAATAAGATGCTATAAAATCGAAACGTGGTATTATGAATTCTTATCCACGAGTGTGTTATATGGGCTTTAGTCCACGAAAACCGGACGTATTAAACTTTCACAATATAGTGATTGTAGGTAAAATATTTAATTTGTCAGATATGTGGGCGTAAATCCCAGTGCTACCTGGATCTGGACTTATATTATAAGTAGTCCTTATAATGCGAAGTTGGATTAGTCTTTGTTCCAGAGATTCGCAGAAAGTGATAATAGTCTTTAGTAATAATTTATATCAAAATGTGTGAAATTTGATATCTGATAACAATTTTTAATAATAATTATTTATTGTAATAGTACTTCAGGTTTTTATTCACGCAAAAATGTTTGAACGCGAGAAGGTAGTACGAGTGAATAAAACGCGACTGAAACACGAATGCAATACAACGTTTTATCCACAATCACTCAATGAGGAAATCACGCTTGTATGGACGAAGTATTCTGTGCTAAAGACTGCTTTCAAAATTCACGTGAATATAGAGCTGTCAATATATGGGAGATTGGTGGTTTTCTTGAAAAGTGTTTCTACAGGATATAAAGCAAGGAAAGCAATCGTGTTGGATAGAGATCACATCGAAATGTTTCTTTCAAGAAATGCTGATGACGTGTTTCTGATAGTTAAGGCAAATTGGATGAGGAAGACCGCCACGATCTCCTGACTGAAATGCTTTGGACTTCTTTATGTGGGGATATTTAAAAAAATAAGTGTATTGCGCAGAAATGGACACTAGTGATGATTTATGCAAACGTATCATAGCTGCTTATAACTTAGTAGGTCAAAACGGACAAGAACCAGAAACGTTGTGTTGGTTTGTAGAAACTAGGTAAAACGGGCACAAATTCCCTCCGAGCCTTGCCTACTACATTCTTTCTCTTGCGCAAGGTCAGTGGACCAGTTTCCAGTATTTTTAAATCATTTTCGAACAATTTTTTTTTTATATTTTTTTTACAAAATTGTATTTGTAAGAGTCCTGTACGTCCAAAAATTGTTTTTGGATGAGTTCTGAATCTGAATTAAAATTGGTAAATATTAGATATATGATGGTCATGGCACTATCTGATATTCACTAGAAAGAATTGATAAACCATGCGAACTGAATTAAACGAATAGATATGTCGAGCGTCGTGACACGAAGTGCGCCTTACAAGAAACGGGAAACATTGAACGTACGCAACGAGTAATATCAAAGGTAAGCAGAATGTAGTGAAACTTCAAAGGAAAGCAACCATATAATAATGTCTTTTTAAAATACTTTTTGCTGTGACGGCAAGCAAGAGATTGTAAATAGCCCTCGAAATATTGTATAGTAGCTCTCTAAAAACTTGAATTTCTAATTAAAGGGGTTCCGCCGTCAACAGCCCTCCAAGCGCCGCCTAGCATAAGGCCAGTATGGCGGTTTTTCTTTGAACTCCGGACTGCCGAGTACGCACTAATTACTAATTACTAATTCTTCTTTTGAAATCCCCAGATGAGAGCGCCTTTGAGGGAAATCCCGGCCGAAGACCTATAGGTGTTTCTTTTCACGGGCGCGGCATTGTTTTATAAAGACATCGAATATTGAAATTATTACGGGGGGAAACTCATTACTGGAATTCTCGCTATAGGTGTTTTTATAATTATTTCTAAGGCGGAGGGCGGCACCGGGGCCTACAAAAGTTTTTTGATTAATGTGTTTTAATTAAACCTTTTTTGCAGATGAGTAATTATTTCTAAAACGCTGAACGTTCGTGTTAAAGAAATATTACCGTAACATTTAAGCCTGATAATTATTTATAAGTTGCAGAAATGAGGCGGCAGAATAACGAGGAGGGATATTTAGCAACTTCCTCTGCAAGGAAAATTACACGTTGTCAAGGTACTTTTTTCGGATTTTAACATTATTTTACTAAATTCCAAACCGTTTACTAAAGTGACACTTTACCACATTGAAATGTCACTTTACTATACAGGGTGTCCCAAAATTAGCCTGCCAAAAATTAAGTGTGGATTCTATGATCAAAAATAAGAAAAAAAATTATATAAACATAGGTCCGTAAAACCCCCTAACGGAGCTATTGATCTTTAAAGGGGACCCTAAAATTTGATTTTCTCCAAATATTTTCAAAATGGATCGAGCAATATTTACTCACTGACCCCCCAGTTTGGCACGCCTATGACCAATTATGAGGAATTATTTTCAGAACATTAGATTCGCAATCTAAATGTGATTCTCAGTTTCAAATTTGATTACTTGCAATTCTTTGAGGAATTTTTGCAAAACTGTTAATGCCAACTGGTTGTATTGTGCCCTTACCGTGATTGTAGTAAATGAAAAATCTATTCTGTTTTACTTGTTTGGGTCTCAATCGTAAATACTTATGATAAATTTCATATCCATTGCACTCTGATCCTACGGTAAATATACGTTTCTTTTTGCTATCCTGTAAAATTATAACCAAAATGTTTGCCTTGTCTTCTACATCTATTACAGTTAAACTGCACAGTTCTGCAGGCCGACATGCCCCATATTAAATGAAATATTCATACCACTTTCATTAATAAGAACTTATCGTCTGGAGCCTCTTTTAAAAAGAGAATAACGTTTTCCATAGTCAAAAATTTTAGTCTCTTTGCTTCGTATGTCATTTTGATGTTTTGAAGAGGCATGTAGCTTTTATATTGTGATATATCCATATTTTCGTATTATTTGTATAGTGCTAGAACATGTAGACCATAAACTGAATGCCTTAAGAGATTTTGTCTAAAACAGACATTGTACGAAAAACTCAAAAATATATATAAAATACTGTTTACCTACCCAGAAATACCCTAGATTTTATTATAAAGAATACAAAGCTATAGTGCGACACTTGATTGTTTTTCTTTTGCTTGATAAAAATTGGAAAAAAATTGAAATTCTAGTAAAAAATGTGTGAAGATCTTCAACCTGTAACTGAAGTACCTCCATTACAAATATTCTTTCAAAACTACTTTTAAACTTTTGTTTACTATTTGATTCTTATTTCAAATGTTTGTAATTACTAAAACAGTTGATGGGAATGTCTGCACATTCCAAGAACAGCGTATGGATGGGATGTACCTAACAAAATATAAAAACTCAGTTCATATGTTCACGAAAGATAAATAATGTACTGTTATATCCGTTAGCCTGTTCGGTATATCATCTTCTCCTTGGTTCGGCCCTACATCAATCAGATATCTATGTGTTGCCGTAACAAACAAGTAGTCTCTGGCACTCCGAGTCGAAGTTGGCCATAAAAGTATTATATTTTGCTGGGATTAATCCACCCGGGACATAGTTGCCTGCGAAAGCCACTTCCAAAGTGTTTTATTATTAATACTCTAAATGGAGCCGGATATTGAATTTCAAGTTATATATATAACTATTACATGACCGGGAAAAGTTTCTTCCGCCGTTTTCACATATGTGTGTTTCTTTATTCTGAAAATGAACATTATTAGAGTTTGTCACTTCGTTGCGTAAATAAAACAAAGATTGGGAAGGCTGGTTGGGCTATTGCATTGTGCTCGGTGGCACTGTGGTGTGCTTAGAAACGCTGTATCAATATATCTCACCTGCACTCAGTTTATATGTGAACATACATATGAAGGAACAGCCAGTTCAATTGTCGGTCATCTCACCTATGGCATACCGATGAGGGCTAACAAGTCCGAAACCGGTCTATATCAGGTGATGTGTCCCACAAGGATTCTTAGATGTTCACACAGATATTGCAGGAGTAATTCAATGCCGATCGAGGCGGAGTAGTTGTTTCCTGCAGTATAATTTACAAATTTAATGGCTCCTCGCCCAGGGCGAGCGGCCTGCTGCAATGTAGGTCGCTTCCTGTAAGTCGAGCCGCTTAGGTCGAGCGGGAAGTAAGTAGACCACTTATATCTCAATTTTCAATTCAATTTTAGTATAAATCATCTGCTTAATAGGTAACTATCTTGCTACTGCCTTGTGTATATATTTTGCATTACCTACTTCACATAAGAAACAATAATGGAAGTTATACTATGGGGAATGAGATTCCATTTTTTGCAGCTACTACTAACTCCCATGGTGTCCCAGACACTTGAACATCATCATTACTGTCCATCTTAAATATATTTTAGCACTAGGTATTAAATGGAATTTGACTTTTATCATAACTAACTTTTTAAATTCTTCAGATTTCAAACCCGTTGCAGTACGATATTAATCATGTTTCAAAAATACTTTAACACTTTAACAATCGCTACATATTTTTCCAAAGAATTTGGATGGAATTTAAAAACTCCGGAGAGAGTTTTTAACAGAATAAGATAATTTTCATAATTTTACTTTCTTGACAACATTCTTTATAATTGAGATGAGGAAACGCGCTACTTACACTCTTAATATTTTTTAAATTATGCGCTAAAGTTTCGTATTCCAATACATTATAAACACGTACTTGGACGTCTGATTAGGTGCTCTTAACGTACCATTGGATGCTGACCAATCATTAGTAAAATTCGTGAATTACGGGCATCATAATCGATGATTATCGAGCATATGCTCAAACAATTACAGGACATAAGCAGAATTTCCGCATATTACCATCAAATGTGAGAAATTAACAAGGAAGCTGATCATGTAATTAATTAGCCTCAACTTGCTTGTTGCAAGGTTGACTATCCTGTTAGAACATATTGATGATACATTGGTATATCTATATGTTTTAACATATATATTCTGTTCTATCTATAATTTTAATTTAAAACTTTGATTTTCTGGAAGTTGGCAATAAACTATTATAAAAAGATTTTACATTTAATTGTTTACGTAGTTTTAAGTTTTGTAAGTCCTGATTTGTTTTTTCAGTTGTACAATGAGATTGATTTTTCATAAGGAAGTCAGAATTACTGTAAATAAAAATGTGATTTAAGGCAAACTACAAAATTCTCTATAGAATGTGGAAGAGGATATTATTATTGTTAAGTAACATACATTAGAAAGGTAAATAAAATAACTTCAATTACTTTATTAATGATCAAATACCAAATAATGTCATACACTGAAAAATTATTTATGAACATTTTTGGAATCAAGAACTTTTTTATATACCATTTAAACGGATAAGCTACAGTCAGAATATATAAAAATATATTTTTAACACTGTTAGGAATATTTCTATTATACACACGTAGAATAGTTGTCTATGATGTACTGATTTTGTTTAAATTAATAAGAAATTAACAAAAATCAACGCTACAGACAACACCTCTTTCAATTAAATCCTAAAAAATGTTTTACACAAATTAATATTAATAAATTGAATGCTTCTGTTAGTCCTTAGGGCAGATTAATATTCGTTTTACAATCTGAAGTTATACCAGCCGAGGTTACCATTTCGCCAAAAATAGAATTTACTCAGATTGTGCTCTTCCATTTAGCTGATTGAAAATAATTGTCTAAATACCCACAATGCCGCTGATAGGCGGGGGGATGGGGGGATGGGGAGTATATATCGCTTCGAACGATCTTCATTTCCGCTATTTCTTGAGAAATGAAACGGATTTAACAACTGATAAAAATATATACAGAGTTCACCATTTCAAACTTCCCACTCCTATGTCTTCATTATTATTTAATATAGCTTAGTTTCTCAAGATTATTGAAAATTATTTAATTTCGGATTGTTAATTTTAATTTTGAAGGTACTAATTTTAATTTTTAGGGTGCTTAGTATCCCAAGCCCCTCTACTTACGCATATGTATTTAATTAGTTTACTTAGACGCATATTCAAAAATTTTCTGTGAAGGCTACATCAAGTTTAATCGGTCTAACTTTTGTTTTTAAACAGTGAGCATTATTGTCTTTCTTTCGAAACTCCGATCAACTATAACTCCTAAGAACAATACGTCCGTTTACAACGATTCCCTTTATCTTGTTACATCCCTTCCTAAATCCCTACAGATGCTGAAGAGGATAGAAGTACAATTGTCGTTACAGTTCATCACAGCTCTCCTAAAAGTTAGATCAGACAGGCTAAAGTCTTCTAATCCCCTGAAAAAATAAAGACTAATTTATCGTTGGATATATAAATGAAATAAATATACTGAAGAAAATACACCATGCATGTATTAAATAAATAGTTATTTCTACAAATATAATATAAAATTTTCTCACTCAACGCTAAAATTAAGTAAAAGTGCATAGTAACAATTTCAATTATTGGATTTGTCATTACCTTACACGATACAGTACATACTTTATATAATATGTATCTGAAATAGTTAATTCTGGTGGGTAAGTTAATGAAATCTACGCAGATTTTTCTAAGGCGATTAACATCTTTTACAATAAACTTATTAAAATGTTATCTCGTTGATCGTTACCAATTTGTACACTCTCATACTTTTATATACAAGAAAATTATTGCTTTCTCTGATATACCTCATGGCTCCATATTGGGGCCCCCAGCTTTTTAACATTTATATAAATGATATTACATCGAAATTGTGGTGCAAAGCAATAATGTACGCTGATGATTTAAAATTGTAATACGTAATGACAATGATATAGTCAAACTGCAAAATGACTTAATATCTTTACTGTCTTGATGTAGAGTAGAGTGTAGAGATTACATTTACTAAACAGCATAATGCGATAATACCAAATTATGTACTTAGTAATCAACTTACACAAAAATATAATATTAAAGATTTCACTTCGATTCCAAACGCGTTTTCCAACAATGTGTCTAAATTAGTTGCTGGTAGTTATAAGACGATGGGTTTTATTATAAGTAACTGCAAAGGTTTTTCAGACGTGAACACTTTAATTTTGCTATTCTATTCTTCTGTTCAGTCCAAAGTTATTTGGATTCAGAATATCGTCACGAAAAGGGTGTGACTCCTTTGGAAGTAATCCAAAAATGATTGTAACAAAGAAAGATTGAATAATCTCGAAGAATACATTGAACATTGTTTTGGAAGGTTCTCAGCCACCATTCTGGTTAATGGGGGTGCATATATGCAAATGTTAAAGCGTCTGGGGGCTGGATATCTTCTACGGAAGAAGGCTATGTTGATAATTCTGTACAGAAATATATAGCAAAGAAGATCATGAAGTCAAAAACGGATTTAACTTTTTAATTTACTTTTGGTATCCAAATTTCTAATTGTGAAAAGTGTATTATTAATGTTTATAATAAACCTTAAGTTTTATAATATATCTTTAATAATAAATAAATAATTCTTCTAAAAAGCGGTGTCTTATTTAATAGAAAAATATTAGCAAAATTATTTTTTTTTTCATTACAGCACTAGTTCTGTAAGGACCTCTATTACTGCACTAGTGCTGTAATAAAAACTACAAAACTATTTATAGAACAGCATAATTCATATTACTAAATGAAAGTTGATAAATACATTTTCACATCTTTCAAATACTCCAATTTAAAATAAAATATTCTCGTGGACATTCCATTCGCATTGATAGAAATAAATATTGATTATTTATTTCAGCAAATAATGCGGTACTATATTTAATATGTACCTGATGATAGCCATACGCGGAACTAAAATCACCTGCAATGCCATAATATTAATTAAATGCCCCCAAACGAATATTTCTAATGGAAAAGAACTGAGGCATTATACTATTTTCAATTGGTTCATTAAAATCCAGTTAAATCTGTTATATAATCCACACGTTTAATTCATAAGAGCACTCATGGGTCAGATGTAAAAGCAAATTTAATTAAACCACTCCGACACCCGGCTCTGATATCAGTGCGTATTGGCAGAAATGACGATAGGGCAAATGACACCGTCCACAATTGGAGCAATGCGAAATAGATCCTGAAAAAACGTCGATGGAAAAACATTTTATGAAATGCACTCTTAAACGTATAATAATAATGCATTTCTTTCTTGCTCAACAGAAAATATTCCATTTATAGGACAAAACAAATAGATATATATAATATAAAGCATACCTACTAAAGTATAGGAAATAACGGAAAAATTACAAGTTCAAAAAAAAAACAAAAACAAGAAAAATGGTAAATAGAAAAACTAGAAAGAAAAACTACAACTAATATTCAAAATTATTGAAATAATCTGATGCAATTCTTAACAAGTCATTAATATTACAATGAAATATATTGTACTGATCTGCTGTGTTGTTATAATTATTAGCCATTAAATAAAAGGATATTTTATAAGTATATTTAGCATTTCGACAATAGAACAGTGAATTCTCACGAGAGCCAGGTCTCGGGACACGTATATTGAATAAATTGAGTAAATCCTGAGAATCAACCATACCATTAAATAGCTTAAATAAAAAAGTTAAACTAGTAATCACAATTTTAGTATACAACGACTGCATATGAAATTGCAAAAGTAACTGATGATCATATCCCCTGTCATGCCCGTATAGTCGATGCCTTGTACTTCTTCAACATTTTTTGAAGGGAAGCAAGCACAACTTGTTCATCTGTATCTGTTACCTTTTGCTACTTCATCCATTTGATGAACTTGTATTCTTTTTTTTATAAATGTTTTCCGATTTTTAAGGTCTTAATCGCAATTTTGCTTTACCATTTAATAAATCAATGTTAGTACTCATTTTTAAACAATATACAATCAGTAACAACTGTCGTGATAAGAATTAATCTTATGTGAGACTACAAATTAATTATGGTTTTTCTCATTTTCATGACAACAAAAGGTATATTGATGTCATATCACGAGTTCAAGCGTTTTACATTATTAGTTCTTACTTCCATTTTTATATTAATATCATATCATAATTTATGATTTTAAAGTGTACCAATAAAAAAAGCGTAAAGCATTTGTGGATAACTGTTCTTTAAAACACGCGCGATTTTTCAAGCACTATGGCGATTTATTTCATATAGATTTTGAAATATTGGTTCACTAATAAAACCACTGATATACCAATAATGGCAAATTCTTACAAATATTGGGCCACTGTTTAAATATTTCGCCAATTTTTGTTTATTAAGTGTGTGCTACCTGTGTTAAGATTGTGTTCGACTACCCAACCAAGGCAAAATTGTGTCTTACAACATAAATCCTAGTGTAAATTCCTAGACTTCTTAGATAACAGTTTGGAATAGTTCGGTTAGTCATAACTTTTGATGTGACCTCACAATTTAAACTTTTACTGCCCCGACACTGCTAGAAATGCTGAAATTGTTCTACTTTTAGGTGCAAACTTTTACAATTGTTTGCCTCGCCTAGAAACGCATGTACAATATGCGAATGTTGTACCAGGATAAATTGTTTCCATCCCAAATTATAAATTAAAAAGTTCACCATGAAGTTTTAAACTGTACCTGTGAGGCCACGCTGTGAGGCATTTATTATTAAATATTTATCAAGGCCTTTCCTCTGGTGGTAGCTTTGTTTCAGCCTCGGTAATGTAAAATTATATTAGGTGTATAATACGGGCATCCAAAATACCTAAAGCTTTCAGCCTTTAATTCGTAACTGTCAAGTGTTTAGTCGCAAAGTGAATTATAAATTAACGTTACTGTTAACCGTATTGTAAAAAATACTGCAGTGTGACTGTAGCCCAAAATTGCTAATTATTTTGTAAATATTACTGTTAAAATTGAAAATAAAACTTGCATTTTAAAAAATAACAAAATAGAAAACTTTTTCTAGTTGCAATTTTTGTTTGTAAATGAACTGAATGATGGTTGTAGGTATCTACAAAAAAGAGAAAATAATAATGAATCTCGCGGAAGGAAAATGGTATTTTTAAAATGAGTTTTCGACAAAAAAATAGATTGCTATATCTTACAAGATGAAACTTTGCCTAGAATATACAGGGTGTTCCTAAATAAGTGTCGCAACGGAATACTGTAAATTCCTTTTGAAAAAAGAAAAATTTTTTTCCTCTTCCATTTTTCTCTCCGGACTTTCGTTTTCGAGATACACGGTGTCAAAACTTTAATTTTGTTTTAGTTTTTTTCCAAACCGTTTGAACTATAGGACAGAGCTTTTGTAAACACATTACCACTATTATTAGATACTTCTTCGCACTCTTCTCGAAGTTATTGGACGTGCCAGTGGTGGATATTTTAAGGTATCAGAAGGGTTTTTTCCCTCATAACTTTTACGCCACTGGGAAAATTGACATTTGACAGCAAATTCTGAAGCGCCAATGAATTTTACACAAAAACAGTTCTCTTGGTTCATTGCTCTAAAGTCAACCGTTTTCAATAAAAATTACTTTCTATGAACAAAAACAAACATTTTGCTAACGTTTCGAAAATCTCTTGTAATTCAAAAAATAGGTAGTCCAAAAGGACGGCATTCTAATTTGTAGAGAGGATGGCACAGGCAGCACATTTAAAGTAAATTGTTAATGTGCTAGATTCAGTCGACGCCGATGTCAACTTATTTTTGATAATTTTGTGTGCTTTGAACTTTTCTCAAGTGGCACGCTTAGGTATCATGCCACCCTCACCTTCCGTACTCATCTCTGTGTTGTGAATTAGTTACTCTATATTATATTCAACATTGGGTAATTCATAATGCACGATAAAAACTTTGAATTTGAAAATAATTCTCTTCATTTTTATTATCTTAGGCCTTGAAATTGGTAAAAACTGTTATATCACTGTTTCTACAAAAAATAATGGATTTTATGTAATGCAATTATTTTTGTCATTTTTGTATATTTTTGATATCTGATCGCCTTCAAATTTAGTACGCCTATGAAATGTCGCTCCTCGCATGGCTTCGCCCGTCGCGCTTTTCTACAAGCTAGCGATTAGTCACTCTCTAGATTTACTGTCGTCTAGTATAGGATGTTATCTTAGGTTCAAATATTATCTTATTTATTCTTTAACATCAATTAACAACGTAGTGTTAATGCGAAGCCATAAAGAAAATTCATTATCGATTAAAAAGAATCTGCTTGTTCAAAAAATATCCCCGAAACAGTGGACCCGATATATTCATCACTCTTTTGATTGGCACACTGTAATTACCATTTGTTCCTCTCTATTTCATCTCAATACTCGTCAATCAAGCCCTGGATGTTTACAATTAGGACTGCTCTTTTCACACGTCTAGCGGACTAATTTATTTCCGAATATTACGGTAGATGACAATATGGATTATTACTCTGCTCTTCCGGTGATTAAAACCGTTATGCATAATTCTATTCGTTCGTCGATTATATAATCCCCGTAATGTTCTTTGAATAACTGGAAACCATCCACCCACCCTTAATAATTAAAACCCACATTAGCTAAACAATGCTGGCACAAAAGACCGGGCACGCGACATGTTATCCTTGCTGGTTTGGAAAATGTATCTTTTGTTCGAAGTCTTTCTAGGTTGGGGTAAAGGCTTTCCTAATTTAATTATAAAGAACAATCAAGAATGGCTTGTACGTGATAAATTCGACATTCTGCGTTAAACTTCTTGAATAACGTTATACATTCATCAGCGTGTATGTGCCGCTTTGGTTCTAATTAATTTTGCGTCATTATTGACTTACGGAATGGATGAGAAGCTGTGGTCTTATATTTACGACAGGAAGTTTTGCTACTTGCCAAAAGACAGGTAAAAATTAAATTTTTCGAAAGATTAAGTTTTAATAGTGGCTTATGCGTATTGAAATGCTGAAATGGCCAATATGGTTTATATTTATGACCTTGCAGATGGAAATGGTACCAAAGGTAGGCGAATGTATATGGGAAGATCTCCAAATTATCCAACTCCAAATCCCAGAATGTTCAGAAATATTTTTCAACGTCTTTCGGAGTCAGGCTCACTTCAGAAATGTCCAATTTCTGGAAGACCTTTAAGTGGTAGAACGCCTGAGTTGGAAGAAGCTATTCTACACGAAATTGAAGACCCAAACACTAGTACTAGGAAGATCACTGCAAATGCGAATTATACATTAGTTTGGTCCGTTCTAAAGCATCAACAGATACCCATGTATGTATGTATGTATGTAATTGTGAGGAGGTGCAGCGGAAATTGCTTCCCACTGCAGACTTAGGCCTTATTAGTCCCTTTGTACATCCTCCTTACTAAGAGAGTTCTTTCAAACCATCCAATTAATATGGATGGCTCGGTGGCAAAGTCTCTTACAGATTTATGTGTGATAGTATGGGTCCGAGTTACAGAGATTTTTTGTTGCTCTGTCCTCATTTCCATTTATCGGGGGTTTCTGCCTTGCCACACGTGCACCTGCGGAGCATGGTGAGTGTCCAGACCTCGGGCGGACTGCCACAGTCTCGGCCCAAGTTTGGTCTCCCATCCAAACTCAGCCTGCGTCCACGCTGCCTAACCTGAAAGATCGATCTCCCAACCAAGCAACCGCACCGGCGGAACATGGTGAGCGGCCAGACCCCAGACCTCGGGCGGACTACAGAGTCTCAGCCCAAGTTTGGTCACCCATCCAAATTCCGGCCTGCGTCCACGCTGCTTAACTTGAAAGATCGATCTCCCAGCCGGTCAACGCGGGCTAGGCGACCCCAACAGATACCCATATCACATACAAAGAATTCAGGTATACTGCCTGCAAGAATAGCCTGCTCGCCTACAATTTTGCCACAAGATTTTGCAAAAAATTTAACAAAATGTTGACTTTACCGCTGCCATATTGTTTACCGATGAAGCTAATTTTTCCAGAGATCCTATGACGAACTTCCACAATTAACACGTTTGGTCTGATGAAAACCCTAATGCCATAATAAAATTTCAATTTCAACATCAGTTTTATATGAATGGGTGGGTATTATTAAAAATTGCTGCTAGGTTCCTATGTTCGGTCAGCTGTCAATATAGCACCAATGTGCATTTAAACATGTATTTTTTAAATCACCTTCAGATAGCTTCTCAAACACTACTTTATAGCACAACTGAACCATACACACACTTGAAACATCGTATCACTTTAATTTCAACTGCCCTACAATATCTATAAGGCACATGGTTGTATAGACAAGTCGACCATTACTCAGGACGCAGTAGGCACATGCGTGGAAATGTGTTTACCATAACCATCTCTGTAAAAGTAAATAATATTGGTAATTTTTATTAAATTTACAGAACTTTACACGATTTGCTACTGAAATTACAAAGTGAAATAGAACTATTACAATATATTCTATGAATAACAAAACTGCTATATGCTTTAGGTATTTTTTCAATTAATATTGTAAATTTCCTTAAAATTTTCTCTTTAGTTTTATTGGGTTTTTGCCACACTTCAAAAAAAATAAAGATTAATTAAATAAGCCCTTGCGTCAAACGGATCAGTCAAGGGTTATTTTTGAAACTAAGTTTGCCTAACCAAAAAATCACACTGAAAAAAGTAGATAAGTAAAAAATAATAAAAATCACATCACTATCGCGCACTTCCGTATTTTTGACGTTTCGAAATCTCTCTGTTTTCGTTTTCAAAAGAGTAGGAGACATTTAATCTTTATTTTTTTCAGAAGTGTGGCAAAAACCCAATAAAACTAAAGAAAAACTAAAATTCTGCCACAAATAAATAGCTTCAGACAATATATTTCCTTAATATCTCGAAAATTACAAGCGAAAGCTATAACACTGCCACAACTAATATGGTAAATAGTATGTAAGTATAAATAATTTCTGCAAAACGTTAAATACATTTCTTACAGCGAAAGATTCCAAAAGTTAATGAAATTCCATTATAGTTTTGATTTACGTTAAGAACCACCACCTGCTGAGTGGATATTAGAGACTTAAAGCAATGCCAAAGACGTAAACGGGGATATTGACAGCTACGCTTGCGCAATAGTGACTTTTCGTACGTTTATACTTACGTGGGACGCAAAATTACGTGTACGTACGTATATCTATAAACGCATTCGTATGGAGCCGAACGTAATGCCGATTATAGTCGAATAGAGATGTAGGTGACAGTGCCTGATAGGACTGCTGAGTGTTGATTTTAACAATAAGTAACATAATTTGATATAACCTATACCTATTATACCAGTTTTGTTATTGTTAATATTTTGTCTCAGTCAGTCAGTGAAAAATACCTATCATACATTGTTATGTTGGTGTGTATTGTTAATACGTGTTAATGATCGGTTTACATCATTTTTAAACACACACTTAACGTATCTATGCATATCGTTGGTTTCTACGTTTACGACTTTCCGTTAGAGCATCTATGTGCATTCTCTGCTTAACCAAACTGAAAACTATGGTATACAGTAGGCGAAAGTAACATCAACGCATTGCAACGAAATTTATTCCTCTTGGAACGCGACCACGATTCATTATAGAACTGAAACGAATATCCTGCAACCTGAGACACTCCCCTCCGGTAAGATTGTATTGTATTACACCTTGGCGTCTTCTAGGTAATTGCTTGAATTAATGGTTCAAAGCTTCTCGCATTTTAGATGTGTAGACTGCGGAGGACTTGCAAACTTCTCGCACTATAACCGGCTGGCAACTTCTCACAATGGAACCGTACGGCTACATGACAAGATAACGAATGCACGCGCGCATTGAAAACGTTTGAAGTCAACACGTCAGCTGTTCATAATTTATTACGAAATTGAATCCCTTCGAGTGTAACTTTAAACAAAATACAATACCAGCTCCTGCATAACTTTATATAACTCGGATGATAATTCGATCATCCGCATACTCACGGCAGATTTGCTGTACGGTGAAATGTGTTCTTTGGAGGCGGATTTTATTGCAAAAGACGTTTACGGTTAGAAATGTTTCCTGCCGCGCTATGCCTTGCATCGCATAAGGGGGCGGAATATCGAATCCTACAAACTTTAGCCCGCTGGATAAGACTAGAGTGGATGTATCAGTTTGAGTTTCAAGGGGATAGTTGTTTCTTGAAGTAGAATAAAAGGCGCAACTTGAGTACAACGTATCTAGGTGTACTTTTCTATACTTAATCTTGAATTTTCTTTGAAACGTGACTGATTTTTGCTGTACTGTAATAGCTCTTTATGTAACAAGTTGGGAAAGAAGTGTGTTTCAAGCAGGGGACGCAAAATTAATCAACGCGGCGAAAACTGAGGTGGACAATGCGTCTACTGCTTAAAAAACATCGATTTTGCAACGATTTTCATACAAGATTTTTTTTGAAAGCGGAGAATTTGATATTTTTATGCCTTTATTTGTAATTTTAAATATTTTGAAAAGTGCTCAGGCAATCTGCACTATAACAACTTTGAAACGTGGACCAAAGAAAAACATATTGAGAATTTTACAGAAAAGGTATTATTAGCCTTTTTCCTGAAGCCATCCAGTACGTTAGGGCCGTCAACTTTGTGGATAAATACTCGATGCTCCGTACCATGATTTACCTTATCAAAAAAGTAGATATTAGTAAATTTACAAAACTAATTGAATTTTTAAAAAGGAAAGCTTTCGGATATCAACCAAAGAAATCAAAAATAAGCTGGATAAAGAATTTCTGTTTGCCAAGGTTGTAGTATTTGAAGCATGTACGAGAGAAGAAATCACATTTTTGACAGTAGATGCCATAGAAGATTGTCCGTCACTTATTAGCTATTATTAGTGTCAAAATTCCGAACACAAAAACTCATGTTCCAAGAATGTTTACGATTACTGAGGGATCAATAGATGGTATCAATTTTTTAGATATATTTCGTAAGTACGCAAAACTTCGTCCACTCAATACGACACTTCGGCGATTTTTCTTGACATATCGAAGTAATAAATGCTGTACCCTGCCAGTTGGAATCAATACAATTGGATGTATGTCAAAAAAGATAGCGGAATTCTTTGAACTCTCCAACGCCAATGAATACACTGGCCATTGCATCCGGCGCAGCTCTGCAATAATGTTGGCAGATTCTGGGGCGGACATGACATGGTTCAGTTTAAACTATTTCATCGTTTAAATTTTGTATTAGCAGAAATAACAGTTGTACCATGATTTTTAACATATATGTTACAAATTACAAAAAGAATTCTCTAATGTAAACAATAGTACTAACTTGTAAAATTGAAGTAAACCTGTAGAAATTGTACAGGTTAGTAGCTTGTAAAAATAAACTTTTTTGATTAACACAGTGTTTTGATATATTGACGTTTACCTATATATGAGGAACAAATAAAATAAATTTGTCTGATCCTTATTGATGGAGTCATATGTATGTTCTTTGACACTAAATATTTAAGGACAAAAGTAAAAATTAGTTATAGAAAAATTATTTTTTTACGTTTTCTATTTTTTCTTTAGACAAAATTAAATTTTTGGGAATTTAAAAAAATGACACATTTTTTCGCCTTTATCTTGACAGTTTTCGAGATTAAATTTATATGGAAATAAGGGTACTGAAAAAAAAAACATTGTCCAATCATCTCTCTCACACCACCCCGTACGCTACCCAGTCCAAATGGTAATTAGTAAATTTTGATTGCCACCGTGGAATGCACGATGTAATGTTAATCTCCAATTTGAAATTGTTGTTTGGGATGAAAGTCATTTCAAGTTTTAGTTGTTGGTAACGAATAAGAGACTATGAACTTTTCCAATTATATAGATGACGAGGTAACTAGGACACCTAAGAAATTTCTTGCGACCCTGCAAATTTCCATTATTTCTGCATTCTAACTCTAGACGAATATCAAACATAAAGTAGAGTGATAGTTTCACGGCGTTGGAACATTTTCAACGAAATGTATGTCAGAAGTACTTACAAGATATACAGAGGTCCGGAATATGAGTGCCTTTTGGTGTCTAGCTGTATGAGAAAATATACCAAACCAAACATAATGGATTTAACATGTTTTTTCTTTGACCAGCGGTATTAGGGTTATGATAACAAAGAGGATTTGAATATGTGACAAACGCACCTACCATTTCAGATGTTTCTACATATCTAATTATCACAAGCACCTTAAGCCTAGCCAAGTAAAACGAATAAACACCTTATTTAGTTATTTCTATTAAATAAAGTACACATTAAAACAATGTTGGTTTTGCTAATGCATTGTTGCTAGGAATGCCACAATAAGAAAAGTGTCTATTGTATAGAATTAACACATGAAATCAGAAAACAAATGTGACGTAAAAGTTCAGAGCAATCAATTGCTGTTCAATATGTTATGAGGATAACCAGTGCAACAGCATGATGTAGATTCAGTGATTGTAAGCCGAAGCGTTTAAAAGACTAGCATGATCAAATGCCATGGGTGGATAAAAGCCATCTTGTGGAAAAGCTAGAAAATTTTGTCTGACACCAATCTTTGCTTATGTACGTTATTTATATACAGTGCGTTCATAAAGTAACGCATTCATAGCATTATTAGCTAAATAAACCATATTATTAAAAATTCCCGAAATAGGTCGATTTTTGATTTTAATTTAATGTTTTTCCAAATAATAATTTAATATACAGAGTGACCTACTTTCGAGTAATAACGTCATCACCTTTTTTTTAACTAAAACTCCCAATTTTTTCCCATTTCTGAATTTCCCTTGCTGAGATGATTCCAGAAATGTATTACAAGTTGCTTTAAATTGGTACGGACAGCCAAAAATACCAAAGCTGTTTATACAAATTTAATAGAAAGTTATACGTTACTAAATCCAGGTACAATGTTTCTGTCAAATTATATTTCTCTTCTCACAATACCAGCCCACACATTGACCTTCTGTGGTTGTTGCGTATGATATTCTTGCATCCAATGTGGATTTTCCTAAGACCAATAACGGGTAATTTGCCGATTAACATGCCTGCTCAAATAAAACGTTGCCTCGTCCGAAAATAAAACGTTAGCAATGAAGCTGTTGTTTCGATAAACGTGTTTCGGGTGTTTTTTAATAGTTTATCAAGGTAGTTGTAATAGTAATAAATACCTACATAATGTCCGTTTAATTTTTAGTACATTTATAAATATTATCTGTTGTTATCTGCAGTGCCATTTATAGATTTTATGGCGCGTCGCCCAAGGCGAGAGGTTTGCGTTAAGTACCTGCTGCAATGTAGGTCGCTTCCTGCAGGTCGAGCCGCTTACTCCGAGCAGGAAGTAAGCATACCACTTATATCTCACCTTTAAGAACATTTGTTCATTTGTAAATAACTTGTCATTTTGGTATTGTTGCCCACCCTGTACTAATTTGAAACTACTTGTGATATATTTTTGGAATCATCTCAGCAAGGGAAATCCGGAAATGGGGTGTTCCATTTAAACAAACCGGTGATGACGTCATTACTTGAAGGTAGATCACCCTGTATATTAAATTATTATTTGAAAAAAAGCAGTAAATTAAAGTCAAAAATCGCCTGTTTCAAGAATTTTTAATAATATTGTTTAATTAGTTAATAATAAATTTATGCATTATTTTATGGACACACTGTATGGGATACCATATCCCAAAACCATACTTCAACTTCCACTAACATATCATTTATATTCATCTTCTGTTAGCAAATTTTAGTATGAGATGATAATTTCTTAAACTTTACACTTAATACGTTACATATTATTAGTATAATAATACCTTACCATTCAATTCTTGTAATAATTTTATAAGGATCGCAGATTTTATCAAACATTTCAGTTACCAAGGGAATGATTCATAGTTGAAATGCGCAGCAGATATTCGTATACGCATATGGACCTCTGCAGGTGATAATTTGGCAAATTAATGCTATCCAACAAAGCCTAAACTACCTTTCCAGTGCTGACATCCTCAAAATGTATACGTATTATTAAACTTATAAGGCATTATAAGTATTTAAAACTACCACTGAACAATACTTATTAATTAAATAAATAATTACAAATATTACTGACTGTAATTCATATATTTCTTTACTTTCAGTAAATTGTTGAATATGTACTATAGTACATATTCCTCTTTTAGTACATATTATTTTATGAATTTGATTAAAAAATTTGTAAAACTCGAATATAATACTTTTTTCAGTTCATAAAAACTTAGAATTCTTTCCAAACCAAACAGATATCGCATTTATATCAGGCGACTGAAATAATATTTGTCAGAGGCTTCATAAAGTGCTTTCGAAAACAGTTTAGTGCCTCTGGCAGCGTGTATTGACCGTTAATCTATGACCTTTTATGAAAAACCGTAAACTTTCCTCTTGTAATTGTTTCTCCATCCACACGTTTCAACGAACAGGGCAACAATAAACAAAAAGCGATAATTGCGTATTTTTATTTTCGGTCCAGCATGAAATTGTCATATAATATAAAATTTTCTAGTACATCTTAGAGGTTGGATTAATAAATTTGGGAACAATATTTTAACTTCTTCTAAATCATTTGATTTATGCTTCAGGCACTATATTTCTTACTAAAGATTATATGAGCCCAGAGTTTTATAAATGTTCTAAACTCGGACAATAAAATCGACTTGGGAATTCGCAGGATATGTTCAGGATACATGATCATTTATCATGATTTTGTTGCGATTCCAGTTCCCCTATTGATCTAAAGCACGACGTAGCACTTCCTTTTTATATTGAATTTAATGAGAATATGTTTTCAAATTATTATAGGTAACATACTAATTTCGAAACATCACCGAATTTATTTCATTTTGCTCAATTAGCCAATACTGAGAATTGTTCTAATAAACACATACACGATATAGAAACTTAAAACATAGAGAAAGGTATGAAAAAATGTGAATTTACTATTATTACCTGTAAACAAATTTACCTTTGGATTTAATCGTTTCTACGGTCATTTTCAATAGCCTAATCAGTTTGGTTGCTATCCCAAATTGTTGCTTTCCTGAAGTTCACAAATAAAACCATTGCTTTAATCCCATACTCATAGCATGTAGTCAGGATTTCCTTCACCATGAAGATTTTGGTCCGTTGTTGACCTTCCCTTTCTAAAACCTGCTTGATACTCCCCTATCTGTAGTTCTACTATAGGTTCTATTTTCGGTTTTATTAATGTTGCCATGATTTTATACCCTATATCTAGCAATGATATACCCCTATAGTTTCTGCAGTCTGTTGCATCTCCCTTTGTTATTGTGGGAGATGCAACAACATGTGGATGTAGATGTATAAAATCCATGAGTCTTAAAATTAACGTGCTTTAAAAATGTTCTATGAATGTTTTCGGTCATATAGTTTGATTGCCATAATTAGGATGCCAAACCGAGGAACAGGATTCTAATTTGGACGTATAAAAAAAAGTACAGACAAAGTAATGCACCAATTCATTGAAATTGTCTTGAATTGTGAATAATAGGACCCATATTTTTATTGGCATGTGCAACGGTAGCGTGAATATGATGATTAAATGATTGTCCAGGACCAAAAGTAACTCCTAGATCTCTCATTGTTTTAGATCTTAGAAGAGGAGTGTCATTAATGATATAAGAGAAGGCTAATGTACCTTGCTTACGAAAAACGGACAAAATATTGCACTTTTTAATGTTTAAGTTAAGATAATTCGAATTGTACCAGTCACTAATTCGTTCTAGGTTATCCTGTAATAATTCACAATATGCAACAGTAGATGCTGACCAGTAGATTTACATATCATTCGCATAATAAGTACTTAAGATCAAGACAAAATCATTAACATTAATGTTAAACAACAAAGGACTCAAAGTTGAACCCTGAGGAATCCCAGGGAATTGCATCAACTTAAATTCTTGGCATTGGACAAATTGTAGCCTGTCGTGAAGACAGGATTTAAATAGTTGACATAATTTACCTGTAATATCTATGTGATCAAGTTTTTTAAGATGAATCTCATGGTGGAGACGATCAAATGGTTTCGTCATGTCAGTATAAATTACGTCCACCTGATCTTTATTATTATTAAGGATTATTATTAAGGATTATTAGTATTAGTTGATCTACCTTTCATAAAACAGTTTCAAAAACTTTAGCCAAATTCGAATTGATTGTAATTGAAGAAACACTGACTATCTGCATGGTTACTCTTTTAAGAGTTCGTTCTCTGTATACTTCTCGGGTAGCGCTCCGGGGTCGGGTGCACGGGCGTTACGGCTGGAGGTGGAACCTTAATTTGAATAAATATTACACAGCAGCCTTAGAAAACAACTTTGTCTTTCGATTGTTTTTTTATTTGAACCGCTATGTTTATTCGTTGTCTAAATAAGTGTTATGGGCCGAGCGCAAAATATCGGTTTATTTCAAGCGCGCGACGGACTCTTAAGAGTGCTAACTTTTACGTGACATTCAGATTTCTCTAAATACTCAGATTATGTGTCAATCCATGCAACAATACATCTCTCGATTGTTGAATTAATACAGAACTCAATTCAGTATCTGCAACTGTACATTCAAATATTCAATTCACAGAAATAGGAGATTAAATAATAAACCCTGTTAAAGCCGACATTAATACTTATAATTTGAAAACTGTCCTTTGCCTTACACAGCCGCTGCTCTAATATGCAAATCGGAATAAGGCAAAGCGTTCTCTTAACTCAAGTGCATTCAATTAAGTATATATCAAAGCCGTGGCTGAACGAATTAATGTAATATACACGGTAAGCTAATGCAATTTACTGCCTCTCTAAAGATGCCAAACACAACACAGAGGGATCTTATGTTCTGCAAGTGCATTTTAAAATTATAGGAACTCAACTAATTTAACGTAAGGATGATTCTCTCTTTGTAGTTTAAATTAGTTGAAATATTTTTTGTTTACTTTGGTTTCTTCAGTCATGGTAATGTCTGAATATATACATATTTTTTTCTGTAGCTAAAGTTAAAATTGCTTTTCATCTACAATGTCGTAGATAAAGTAGTAATTAAAAATAAAATGATTCTTTAACATCAAGGATAGATAAAGATCTTTATTTTTCAAGTAACTAAGTACTAATAACCACAGTCATTAATTCACAGGTCCACAAAAAAAAAGTGGTGTGTGCTGAGGGTCCCATTATATTTTTTCCATGTATTTTTTCCCGCTGAACACGAATCTGAAGTCAAAATGGGGGGTCGCACAGCAAATTTTAGAGAAAACCCATAAAAACGATAAAAAATCGCATCAGTTTACACAGGTCCACAAAAAAGTCATGTGTACTGGGAGTTAGACTATATTTTTCTTTTGTATTTTTTCCCGCTGAACACGAATCTGAAGTTAAATTTGGGGGTTACACAGCACATATTGGAGAAAACCTAAAAAATCGATAAAAACCACTTTCTCGTAATTTATTCCAAATGATACCCTCTAAAACTGAAACAATGAGAAATGCTGTGAATTAGTCAATATTTACTATTTTACAGCTATAAGTATACCAAGATAGCTGTAAAATAGTAAATATTCACAAATTCACAGCATTTCTCATTGTTTCAGTTTTAGAGAGTATCATATAAAATAAATTACGAGAAAGTGATTTTTACCCATTTTTTAGGTTTTCTCAAATATTTGCTGTGTAACCCCCAATTTTAACTTCAGATTCGTGTTCAGCGGGAAAAAATACAATATAAAAATATAGTCTAACTCCCAGCACATATGAGTTTTTTTTTTGGACCTGTTCAAACTTTTGATGTGATTTTTATCGTTTTTATGGGTTTTCTCTAAAATTTGCTGTGTGACCCCCCATTTTGACTTTAAGATTCGTGTTCAGCAGGAAAAAATACATGAAAAAAATGTAATGGGACCCTCAGCACACACCACTTTTTTTGTGGACCTGTGTTACTATTCGCTAATACAAAATAAATGTTACAATTAGCATTCCTAGAAATATAGAAAATGAGAAATAAATGTTGACTCCACATGACAACCCAAATGGATGACTTTGTTTATAAAATAACATTTTATCGTCTCGTATAAATATAACTATTTTCAACATGTGAGGGAGGCTTAAATGTGTATTTTGTGTGTTTTAATATTTTACAGATTTGTTGGTGCACTGAAGGAAATACCTATTGGTCATTAGTTGATATTGATTGATTCTCAGCAAAATATCTGAATTAAAATAAGCTCAGAATAGTTTCGTTGCTGTCATAATAAAAACAATTTTGCTAACAATGGTTAAGAAGTTTTTTCAACTTTTGATTTATTGCTGCAACCCATCTCCTTATTGCAGTAAGTGACTTTATAGTCACTATTAAATAGGTTTCTTATCAATACTGCGCTCATTTATATTGCTTAATTATTAAATTTTTCTTTAAACCTTAATTTTACATTAAAGATTTTACAAATTGGTTATTATTATTCTCTGTATTAAGTACTAACATAATATAGTCCTTGTGTACATTATGTCAATGTATACAAAAGATGGACAGTACATCTTTTCTGTTGTAATGTTGTACAAAAAAGGGCTATGTAGTCAGGATTAGTACGCTGTACGCTACTGTTATCAAATTTTTACTTGACGCAGCTTCAAGTTTTTTAGCCATAGGAAAATAATGTTTAACTATTAATAAGTAAGTCTCAACTAAAGTCACCTTAGCCACTGGAATTGCAACGATGCAAATTATCTCACACACATACATAGTAATTAATAAATTGATTCAATATAATCAATTATATTTTATTTTTGCCACGTCTCAGTATTATATTTCCACGTTGAATTGTATTTTCTCTGGATCCTTTGAAAAAGAAAGGGAGATAGCTACGAAACCGTTAATTAAGTAATTTCATATTTATCTAATCTGCCCCTTTCACCAGTACGATGTTTTAATTAAGAAAAAAAGGACTAAAGTTTGTATAATCCTTTCGACGCAGAGGTTCAGTTGTAAATCCATTCTTCAAATTGTCTTTCTAATATATTTTTTAATAGAAAATATGATTCATTAATAATATGAACTGTATTCAAATTTCTTATCCATTTCATTTGAGTACATGTGCTGTTCTATGCAAGAAACATATCTGATATCGTGCTCTGCATCGCAAAAAGTTAATCGAACAAACAATTTGTCATCTGCTTTCAATTTTGTTAAAAGATTTAGTAACTGTAAACGCATTGCCGTAAAATTTTACTGTAATACATTTCACTCCTGATCTGTCACTCTAAGGAAACTGAAGAATGTGTCGTCGATATAATGCAATCAGTCAAGTGTGAATACACATATTCGACGACAAGAGATCCAATGCTTTGATAAATTGTTCGGGTGTGTGTATACCCATTACATTTTCAGACGGATCGGTCACTATCCTCACATGTGAAGGACCTGCTCCCTGTTCGTCATTCACTGTATTAAATAATTTAAATAAAATATGTTCCGTCTAAATTGATACTTTGTCCACTAGTGGATTTAAGTAACTTAATTTCACTAGTATGATAATGAAAAAAGTAATAAATCTATAATAAATAATTCATTAATAATTTGCTGACCTCAAAATAGAGCGATTAAGCCAAATATGCTTTATCCGAATGTTGTTTATTTTCGATCTACAGGGTGTCGCGCCGTTATTTCTTTGGCGAACGGTGGCCTTGTATGGTTTAGGATCGAGCGCGTTAGCGCTCTTTATCCTTCCCCATCTCTGTAGGCCTGGGCGGCCTCGTAAAGGTGGGCCCCGTCCATCACCTACCCCGACCACTGGCGTGGCCGGTGTAGGCGCTTTGCGGGACCTCCTTCTGCCCTGGCTGACCCCCGCCGGCAGGGGGGCCTTCTTCTGGCGCGGTTCGGGGGTTCTAGGTGGTTTCTTCGCCGGCCGTCCTAAACCCCGGGGGTGGTCTTTGTTGGGAATTGGGTTATTGTGATTGGCTAGGTAGCCATAGGATGCTCTTTCCTCCCGAGCCTTTTTCGGTTCGGGAGATGCGAGCGCTAGGTAAGGATAGGAATTTGGTTTGGGTTATCTATGTTCTCGTCTTCTTCGTGGTGGTCATCTGGGTCGTGGCTTCTTCGTCCTGAAACAGAAATGATTAGCGGGGGGGAGGGGGGTAGGGGTTTGGTCATGGGGGAAGGTCAAGGAATTGGTGTCTGGGGCGTTTGTGTTTGTCAGTCGGGGAGGGGTCGTAGTCGACGGCTTGCCTAAGTAGGGGGTTGTCATGGTTAGTGGCTTTGTCAAGGGTTTTTTGGGCGTGGGTGAGAATGGTGTGGGTTAGGTCGGTATAGTCGAGGTCATGTTTTATGTCTGTGTTTCTGAAATACCAGGGCGCGGCGACGGCCGTGCGTAAGGCTATGTTCTCTATAACCTGAAGTTTTTTAATGTGGCTTTTTGCCGCGTAGCTCCATGCCGCGGAGCCGTACGTGAGCTGCGCTTGAAGCACCACCTTGATAAGCGTACGCTTATTCCTTAAACTAAGGGTGTTGCCACCCTTGAGTAAGGGATAGAGCCTCGCCCTGGTGAGCTTACCGCGAGCCGCCGTCTCCGCGATATGGGCTTTCCACGTGAGTCGCTGGTCCATCGTCACGCCTAGGTATCTCGTTTTTGTCTGCCAGGGAATGGGTTCTTGGAATAGGGTAGGGTTGTCGGGGGCATGGTTTCGGGGGAGACGTCTGCGGGTGAAAAGGACAGCCGAACTTTTGTCAGGATTAATTTTGACTTTCCACCTGTTGCACCAGGTTTCAAGTTGGTCAAGGGAGGTTTGGAGGGTATTTAGGGTATGGTTGAGGTTGGTGGATTGTGTTGTCAGGGTGATGTCGTCCGCGTAAAGGTAGGTATTTGTGTGGGGAGGGTGTGGAATGTCGCTGTTATGGATGGTATAGAGGTGAGGAGAGAGGACGGTGCCTTGTGGGACACCGGCCTCCATGGTGCGGTTGAGGATAGGGAGTCTTGGATGCGGATTTGGAATTTCCGGTGGTGAAGGTAGGACTTGGTTAGTTTGACATAGGAAATAGGATAGCGGTTTGTGAGCATTTTCATCAGTAGGCCTTCGTGCCAGACCGTGTCGAAGGCTTTTGCGGCGTCCAGGAAGACAGCTCCAGTGAACTGTTTCCTGTTGAAGGCCGCCGTGATGTGCTCGGTTAGTCTGAGGATTTGGAGTTCGGTCGAGTGACCAGGGCGGAAGGCGAAGTGCTCGTCGGGAATGACTTGCAGCTCTTGGGATATGGTTTTTAGTCGGGAGAGGATAATTCTTTCTACCACTTTGCTCATAGCCGGGAGCAGGCTGATGGGCCGGTAGTTAGAGGAATTGGTGGTCTTTGTTGGGTTTGGGGATGAGGATGACGTGAGCGGTTTTCCAATTTCTTGGAAAATGCCTCAGTCGGAGGATGGCGTTTGTTATGTTGAGGAGGGCTGTGAAGGGTTTGCGGGGGAGGTGTTTTAGGGTGTGGTTATGGATTAGGTCAGGACCAGGAGCCTTTCGGTTCCTGAGGTTTTTGATGATTTCGCGGAGTTCATCGGGGGTGGCTGGGGGGATTACGTCGTTGTTCAGCGCTCCGTCAATGCGTCGAGCCGCACGCTCGACCTCGCGTTCAAATTCCTCGTCCTCGTCAGGCAGCTGGGGTAGTCTACACTGCAGTTCCAGGCTGTCGGCAAAAGCCTCGGCCTTTTCCTGGTTCGTGTAAACCACCCCCCTGCTGCCGTGGATTGGAGGGATTTTCCGGCGGGGCGGTAAGCGTAGGGCACGCTGCACCTTCCAGAGGCTATTGTCCTGTGGGTCCAGCGACTCCAAGTGCCTGGCCCATTTGTCCTGGGCCAGTTCTCTCAGAGCCGCCTTTACCTGTCTGTTAAGTCGGTTATAGTCATGTCTGTGTCGGGGAGTCGGGTGCGGTAGGCAAGTCGTTTAAGTCTGCGTTTTCGGTGATTAATTGTCTTATGTCAGGGGGTAGGATGCCGGTAGGGTTTGAGAGTTTAGGGACTAGGGTTTCGGTGGTGGATAGGGTTAGGGCGTGTTTTATGTCAGTGACAAGGGATAGGATTGCCGCCTCCAGGTCTTGGGTGGTTTCAATGACTGGTAGCGCTGTGTTCCTTTGCATTTCTGCTCGGAACCGCTCCCAGTCAGTGAACCTCCTAGTGAAGGTGCCCAGATTTCTTTGTCTCTGTCCAAAATCCAATTGGATCGGATTATGATCAGAAGACCCTTCGTCTATGGCAGAAATCTGTGCTCTTAGTGGAACGGATTTTAGGATAGCGATGTCTAGGACATCAGGTAGGGATATGGGTCCGTAGAAGGTGGGTTCTACGGGGCCTAGGATTTGGATATTTGGGTTGTGGTCAAGGATGTTCAGCAGAACACGACCTCCTGCGGTCGTAGTTCTGCTGTGCCATACGGGAGACTTCGCGTTGAAGTCTCCTAAGGCAATGGTTTGGGGTCAGGAAAGGATTAGGTTAATGTCGTTGTCTAGTATGGGAAGTCTAGGTGGGTGGTAACAGGACACCACCGCAACATCACCATGCCGTAGCGATCTCACCGCTATCGCCACGGCCTCGGTGTTTTGAGTTTGGATCTGTTGCAGTGGATAGTGGTCGATGCACTTCTTGATCGCGAGTGCAACGCCACCCCGTTATGGTTTCTGTCACGTCTGTATAGGTCATAGTCGGGAATGGAAATACGGGATATCTCGTCAAGTTTGGTTTCCTGGATGGCCATCACGTCTATTTCTAGACGGTTTAGGATGTCCACCAGTTCCAACTTTCTGCCCCGCAACCCGTCAAGGTTCCAGGACGAAATTCTCAACGAGGGGAACGGGATGGGAATTGGGGTAGGAGGATGCGCAGTCATTTAGGCAAACAATTTCTGCATGTTTGTCATAAATGCCGTCATCTGGTTGCAGAAGTCCTGCAGACGCGCTGCTGCGTCTAGCATGGCCGCTGCCCCGGGTGAGAGGGATTTTGGGATGGGGTGAGTGGGGTTTTTGTGTGGTTGTCTGGGGTTTTTGTGGTTTGGGTTGGTTCGTCTTTTTTGTCGCGTTAGCGTAAGTTAGTCCAGGGGTGCGGGGGGCGGGGATTGGTGTTTGGGTGGGGGTTTGGGTGGGGGTAGTAGGTGTCTTTGGTGTGTTTGTGTTTTGTTTTGTTTGTTTGCCACTTTTAGGGTACTGAGGGCACCCTTTGTAGCTGGCGGGGTGAGGCCCCGAGCAGTTTGCGCACTTGGCCGGTTTATCGCGTGCCTTTTGGCATTCAAATGTTGCGTGACTTTCGCCGCATTTTACGCACTTTGGTGCCGCCGTGCATCGGGATTGGCCGTGGCCAAACCTTTGGCACCGGTGGCACTGAGTGGCTGAAATGGGCTTGTTTTGAAGCTCAACTTTTACAAGTACGTGACAACAGTACTTAATGTCAAGAATTTTGTCCTGGTCCAGAGGGACCTGAACCTGAACCAGGGGCATTTCGCGCTTTGTATTACGCCCGGTCATGCGGTGCACCACTGCATTTGGGAAACCCTGGCTTTCGAGGTCCAATTGCACCTCACTTGGTGGAATACCCGCAGGTATTCCACGTATCACCACCCTAAGTGTTTTTTCTTCACTTAGGGTGAAGGTGTGGTACTCTTCACCACGATTCGCCAGGATTTTGTTAACTTTCTATGGTCAAGACTTGAATTTGGAAAGATGGCCACGCCATCTTTTTTAGTTTGGCTTTAAGAAAGTTTATTTTATTCTCCGAAATTATTTTCTGGACTTGTAGCCAGCGCTCCTGCTTGCGCAGGATTACTGGCGGAATTTTGTCTGATGGCGTGGGTGTTTGTGTGTTAGGTGTTTTTTGTGTGCTGGTGGAGGGTTGGGGGTTGGTTGGGATAGGTTTGGGGGTTGTGTCGGGTTTTTTAGGGACAGGGGTTTCGTCTTCGCTGGAATTGTCGGGTTGGGAGGGTTTTTTGCGTTTTTGTGTGTGTGTGTTTGTTTCCATGGGTGTGGTAGGGGGTGGGGGTGGGGTTATTGTTTTTTGTGTGTTAGTTTTTGTGTTTTGTGTGGGTGTGTTTTGTTTTGTGTGTGTGTCGTTGGTTGTGTGTGTAATTTGATTTTGTTTGTGCTGTTGTGTCAATGTTTCCAAAAGGGTTTTTAGCTCGGCGTTTTGGCCAGAAATCGAGCTTAATTTTGAATTTTGTTCGGAGCTAGAGCTAGAGATGGCCTTTACTGATTGGTTTAGCTCTCTGTTTTGATCGGTTAATTTTTGAATTTTGTCATGCAAAATTGAATTTTGATCGCGTAGTTTGCCTACGCTTTCGTTTAAGTCCTGGTTGGTTGTTTTGATGGTCGAAATTTCGGCCGTTAGGATTTGGATTTGATTTTTGAGGTCGTTATTTTGCTTTAGGAGCTCCTCGTTTTGCTTGCCTTGCTCCGCGTTGGCATGTTTATATTGCTGGAGCTGATCGTACAGCTCAGCACTTGTCAGTGGTAGCGTTGAGGACGCTACCGAAGAAACTGAAGTTTGCGAGGCCCTTGAGGAGGGCCTTTCGCTAGCGGAGTCCTGATCCATGTCCTCGATGTCAGAAAGAGGCATGGTTTGTTTTAATTTTGTGAATTTTGTGAGTTTAGTTTCGGCAAAATTTGGGTAAAAATCGTGTGTTTGTGTATTTTCCCCCTTTCGGGGGAGTTGGTGTCTGGGTGTGTTGTGTTTTGAATGTGTGTCGGTGTTATTTTGTATGTTTGTATTAAAAGGAATGTTAGTATTTAAAAATACAATTTGTTAGATAAAATGTAAGAACACTTACCTTTTTACCTGGTGTGGGGCCTCCACTTCGTTGGAATGCACTAATCCGCACTTCCGCACTAATTAGGGCACTTTGTCCTCGCCGCACTCGCACAGGTAGTCACTTTGTACTTTGCCGCACAATGCACCTATTTGGGTCGCTTTGTACTCGCCGCACTGAACCGTCTGTGTCGTCGCGCTGCCGTAGACTGGCTGACAGGGTGTCAAATTAAGTCGAAATAAGTTGATTTACTTTAGTTTATCCTAAAAAAATCCAAAAATCCACCAAAACTAATAATAACAAAATTGAAGAAATAAATCATAATTTCTTTCTTATCTTTCGATCGCTTGAAGCAGATTTCGCTTATTTTGATCACAGTATTATGCTTTTACAGTATGGCCCATTACTTACGCAACCATTTGACTTTACTTTTAGATAAATTGCATGCATCATGAAATTTAGATGCGTTTTTCTCAAAAACCATTGCTTCTAGCGACATCAACAAGGTGTACCTTTCTTAGAACTAGAAAAGATAGGGAAGAAAATTTTTCCAGTCTAAAAAGACATACAGTGTAGCACAAAAAAGTCGTAGCTATTTAAAGGGGTTCAAACCACCGTTGGTGGTGCCCTCTAGCAGATACACCAAATTCGTCGACATATTCGAATTACTAGTCTCAAGCAATCCCCCTACACCAAATTTCATAAAATACGGTCGATGCGATCGAAAAATAATAAAAAAAATGTGATATATTTTTTCAACTTTGATACCCTGTAGATCGAAAAGGAGCAACATTCGGATAAGGCATATTTGGCTTAATCGCTCTATTTTGAGGTCAGCAACATGCCTTGAAGCTCTGTCCCTGAATAACCCTGTATATTCTTTATCAGAAGCCCCAGTAAAAAATTCTTCAATATGTGCTTTTTCAAACCTGCAGCTTTTTTTGTTTTGTATCCTCTAGGTTCACTCTTCAAATAAGCAGTAAGCTTGTTCCAATATCTATATGTTTGTAGATCTTTATAGTAATCTTCAATATCGAATACTTCAACCACGATGAAATTGCATTTTTTTTTCAAATTTTAAAAAATACTATAGCATGACTTCTTTATTTATGGCCATAACTCTCCGTTTTTTCCTTTATTCGTTAAATTCGACGAACACTTCACAGAAACACAATTACTTTGTTGCATTTTTTACCAAATTCAGATAGAACTATTTATTATAGGTAATTTATAATAAACAACGGACCATAGCAAAAAGCAGGAAATATCAAGTCGTGCTAATATTTTTTTATTAAATTCTAATAATTCTCCACAAATACATATTTTTTTTTCAATCCAGACAAAAATCGTTGACCGCACCTCATAGGTCTATGGCGAGTTCTAAAGTCACTTATGTTAAATTTTAAGCAACGCTGAAAATAATTAGTACATTTAATTATTTACTGTGCTACCTAATTATAAAATTTCACAGAAAACGACATGATAAAAGTGCTCTGGCATTTACCGTATTAACAAAGTAAATTGCTTGCTATTTGTTACCGCTGCTACACGTATATAGTATAATTTTAAGCGTAATGTAGTAATATGGAGGCTAATGCGGTTTAGCCGAGATGCTGGATTGGTTAATCACGTATTCATGATGCCAGTATGCAAATTAGGCAGTGCATTAACACCGGAACCTTCCTTGGAGTGCACAAGGTGCCATCTGCATTGCAATATTAACCACCTTATGTGGAGGGCTGTGCTGCTAATGGTTACAGCCTCAGATCGATTTATCAAGCTATTCAATCTCTTGTCACCGAAGCCGAATATGTGTATTCGCACTAACAAATTACATTAGCGTACCATGTAGTTATGTTAAACGCATTCCCTAATTACTGCCTGAGATTTGCGCGGTTGAATGTGTTACATGACGCCGCTATCAGAATTTGTAGGTAGATTTACTGGCAGAGGGTCAGTTGTGGGCGAAGAGCTGGCGCACATGAGCGTGTTTTTTCTTGAATGGACGCGTCTTGTGCCTGTGTTGTTACAAATTGGTGTTAATAAAGTCTAGGGGCAGGTTCTTTGTTTAAAAATAAGAAAAAAAGTTTATATAAACATGGCTGCGGAAATACTTCGTTTTCGAGATACAGATTGTTTAAAATTTTCTGTCTTAAATACTATACTCTTCATTTCTCAAAAACCGGACGAAATATTGATATGAGATTTGGTACACAATAGGCGCCTTTATGAAGATTTATTCCTTACCTTTTAATTAATATATTACATATGATTAGTGTAATAATATCTTACCCTTCCATTCTGGTAATAATTTTATAGGGATGGCTGATTTTAACAAACGTTTCCCTGACAAAATGAATGCATCGTAATCGATATGCGTAGCATATATTCGTATACCCTTATGGACTACTGCAGGTGTTAGTTTAGCACACTTATGCTCTCCGACAAAGCCTAAACTATCTTTCCATTGCTGATACATTGATCAAATGTATCCGTATTATTGAACTTACAAGGCATTATAAACATTTTAACTAACATACCACCATACTTCATGATTAAATATAAAATTATAGCTATTGGTAACTGTAACTCATAAATTTGAAGTCCTATTAATTTATCAGGCTTACCCAATGCAACCGTCTCAAAGGACACTGAGTGTCAAACAGATCCAATAAATAGCCGATGATCGACAGGTCCAGAGGTCCAACTGTTATTAATATATTAGTCTACTAGGCCCATTACCTCTTTACAGCAATATGACTTTAATTTTGTAAACTTATCGCTTCTTAAAATATTTAAGTTTCATTTTGTATGAATTTTAATTAATCAAGTCTTTTATAATGCCAAGCAGTGAATCAATCTGAGGCTTTATAAATACCTGCCTAAGTATTTCCTATATTAAATCGCTCGAACGGCGAAAAGCCGAAGCCACACTGCCTCGCAACTGATTTAACAGGATCTCGAGATTTTCCGAAATTAAATCTTATTTCGATCAAAGACAGCATTCCTAATATGGTTAATACGTTGTCGCGGGATAATAAAGCGAAATTTTCAAAGGTAGCTTTTATTCAGCAGACTTCAATAGCTGCTTTTAATTTTCCAAAGTTTCGGGATTTGACAGGCTTCGGTTGCAATTTTCGTAACTTTTCAGTATCTTGCTGGCGCCTTTAAATAGGGCTGTTCTTCGACAAGCGAAGTTTTACTTTTTGATAGATGGCTTCACCCTTGGAAATAAGTTGGGATATACCACCTGTTATGCTACATAATAGATCATCGTTTTATCAAAATTGAAACAGAAGTGCAAAAGTATTTTATGTACAATTATGCCGCGGAGCCTGTTGTACAGCATCGTATAAAAAACTAATAAAATATTTAGGCTATTAAAAAAAAACTGCCACAACTTCTAATTGCTCCAATATTATACAGGGTGATTTTACTTTAAATACTGAAAGTGTAAAAATTGATTACTTATTGAAAAATGAAGAGCTTTTGTTTTACGTCTCTTTTGGGTCCTTTATTTTCAAGAAACAGGGCGTTAAAAAATTAAGTATACCTGTTAGTGACGTAGAACTAGGTAGTGTGATCCCTTTGAAAAATATGTATATGCCCCACTGAGTTAGTCATTGAAAATATTAGTAATGCAAAATGTACATATTTTTTTTCGAATGAAAACTAATAAATGGGCCAGTATCTTGTACATCATCGATCTTCAAGTTCGTCAATTCACATGATCTACACACCTGCGACTACCATTAGTAATGCATCCTGAAATAATTCAAATTGTATACCTAATATAATAATAATATAATAATAATATATAATAATATCTCTACCCCTCATTCTAATCGCGAGGATTAGCCCAGAAGTCGAAGACTTGTGCGGGAGAGGGGGCGGCATATTATTATTAAGCAGGCCGCATTTGCTCCCAGGAACGACTTACGTTGGTAGGCCCTAACCATCATTCAGTGCAGGAATGAGGGAAACCTGGAAAACCTCATTGATTAGGGGGGTAGTCAAATGTCAACCGGTATCAATCTCTCACATTGACCCAAACCAACATTCTTCCACCCTACCATACCCACAGAGAGGATGCCAATCTCTCCACGAATATAGCTTATATACGGTCTACTGCGGAGGTCGAACCCACAGCGATCTAGTCACCTTGATTCAAGTACTGACGCCTTAAACCGCGCGACCCCTGACTGATCCAATATGGTCGAAAGTATAAAAATATATTACTCGAATTTCTGCAAGGCATTTGATCGTGTAGATCACTTAATACTTTTAGCTAAATTAAGCGGTTATGGATTCTTCCACCATCTGGTAAATTTGTTTCGGTCTTATTTGTCTAACTGTTTTCAATATAACGGATTTAATTCCACTCCTTATTTAGTATCGTCTGGCGTTCCGTAAGGATCAAATTTAGGCCCGTTACTTTTCTCACTCTTTGTTAATGATCTCAATAGTGTAATTGATTGTGAGAAATTGTTCTTTACTGATGTCATGAAACTGTACAATGCTGTTAACTCGGTCGATGACTGTGTTAATCTTCAGCTGCAGCTAAAAACTGTCGATGGCGTACTTTGAACAAACTACTTAATAATAACAAATGTAAAATGGTGTCATTTACTCGTTAACGTAATAAAATATTGTTCAAATACGTAATCTACTCTCAGTTTGTTTAATATTTATTTTTTGTCATTGTTTTACTTGTTTTGGATTGTCCTGTAATTGGTTAATACTGCTAGACAAATAAAGTACTATTATTGTTATTATTCAATAGAACTTCATTATTATCCCTTATCCTGATGCATCTAAAACTTCGACAAGTTAAATCTGGGTTATTCAAAGCGGGATAATAGTCTATTAACCATGAATTAAGTTTTAAATCTTCTATTAGCAAAGTCGTAAAAGCTAAATTCTTAACGATCTTGCTTCATCCTAAAGCTAGTTCAACAGGGGATTCAAAACCGTTGTGCACAAGTAACTTTATCGTTATTTAGCTATTGTGATGCAGTTTATGGGCCCCGCTTTATGCAGTCGCTTCCATCGACGTCCGGCGATGTAAAATTCATCTATGTCTTTATCTCCTCCTTCGAGAAACGCGTATCCCTCCTATAAAACGTAAAAAAATGATTAAGCTTACCAAACAGTGCGACAGCCAGCCTGGCTTATCCTCCAGATATTGCATGTATCGGACCCCGCTTTAAAAAAATCTTATATGCAGGAAAATACGAAGTAAAATAGCCGCACTCATGTCCTGGGGGAGAGTCACATATAGAGGACGTGAGACGCTGGGGAGTCTGAAATTGAAAACGTGCCGTACCGGCAGTAACAGGAGGAAGGAGCATAGCGACCCATCCTGAAACTTGGATTATTGGTCACATACACCTAGAAAATAGTTTTTGCGTCAGGATTAAACTTTGTCATAGCAGATGTTCCTGCGGTATATTGTGTGGTAATAGTTGTGCTAAGGAAAAAAACGCAGCAGTAGGTAAAAATATACTTGTTCTAGCAAAAAGCTGGTATAAAATCGATGACAGATAAACAATTTAATTGTAGCAGCTAAATCACGTTTTCTGAAAACTTATCACTAGTCATAAGTGAATAGGTCATCAACTCTGGCTACCAACAATGGCTGAAATTTCTTGCTGGAGTAACTCAACTGTGCCGCTGCAGTTATTTTTTGACCAAATGTATTTCTGATACATTAAGGACAAGTGAACTGTACATTAAAGGTGTTGACTGTGGTGCAGTAATAACTGAACATGTTATATTGTACAGTACAGTAGTACGCTTTAAGTTACCAGTAATTTAAACAATAAATTAAGTACAAATTATGCACTTACAAGTATATAGGTACTCATTTAATATAAATAAAAACGACAATTAGGTAATTCTAAAAAGTAAGCATTATATGCAATGTATTCCGAAGAAAAATACAGAAAAAAAAGGTGCTCTTGAACAACTGCTCTGCGGGCTAATGCCCCGACCTGCATCGAATTATACCTGAAAAATCTATAGCAAACAGCTAAGGTCACTCACCAGACACATACCGGTTTCGAGCTTATTAGTTCTCATCAGTATACCATAGGAGAGGTAACCAACGAATAGCCTAAGCGAAGCGAGACGAGAATATATTGCAAATATAAGAAGGGGTAATATTTAAGTATTAGCTGAAAAAATAAATATTGCATTTTTATTGTAGGTATAGTTGCGGCTGTATATACTTTATTAAAAGGACATCTAACATATAAAAAAAATTGTTTTTAAAATCAAAGTTTATTGATTCTAGATCTAATTCTACTGAACTCTAATTATTTAAATATGGAACTCGGGGAAATGTAATTAAGTGTTAGCGAGTATCCACATTAAACTAAATGCAGAATTTGTGTAATCTAATATACTGGATAGTAATAGCGGTATTCTACAGGATAGTGTTATTGGTCCAATTTTATTTGTTACATACATTAACGACTTATGCAATGTTGCTATAAATTTGAATCAAAGTGTCACGAATTATACTGATGACAATAATATATTCGTCTTATTCAGAATTGTTAGGGGAAGGAAATAATTTCTGCTATAAAGGAGTGATATGAAAGAAATAGATTTCTTTTAAATAAAGATAAATCGAAAACAATATTAATCAGAACAAAACAAACTAAAATTGACGCAGCTAAAACTATACATATTGCAAATGATTCAGTAGATGAATATTTAACATAAGAAAATTAAATAGAACATTTGTCTGGAAAACTAAAACTAAAATTTATTATAGTAGTAGTATAGTAGTAGGAAAGGGGGTGGCATATTATTAATGCAGGCCGCATTTGTGTCTAGGAACAACTTACCTCGGTAGGCCCTAACCACCATTCAGTGCAGGAATGAGGGAAACCTGGAAAACCTCATTATTTAAGGGAGTGGTCAAATGTCGACCGGTATCAATCTCTCACATTGACCCAAGCCAACATTTTTGCATCCTACCATACCCACCCTCTCTGTGGGTCAATCTTATCCGCAAATATAGCTGGTCTATAGTCTACCTGCCACAGGATTTGAACCTGCCAGCAGAGTGGTCATCTCGATTCAAGTACTGACGTTACTGACGCCTTGAGTCAACTTAAAGAATGTCCAATTAAAATGAAAAATTACATATTTATTCTATCTATTTTCTATTCCTTGTTTTATATACACACTGTATGTTCTTCACTTGTTCTTTGAGGTGAACTTGCGAGTCATGTAACACTGGAAATTGAAAATGTGAGTAGCAGCACCAGATACCGCGTACATAAATTTAAACGTTTTGTTTCGTTTTGCCGCGATAAGAGAGACTGTACATTAAGCTCCTCATTTTTTATATTAATTCCGTGCAAGCGACATTAAAGCATAATTAAATATATCTCTGCGGCCAGGCGAAAAAGGAGACTGCAGAATTATCCTTACGTTAGTGAAATTTACCTTTGAAATAAATTCGCGCGACCAGCTTCTTAAAAACATATCTAGCTGTTATCTCAGTGTGACCGGGCCAGGAATATTGGTTACGTAACCTCCTGGTAGGTGTACACACCGTCCTGCTGACGCTAATGACTCCATTTGCACTACGGCTCGCCCCACAGAGCACATTTTCGTTTAAATTATTGTTATTAGGCAGTGCGCTGCAAAACACGGACGGCGAGTAGATAGATCATGAGAGGATAAGTTAATAAAGATTATAGAGGTGGCTATTAAGTGCAGCACTTCCTGTTAGAGCGAGTGAATGGCTACCTTTGTTGGGGATGAAAGAAAAAATACAATTTCGTAGGAGAAGGCGTTCGCTAAATTATCTTTTCTTTGTCAGAAGTTCAGGAAATATTACATCTTTTAAGGACGTGTTAATGGATAACGGAAATGTATCCTTTGTAGGTCGCTGAAAGTAGAGTTCAAGAAATTAAAACCGTTGAGTCATAGATTTATCAATTAAAAATACATCTCAGTATCTGCGTTTTTATATATAGTAGCTATTTATGTAACAAGTTGTAAAAAGAGTGTGTTTTAAGCAGGGGACGCAAATTTGTACATTTTTAGTTGGTAGAATTGTGATGCTTACATGTTTTCAGTCAAATAGTATATGCATGTGCATGTAATGAACTTCATAACTCGTCAATCGTTTGTTTCATTTACATATAGATAGAGTGGGTAAGATAAATGTGAAAATGCAATTTTTTCCATCTAAATGGTGATGTTATGAAACGAGGTATGATGCCGTTTGGATCGCACCAGTTCAGTCTTTGATATAACGGTTATATTTGTGATTTCCAATGGTGTAAAGATATACAGCTTGTTCCATTTAAATAACAAAATTTGGGCCTATAATTGTATTTGTAATATATGCACCAAACACATTTAAAAGTCCCTACATTTTTCGTTCTTACATCTGCAGTGTTGCAGGCACGATAGAAATGTCAAGTAGGCGTATGCCGACCTCTTACACTTCTAGTAATTATTTTAAAATGCGCGATATCTCGAAAACCGTAGAAATGCACGTATAATATATTTTTGAAAAGCTTGATGTTATTCACAAGGGCATAAAAGTATACAGAATGTGTTTTTATTTTTGTGTCATGGAAAAAAGTTGCATTTGCTTGTAGAAAAATACAGGTTTCAGTGAGTCAATATAATATGGAGGATGTCTCTTACTAACAAAGTATTAGAAATAAAATAAAGTAGATTTTGTTATTATAATTTAATAATAAATACACTATGCGAGTTAAGAATTACAATTTTGTAAGAAAAATCAAAAGGGTATTTCGAAAATGATGTAAAAATACATTTCTGGACAGCACTGGCCACTGCTCCACTGTAAAACCTGATAAGGAGGCTTAACCTTAACCTCAGTTAACTTCAGTATTTTGTATTCGTTTTTCATTATTTTGTTGCAAACTGGCACACCTACACTTTCACTCATTACAACCAATCACTACCGATAAAACACACTTCCCGTAGGTACAGCTAGATAAAATGCCTATTTATTATAACAAAATCGAACGAAAGGAATAATAGAGGTTTTAATGTAACCGCGGCAGTCTTGTCCCATAACCTAGAAAAACACATCGGCAAAATATATTGTGAGAAAATAGTTGTATCCGAATTCCTTTATTTAATAATGATAAAACTTTTAAAATTTAAATAAGGCACTAAAAACTGAAGAAGAACACAAAACTACAACGTAAACACAGTAATTGAATTATTACTCGACAGCGAATTTTACCGTTGAATATTTTTTTAAAATTATCATTCCATTAACTTTTATTTCTATCCCCTCTTAAAATATTTGTACTTAATCATAGTTAACCCTGTATAATTCCACGTCTTCCGCCTCCCTCACAGAAGCGTAGTAAATTACCCCTGCTCTCCAAACAGAAATTGGGCACATCGAATATTATATAACTGAATGATTTATGCGATTTCTATGTAGGCAACCTTAAATACTTAAGGAGGCAAACAGCCGTGAGCGGCCGTACATAAGTTAAGTTAATCAAAGTTTTGATGCTGTACAAACAGTCGCGGATGGAACTTTCCATCGGCGAGAATCCATTGTAAATTCAGTCATTTCCTCGACACTTCTATAAAGTTGCGTGATAGGTAATGGAGGATAAATATGGGATCCCCCAGGCATCCCGACGCTCTCACAGTGCACGTTTATGTTGAAGCGGCACGCCAAGCTGAAAGACAAGATCTAGAAGGAGTGCGACAGTGATTGTGTTAGCCATTCAATTTTTCTTAAAAATCGAGCTTGTACGACCTTAGATAATTTTTTTATATCTCTCTCTTCGGAAAATAGAAGAAACCCTCTAAAAGTGTCGAAATTGACCTACTCTATACAAAATATTTTCATTTTCGTATTTTATTAAGAAAATACCATTAATCGGCCGTCGATTCTAATAAAATCTCATCATCTGATGAAGACTTCGATTTGGTATGCATATTGCTACGATTTTAAGTTTAGAACTGTGGCCAAACTGCTAGAACGTTAAATTTATAAACTAGAAGAGTCCCTGGTGCTTCGCTCCAACATAAACACTATCGCACTCCTCCTAGCTCTTGCCTTGGAGCTTGGCGTGCAGCCCGGCGTGTGGCTTTTGTCGTGGCCTGAGTGCCGCTCCATCTCCAACATAAACGTGCACTCCACTCAGTCGTCCGCAAGCGTCGGGCTGGCGTAGTAGTTGCGTTTCATCTGTATGCAAATACGGCGCAAATTGCACGACCCTCTCCTTATTACTTTCGCTCCTATTGCACGATTAATGGCCATAAATAGCAGATGATTGTGGTGGCGCGGTTCCTCCCCTTCGCCACGGAAACGTTATGCATTTTTTGCCCGCTTCCGGCTGGAATTAAATGCATAATGTAGTGGGAAGCGCCTCATAAAACGGGTTAACTCTTCGGCTCTCTCGAAATTTTCACAATGACGCGCATAACCGGGCACGTAAGGAAGAAATGAAAATAAACGTCGCGGGAAATTTTGCATATTTCGCTTCCTCTTTTTGTAATATGAACATTTCGTGCATTGCGGATGCTCGGATATTTTTATAAAAAAGGCGCCTCAGGTACAAACGGTCTTCATCACACTTTAATCGAACTAATGTACAGGGTGGACGAATTTCGATGCTTTCATAGACTATTTCGATAACTGTAGGACTGCCCTCCACTCTCGATCACTTTTTTTAAGAGAAAATTAAAGATCAATACTAAAATGACCTATCGTCTTTTGTGTACGAGTAGGTAATAAACAATATTTCAAATTTTCCACTTTTCGATACATGCCTGTAACTTGGTTGTTTGTAAAGTTGTAACTTGTAATTTTTGAGTGATAACCTAAAGTTGTGTTTTTTTTAAATACAAACCATAGGTGGCCATGGGCCAGTTAAAATAACTATTTTTCTCTTTCTATTAATATATAATATGTGGGGTTAAATATGATTATTCACCATTTTACCGAAGAAACAGTTTATTTTTTACTGTATTAGGAAGGTATTTTAAGCTAAAATCAAATCTCCTACAATTCCTATCAATGAAGTCATACCAAACATCTAGGTATGCTAATGAACAATTCTACAGACAAAACTCTATTCAATAATTATCTAAAAAATAATCTAGCTAAATTTACTAACCTGGTTTAATGAAAACACACTATAAATATCTAAGTTCACTTTTGAAACTGTGGGAACTCGAAAATTCAACCGCAATAGATGAGATCTGACCTATTTCTGCATTTTTAGGATTGCTTCTTCAAATGGTCTCCTTTAAGTTGAGTCAAATATCTAACTCTAAAAATTATTATACCAATAAATTAAAATTATTTGATATTAAATATCGACAATGTCAAAAGTGACTTTAACCTGTCAGTGAGTTTTAAATTAAACATGACAAATATCTACTTAAATAATGTTTACCTTTTATGTAATCGTTTTTTTTTTATATATTTTTTAGGTATATTGTTTATACCTATTGTGTCAAACTAACTACTCTGCGGACTAAAGCCAACACCACCTGTCTTTTAAGTGGTGTTGCTAAAGCTCCGACCAGCGTTGAACTACACCCACAATATCTTCCCATGTATTGGTATTTCGAGTTCCCACAGTTTCAAAATTGAACTTAGATATTTATAGAGTGTTTTCATTAAACCAGGTTAGTAAATTTAGCTAGATTATTTTTTAGATAATTATTTAATAGAGCTTTGTCTGTGGAATTGTTAATTAGCATACCTAGATGTTTGATATCAGGGAGCATACATATGACTTCATTGATAGAAATTGTAGGAAATTTGATTTATATTAGCTTAAAATACCTTTCTAATACAGTAAAAAATGTTACAAAAGCTAATAATAAAGAATATATGGGTAGATATTGTGGGTGTAATTCAACGCTGGTCGGGGATTTAGTCCGCAGAGTAGTTAGTTTCACACAATATTGTTAATACCTAAAAATATATAAAGAAACAGTTTATTCCAGAGTATCAGTTTAATTTTTAAATATTTTAGACAAGACATTTAGAAGAAATACCTAATAAGAACCAATTTGTACAAATACATCGAAATTGTAAAGTATATTTCATCGATATAAGGCAATCTAAAAAATTTCAAAAATCGCCGAAACTAAGTCATAGGATAGAGTGGTGCTATGTAATTTCAGGCTAGAGATATAAAAATCATTATAATATGTGGATATATGCATAACATATTTTCATAATTCTATAGATGATGCCTATTTTAGTCATATAACTCGATATTAGTCAAAAGGGAGTGGTCTTAAAGGAAATATTATATATCTCGTCAATTATTTTATCCCAATCGAAAACACTGCTCGACTATAAAAATTTATATCGGAACAGTGGCTACAAACCGTTATTTGAATGCAACGTTGTAATCTGAAATTTCTCAATAATTGAGAAACTTTTGATATAATGAAAATTGGGAGTGTTGGGTTTTTTACTGTGAGAATTGCGATTGTGAAACTTATTTTGAGGTTGCTCCTAGAGAGCGCTAGTTTCACCGTATTATTTAGGTAAATCAAAACATATTTTTTTATCTGTTGACCTATACTTAAAAACGTCTTTTATAGAGGATTCCAGGTACTGTCACAAAAAAGAATATTCAAGAATTTATTAAAAACCATAAAATTTAGTACGATGCTAGTTGGAAGAATAGAAATATAGATGAGTTGCTGCATATAGTTAAGAGCAATAATTTTACAAAGAAATACGTTATTGATACGATGGCTACGGCTCAGGTACATACCGTTCTACGATTGCATCTATCCTACTGTGTTTTAATCCCATTGAATTAATATGGAGCTAATTAAAAAATACATTCAAAGAAATAATGCCTTTCCAAAACTTGGCGAAACAGTTGATAATGTTATCAGAAACGAGGTGAATAAAATTACATCAGCTAATTCGAAAAAATGCATCCAACATGTCAAAAATTTGAGGGAGACTATATAAAGCTGCAATAATTTATTGCAGAAGAATTTTGCAAGTTGTTTAAAAACAATTTCCATCATTTTAAACGATTTTCCGTCTTCATATGCCACATAAAAATCCATGTCGGTCTGATTTAAATCTAAAATCAATAATAATAAATTAGATTATATTTAAAATAGTTAGTTTGTTATTTAATGTTTTTAATATTATGAAAATATATTATCCAGCTTGTTTGTTCAAAATTGATACAGGTTTTCATATATTCCATTAAAACATTAATTGATTGTAAAATTTGTTGCTTTAATCAATATTTTACATTAACTAACACAAAAATATTTATTAAAACAATACATGCCAATACATTTATTTAGCGAATATAGTTAGAAACCAATCAACAGTGGTATATTAACAGACAGATTTATTTATTTAATAAATATTTGTAAACGGCATTCATTAATATTATAAACTATATTTTTTTCAATACACTTTTAAAAAAATGGTACTAACTACATTAAATACTAAATATTTTGAAAATCAAACAAAAAATTTATTGGTAATATCCTGTATTAATTTTAATAGCTAATCGCGTCGATGTAAGATAACATACTAAATGTCTTCAAAAACATTCTCAACTTCCTCATTACGTGCGATGTAAATCCAAGCGGAAATCAGATCAATAGAAGCAGATCGGATGATTGCATGGCTTATCTAACAGTATCTCTATCGCCTCATCTGAAGCTAGGAACGAGTTTTAGAAAAAAATATTACATTAAGGATTTAGCTGACCTAATTTTTATAGACGATATGCTTCTGAAAGTTTTCACGTATATGGAACTCACATTATTTGTAATTCAGTTCAATTAATATTACGAAGTACTTATTATACTCAATTTAAATTTCAAATAATGACTAGAACTAAATTAATGTCGATAAACGTAATGAGACTGTAAATGAGTTTCTGTAGTAGTTTAATTAAATTCCCTATAATTTCGTTCTAAATAAAGGGCAGAAATATATTACATTATAATCAAAACAATTGTATGTTAGATCGGAAAACTAAATTTCATTCATAGGAAGGGCTAGTTCTAGGAAGAATTTGAATCGTTTTTGAGAAAATTTCATTGAAAAAGAAGAAGAGAGGTGTAGCCCAAAATAGCTTCATAATTTTCAGGTTATACGGCAATTATGTTTTATTGCTGTATTAGTATTACTTTCAAATTACATATTTGTTTTATTATATCGGCAAGTACCACTATTTTGTTGCCAGTAACTGAAATATTTTATAAACTTATCACAAGAATGTTTTGGCAGCTAATATACAAATATATTTTATAAACATTTCTGCGACAAGCTCATTAAACATTTTAGCTAATAAAACTAAAGCATTTTATAATAATTTTTCAGTAATTTTCCGTAGTAGGTATTTCTAACAGCGCTATAAAAAAAAAATATAATTGTTTTTTAAGATGAGAGTTATCAATCTATAAAACTGTTATATTAAAATACTTGCAGACAATCTTACTTTTAATAGCAAATAGCTGTATTATACACTGTAATATAGCTATTATTTAATGCTATTATCAGTTGTAAAACAAAATTAGGAATATAACAATTACAACAGAATGTTGATTTATAAAATCACTTTTTTAAAAATTAGACCTGGTCTGCTAAATGCTAATAGTAGTAGTAGTAGTACTAAAAAACTATTCAAATGTTAAGCTCTATATTAGGTATGTATAAGTCTTGTATTTCAGTAAAACTGATTAATTTAATATTTGAATATACGCAGTATTTGAGAACTTAATTACTTCCGGTTACATTCCGTACAGTAATATTTTGTTTGTCTCCAAAGATCAACAAAATTACCAATTCGAATCTGAGATTGGTTTTCTCCCTTTACCCCATTCTCACTTGGCAAACGTAATGATTTTCCGTATCATTCTCCCGGAAATATCTTCTTAGTGACGTTATATAAACAAAATAAACGCGTACAGTGTAATCTCAGAAGTGTAAATTTTAGTATCGAGTAAATATTAACGTAATTAACTTTTTAGGGGTATCCGTACTACGTTTCTATCAACATTTTTATTAATACACAAAGCGAATCGTGTTTTGTTGCAAAACGGCAATACCAACAGTGCCCAATAGTAGTGGCTGGTCGCTTAAGAATTGAGACGTACAGTGTTGTCAGCGCCGAACAATTGTACCAAATTTCAGACAATTGTACCAGATTTTATTGCCAAATTACAAATCATATCATTGGTAACTCTGTAACATTTACTTCTGCATTTTTGTGTTAAAAGAATAACAAATAAAGCAGCAAATTTCAGTTTTTAGGTTACACGCATAGACAAGAGAATATTCTCTTGTCTATTGTTACGTGATTTACATCACAGAACAGAAAAAGGGATAGATCCATAGATATATTAGTGATCATAGATCCCTAACTACGACCATTGATTCAAATGGTGTCGTGGACCATAGATGAAATGTAAAGAAATATGTAACTTCAACTCTTCGAAACATACGGACCATGGAGTTAGTAGGACAGCAGTAAGAAAGCCTGTTTCAAACTCCCAAACTCAAACGGTTTTTTGCTATGCCAAGAATACTGGTTTTGTACCAAATTTTGTTATAGTTGTACAGATGTACTTTTCACATTGAAATGTACCAAATCTGGTACAATGGTACCAGCACTGGCAACACTGGACGTAACCACAGTTTAAATATACTAACAGTTGGACTGATCTCCATCCCTCACCTTCGTTATCCCTTCTGCCAACCCACTTTTCCTACCCTATCAACTGAAGATTGACTGCTGATCATCGGTTGTTTATTGGGTCTATTTCATCAGTGTCCTGTGAAACAGTTGTACTAAATGCGCCTGATGATTTCTAGTGTCGGTTCAGTTTACGGTTATGAAGCTAACACGCTGAATAATATTTAAATTTTTTATTTCTCCAAGAATCCCGATATCCCGATAGGTATATATACATTTATAATAGATGTATTATGAAAAATTCAAGTTTATAAATTACAGTTACCAATATATGTATTTTATCATTTAACCATAAAGTATTGTGCTGTGTTAATTAAAATGTTTACGAGTATAATGCCTTATAAGTTCGATAATATGTACACTTTTTGAAGGTGTTAGCAATGGTGTGGAGTTTAGGCTTTGTTGAGCATAAATTTGCCAAACTAACACCTGAAGATGCCGATAGGCGTATAGTAATATGTGCTGCACATTTCAAGTATAAATCATTACCAAAATTTGTTAACAGAAAAAGGGAATAGGCTAGTAGATACATATGAGTGGATATTTTTTGCGTGGATGCCTTATAAAGCATTACTGTGATATTTCTTTAGACTTAATGCATCTACTTTTCTTAACTAAAAGCTTACAAAGCCAGTAAAGAGTCATTTAATGGTTTAACAGTACCTCCAAAAATTTTACAGACTGGGTATTTAATATCTCTAGAAAATATTTTTGTATCTGTTTTTAGTAATTTTTGTATTTATCAAACGCTTAAATTTGCAAATAGTGAAATAAAATCTCAGAATTGTAAAAAAGAAACTCCTAAATTAAAAATTTCTACTGAATTTATAATTAAAAAATGTTCACAAAATGTAAATGCTTATGTTTTTCTTAATGTTCCCAATATTACCTGTGCTAAATCCCAATTCGTTTAATATTATATTTTAACTATAAAAAAATTGTGAATTTATATAATACAAGCTGTACCCTGCGCGCGTTGCTACGCCACTCAATGGAATGACAGTGGCGCCATCTGTCGAACATTGGTCGTACCAATTTAGAACCTTCGTGGGCTCATGCACAACAACTTTGCTAAATATCATCACATGATCAAATGCATAGTTTACGATTCTATGAAGGACATACAGACAAACAACCATTTTTATATATATAGATTGTGTACCTAACAATAATAATATTTAATATATGCAAAAACTATATAAATTAATATACGTATCAAGATATCCTAATGCATTTATTATCAGTGTTAAAATGTGTATTAATAGAAATGTTAGTACCTATCTAGCACAGCAATATTATAAATAGCCCTCGTATATGCTCTGTCGCAGCTTATGTGATATAGAACTGGTTAACATTCCTCGTAACACACCTGTCAAGCTGATTTACGATTTCAGGCAAAAATCCATGTCGCCTCTGATCACATAAAAGGAGTGGTCTAACTGTTTATATAAACTGTGTCGTAACAAAACTTCAACTGGGAATATATTCAATAATAGGTATACTCGAGTCAAGAATTCAGACGTCTTACGTCACGGCTGACGTTACACATTTGTTTTTATTGACAACGTAATTTTCGATATTTGGTCGCGTTAAAAACAATCATTTTTTGCAATTTAGTGCAATATATAATGCAAACTTTTAGTGCAGTATATAGTTTTATTACTATCAGTTGCAGTTTCTTAAATATTTTGATGAAAATATAATGAATTATTCATTTGTTCGTATGACGTAAGTCGTCTGAATTCTTTTCGCGAGTATACTAATTATGCATCAACCTGAAGGTTAGGCAACCCTGTTCTCAAATCCCGCGTAATCCTGTGGCATCGTATGATCAGATTTTCTAAAAATCTGTACCATTTACAAATTCTAGAAATTTTATATAGGACATAATCTGAAACGGAAAGTTTTGAGGGATTCCTGATGTGCGGGTCTGAAAAAGGAAGCCCTATGGCTGAGAAAAGGAAAATCGTTTTTTATTAAATCAAGCTAGGGGTTTATATCGAGGAAAGAAATTGAATTGTGCTAAATATTTACAGAATTTCACACTTGATGGGTGCAGTGAGATGTAGAGCGAGGGAAAAGGATAAATCAAAGGATAATGGACAGTGAATTGTGTAATTTCACTGATAAAATATTTATTCAGCCGACTGCAATTCAATAAACTTCTCAGCAATTTTCTATTAACTTTAGTTGATTGCAATTACTTTTATATGTAGAACAAATTTAATCATCTGTGGTTACAGCAATAAAATGTTGGTTTCAACAATTATCACTTTCTCTAATGAATAAAATCATATTCTGTGATAAGTACGTGCTTTATTCAATATTTTGTATGTCATTAGAAAAAATGTTTCATATTAACTCGGTTACAAGTTTGTCATATTGAAACACTTTATATACGCAAATAAATCAATCATTATTTGTTGTTGTTGTTGTTGTTTTTTGCCAATGTTAACTACGTATTAAAATCATTTTATTATATATATTTTTGTCTTTTATTATCCCAAATAAGTTCATAATATTTCGTGCCTCATCCCCTGAAACCATACCTGTCAACACCTGGCTTGCATGCAGGCTTTGCCATGATTTCACTAATTTGATCATGCCATATGATTGATAACATATCATACAGCGTTGTTCTACACGGATATACGTCAAAACAAGAATAACATCTCGACTTCAGGCATCACAACGGAAATTAAAAATCAAAATTACGGTGATACGCGTTTTTATAAAAGAATATTCAATGTAACACCAGCCACAATTTCTTTACCGCGTAATTTGTTTCCTGCATGCAAGGAACATACCTTCTACGACATAGAAGTTGAACTAAAATTCTTCGGGTCTATTCAATTTTAGCGGAATTATTTAGTAAGCTCCTATTCGTACAGGGTGTTCCAAAATTAATGCAACATAGAGCAAGGGTAGGGGCCTGACGACAAAATAATTCGATGTAATCAAACTTACCCTAGTTAAAAAACCAAAAAACCTGAATATTTGCATGTGTATCTTGGAGATTAAGGTGTTTTGGGTGCGAGAAATTCAAATTTGTTTAATCGGCAAGGTTTGATGAAACTGAAACATTTAAATTCTCTACACTGATTTCATGAAATCACAAAGATCAAAACGGATAATGATATTTTAAGTCATTTACGTCCCTCTGTCAATATCAGCTACCACCACTTACCTGCTTAAAAAAATGTGACTCCCTGATGGTGGGGGCAGATAAATGATATACAGGGTGAACCTTAAATAAGCACAAATATTTTAACTGCAGGTGTAGTTTGTCATAATATAATAACAAACAAAGAATAACAAAATAACCAGCTTGATGTATGCGTTCAATATCAAGAGAATGCAAAGTAAAATATTTAAAGGCAGTGTCAACCACATGCAAAAAAGAAACTAATGTCGTAAGTACATGTCATGTAGGTGTCACGGGCAGTAGGCGAAATGTCTCGCGCTAGTCCCTTCCTCTAGGATTGAAACTCAGCGAAGTCGACGGAGAGGTTATGTTGATACCAGTGCACTGGTCCAGCACAAAGGAATAAGTTGTGGCGAAGGCAAGGTACAAGTGGAAACAAGGCAAGTAATATTTGCGGAAAGTTAATATGAGATACTTTTGCATCTCCTGAAACTGAACTAAGCTAATTGTTTCTTTAAGTAATGCACTGCTCTGTTTTAAGAGTTGCGGCGCTAACATATGAAACTTATTTAAGTAAATCGTTTTATTATTTTCACGGGCAGTGTTTTTCTCTTGTGCGTTTAATTAATATTTTTGGTGAAATACAGTGTAATTAAATAAAACAAGGCGCATTATTTTACAGTAAAAATGTTGACAAGCTAAAAGCGTATTTGTTAAGCATATTTACAATAATCAAAAATACTGAATAAAACATAATATTGGGTTAAAGAGTGTAATACGCGAACTCTTCATGCAACAGTAGCAAATTGTATTAAGCAATTTTGAATAGCCCTTAAAGCATCGTCTCAACGATATTATTATTATTCCACAGACAATTTAGCTTAAAGGCTATCTAGATCTCCTGTTCCAGACTTTCACTTAATCTACAACAGAAGTTTGCTCTAGTTTATTATTCTGAATAAGTACGCCGACGAATGATTTATTTCGCAAAATGAGATTGCTCTCTAATTAAGCTTTTTCCTTTCATGTCCGATCCCTTTCTATTTTTTTTGTTCCAAGAGAACATCTCGCAGGGAAACTTGGAATGGGATCCAGCGCAAGTAAACAGATATAAAATTCATTGGAACGATACTTTACTTTAATTTTAAGTGCTTAGTTAGTTAGCAAATAATTTAATTCGAAACAAGGGTGAATAGATTTGAAATGGGTATCAGTTGGCAATTAATGAATATTAAACAGTGTTTGGAAGCTAAATGAACGTCAATGTATATTGAAAAAGAGGAAGCGGTATGACATTTTACTAATTTATTTGGCGAAAGAAATGAATAATAATAATAATAATAATAATAATAATAATAATAATAATAATAAAAATAATAATAATAATAATAGGCTTTCACACCTAAGGTGAGACGTATAGCTACCTCCCTTAGGCGGGTCCATCATACCCTGAATCGGGGGGTGCTGCTCACCATCAAGCAGCATTCTCTCGACAGGATACGGATGCTAGTGGCTGCAAAAAAGTCACTAGTGAGGCGGTCGAGGAGGTTGGAGCAAAATAATTTGTTCCGTGTAAGGCCTTCTCGACTTTTTGAACAGCCTCAGCGTGTTGCGGACAATCCTCAGACTGTAGATCAGGTAGAAGCCTTCTGGAGAGATCTTTATGGCCGCAGGATTCCACTGGATAGAGACACTCCAGCCCTGTCACACTTCGAGGCCTTTTGTCAAAGGCTTCGAGAGCCACAAGAGGTGTGCCCACCGATAACCCCGGATGAAGTTCGGAGATCATTTATTAGATCGAAGAACTTCGCTGCTCCTGGTCCCGATGGGATCAGCAACTTCTGGTGGAAAAATTCACCAGTGTCCACCGCCATTTGGCCAGAATATTCACGTCCTGGCTAAATGGAGAGCAGCAAATTCCGGCGTGGTTTGTCGAGGGAGAACCGTGCTTATCCCTAAGAGCGGAGATTTGTCCCAGCCAAAGAACTACCGTCCAATAACCTGCCTGAATGCGTGTTACAAGGTGTTTACTCGCATCTTGTACGCGCGTGTGCTCCACGCAGTGAACCCCGTTTATCAACGGATATACGAGCAGCGAGGGTCCAAGAGGGGTGTAGCTGGCTGTAAGGAGAACCTGCTCATCGACAGATGTATTACGCAGGACTCCGTGCAGTACAAGCGAAACCTCTCAATGGCCTGGATAGATTACCGCAAGGCATTTGATATGACATCCCATGAGCTAATAGTCCACTTGCTCCAATGTCTTGCGGTGGCCGACCCCATAGTGAGATGTATTGAACAACTCATGCCGCTCTGGAGGACCCGCTTTACCATAACATCGGCTAATGCAAGGGTCCAGACAGAGCCGGTTTTGTTCAGGAGGAGTGTTCCAGGGAGATTCCCTGAGTCCCCTCTTGTTTTGTATCTCACTGCTGCCATTATCCGTTGCACTTCGTCGTACCCGGGGTTACAACTGCGGTACCCCAGGAGACCGGAGGCATAAGGTCACCCATTTGTTCTATATGGATGACCTTAAACTCTACGCCTCCGGAGAGAGGATTTAAATCAGTCCCTCAGAGTGGTACATGAGTACACGCAGGCGGTTGGGATGGAGTTCGGGCTGGACAAATGTGCACTGGTTCATCTCAAGAGGGCGATGCGGTCCATACGGAGAGGACGCCCAGCTCATAGACGGAAGCATCTTTCACTATCTAGATGCCGGAGAGTCGTACACCCATTTGGGTGTCCCACAGCGGAGCACTCATGAGGTGGCAACGGTGAAAACGCTCTCCGCGGCAGGTATCGGCACCGCCTCCGACAGATCTGGTCTTCGGAGCTGTCGGGTAAGAACAAGGTGAGTGCCACAAATATGCTTGCCGTTCCGATCCTTCTCTACTCCTTTGGAGTAGTGAAATGGACACAAGAAGAGCTGAGGCAACTCGATGTAGGGACCCGTAAAATGATGCATCTCCATCGGAGTTTGCATCCAAGATCGTCCGTTCCTCGGCTATACTTCCCAAGAAATCGGGGAGGCCGTGGACTCTTGAGTTTGGAGTGTCTCCAGGGCAGAGTGGTTTTGGAGGAGGCCTGTAAAGTCATCAGGAGCTCGGATCCCCTTCTCTGCATGGTCCAAGACCATGAAGCAGCAGGGATAGGAGCGTGTGTATATAAGGCAGCGAGAAGAGCAGCCGATGAACTTGGTCTCGTGTTCGATACTGAGCGGGAAAATCCAGACTCTGTCACCGAGTCGGATCCTGCTCAGTTAAAAGCCCAAATTAAAGCTGCAGAAGCGCGTCATCTTCTGCAGCTACATAAGGATAAGCCAATGCATGGTCTCTTCTACCGTCATCTAGAGGGGCTTGGCTTATCTGAAAGGCTGACCTTTGCTTTTTTGAGGTCAGCGGGGCTGAACTCTGAGACTGAGGGATTCATAATGGCTTGCCAAGATGGTGTAATTAACACACTCGTCTATCGTAGTCGTGTCTTGGGTATCGAGGTTCCTGACACCAGCTGCAGGACCTGCCGCCAGGCGCCGGAGACGCTTATGCATCTCCTGTCGGCCTGTCCGGTATATGCGGCCACAGCGTATATCCAAAGACACGATTCAGCCTTACGGGTGTTGTATTACCATTTACGACACTCGTATGAGATAGACGAGACGCCAGTGCTGCCTTATGCTCCGGGGGATATAGAATCCGTTGTGGGGAATGAGAAGTGCCGAATTTATTGGAACTATTCATTCCCCACCCTCAGGCAAATCCAAGCCAATAAGCCTGATGTAGTCCTCCTCGACCACCAGCTTAGGACGATGTTTGTGATTGAGTTCTCGGCTCCCGCAGAGAACAACATCGTCCTAAAAAGGAGGAAAAACGGAGGAAGTATCGAGATCTTCTCTCCGAGCTCCGCAGGCTGTATCCAGACCACTCTGTTAAGATTGTGGTGCTAATTATAGGCGTCCTGGGTGGAATGAGACATACGTTGCTTTCTGACTTAAAGATCATACCGGCTTGTCGAAATTCGGCAGAGATCTTAGCCGGCAGAATGCAGAAGGCAATCGTCCTTGGTTCGCTACGTCTGCTCAGAACACACGATTTACGGGCGCAATGATTACTGACTCCACGGAGTGGAGAGTAGTCATTGCTTGACTCCCCAGAACATCTCCGAATGTGTCGGAGCCTCGGAAGGTGTTTACTGGAAAAAAGAAGAAAAAATAATAATAATAATAATAATAATAATAATAGCTTTATTGCCCAATAGAAAATTCATTTACAGGGCAAAATTACAAAAAAAGTAAATATTAAAGTAAATATTAGTAGAGTGTAATACCTATACATACATGTACGCAAAAAAGTACTGAAAAGAAGAACAAATAAAGAAGAAAAAAATATATATATAAATGTAAAAAAAAGATGTAGAATACAACAGATACGTACAATTCAAATTGAAACAGGTTACATAAGCAAACTAGTTAAGGACATCTAAATGTTCCATAGCAATCAGAACAAGTTGTTTCAAGCTACAGTCATAAATGTCACAAAACGGACATATTCTATTAAAATTGTTAGACATAACATAAATTGGAGATTTAAGTAGTACATTGGTTCTTGTTGTTGCACAGTGAAATGTGAGATTATATCTAGCACATAATCTAGGGACATGAAAATTTAGCTTACTCAAGAATTCAGAACAGTCAATTTGGTTTCGTAATAATTTGTATAAAAAAGTAAGAGAAGCCAATTTACGCCTTAAATCCAAACTATCCAAATCAAATTCATTTGCCAGCATTTTATATGATACACCTATTTCAGGGTAAATCCCATTATTTTTATATGATAGAAATTTTAAAAACTTTTCTGCATTCTCTCTATCACTATCTTATGGCAGGTATAATAAGGATACCAAATTAAGGAACCATATTCAATTTTAGAACGAACATAAGAGCAATACAAAAGTTTTAATGCATTGATATTTGTAAATGATCTACAGTTCCTAACAATGAAACCATACATCTTAGTAGCTTCAGCCATCTTTAATGATATATGTTGATTAAAAGAAAACTTTCGATCAAAAATAATACCTAGGTCCTTAGCAGTATCGCAACGGACAAGTACTGAGTTAATGGAATAATCATATAAATATTCTGTGCGTTTTCTGTTGAAACAATTCATTATCGTTACACCAAGCTTCTAACTGGTTCAAATCAGACTGTAGGTTCTCGCAATTTTGATAACAATCAATATTAAGAAATAACTTTAAGTCATCGGCAAAAAGCAGTTTGCGACATCTAAGAACTTCACATAAATCATTCACAAATAGGAGAAAAAGTAACGGACCAAGGTTCGAACCCTGCGGTACTCCTGAAGTTGACAAGTATGAAGGAGAAATAAAGCCGTTATAGGCCACAAATTGCTCTCTATTAGATAAGTAAGATGACAGGAATATTTGAGATGAAATACCAAAACCGAAATTACCCAATTTATTTAGTAAAACGCAGTGATTAATTCGATCAAAAGCTTTAGCAAAGTCAGTATAAATTACATCAACCTGACCCTGCTTGTCTAAGACCTCATATATAAATTGGGTAAATATTGACAAACTAGTTATAGCTGATCTATTATTTAAAAATCCATGTTGGAAGGGGGAGATTAGATTTCGTACAGAGGGATAAATGCGATTATATAAAACAATTTCAAATATTTTAGCAAAATTCGATAAAACAGAAACAGGTCTATAATTATCAATAATCGTTTTGTCTCCGTTTTTAAAAATTGTACAAACTTTTGCAGTTTTCCATGAATTTGGAAATGTTTTACATTTAACAGCTAAGTTGAATAAATAACAGAGCGGAGAAGCAAATTAATATCTATTATTCGGAAAAAATTGTGTTTAGAGTTTAAACATTAGTTAACCTTTATCAACCAAATTAACAGATCTTAAGACTATAAAAATTGTACAAAATGTCCATCATCGACTCGAATGTGAGCGTCATATCGGCAAAGTGCATAGTTTCCTCCCACGGATAGTTTGAGCATCAATATCCATGGGAGGAAATGGCTCTTAGCTCCTTTGTAATACATATGAGTTTTCTACGACCATTCACAGTGTTTTACATTGGTTTTACATATATTTAATTAAATTTTCTTATGCATGACAATCAAACAATCAAATATGTCAAAATGTCATATAGGTATTTAGATAAGTAAATATTGTTAAAAATCAAAGTACATGGAACGTTGCTAAGGTTGCTTCTTGTTTACAAAATAAACAAACTTCCCAAAAGTTTATAATAATGTATTCCGAATGTGAAGATGAAGTTCCTCAAGATATCCTGGAAGCAGCAAACGTGGTTTCGTTAAACCTATTACCGTTAAAGTTTTGTGAAAAATATGAAAAAGGGTACCAGCTATTTAAAGTTAGATGGAGACTAGGAAAATAAAAAAAATATGTGAGGAAGTGGTCCTATTTTATTTTTCCAAAAAATGCGCCGACTTAAAGCCTTCATCATTATGGAGCAAATACAGCATGTTACAATTCACATTCCAAATTAAAGACAATATCGAAATTAAGTTTCCTAAATTAGTAGCTTTTTTAAAAAAGAAATCTGCTGGATATAAAGCCAAGAAAGCCAATAATTTTTCAAGGGAGGATATCAGCAAGTTTATTGCAGAAGCTTCAGATCAAACCAGAGATATCCCAGATATACGGAGGTAAGATTGATGGTTATTGTTGAATAATAAATAGAAATGTAACGCAGCATTTTGTATTAGAAAGTATATAAAACATGACAATTAAGTGACATTTTAGGTTGTTGTCATAAGTGCATTTTTCCTTTTTCAGGTCATGCTTATATTTGGAATTGCTGGGACATGCTGTAGCGATGAATTAGTTAATATAGTACTTGAGCATATCAGTGATAAAGGCGATATTTTGGTGGTGCAAATACCTGACTCAAAAACTAATATCAAAAGAACATTTGCAATAACAAATAAGATTGTAAGCGGAGTATCTGTCTTGGATATGTATAGAAAATATATGGACTGTAGGGCCCTTAAAACATGTCATTCTAGATTTTTTATAACTTATGCTAAAGGGAAATGTACAAACCAGGTAATTGGCAAAAACACAATTGCCAAAATTTCATACAGAATAGCAATATTTTTTAAATTTAGATGATTCGAAGGGCTATACTGGACCAGTTTCCGCCGTACTTCGGCTACGTTATTAGTCAATGCTGGAAGTGATATTCTCATTCTAAAAAGATATGGGGTATTTCTAAAAAATGTGAGGTAGCCACTCAAATAATTACAGGAGAAAGTACTACTTCAAGTACCAAAAACGTTATTTTATATTTGAAAATTTTGTTTCGACCACAAGTACTTCATCAACGACCACGAATTTGGAAAATAACAAACAGGAATAATTCATCTCCACCAGCAGAGTCAATATTTCTTCAAGGGGAATTTCCATTAGTAATTTAACAAATAATAATAATAATAATAGATTTATTCTCAACGGATTAAACAACCCAATTACAGAGAAATACAAAAATACATAAAAAACATTATACAATATTTAGTTATTGATGTTAATTTAAACCGCAATTTAAACTGTTTTCAATTTTTATAAATAAAAATAAGTAATACAAAATCTGTTTGAAAAAAAAGTATTATACATTTTTGGAAAGTTTTGTATCAATAAAAGAAATCTATACACTACTCTTACAGCTATTTGAAGTTTATACTTGTTTGCCTTTCGAGGAAGCCAAAGTATTTTCCTCCCGAGAGAGGAAAAGTACTGCTTTCCTTCCTGAAATGAGGGAGTAAAATAGTATTTTTCATGTAGGGAGAACTAGAAAACATACATTTTCCAGTGTTGGCGATATTACAACAGAAAATATCACAATGATGCTGATATAAGTCATAATTAAAACATGTATTGTAAACAGGAGTACATTTTCAAATATTTTTACGAACTACGAAAAATAATAATTTTTTTGATAAAATCAACCATTTTCAACTACAACACATGACAATTTTATCCATTTGAGTACTGACAGTGACGTAGGTAATATTTCTAAAAAAGGGTCACGTAACCCCCGTTTCTACGCCATTGTCGTGCAATTTTATAGTCAAATTTAAAGTAGTGTTTCGTGAAATGTTTTGTGTTATGTTCACAAAATTACCAAGGCGTTTAAATTCGTACTTACCTGGTACTTTAGAATGCTATAGAGTAAATATGATTTGTCTGCCAGCAAGCTTATCGAGTCTGTCTCATTCAACAAAGGACGTCGGCATATGGGGGATAGAAATGGAGCCATCTCCAATGCAAAGGCTCTCTTCCCGACCTACCCTATGATAGGTGTGAGGCTTGAAAGATTAACCAAATCTCCCACGCTCCTGGGTCAGCCTCAAATACTGCCTCTGATGGCCCAGGAGGACAGAGTCCTATTCGTCTAGAGCCGTACGTAAATTGTAATATTAGGCGGATCTGCTGGGGAAAATATATTCCGCAGCGAGAGATATATATCGCTTTTAAAACTACGTTTGCTTTCACATTGTTATTCTGTTATATTGCTCACATAAAAATGTATTCGGGGTATCCTGCAGTCTTGAAATTACTGTGTACTTTAAAAGTTTATGTTTTAGATGTGTTGTGGATGCTCGTACATGTTAGTTTTCTCGTGTTGTTTTATTGATTCGTTTTGGATACTCTCATAGGTATCGTTTTATACAGAGCGTAACTTTTAATGGGGGAGCTGTAGAAACATAAATGCCAATCCACGTGATATTTGTGTGTTTTTCTAGATTTTAGAAGGTTAGGTATTATTAATTCCATCGATGGAAATGTACATAACGTAAATTAGAAACAGGTTACATTCCCAACTAGCACCAAAGTAACAATAATTGAGACTGGAACCTTCAAAGAGTAACTATAACCTAACTGCTACTAAATTTGCTACTTTGTTGTAGAAATAACTTCTTACAATAGTCACAGTTACAGTCACTGCTACGAATTTTCAACTATTTATGTAACTTCTAAGTAGCTCTACTGGTTTTGGAGACGTGTCAGTCACCAGTGAGAGACCAGTGAGATCTTTAAGTTTTCAGAACTTGAGAGTGACAAATGATCGTAGCAGCAACTCATGTTCCGAAAATATGACTTCAACATTGCAATCACCATACAGCAACTACAAAGTACATATCATCTCTTAAATGCATGATGAAGTAAATTTTACCATGCAGTTTCCTAAATTGAAAACTTTCATGGTGTTGGGTACTTTTTGTCTTTGTAAAGATTATCATATTTGACTCAGATATTTAATCTGGACACATACAATTCAAGGACAAAACCTGCAATAAAGGTAACAATAAGTCACAAAGAAATAAAGAAATTTAATAAAAAATAACAATGCAGGGACTATTCAACTACTACTAGAAGATGATTAGAAGACAAAATTCAAGGAGTTTGTTCAGAGAGTTCAGAGCAAACAACAAGAAAACTGTTACATAGAAGTGACAGTGAGAACTTTGATGTCATTGAACAGATAATGTGTGGTACTACTCCTACTTTACAAAATTTAAAATAACGCTATAATCTCGTCCGATACTTTGTAGTAAATATTTGAAAGTTACATATTGGCAGTTCCCGTTACAGATGCTAAAGTATCAGTTACTTACCACTTGCATTTGTTAGAGCAAACGACTGCAGAGTAAGATTTGTGAAATGGATCATTTTGACAGACAAGACTTAGTTCGCCATTGTTGCAAAATATTAATTGCACTTATAATATGTCTGCCCAACACCTACTTGATCCAGGATTTAAAAAATGGGGATAGAATATATAGAAATATGAGGGTATGAGCTGTTAGACAAAGAAAACAACATATTAACATGAAAAGGTGGTGGGACAGTGTTGAGGTTCCTTAAAAGTTACTGTTTACACACCGCTACTTTTTCTCAAGTAACCACAAAGTCGCTGTTACCTGGTCAAGTTCTGGAAACGTCTCCGAAACGTAACAGGCAGCAAAAACTTGTTCCCCATTTTTGTCGTAAGTACGTAATGGAAATGTTTCTGTTACATGCCCATAGCTAGTGGCAAAACACTTTTAACTGTGTAATGTAGCTTCATTAAACCCCATTTTAGTTAAATTTATAGGAAAAAATGCATGGCAGTTAACAATTCAATTAATTGTCCTGTCACAAAGAATCGGCCCAATTAGTAGATGTAAATGAAAATTTTCACCAATTTTATCTGACGGCAGAGGGAATGCACATTTCCAGATCAGTTCTTATGTAATGATCCAGAAAATGTCACACTATTAATTACAACATCCCGCCGTTCGCATACGGAAATAGGTCACTTGTATCGAACAACGCATTAACAGCTCGTGGAGGTATAATTCCAAATGGCTGAACTAATTTGCTGGTAATTGGAGAATCGATCTGATACATAAAGGGAATAATTAGGATGTTTTCTTGAAGCAGCGAAATAATAGGCGATCATGTGTTAACAGAGCTAACGAACTTCCTCTTTCTTCAAGATTAAGTTTCAGTTGATATTCGATAAGTTTCTTGAAATTTTTGTTATGTAACATCATAATTTTTCATGATATGTGTATGTAGAATGACACGCTCTTTCAAAAAATGGCATGGTCAAAATTGGGAGTTGCCATTTAAAAAAATTGTCGATGACGTCATATCTCGAACAACGATGACGTCACAAATGTGGGTCGTATGTCATAAAGTGCCTTTTTTAAAAACAAAATCGACGTATCAGAGAATTTTTTTCGAAAACTTCTCAATTTCAGAAATAATGAATTTATTCGTTACTTTTCGAAAGCACTGTATAGTAGATACATGTAAAGATGTTTCATTGAAACTTAATAGAGTTGGTCATTCTAAATTAAAATATTACACTATTAAATCCTAGATAGAAACGTGCTAATACAGGGTCTTACCCATAAGAACCGACACAAAGCTGGTGTATGTAGGAGATCCAAAAATATTGTAATTTAATAAAATATATTTATATATAAAGTTGGATACAGGCAGCCTGCATAGGAGTTTACACCGAAATATTCATGAACAATTGTAATTCCTCTACGAGTGAAACAAGCCTCATCATAATTTTCTTGTTGAAATTAATACAACATAAACTCCCAAAAGGTCACTTGTCGATCCAAATTTTGAGGCAATAGCCCTTGCACTTGATTGTAGTAGATCACATTAAGAATTCGGTGTACAGAAGTTCTTGATAACTCAGTTTCTCGAGACAAACGTTTAGTACTTATTTGCGGTTCATCTTCAACTGTTTGCAAAATATTTATTTCATCCTGTACCCTTATTACACTAGGACGTTCTTGGATATTAATGAAAAACGTGTCTGTGTCTCCAGTCTGTCTTTCAACATTAGAAAATATTTCTCTATAAGAAATCACTCGATTTCGAAATCTCCTACGATATTCTTCCACACTTCTTGTACATAGCAATAGCAGAAATAAAATAGTTTTATTACCAACTGCCAAATTTTAAAGACAAGCCTACTTTTTCATTTCTTCTAATAAGCACTATTAAAATCTTGTTTTAATTAATGCATTTTTTCTTGAAAACCTTAATTTATTTTAAATTTAACACGAGTGAAAAAAGGGTTTTAAATTAAGTTCAGCGTGGTATATTATCATTCTTTTAATATTCGATCGATGGAAAAAATTGTTTGGTATAATTTCAATGAAAACCTTGTAGTGTTTTAATTTACTTTAACTCATAGTCATAGAAGACCAATAATAAACCTAATGAATGTACCAAATTCGGTTACTCTAAGTTAAAGTAATTCAGAGATAATCATTGTTGTAACTCCGCCTGTACAACTGGCAACTTTATAGTTATGTTTGGTTAAATTGCAATATTTTGGAATCCCCTACATGCACCTGCTCAATGGCTGCCCTTATACGTAACATCCTGTATATTTTTCTTGAAAACCTCATCTCTTTTTGATTTGCTAAGTGCATTTTTCAGCCGCGAGATATTATTTTCATCTACCTTCAGTGCATTTTTAAATTAGAAATTTGTATTCTCAAGAAGCAAAGATTAGGGTTTCTTTTAAAGCGAGCGCAATTAATTTAATGAAATATTTAATTTGATGTGCCCTGGAGGTCGACTTTAACAAATAAAAATGTCTAAATCAGGAAATAATTGGATGGCTGCCCCCAGAAATACACAGTTCGGATGTTAATACACTTCTTTGTTGAAATAGCAGAGGTTTTGTTAATTCTACTTCCAAAAATATGATGGGTAGCTATTATTATTATATATTTTTAGATATTAATAATATTATGTGATAATAAATAATAATAATACTCTGTGGACTAAAGCCCCAAGCAGCGTTGAATTACACCCACAATATCAACCCATATATTCTTTATTATTAGCTTTTGTAACATTTCTTACTGTATTAGAAAGGTATTTTAAGCTAATATAAATCAAATCTCCTACAATTTCTATCAATGCAATCATATGTATGCTCTCTGATACCAAACATCTAGGTATGCTAATGAACAATTCCACAGACAAAGCTCTATTCAATAATTATCTACAGAAATTAATCTATCTAAGTTTACTAACCTTGTTTAACGAAAACACTATAAATATCTAACTTCACTTTTGACAGTGGGAACTCGAAAATTCAATCACAATAGATGAGATCTGACCTATTTCTAGGAGGCCACCTGAAAAAGCAATCCTAAAAATGCAGAAATAGGTCAGATCTCATCTATTGTGGTTGAATTTTCCAGTTCCCACTGTCAAGAGTGAAGTTAGATATTTATAGTGTTTTCATTAAACCAGATTAGTAAATTTAGATAGATTAATTTCTTTAGATAATTATTGAATAGAGCTTTGTCTGTGGAATTGTTCATTAGCATACCTAAATGTTTGGTATCAGAGAACATACATATGACTTCATTGATAGGAATTATAGGAGATTTGTATATATATTAGCTTAAAATGCCTTTCTAATACAGTAAAAAAACTATTATTATTACTTATTCCAAAGTTTTAAAAAATTCAACATTAAATACCATCATGTCTGTTCAGGATCAAGGAAAAGGCATCATCCAATTAGACAGCTGTGCATTCACAGTTCTCAATAATTATTGTAAGAAAACCTCCAACGCATACTGTTGCTCTTGGAACTATTTTTACGTTGCAGTAGCACCAGTCTTTGCAGTTTAAATTTACACCGTATATGAATGATACCCTATATTAATACTTTCTGTGAGTTGTTACCGCCGACAAACATAAATTATTCATGTCATGACTTATGTCTTTTACATTACGAGTGTTACTGCAACGATAAGAGGTTATTTGTACTATGAATAATGTATAAAATTGCTGAAACTGCACCTTTACCATTTACCTACTACACAAAATAGTCAAAAATGTTAACCAAACAGATGCAAGATATGCTGCCGTTACTGAAATTTTGGAGGACAATTTGGACCAATGGTGAGGCACGAAAAATGAACCATTCTGTATATTGCACGTTAAAAATACTGAGTATGCATCGAGTTAAAATATTGATTACAAATTCAGTTAGTTCACGGAATCATATATCCTATTTCTTCATCATAGAATATAGATATTTAGGCAGGGTGGTAAACATTTCCCAGTTTAACATAAAAGAGTATTACCTCTGAAAAAGTTAAATATTTTGTGTGTTGTGTTCAGTCAACCATATAGTAACTACTTTCCTGCTTATTTAATTGCTTGAAAGAGCAGACTTGTGTAACGCTGGTTAGATGTGAAAAGGGAAGAAGTTTATTGTGCAGCAAGTTAATTTTAGTTTTAATTCCGTGTTTAAATTAAGTTCCAACAACAAAAGAATGAATTCAAAACTATACTGTTGTATAAATTTAAGCTCTATTACAGCACGTTGATCCCTTACATAACTTTATGCTTTATTATTAAGATGGTATTAATTAAAAGGACTTTGCTGCATCTATTTCTTTGTGATGGAGGATCTGCCAAGCTGTTAAAGGAATTGTTTGATGAATACCACGCACGTTTAGTAACCCCTTGGCTGATTAAATTAGTTTGCCAACTTGAAAATGTCGGTGCCTTATTTAGTGAATACGCACCATGTGTTTTATTACTCTGGAGTCTGGAAGTAAACATGGCCATAGTCATTACGTAGTTACTCTACTATGAAGCTTGTTTGGGGACAAAATTTTACTGTGGCATCTTAGAACATACACTAAGAAAAATCGACCAATTACGTTTTGCTAAGATAATCTGTATTATCGTTAAAAATATTTTTTTTCTCCAAATCACATTAAAAAGCCGCCGTTACACACTTGACACGCTTAAAGGCAGAAAAAGTTTGTTGCTACGTTTCAGGCAATAGTTTAAAATAAACTGCTAATTAAAATTGACAATGTCATTAGGTAAACACAAACTGATGGAGTTTTTAACAAAAAATACACAAAACTGGTTTTATCCTTCCGCAACCATGGACTTACAACCCCCATGTTGCTTCAGCATTGTTATGTCTCCACCAGAATGCACCAGAAACGTGGTCGAAGTTCTGCGAAAGCAGTTCACAGTATACTCTTTTGCATGGGCTAATTCCAGAAAAGTAGCAATTTCTTGTAGTATTTTACCGGCGAGGTTTGGTGAAACCATTTTTCAACAAAGCAGGCCGATCTTTTTGAAATTTTGCTAATTTACCGTTATGAACAACTTTTTAAAGTAATATTTTGCTGTATTTTCAGTAGAAAAGGCACTTTACCTGAAACGATAACAGTTTTCAAAAAAGTTCTGCCATTTTGAAAAAACAAGATCTGCCATAAGTGGCGCCCTCTACTAGTGACGTAAAATTTAGAAACAAATTTGAATTTCTCTCCCGCAAAAACCCCTGATTTACAAATTGTATGTCAATATTTGGATTTTTTATGTTATCTACAAATATCGAAAATACAATTTTAACTTTAACACCCTGTATCTATTTTATTATGCGACTTGGGATATAGGTATGTTAGGTTAAATCGATTTATTTTTACCTAAGGAATCTGTGGCCTCATGTTTGCTACTTAATTTAAAAACACCCTGTATACAAATGTTTAACAGTATTAATATAATAGCAACTTAACTAAAATTAAGCAAAATAGTAAATAATGTTGCTAGGCACACATTACCGTATCAGCTACTATAATGTACCATTTTCTGGTCTGAAATAACTTCGGGAAATAGTCATTTAACGGACAGTATGAAATATATTACAGCATTGACCGTGAAAACCTAAAAACTGCTGATACTTTACATCATCAGTTATTACAATTAAAGTATTTCTAATGGCCAAATGACGTGAACGTAGCAAAACAAGTGAAGGAGCAGATAATGCGAATGTACAAGCGGTCCCAATTCTATAAATCTTTAAGCTTTATTCCTGCAATATTAGCGTTTTCGCCCTCCTCGAATATATTCATAATGGGCGGGTCCGACGATAATTCGTGGTTGTAAATAAACCGGTCTTGTCCTAGACGACTTTAACAACTCCGCAGAAGTATTAAAATTTTGCAAATAAATTCCACCCGCCTTTGTTTCAACCCTTGCAAATCTACTCTCCCGAACCATTATTGTGCATGTTTTATTAACGAATACCGTATTTAAATTTTTATGGCGGTTAATCCTTAAATGAATGTCGGCATGACTAGTCAAGCTTAAGGTCGGATAATTTCGGTTAAAGGTAGAATTATAACTTGAGTCTATATACTATACTCTTTACATGAAGAAACACCATCCAAATTTGTGTATAGCATATAAAAATGCTAAATTACGGTATATTGAATTGATAAGAAAGGCGAGAAATAATACTATCAAGATATTTAAAAACTTCAGGCTTAAAATATCAAGCAGTATTATTGATAATCCCGAAATAGTGGCGTTTTGGAACCGTTTTTGCCTGCTGAGCTAATATCTTGATTAAAGACAATTTAATTTATATACAGGGTGTTTAAAAAAAGAGTGTAAAATATTTAAGGAGGTAATAGTATGAACCAAAATAAGCAGAAAAGTCTCAATAAACATGGGTCCGCAAAGTAACGGTGGCGGAGATATGGAATGTTTTATGTTTTTTAGCCCCTTTTTTTATTTTGCAATAACGTTGTGTATTTTCTTATAATAGTTGGTTGATGTTTAGTGAAATAAACAGTACGTATTTGACAGTTGTTCTCAGTGCACAAGTTTTTTTCGCTATGGCTGGTTACTCTAACGCAGAATTAACAGACATGCATTTCATGTATGGTCGTGCTAATGGAAACGCCACCGAAGCGCGACGTCTTTATGTTGACGCTTTTCCAAATCGCCAGATTCCTTCACAACGCATGTTTGGAAGAATTCACCAAAGATTGCGTGATACCGGTTCCTTGAGCAAACAGTGCCATTTATCCGGAAGACCAAGGTCGGTATCTACTCCTAGAGCAGAAGAAGAAATTCTAGCACTGGTAGAGCAGAATCCAGGTACGAGTGTGCGGAGAATATCAGCCGAGGTAGGAATTAGTGGTCCTCTTGTTTGGAGAATCCTTCACGAGCAACTGCTTTATTTATACCATGTGCAACGAGTACAGGCCTTAAATACAATAATTGATCATCAAGCACGTTTGGTTTTTGCCGCTGGTTTCTACGTCATGATGCTGAAGACCCTCGTTTTCTTGCAAACATTGTTTTTACCGATGAGGCCGGGTTCACAAGAAATGGAGTGTTTAATTTTCATAATATGCATATTTGGGCCGACGAAAATCCTCATGCTCTAATAGAATCTGGACATCAGGCACGTTTTTCATTAAACATTTGGATGGGTATTGTAGGTGACAGGTTTCTAGGTCCTGTTGTTTTACCAAGCCGATTAACAGGCGCTGCTCACCTCAACTTTCTGCAGAACACATTGTATGAGTTTTTGGAAGACATTCCTTTGAATCAGAGCCAACAAATGTGGTTCCAGCATAATGGTGCTTCAGCTCATTTTTCTATGGCCGTTAGAGCGCATTTGCACCAAACCTTTCCACATAGATGGGTAGGAAGGGCCGGACCTGTTTTATGGCCTCCAAGATCGCCTGATATGAATCCTCTAGATTTCTTTGTTTGGGGATATTTGAAGACATTAGTATATGATACTCCTGTATATAGCCTGGAAGAGCTGCAGCTACGAATTAATCAAAAGTGTCAAGAAATCCAAACCAAGGAGGGTGTTTTCGAAGAGTTCGAATATCATTGAGACGAACAGGTCGGGCCTGCTTAGAAATGGACGGAGGGCACTTTGAACTTCTGTAACTTTGTTTTTTGTTATCAGAATTGACATCTGTCAACTGCAGCGTTTCTTGGATCGGTTATTTTTTTTCGGAAAGTTGAAGGAATAAAGTGTTGAAATTATACATTATTGAATTTAGCAAGTTAAGCTCTACAAGAATCCGATGAAAAAATATAGGGGTTCTATTTAAAAAAATATCCGATGACGTCATCACGCAAAAACAAATGAACGTCGGAAATGCGTTGGTATAAAGAAAAGAGTCTTTTTAAAAAACAAAATCGACGGGTCCGAGAAAATTTCATGAAACTTCGTTGTTTTAGAAGTATTGAATGTATTCCATACTTTTCTTCCACACTGTATGTGGTGAGTGGACATAAAATTCACTATATGACAGATACATTTCAACTTTATATAATATATTGTCAAATAGCTATTCAAAATACCAGAGCCTTCTATTGGATGCCACATGAAGCTACGCAAAGGATTAATTACTACTCCACATAAAGAAATCACATCGTTAAACGAAAATGACGTCGTTGAAAGCTAATGATAATGAAAACTACAAGCTGTAAGCCATAGAGGAGGTGCATTATACTAATTAGAACGTTACATAAAGCTGCTTTTCGCTAAAAAGAAAAACGTTACGAATATAATTCCTTTCCGGATACAAATGGATACATCATATAATTTTTATCTGTACTAACAAATAATTTAGTAAATTTATTGATCTATCAGTAAACCAACATTTGTTCTCCATCAGTGGTTATACTAATTAACGATTCAATATATAAAAAAAAGATAAAAAATAATCTCCTGATTTTAGTTCATATTCAGTAGCTGAACACAAAGCTCTGAAACAATTATTATTCACTTCCCTGCACAATTTGAAACGCGAACGTCTAAAATCTGTGGGATTGGTTTTCGTGCAATACAAATCCCTCTTTACATCAGTTAGTAACTTAATACCGACCGAATCGCACATAATTACGTGAACACCTCGAGTAACCATTCGCCATATGATCCAGGAAAATCTCCTGCGGAATAGTAAGACAGCAAAATTACGATTCTCTGAGGCCGCTGCGAAACGCGTTAGCAATGGCAAGATACATTTTTTATACGCCCGAATAAAAAGAATCATGTACTCGAGATAGTGTCGTTTGCCTTTGTTATGCGGTTTCTCTCAAAAAATTTGATTTCTGAATTCGAATTGAAACACATACATTCGTAAAACTCACCAGACGATTTCAACAGATTTACATTAATTATACCAATATTATTGCAAATATAGTCATTGTGCGCATGATCTAAAGTGAGGAGATCGTGGTGGCCATGGTACCGGTCCGCCTTTTCCAATCCCTTGGTATTGATGCTTGGACATGCTGTACATGGTACACACACTGCTGCAATAGGCCGTGGACGCCCGGGACCTCCATCTCTTCCACAATTCCGTTTCAAATTTCCCACGTCACGTTCGTGTTTCACTATACTTGAAGTCACTGCACACCGCGGTAAAAGTAGCTGCATTTGGTAAATGTTTACCGGGAAATCGTTCTGCTAAAGTATTTTCACTTCTCCATAAATGAAAACGATATCCATCAACTTCGAGTTGCCATACATGTAAGCCATTTCTGACACTTGAAAAACTTATGTAAATACTCGCATCACAAAAACGTAAATACCTACTATAAGTAATTGGATTTCAATATTCGGAATCACCTGGCTAGAAACTACAGTAGTCCAGCGATGTAAAGGTTGAAAATACAACAAGTTTTTTTTACGATATTGACTACATTTTTCATGACACATCTATTCTTAATTTGTTTTTGCGTCTGTCCATGTTATTCCTTAACTCTGTAATATTACTCCCACAACTCCATCCCATATATGTCTAGGTCTACCTATTTTCTTCTCTCTATTTTTGCCTCTCGTACCTGTTTGCCTGGTCTTGCATTATTCATTCTTTGTAGTGTTGGCCCCACCAACTCATTTGTTTTTTTTTTCAATAAATTATAATGTTGATATTTCTGGGTCTTCTTGTCGTTGCGCTCTTCAATTTGTCTGCTCTAGTTATACATTTGACTCTTCGTAGATACTTTATTTCTACGGCTTGTATTTGGCTTTATTGTTTTTTTTTTCAATATCAAAGATACCCAACCAAAAGTTAAAATTGGTCGATAAAAAGATTTAAAATCATGTATCTTTGTTTTTATGGATATTTATTTTTTACTTACAAATGGTTTATTCATTGCATGGTATAGACTTATTTTAACTTTTTTGCTATCCTGTTGTTAATTTTTACATTTTGTCTTCCATTATCTTCTATTTGTATTCTGGGCATTTAAAGCTTTTAACCTGTACAATTTCCGCCATCAATCTGCGTGTTTGTCCTTTTCCTCATTTCATATTTCCATAACTTTCCTCTTTTTTTTGCTTTTTTATTTATAGAAGCCATATGGGATCTTGACAGTAATAGATGTATAATAAAATTACCAATCGATTTCTCCCATATCCTTACCCCCTGTATCAGATTTTGACTCTTCGCGTTGACAAATACTCAATTTTTTCATAATATTTCAGCAATGGTAGCAGATATCTTGGACTTTTTAGTTTATCTTAACACCATCAAATGGCGCAAATTTTTCCTACGTGAGCCATAGAAACGGATCACCCTGTATAGTAGCAGGTACATTCGGTACGGAATTCTAGAAATTTTCCTTTCCAAATAAATTAGCTACGCGATTTATTAGTTTAAATTTTATCGAACCTTTCCACACGTATGGTTTGCTCTCTAACAAATTAGAGTCGACAAAATACATTCGCAGCTTGTTTTTAAAGCTCCAATAAAAATTTGTAACAAACAGCGTTCCATAAAAATAAAAATAGACGATGAAGAAAGGTATATGAGACTTAATAAAAGTTGAAAGTCTATTTTCTTGCCTCGTCAATTTTTTACTTATATCTTACATTTTTAATAAGCTTCATGTATTTTTTTATACATATAAAAAATGTGCTTCTACGCCATTGTACTTGACTGCTGAATTGGATGTAGAGAGAATTTTTTTCACTCTTTTGAAGTCCAATCCATTACAACGCTTTTCCATTTCTATAAAAAAAATAAATCCTGATTCAGAAGAGTAAACAGCTCTTAAAATATAAAGGTAATTTCTTTTGTTAAATGCTGATTAAGATCTTTGTGAATTGTATAACTGCAGACAATTAAAACTTCACAATCTTATGCTCTTTTTAAAGCAGTTTTTTAGATGTGTTCTCTAACTGATGATTATTCATCAATAGACCTACTAGAAACCTTCCTACAAAAAATTTGAAAATTCGGCAGTTTCTGAGGGAAACAACTAAAATATCTAGAGCTCTTCACCATTTCCGGTTTTATTGGAAATCGACAGAGACTTCATAATTTTAAATGGGACATCCTTATTGCATTTTTGGGTTGTGCAGAAAATTTGGCAAATTTTATAACTTTCCGGATATGACAAGATTTGTCAAAATTGTAGAAATTTTCAAAAGTAGTAATCACAATCTTAACAATGCTTACTAAATTGAAAGGCAATTTCAATATGCACAAGACAGAGCGAAAAATACAAAGAGATCCATTTGAGATAGAAAGGTTATAGTTCTTACAGTCACCATTGGTATCTCGGAAACCGTAAAATATACAAAGTGGGTCAAAATAGAAAAAATTGCGGCTTTTGATGGCTATTAAGATAAACCAAACAGATCTCTAATGCCGTTATTGAAATATTGTGAAAAAACAGAAAATAGCGATATTTAGAAAATGCCCTTTAACGTCATTATTTCTCAATAGAAAAGGCTGAAATTTGGTACAGAGAGATAAGAATATACAAGAAATCGATTTTCTTTGAAAGAAAATTTCTTAGGCCACTAGATTCGGTTGTCGTTTCTTTTTCCTATGGGTACCATAGTGGATATTGACAGTAACAGATATAGAATGGATCATTATGTTATCACACAACGATAGACACAGTACCCTGTGGGACACCCTGTAGATTTGTAATACAACATTGAAACAAATTCCAAGACTATAAAATTTTATTCTGATATATTTTTTCTTTCATATTCTGGAATATCGTAAAAGTTACATTTCCTTCTGAACTTGCGTCGCATATGATTGAACACGAATTTGTTGAATGATCACTGCCGAGTGTTCAGCCACAGATAAGTTGTATCTGCTCATAAATAGTCAACAAAAGATCGTTTTTGAGTACGGGAATGCCGTTCGTTTCTAAATACGAATTAAATAATCTCAAAGCGAGTAAGTCCTTGAAGAACTATAATTCCAAAAGTGAACACTAGTGAGTCTAATTAAAGTTTGAAATCCGGTGAGAGGATTACGCCAAATAGAGCGAAAGAAAGGATTAGCTTGCTGGTTTAGTTTCTCAAAAGAATAATTGCAATTTTACTCAGTACGCGCAGAGCTTTCTAAATTTTATACGTCAGTCACGGAATGAATTAAAGAAAGGTGCATGTACTTACTCCTTAACTAGTGTTGGTAATCTCGTCCTACTTTTTTTGGTTTTATCTTCGTCTAGCAAGACAAGACAATATTTTAAATAGAAAGCTAGACAAGACAAGAAATATTGTAACAAGAAGTTTTGCAAATATAAGAAAGAATAATATTTATGTGAACGTTAGCTGAAAAAGTAAATATTGCATTTCTGTTATAAGTATATACTTCATTTAAAGGCCATCCATCATAATATTATAGATATTTTATAATTTTTTCTCCAAACTCTAGACCTGGCGTGAGATGTGAATCTATTACCGGAGGTCAGGGTGAGACCTGTACACCTGCACTCGATTTATATGTGAACCTACATATGAAGGAACAGCCAGTTCAATTGTCAGTCATCTCACCTATGGCATACTGTTGAGGGCTAGCAAGCCCGAAACTGGTCTATGTCTGGTGGAGTGGCCGACAAGGGTTCTTGGCTGATGCCAATAATCAACACTATGTAAAATAAGAAATAATTTTAATATTTGGGGAGATTTGCACACATAGCTATTTTGGTTCTAGTTTTATCACTTTAGATTAATTTTGTACTTATTTTTAATTACTTTCCATCTCCTTTATTTTTTCATAAGAAAAATATTTTCTATCGTATATTGTATATTAGCTGTTTCTGAAAATATATTGCGATTTCAGCAGAAAAGTGGTGCTCCTTTGCTTCTGCGATATTTGTTTTTCACAATAAATTTATCGAAAATAAATTGTTTCCGCTTTTCCCTACAAAGGTATATTTTTTAGGGAAAAATATATTAAGGACCTTTGTGAAATATTTTTATTGCAATTCCGACAGTCATATATTTCACTTGGAAAATTTATATATAATACATTTTTATAACTTCAACCCCAACGTATAAAGAAAACCCCACGGGTGGAAGTCAATAAAATTTAAATTTGAAATCCCATTCAGTGTAACAGTGAGGCATTCCTATACAAGTTTCATAAGTTCGCAATCTAATGTCCTTTAAAATTACGAGGGAGAGGAAATAGAATATTTCAAGGCCGACGCCAAAATATCGGAAAAGGGTATTAACGCGGATGAATAGAGAGTAGGCCGTGCGTAACTTTCAGTTGCCGCCATTCAATGCCCACTTTGTCTTTGTGACATCGTGACCGGGAGCTGAGCCCAAGTTTCTTCGCGTCGCTCACACGAATGTGAGCTATTTTTAAATATTAGGCCAGGCATGGCGACATTGCTTACACGTGCCCTGCAAGTTTGGCATATTACGAAATTATGAACTTGTACGAATACAAAAAGTTTAAGCCATAATACAGGGTAATCCAGAACCTATCTTAACAAAAATTGGCAATAGATGCGTCATGAAAAATGGAGTCAATAGCGTGAAACATTTTTTTGTAATTTATTTATTTATTTATTTATTCACGGGTAAGCCCACTTAAGTAACGGTATAAAAATGCAGAATAGTGCAAACAATCATACTAAAATAATAAAACAAATAGTTAAAACAAGTGAAATACAATTAAATATACAATCACACAAAGCCAGAATACAATAAAATACAGTAAACAGAAAACATACATATACTATACTAAAAACAGTTACAAGAATAAAATGACAATCGAGAAATTTGGGATAAGTTAATACAGAAATATAAGTAAATATTAGGAAAACGTTAACTCAAACATCAAACCCTGTGTGCCGCATCTTTAACCTATCTAACGATGCATCAAATATGTCTACGTCAGTAACTGCATTTGCCATTCTCAGCATTCTAGGTATAAAGCTATTTAGAATGGCATTCATTCTACAGAAAGGTATATGAAACAGATGCAATTGCCTACAGCGATTAGGTACAAGGAGCTTAATTTTCGATAATAGTTCAGGACAATTATATCTGCCATTTATGATGTTTGAGAATAGCAAAAGATCTCTTCTCAAAGATAGAGACTGCATCTTCAAATATTCTTCGATTGAATTGTAATCCCAGTTAATATGTAACTTAAGTGCTATGTATCTATGAACATTATTTTGAACCGAACCATACACAGGAACAATATTCCAAATGAATTAATAATATCTTTATAGTTTCCGAGAACAAAGTTATTGAAGTTCTAGAAGTTTCAGCCTTTACATCACTGGGATACTGTAGTCTCCAGCCAGGCGATTTCAAATATCTGCTTACTTATCATATTGTAACCTCGAAATTAGGTTATCGTTGAAACACGTCACGTAGACAAACAATCTTTATTGTCACTCTTGATAATACAAGAAATATCCTTCAAACCAATTTCACAACACTGTCAACGCTTTAATTTGACGTTTGTCACTCGCATTTGGCTGCTCAATATAAATTGACTGTGACGGCGGAATTGATCTGCTTATATAGATTTTTAGAGTTCTCGAAGTTTCTGAGATCTCGAGAACGTGTCGAGAAACAAATAGAGTATAGCCTGGAATATTCCGGAAAATGTTAAAATAAAGGCATCACAAAAATTATAAATTCTAACGCAAACAGGAACATAATTAACAAACTAAAAGGTAGGTGAGCTTCCGTAACAATATTAATTTTTTGGTGATGCAAGTATTTACATTAGTTTTTCAAATATCAGAAATGACGTATAGCAGCTCGCAGTTGATGGGTACCGTTTTAAATTATGGTGAAGTGAAGAAACGAAGAAAATAAACATTTTTATGAATAATCACACGTATGTACATGATTCTTTCCTTCATTGCACACTGCTCATCGATGATCTGTCATAATTATCCACTAATACATATAATCGACATAAATTATTTTATTTAATTACTATAAAATAGTCACTAAATGTTTTAAAATAACCTAGAATAGTGCGTTGCTAGTTGCATACTCTTCAAACATCAAACAACATGGTCAAAGCTTAGAATATAATATTCTAAGGGTCCAAGAAACATTTTTACAGGACACTGCAATCATCTTGGGATGTTTTAGTTTAAAATAGTACAAACATAATCGATTATTGTTAATATTGTTGCTATTTAGTATTAACAGAATTTAATTCCCAAAAAAAGTTGCGTAGAGATGGAGGAATCAGATATCAGATTCTGTCATGGAAAATTTAAGAAGTGCTATGCACGTTGTAGTTATTCTGTATGATGATTCTAAATAGTTGTATGAGTAGCGATAACGTTGTTGGGATTAATACATCTTAATGTTCTACAACATTAAACGAACAATTCAAGTTCTCTGAACATCGCAGCAACTATCAAAACTACTTAAAAATGATTTCAACTTTGAAGTCATATTTTAGTAACATGAGTTCGTCGCTGCTACTATTATTTACCATTTTATAGTTCTGAAGACTTAAATATCGTCCACTGGTGACTGACACGTTCCAAAGAAAGGATAGCTACTGATAACTATAAAGTAATTAGAAGTAAAGCAAGTACATAGAAGTGACTAACTGTGTCGTATGAAATTATTTGTACAACAAAGCAGCAAATTTGGTGGTGGTTACTCTTTGATGGCTTTAGCCTCAGTTGGTGTTACTTTAGTGCTAGTTGGAAGGTACATACAAGTTTTTATTTAAAATTACACATTTTTTTAATTGTGGGACATAGTCAATGCTTTTGTTAATTGGACTGCAAAAACTATGTATTTAGTAATGTAACACTGAGGAGGCACACAATTTACTAAAACCACTAAAACAACTAAAAGTAAAAACATCACTGAAAATGTTTAAAATTTGTTGTCTCCTCAAGTAACAACTGTAAGTGTGGTGCAAAATATAGAAGACATACAGTACATTGCAAATATAATTCATAAAAAGTTCGGATAAATTTAGTTAATTCTATTATTACTTCAATGTGTAATTATCTTTCATTCAATTTGGTGATTTTAAATATGAGTTATTGAAAACTGGAAAGTCAGGTTTATGTCAGAGATTTCCTACAACCTTTCTACAATCATAAAACGAGATCCCTGGGGTTGAAATTAGTGAAGTTGTTTCTGTAATATTAATTTCACTTTTGCCTGGATCCCTCAAAATGCTAGTGTCTATAAAGAATGTATGGCAGGTTTTCATCAATATTTTATCTTTTAGCGTTTGGTACCTGGCTCTGAACACAACCCAGAGAGTAAACATCCTGTGCCTGGAATCCATAATACAGGTCGCAATTTATAACAGGTGCAGCGTGTTGTCTACAACATACAGATTGAAATCCTCATCGAATACCAACGTACGTCGTTAATATAGAATTCTGCCTTTAAACATTTAATCAGGAATTGGAAATTTGTGCACGTGAGCACAGCAACATTGTCTACAAGGTGTGGTTTTTTAGGACAACAGCAACACTTCGGATAAATCTAAAACTTTGTGCTGTGGCATAATTAATTTTGTAGTTAAAAATTCATGTTCCTTGGCATCGTTTGTCCAAAATGGTATCTCTTGTATCTTGTACGTATCGCTTCGAGCAGCAGTTTAATTGAATATAAATGACCATGAAACTCATGATTCCCACGATATTGTTAGTAATTTTGCTGAATTTTTTTCCATTGTTTATATCGATTCTAGCCCATTTACAATTGCAAATAATGTAATCAATAAAAACTCTATTATGGTAAATTCAATTCATAATAATGATTTTCTGGTGGCTGTTAAAAACAAATATGACTATGGGTCCTGATCTCATTCTGGCATTTTTAATTAAAGATTGCAGCAGTGCTCTGTGTGAACCATTATGTATAATTTTTCTACAAACTTCTACCTTTCCAGGCATATGGAAGGTTTCCAGAATATGTCCAGTATTTAAAAAAGATAATTTGAGTGATATATCCAATTATCGCCCCATTGCCATACTTGGCAATTTTTCTAAGATTTTTGAAGATGTTTACCCTTATTTATCAAACTACCTACGTAAGTAATATTACTATACCAGAGAAACATGTTTTTTATGAAGAACGGTCTACTGCCACAAATAGTTGTTTGCAAAACTCTATTTATTATTGATGCCTTATATCGCACTAGTCAAGTAGATGTTGTCTATAGATCCTTCTCAAGAACATTTGACCGTCTAGATCATGGTTTATTATTTGGCAAATTAGATGAAGTTGGAATAAGTATTAATCTTATTGCCTTATTTGATTCATACCTAACAGATAGATCGCAGTATGTGTCCCACAGGGATCTACTCTTGGTCCCTTATTGTCTATTTTTTCATTAACGATATTACTGCTGACCTGGATGTAAACGTTCTAATTGATTCTGATGATAATATTGAATCATACATCGACTGCAATAAATTGCAGCAAAATCAAAATTAATATGTTGTATGTAAGTTGTTGTAACTTAGGTGTTAGATTATTTAGATATTTTTGTAAAACGTTGGCTCTGTAGCGCAGTGGCTGTCAGAGTTCAATAGTTTTTTGACATTCTGTTTTTACAAAAAAGTTGTGCCTGTTTTTTATTATTAATTGCCTTTTTGATGTGTATTGTGAGAAGATAAAAGTAGTATAGTGTTGACTGTTAATCGCATTTTGCCTGCCGAGAAATAGAACTGTTTGAGAACGTATTTTGCTTTATTTCTCACGTCTCCTGTTGATTTGAAGTTTGAACCAAAGTCTAGGCCGGAAGGAACGGGTAGTTCTTTCAACGGAAAGACTTAACATAGTTTGTGGCGACCGTGACAGGACTCTACAACAGGTAGTTACAAGTCGGCAAAAGCGGTGTGAGAACGTTATCAGTTGGGAAATTGGGCATTATGGCGCAGTTGATGGAATCCAAGAAAAAACACAGAAAAGTGCTTCGGTCTTTTATTACAAAATCGTTGAATGAATTAGACACTTTGTTAACGAAACGCCCTATCGTGCCAGAGGACATCGAGGTCGCTTGGGAATGCGTAAAGCCTAAATTTGAAGAACTCTGCGCGATAAATTCTGAAGTGTACAATTTGTTATTGGAGACAGAGGCGACCGAGGAACAACTGTTGCTAGAGATCGAGCAATGAGAGTTACACGAAGAAGTTTACCATACTTAAGTTGAAGGTTGAGAAGCTGTTGGATCCCGAACAAGATGCTGGGTCAGTGCAAGGGTCAGTACGAACTTCAAATAGTGAAGTAGGTTATGACAACACCACACGAGGTAAGAGAAAATTTAAGTTACCAGCTATTCAGTTTAAGCAGTATGATGGGAATATTAGGACTGGCTACCGTTCTGGTCTCAGTTCAGGAAAATTCATACTGACACTCAATTGGATAATTGCGATAAGATAGACTATTTGGTACAGGCTACGGTTCCAGGAAGTCGTGCGCGTCAAATTGTAGACAGTTTTCCCGTGCTCGATGAAAATTATGAAAAATTATTGACTGTTTAACCGCGAGATACGGGCGTGAGGACCTACAGATAGAGGTATACGTACGCGAATTACTAAAATTAGTATTAAATAACGCTGTATCAAAAGAAAAGCAGGACTTGTCGAAGTTATATGATATGATTGAGACTCAGTTAAGGGCTCTCGACACGTTAGGGATTACATCAGACAAATACGCTGCGCTTTTGTTTCCGTTGATCGAATCTTGTTTACCACAAGAACTTTTACGAATATGGCAAAGATCAGCTTTCAATTCGAGTGGTCCGGGTTTAAATAGCGCGAATATTAATAATGAACTTGTGGCACCGACTGGTGATTTTCCATTAGAAGCAAGGCTTAAGAATCTTTTAAGTTTTCTATGCGCTGAGGTTGAAAATGAGCAGAGAATAGACTTAGCAAGTGAGGGTTTCGGTTTAGCTGATAATTTTAAAACAAAGACTGGCATGGCTAACGGAGCTAGTAGAAGAAACGCGACGAAATTGTCAAATGATCTGACATTCACCGCGGCGGGTTTAGTAAATGTCGACGTTGTCAAATGTATATTTTGTACGGGTGTTCACGAGAGTGACAAATGTTTTAAGGCACAAAAGATGACACTAGAAGAGCGCAAAAATATTGTATTAGACAAAAAAGCTTGTTTTAAGTGTTTAAAGGTAGGGCATGTGGCAAAGAAATGTCGATCTCGCTTGAAATGTGTCGTTTGCGGATATTCGCATGTACCATTAATGTGTTTTGGTTTAGCTGAAAAGAAAACATCTCCGCAGCAAAAGCAGAGTTCGAACGAGCAAGAAAATGTTAAAAAGGACCAGGTGATGCCAAATCAAACAAGCTCCTACGTTTTTCTACAAACTGTGAATTTTGAGGTTAAAGGTCAATCGGGCATGAAACGTGTAAGAGCGCTTATAGATACAGGTTCACAGCGCTCATACATCTTGAAGTCTACTGTATCGTCACTTGGTTTGAGACCTAAGAGAGCAGAAAACTTGTACATTGTTTATTTGGAGGAACTGAAATGGAACAAGTGCATTACTGTTATGACATCACAATTTTCAATGGTAAATACAGTAAGATGTTTGAAGTTTTAGATCAAGCTCAAATTTGTAATGAGGTCTCACCAGTATTTTATGGACCTTGGATACAAGAGTTAAAAACACTTAACATAGAAGTTTCCGATTACAAAAGTCAGGGTCCAATCGAGATGTTGTTGGGAGCAGATGTGATTGGGTCATTGTATACTGGAAAAAGACATATGTTAAAATGTGGACTAGTAGCAAATGAAACTTATGTTGGCTGGACAGTTGAAGGCAAAGTTCCTACACAGAATTCGACAACTATGACTGTGACGTCGATGTTCACAAATCCTTCGATAGCGGAATTATGGCAACTTGATGTGTTAGGAATAGAAGAACCTACAGAGAGGAAAACAAAGAATGAAAAACCTTAGCAGCAAAAGAGTTCTTTTATGAGACAGTAATAGTGAATGAAGAGGGTAGGTACGAGGTCAGATTGCCGTGGCTAGAAGGACACCCTTCCTTACCTACAAATTATAACGTAGCTAACCGAAGACTTCAAGCCGCCATAAAACAACTAGAAAAAATGATTTGATGTCCAGATATAAAACAGTTTTTGAAGAATGGGAGCGATCGCATATAATTGAGGAAACTACGACGAATAATGTTGGACATTTTCTGCCTCATAGACCGGTCATTAAAGAAGGCTCTACCACTGCTGTTAGACCCGTGTTTGATGCTTCTTCCCATGAAAAGGATAAACCATCGTTGAATCATTGTTTAGAGAAGGGTGAAAATTACATTGAGCTGATACCTGCGTTGTTAGTCAAATTTAGAGAATATAAGATAGGTGTCATAGCTGATATAAAACAGGCATTTCTGCAGATAAGTGTGAATCCGAGAGATCGGCAATTTTGAAATTTTTGTGGATCAATGAGAAAGGTGAAGAAATAGTTTACATGCACAACAGAGTCGTCTTTGGGGTAAACTCCAGTCCATTCTTGTTGGGTGCCACGATTCAATATCACTTGGAAAAGAGTAAAGAAAATTGTGTGAGCCAAGGCTACGAATATACCAAAGAAACTATAGAAAAGCTCGCCCGTAGTTTCTACGTAGACAATTGTGTAGCAAGTGTGCCAAACCTAGAAACTGTGAACCAGTTTATTAAGGAAGCAACATCGGTTATGGCAGAGGCACAATTCGACCTCAGAGGGTGGGAGTTTTCTGGAAATTTAAACAGTCTAGTTGGTGTTTCAGTCTTGGGTTTAAAATGGTTCCAGAGTAGAGATGTTTTGACAATAAACCCAGATTTACTTACCTGTGACACAGAGAGTGTTGTCGTAACAAAGCGAAAACTGTTGTCAATAGCACAAAAAATCTTCGACCCCATAGGATTTACGTCTCCTGTAACTCTATTGCCCAAATTGTGGTTGCAGATTTTGTGGGAGAAGAAAATATCCTGGGACACAGAAGTAGAGGGTGATGTGGCAGTACAGTTCGGAAAATGGGTAAAAGATCTGCCTGAGCTTTTGCAAATAAAAATTCCTCGTTGGAGCGAAATTGGTGGAGCAAATCCTGAAGATGTCAGTGTACATACTTTCGTAGATGCATCCAGACATGCATATGCGGCAGCTGTTTTTGTTAGAGTGAAAAAGTCGGATAATGTTTCAATTCACTTGATGGCAGCTAAATCTAGGGTGGCACCGATAGAAAAGATAAAAGGAAGTTTGACGATCCCACGCCTAGAATTATTGGCAGCAACGATAGGTGCAAGACTTTATACTCAGGTCGTAGAAAATTTGACAGGCGACTACAATAGTTTCTTCTGGAGCGACTCGTCTACAGTAATTTCATGGTTGCAACGTAATGAAGAGTGGGGTACTTTTGTACATAACAGGGTGAGTGAGATACATAAGTTAACACCGGCGCTCCAGTGGCATCACATCCCCGGTGCAAATAATCCAGCAGACCTACCCTCTCGTGGATGTTCACCTAAACAGTTAGTCGGATCGAGATGGTGGAAGGGACCAGAATGGTTATACAATAACATCGAGAGCTGGCCATCTACAAATTTAATTGTTAATGAAGAAGAAGTCAACAAAGAAAAGAAAAAGAAGATTACGACGTTTGTCAATTTAGAAAAGGAAAAAGTGGATTTTCACCTCACATATTTCAGCAAATATACTAAGACAGTGAGAATGATTGCTTGGCTGCACAGATTTATACAAAATTGTAGACGTAAACAAGATAGGAATAAAGGAGAACTGAGTGTACATGAGTTAGACTGTGCGGAGAAATTTATTTTTAAACTGATACAAAAAGAAGAATGTGAAGGTTTAAATGAAAACAAACTGAAGAATCTAAATCCTTATTATGATAAAGAAGGTGTGTTAAGATTGAAGTCGAGAATTTCGAATAGAGAAGACACTATTGATTACCGTTATCCAGTGGTTTTGGCTGGCAAGAATCCTCTTGTTTGTAGTTTAATCATGGAAAAGCACCGAAAATCTTGTCACGTAGGAGTGCAGGGACTAATAAGTTTACTCAGAGAAAATTATTGGATATTAGGTGGCAGAAGAGCCATTCGTTCAGTTTTAAAGAAGTGTGTCATATGTAGAAGATTTGATGTTAAACCTTTTGCAGTAGAATCACCTCCATTGCCGGTCGATAGAGTAAGTGATGCTGCTCCGTTCGAGATTACAGGCGTCGACTTTGCCGGGCCTTTGTATTTAAAATCTGGTGAGAAAGCGTGGGTCTGTTTATTTACCTGTTGTGTACCGCGCTGTACACTTAGAACTCACGATGTCCTTATCCGCCCATAACTTTTACAGGTGTTAAGAAGGTTCATTGCGCGGAGGGGAAGACCCAGAGTTTTGTACAGCGATAACGGGACTAATTTCCGTGGGACTGATAATGCTTTCGCAAATTTAGATTGGGACACTATAACTCGTGAGACTAATACGCAACGGATTGAGTGGCGCTTTAATCCCCCTAGTGCGTCGTGGTGGGGAGGCTTCTTTGAAAGGTTAGTCGGTGTGGTAAAGCGTCTACTGCGTAAAATTTTAGGTAAAGCAAGTTTATGCTATGAAGACTTAATGACTTTATTGTGCGACTGTGAGGCCGTGGTAAATGCACGACCACTGACTTATATTTCAAACGATCCGAATGATCTTGTGACTTTGTCACCGGCTATGTTCCTTCGCGAGCAGGTTGACTGTAGCGTTGCCGATTGTGATTTAGTCGAAAAAACATGTCTTACGAGAAGTATGCGGAATAAACACAAATTACGCGAAAACTTAAAATTTAGATTTCGACTTGAATATTTAGGACAACTGAAGCCACTTAGTGGAACAAAAGCAAATGCAACGATTAAGATACGAGATGTAGTTTTAATAGGGAATGACTTTAGTAAACGCGTGGAATGGCCTATGGGGCTAATAACTGACGTTATACCGGGCAAAGATGGTCGGATTAGGTTGGTTAGAGTCAGAACGTCTCATGGTGAACTACTACGACCTGTCCAACGGTTATACCCTTTAGAGTGCGTAGATAATTCGGTTGGAAGGAGTCTTGATAAGCAACGAAAGGGAGCTGATTCCAAAGTGAGGAATCCTAACTGCGATCCTGAGAGGGAGTATCCAGAAGAGGATGTCGTTGGTGATGGTAACGATCACGGTAGTGTTCGGGATAGTGCGCGAGTGAGAGAATCCGCCGATCCAGATCACCCAGGTGGTCTTAAATTAAGCCGAACCGGGCGTAAAATAAAGTGCCCTAAAAATATTTGTAATTTAAGAACTTTAATTTAATTTACTTGTATTTCTGATGAGAAATAGTTTTGTGTAAAACTTTTTCAGGTGGGAGGATGTTGTAACTTAGGTGTTAGATTATTTAGATATTTTTGTAAAACGTTGGCTCTGTAGCGCAGTGGCTGTCAGAGTTCAATAGTTTTTGACATTCTGTTTTTACAAAAAGTTGTGCCTGTTTTTATTATTAATTGCCTTTTGATGTGTATTGTGAGAAGATAAAAGTAGTATAGTGTTGACTGTTAATCGCATTTTGCCTGCCGAGAAATAGAACTGTTTGAGAACGTATTTTGCTTTATTTCTCACGTCTCCTGTTGATTTGAAGTTTGAACCAAAGTCTAGGCCGGAAGGAACGGGTAGTTCTTTCAACGGAAAGACTTAACATAAGTAATAAATTACCTGTAAATGTTGCCAAGTGCAATGTAATGTCATATTGTCTTAAATCTCGTGTGCTGCTTTATGACTACAACTACAAATACTTAGGCTGTACTGTTTCTATTTAAAATTCTTCTGAATAAAGTTCGTCTTTATTGTCTCTATAGATTTTCGTGTGCCTAGAATTAATAACAGAAATAGTGGACTATTCAACATTAAGAACTACAAAACTAACATGCATAAGAGGTTAATAGATATAGAGTATATCAGGTTAGTAAATTCTTTAGATAATTATTGAATAGAGTTTTGTCTGTGGATGTTCATTAGCATACCTAGATGTTTGGTATCAGAGAACATACATATGACTTCATTGATAGGAATTGTAGGAGATTTGATACATATTAGCTTAAAATACCTTTCTTATACAGTAAAAAAATGTTACAAAAGCTAATAATAAGGAATATATGGGTAGATATTGTGGGTGTAATTCAACGCAGGTTGGGGCTTTTGTCCACTGAGTAGTTAGTTTCACACAATATTATTAATACCTCAAAATATATGAAACAATTTTATATATGTTATACATACTTAGAAGTATTTTATTTTGTTATGTTTCTATTAATTAATGATGGTATTATCTTTCACTGTTATTTTTATTGTATTTTTCTGAATTTATCCTGTTAATGGGTTTTACCCCGTTGGATATTTTAATCAAATAAATAAATGTTTTATTGCATACTCTCTCAAATTTGGCAAGATATCTTATCTCAGACAACACTAGTCAAAATGTGTATGTTTATAGTGTATATACATTTAGAACCATGTATAAAACATTCATTTTATAACTCATAGGTCCTTCATAGACCCCTCATAGTTTTGCTGCACGCCTCGTAGCAATCTGTTGGTTAGTGTTAACAGTAATCTTGTTTCCATATTATGTTTGAATTTCTAAACTAAATTAAATGCACTTTGCAGCTATGAGTTGAGCATTCCTCACTCGTCGACGAGTTAACTCTAGTATGAATTCCCATATTTTCTATTCCCACTCATATATCATTATTAATTGTACCCGAATTCTGTAGACTACAGTCGTACAAGGTTTAGCCAAATTAATGGTCACTGGACAACAATGGAAGGAATGTTTATACGTTTACGGTTGCTGGTGTGTTTAGCAATTTAAATGTGATTTAAATACCTAAAGTTCCTAGGATTTATTTGATATCTACGAATTAACTCTCGCCCACGGCATTTATGGAATGCATTTAACAACACCTTTCTCAAAAATGAAATTGTAACTCAGGTCTCAGAGGATATTGTTTTAGGAATAGTTTCAGACCACATTAGAGATTAAACATTTTAGGAAGCATATGTTTCTTAATAGGAAATTCAGTTTTGTTTCTTTAAATCTTGATCTTACTTGATAACGTTAGGAATGCCACAAGGCTCTAACTCAGGTCCTTTGATATTTATTATTTTTATTAATGATATATGGAAGTTATTGACTGCAACAAATTACTATTTGCTATAGGTACAGGGTGATTCAAGCATAGTTCAACTAGCAATTTGGTATTTCATAACAGCTACAAAAGCGTTTTCAAAAGAAATCTTATAAAAATCACAAAAACATTATAACATGTTTATACAGCAACTATACAACCAAAATTGGCACCATATTATAAAGCACTTTAGTTGCCGTTGAGATTTTGAGTTTGAGTTGAGTAAGGCCTTTTGGAAACAATTAAAAAGTAGTTACATAATGCCAAACAAATCAACGAAACAATTTTATAAGGCCTCTGTTTTGATATCTTTAATATACTCGCGTCAAGAATTCAGCCGTCTTACGTCACGGCTGACGTTACACATTTATTTTTATTGGCAACGTAAAATATAATAGACATAAAAATTTGGTGCCAAAATATGAAAGTATGAAACAATTTTATTTACAGTATTTTGGAGGAGAGGTTATTGAGAATGTAGATTGGGTACCTGAAAAAGTGTGCAGAACTTGCAATGGTTCTTTAATTAAGTTGTCACAAAAGAAAAGGAAGTCAGGAATTCCTCGACCCCAAAAACAGTAAGATACCACAACTTTCCAGGATAATAAAAATAAAAAAGCATTATTTTATCGAATTTTCAATGATCTTTCCTTGTTAGACAGCGTTCCAAAATCAACAACTTCAAATGCGTCTAAAAAAAAAATCTCGTACTGAACAAAAAAAACCCTTCAAGGTTTTGTTATGGATAATGTCAACTTTCATTTGCAATTGGTCTCATCCCATTCCCATTCGGAAAGTTCGATTTTGTATCACTGTGTAATTTTTCTTTTTTAACACCCCCTGTGTCTATTCGACCACCACAGACGCACATGTAAGGAAAACGGAGTACACTTTGAGCCAATTTCGCGTGCTAAGGCGCCCACCCGAATAAAAAGCCCCATTCGGTATTATTGCCGGCATATTTTAATATAAATAGAAGCCACCTTGCCCGAAAATGCCCGCATAAAACGAAGCAGTCAACGCTTGCCTTTACTTATGTCACGCACTTCCTGAAAGCACCTCGCGTAACCGCTTAGGGCTTAGAACAATCCTCGCCGCGAGCCTGAATTTTTAAAAGAGAATGGAAGCAAAGTCACTCGTATTATTAAATTAAATAGTAGATGCGAACGTTGCGCGCATTTTAGGTGGAAATGCCCGAATACGGAACTACAGTAACCCATTAACTTAGCGTTTTGGAGACGCGGGCTTACCAGGTGGGTAGGCACGAAATCTACAAAAACGTGGAGAGTTCTGAATAAATATTTAGAAGCTTTTGTTTTAGGTGCGTTAAAATGTTTACGTCGGGGAATAAGATATAGCATAGCTAGAAGGCGTAACATCTGATGTTCTATTGATTCGAGACACAACGTGTCTTATTGTTTCTTTTTCTAAGATTTGTTATGTAGTTGAGTGACCCTGCGCTTACTTACGGAATATACAGGGTGTCCCGAAATCAATGGGATTCCTTACATCAAAATAATGCGATTAAGCTAAACTTACCTTAGTACATTTGTGGCTAATAAAAAAGTTACAGGGTGTTAAAGTTCAAATTTTGGATTCGAAATTCTTAAAATTCTTAGAAAGTTTTCAAAGGATTTTTTTGAAAATTTGGATTAGGAGGTTTTCTGGGACTAGAAAAACGAATATTTACTTAATTTTGCTGTAGACGCTAGAGGGCGCTACGAAATGTACTCTTGGTTGATAAAAACTGGTTATAACTATTTTATTAGTGCGTGTACGAACGTTTAAATAGAAAAATATTGTTGTCCTATCTATTTTTCACAAATAAGGTATACTTGTTTTATGTCTATAAATTTAACCGTTTGTACTTACGTAAAATTGTCATAGTAAGCTTTGGTTATTTGAAAACAAATTGGACTATTGACAATGAGCTAATTGAAAAGTAACTGATGTTAAATAGTGTATTCCTTTAAGTTTTTGTTTACAATTAATAATATCGTGTGAAATATGCCTTGTCATGATTTAATTTCTAATGAAGAAATGCGATATATGATATCTATGTATTTATGCAAAAGAACATTTTAATGGACATCGTGCGTGTCGCAGGTATTTAGAAAGTTACCCAAATAGATTATAACCAAATCACATTTTTTTTTAAAAATCTTTATGACCGGTTAGTAGATACTAGATCGTTTCGTCCTAAAATACGAGATGTTGGCCATCCCACAACAGTTACTCCAGAAAATCCTGAAATAAGTTTACGACGAATGTCTGCGGCTGTAGTGGTACCTACATCATCTATTCATAGATTATTTCATAATGAAAAACTGAACCCGTAGCACTATAACCTAGTGCAGAATTTACTACCTGCAGATTTTACAGATAGGGAAAAATTTTGTCTTTTGGCTAAGATCGGCACAATTTTTAAGCAAGGTGCTGTTTACAGACGAAGCCACATTTACTAGTCGGGGCGTTTTTAACTTCAGAAATAAACATGTTTGGGATAATGAAAACCCGCATGTATTAAGACAACGTCATTTCCAACATGAATTTAAGATAAACATTTGATGTGATATTGTTGGAAATCATGTGTTGGGCCCTGTTGAATTGCCATATAATCTGAATGACCGTTCTTACTTACATTTCTTAGAACATGATTTTGAGGAACTTATTGATGATTTACCATTAAATGTGAGACATAATATGTTTTTTATGTAAGACGGTGCCCCTGCCCATTTTTCTATACAGGTGCTACCAACGGTGGATAGGTCGCGGCAGCACGTTTTCATGACCCGCACGAAACCCAGATTTAAACCCCATGGATTTCAGTGTTTATTGTATTTTGAAATGAAAAGTTTACAGTGACCTTATTAATACACGAGATGACCTGTGGCAAGCAATTTTAAATGCTAGGAATTTATTAAGAAATGAAGAAAATAGATAATTGTTAAACAGGCCTACAGTTAAAAAATGAAGTCATTCCCACTAAGAATAACGGAGAAGAATGGTTTACAGATTATTTAGATTCAGCAGAACCAGCTTTAGGTCGGTTTTGAGAGTATTATCGATAAAAAATTACAAAAACTACTTAGATCCGACTGGATGTGGCCAGTGGCTCTGATGTAATCTAATATTAAATAAATGCCTTACCTAATTCACTACTCAGAAGTAAGGAGATAGCATGACAAAACATTTTAGCCAGTTCAAATTACTGCAAATTGCTGTATGCAATCTAATTAACAACCTGGTATTTAAGCCCGGTCAAAGCAAAACAGAGCTCGGTTTCTGGGCGAATATCTTGTCAACTGACAAATGGATTACAGCTTTTGGTCAACCAACTTTAATCTAAAGGACACACTATTTCAGATAATTAAGCAGAGAAGTGCTCTCAAGAACTCCACAGAAATAAGGAATTTTATAACATTAAAATGGAGTGGAAATTTCAAACTGTATAACTTTTGGGAAATACTTATTTGAATAATGTTAAATAAAAAAACTATTTCAGTTACTTTCACCACTCTCTTCATACTAAAATTACAGGATGTCCCAAAATTAGCCTGCCATTTAACTGTAGATTCTGCGATAAAAAATAAGAAAAAAAATTATAAAACATAATCTGAAAAAGGCCCCTAAGGCTTGCTGCAGACTATGCATGAATTCGCGATTCGTAATGCACGGTTTGTAAGGAATTCACGAATAGTGTAAAGGGTATTGTTCGTTAAAAATCCCTTCATAAAAACCCTACACACTAATGCGCTAATTCCATACAAATCAAGCATTACGAATTCACGCATAGTCTGTAGCAAGCATAAGAGAGCTATGGCTAAAGAGACAAGGATGCGTTCTTTTCGAAATATTTCAAAAACCCCCCTAATACAATAAAATTTTAAATTGAGTATTATCATTAGAAAACAAATCTAGTGTTCCAAAAATGATTTTTCACAAATAGTCATAGGCGTGCGTGGCAAACTGGGAGATATTGGGTATTGATCTAACTTATATCTCAATATTATTTGCCTTTAGGTTTTACAGTGGACCAGTTTCCAGTGTCGTGCGGAAGTGTATTTTTAAATCATATTTGAACTGTTTTCTTTGATTTTATTTTTACAAAATTGTGTTGGTAAGAGTCTCTCTGATCACTCTGTATAGGTACGCTTACGATATATGCCCGTAATCGCCGATTTATGGCAAAACCGGAGGATCCCCGCAGTCCGCTTTTAGCGTGGCGCTGCTCGGCAGTTTTTTCCAGAGCGGAAACCCTATCCGGCACTCTCATAGTTCATCCGTGAGGGCCACACTGAGACCATTCATTACCATCACCGTCGAGCATCCTGAATGGTCCTGGAGTGGTCCCGGAACAACCTCGAACTATTTGCAGGACTCCTCCCTATAAATTATTAAGCCCAGGCACAGATTAACCGAGATAGAAGCACGCATAATTTCGATATTCAACAAGTTAAGGATGCCTCCGAGGGTCCTCTTAAAAACATGGGGTATCTCTAGCAGTAACCTGACCTAAATCTCTTTAACGACTTCAAAACTCTCCGTATAAAATATAAATTTTAGTTTTGCTCTCCCGAGGTCGTAAAGTACGAAGTTAAGTGCAAAAACTTGATATCTGTACGTAAAAATACGGGCGCAGCTACAGTGGCGCCTCGTCAGTTGGTGTAGGTGACGCATCACTACATCTAAAATTACCCCAGATAGCACACTTTTAAAGGACCTATTCGAACAAAATATTTAAACAGTGGTCCAAGTGGAATTTACCATTATTGGTATATTAATGATTGCATTTAGTCAAACAATATTTCACACATTATATGAAACCAATATTAGACCATTATGTTAATAAAAATAATTTTATAGACATAATAATGCTGTCATTATGAACGTAAAATCGACGGCTCTGAGCGTTTTTCTACAATCTTGAAGTCCTGAAAATGGTTCTGTTCCGTTTTCATTTGGCCGCCCTATATCATTAGACTTTCTCTATTTTATATATATAAAAAAAAAAACTAAAAATTTGTTACATATTCTTATTTACATTTGTAATCCATGAAGTCCAAAGTGGAAGTTATTTAAACTTAAAACACAAATTATTTATTTAAATTAATAGTAATACTGCAGTTTGAATTTCCAGATATAGATATTCCTGAATTAGTTTCAAGAACACTTGAGCATGCACTGCACTGTAGATGATGAACTACAAATTTGATTATCCATGTTTTCAAAGTGACTTGAGATCCCAGTGTCCTGGCAATTTTGTTTTTATTGTCTAATGAATGTGCTACATATCTTTTGGCAACAGCATCACTCTTCCAACTGCCATGCCTCTTAATAGTTCTAATATCAGCATTACTATTTGTTAAAATTGTAACGGATGTTCTCCTCAATGAATGACCCGTATACAGATCAAGACTGGGAATGTATAGATAGTTTGCAATATTTCGGGGAATCAGGCCAAATGTATTAATGCCAATACGGTTACAGGTATATTTACCCGCATTGTAAAATAAAAAGAACCTCGTGAAATTAGCGCTATAATTCACTTTTGCCAAAATCTGTTGCATTATAAATTAATTTCATAATATACTATTGTTTTTATTGTTTAAGAATATTGGCATACCTAACATTGAATTTATCTTTGCAAAAATTATTTTTATGGGATTAAACAAATATTGGTGTTAATGTTATTGGTATAACACATTATTTAAAGTCCATGAAGTATCATTTTTCCTTCCGATTCACTATTATGAAATCCAAGAGCCGCCACTGCGCTGCTACCTCTTAGTGAGGCCTCTATAAATATCTCACCTGTTTCGCACAAATCTGGAGGACCAGTAAAAAAGGTAAAAAATAACTCTCGGAATCGACGATTTATCAAGATTTATTTTTAATATCCTCGTGGATAAAACTGCGACCTTTTTAATCACTCCCTTTATTGATTAATGAATTCAAAGCTCGGGCTATTTCTCTTATCTGAAGACTTTCTCCCTCTTTCTAAGATATAAACCACGGAATTAAAGTAATTCCTAATTATTGGCAATAAAAGAGAAATATGATTTACCATTCACAATAGTACAGTCTTTTATAACTAAATTTTGGGTTGAACATATTTAAATTGGTACAGAACGGATTTAAGAATCTTGTACATGGTGATTTACAACTTATCTAATACAATTTGGGAATAGATGCGTCATAAAAAATGAAGTCAATGTCGTAATAGTTATTTATGATGTGATTGTTAAAAGTGCATTTTTAAGGCACGCAAGTAAAAGATTTACATCACTGCCTTAAAAACACTTTTAACACAAATAATATACAATATTTTCTGTACAAACAGCATCAAAAAGAATTAACCAGGGTAGAAATAAGTTAAGTTTCAAATACCATCGTAGGCACTATATCAAATTTTCGTGGGCACTTGCCAATGATATATAGTAACCATGGTGGCAACCATTGTTGTATTCATCATTTACGAAAAGTTTGAAAGCTTTGGATTTGTCACTTTTAAACGTTGTGTCTTTTTGCCCTTTAAAAGTATAAAGAAAATATGGAAAGAACAATCCATTTAAAGAAATCGATGAAGCGGCCAACCGAGCTACTTTGGACTTATTACCAAGAAAATCCCGGATTCAATATGAAATTGCATACAATAAGTTTGTGAAATGGTGTGAAGAAAAATACGTTCCTGGAAAATATGCTGAAAATGTATTCTTGGCCTATTTTGAGGAGAAATTGAAGGTTTGGAAGGAATAAATAGCGACGTAGATATCAGCAAGCATTTTAAGCTCATTGTGTTTCTGAACCGTCAAGGAGAAGGTTATCAACCCAAAAAATCAAAGACCTTGACCAGAGACCAAATTGAACAGTTCTTGAAGTGCGTACCGGATAACGAGTAACTTATGATGAAAGTAGCTACTATTTTGCGAATATTTGGTGCCTGCCGTAAAGAGGAGCTTTGCCAGTTGACTCTTGACAACTTGGTTAAGATATCAGATACCAAAACCAAGGTTCCACGAAATTTCACTATCGTTGAAGAATTTTATTTGGATTTTTATCGTAGATACATGGCTCTTCCTCCAGTAAATGTGGGACATCGGAGGCTTTTCCTAAAGTATGTGAAAGACAAGTGTATGAAAAATCCTGTGGGAATAAATACGTTTGGAAAAGTTCCTGCTACTATTGCGAAACTTCTGCAACTTCGAAATTCTAACCTCTATACTGGACATTGTTTTCCGCGTTCGTCGGCAAGCTTACTAGCGGATAGTGGTAATGACAATTAAGCGGCATGGAGGATTGAAATCTTCAACAGTCGCCGAAGGATACATCAAAGATTCGTTGGAAAGTAAAAAAGCGATTGCCCGATTGCTCAAACATCAACTAGGAATGCGGTCGTTTCAGTTGATAGTGGTAGAATTGTGGAATTATTTAATTTTTCAAATTGTGTGAATTGTAATATAAGTATTCATGTTAATAAAGAAAATACAAATTAAATGTATTGCAAATTTACTGTCACAATTTGACAGTGATCATTTTAAGGCACTGGTGCCTTAAAGCAGTATTTTTAATGCTACAAGGGAGTGTTAAAAATTGCATGTTTGTAGAAAAAATATTTTGTTTTAAAATCCTTATAGTTTCCGAGTAAAAAGTTATTTGGTATTATAGTAGGTATTAACGTCTTTGTGATGCGAATATTTACATTAGTTTTTCAAGTGTCAAAAATGGCTTACGGGATGAACGATTTCCCGAGAAACATATGCCAAATGCAATTACTTTTACCGCAGTGTGCAGCTGGAGTAAGTGTAGCGCAATGCGAGCGTGATACGAGAGATTTGAAACCAAATTGCGGAAGAAATGGAGGTTCAGGGCGTCTACGGCGTAATGGAGCAGTGTGGCGTATCATACACAAAGCTCAATTATATCCGTACTATGTACAGCATGTTCAAACATTAATACCAAGGAATTGGACGAGGAGAACCGGTATCATGGCCGCTATGATCTCCTGATCTTAAATCATTTAAACTTTTTTTGTGGTGTTATTTAAAAAATTAAGTGCATCGCACCGACACTACTGATGATTTACGAAAACGTATAGCTGCTGCTAATAACTTACGACTTCAAAAGCACGACATTTGTGTTCATTTGTAGAAAATTCGATATACGGGGTTTCCTGAAATTAATGCATAGAGATTCCCGACGATAAAATAATGCGATGTAGTCAAATTTATCTTAGTTCAAAAGTTAATGGTTAAAAAGGACAGGCATATCACACTGTACATGGCACAAGTGAACATATCTTGTATTTGTTTGCATTGTTTGTTACACGAATTGGGATATATTTTCCTGTCATACGATCCGCATCAAATTCACAAACAAATTCGAATGATGGACATATAAATTGTTATATATCTGTTTCAATTTAAGCATTTCTCTGTGTCGGAATCTCCCTCTGGCTTCGCTTCCTTCAAACTGCTCAGGAGCATTTTCTTTTCAACTCGACAGTTAAATTGACTTTGCAACTCCCATTGCTTTTAAGTTTTTGTAATATATTAAGGATATACAATAGAAATAAAAATCAGACATCGTTTCTCGATTATCCACTGGCAGACTCTGAGACTGTTGAAACGTCGACACATGTGCAAACGCAACATTCTGCTTAAGGGAAAGTTTTGCTGCCAGTTGCAATTTACAGGGCTAAAGTGAATTTCATTTTATTGTCACAGGCACACTTCTATTCAAAAGCGATCTATTCCTTATACGAAAATACAATAATCATGAGGTAAGTTGGCCGATTAGACCACAGTATTTTATTAATAACATTATATATGAAATTAGTCTTCTTACTCAACATATCGACTTTTTTAAATTTCTATTTACTCAGTACATTGCAATTCGTACAAAATCGTGGTTGTAAGTCTAATGATTGTATTGTTACATCTAGTGTACCACAGAGCTCAGTTCTCGACCTTCTTTTTTTGTTGTCTTTATTAATGATATTAGTTATAATAACCAATTATATGCAACTATCCCTAAATAACATATATATATAATTTGGTAAACAGATTTCATATAACTAGCCTAACATACCGACAGAATACTTCATGCGATAATATTCTTGCGCAAACTTATTCATAACACTTTTACATGTCCCCTCATGGCGGATAATTTTTATTTTCTCTGGATATTTCCATTACAATGTGTGTTTCGTAATGTAAATAGTTACTATGTAGCTTATACAAGGTGAACTATTACTAAGTACAACAATTTTAACCACGTGCTTAAGGAGGCCTAAAAGACAATAAAGAAATGATTTTGGAATTCTAGTTCGATGTTTAAAAACCGAAAAAAGCCTTTTTTCCCTCGGAAAATCGGCAGACAATCAATCATCGTCCAAAATGGCTAGATATGTCAACTATCATGCGGTCGTTTTTTACAGCGTTGCCAAATGTAGAGACAAGGAAATTAAATAATTTTATGAATAAAAACAAAAATATCATTTCACTTATTGCAGATCTCTCATAATTCTTTTATTTAATTACTGTATATAACGGTTAAAATTAAAAATTAGTCACTAACTGCTCTAAAATAACCTAGAATATTGCGTTGCTCTTTGCATACTTTTCAAACATCAAACAACATGGTCAAAGCTTAGAATATAATATAATATTCTAAGGGTTCAAGAAACAGAAAACTACAAACATCTTGGAATGTCAAAGTTAAAAATTATTTTATGCAAACATAATCGATTATTGTTAACGTTGTTGCTATTATTAGTAATAACAGAATTTAATTCCCCAGCAACACAAGAAGTTTAAAAATTTATCGGCGTGAAGTACGTGTGTATGTAACGTTCATTCTTACATGGAACGTTCTCCTGTACAATAATTTGCAGTGTAAAATATTATTTATGATAATTACTGTAAATTACAAATATTGTTTTGATAATTATATTTAAAAATATTTATTTTATGTTACAGATCACCTTAATCGGCAGGCATTTTGTCTCTATCAGCGATTACATTAGTATCAAAAATATAGGTTAAGAATAATTAATTAATATCAAATCTTATTGGTTCATTCAGGCAATTGGTCATAATTTATTTCACAAACTTGTATATTTACAAACAATTCCGTACGGATCACATAAATATGTAAATTCTAAGGTTGGTAATAACGATTTCATTTAAGTTGGCACGATACAGGTACACCTGTTCAAGAGAACTGATACGCTAAGCCCTTTGTTCTGCAGCTGGCACGCGAGTCGAGCCATATTAAAAATCTGCAACCATCATTACGTTTTGGTAATTATAATATTATTGTTCTTTTGAGGCTAAGAGCCATTTGTAAAACCACTATTAATCAACTATTTAATTTTATTATTTAACACAGTGTAAAGGACAAAATAGCTATTTATTTCTGAAAATATTAGATGCTTGTTAGAATTAATTTTTAATATTTGTTAAGTTGAATGTTAATGTCCGAGTGGTAGTTATTTTTTTGGCCAACCACAATTTGATAACTCAGACATTATTTTAACGGTTGGTGGCGCTCAACAATTAACATCTAAATAATAATCCACCTGGTCGTGATTGTCGGGCCAAGTAAGTACCTCGCTTTAAATAAAAAGAGTAGTAGAGGGAAGGAGAATTCCCTAGCAACAAAAATTTTTGCAATGACAAGTTTTAATTTAGTAAGAAAACAGAAAATGATTCAACATTTTTAAAATCTGTCCAAATATCAATTATGGAAATAAATATCAGGAAGGTAGGTGCCTTCTCTCTGTGCTGTCATATTGTGTTTTTCATTAAATAATAGGTAATCTACATTTTGTAAGTAAATTTTTTTCTTTCAACGCGGCGTATATTGATACATGTCAACGTGGTGACCTGTCATTACCTTTGACACCTTTGACTATGGCCGAATATACCTAACCTCGCGGCTGACAGAAGGCCAGTGGCGGCGACAAATAAGGGTTTAATATACTTTTGAATAAACAAATTTCTCGCTTTATAAATAAGTTTAGAAATTTTTTGATGGACGATTCCGTGAATTCCCTCTTAAAATAGTTGTACTTAGCCATAGTTAACCCTGTATTTATTAACGTATCGATTAAATACGTATTATATAACTAGTGTTTACTTTACTTTGAAGATTTACACGTTTGTGAAGGCTTTTAAAATATTTACGGAATAAATATGATTAAATTAAAAGAAAATTTGCCGTAAAATTTCAAGCACGAGCCTTTTTATTTAAGGGCATAACAAATGGCTCGTAAGGGAACGAATGTTACCTTCGCTTTTTACTGATTTGATGTAATATGTGTCAGGAGCAACCGTTTTGTTGGGGTCTGCCTTTCGCTGGTGTACGAACCGACGGAAATTTTTGCATCGATTTTGACACCTCACTGGAACTATTAAATCTCTGTGGCGGTGTTTTTGACACATATCTACTAACCCTGTCACAGATGATGTCCGTATCTGCAGAAATAATATATGACTAGAGTCCGGGAAAATGTACACGAATACAGAATTAATTTCTAAGCAGCGGACGATTATTTCAGTCATAATTAATTACGAATCATTATATTCAGACAGAGACAGATTGTTCACATATGTAGACATATAATAATGACAAATAAACTACAGTTAGGTTTACAATAATTTCTAAAATCAAATATAGAATAGATGCTATATACGGATCTATCCTCACTTTAAAAACATAATATCGCCAGATCAGCATGGCTTCATGGAAAAACGGTCAATTAACACTAACTTCATTTGTATGACACAATTTTTGTCAAATGTATTAGATGTGCAAGGCCAAGTAGACGTTGTATACACAGATTTTTCAAAGGCTTTTGATCGCATAGACCATAAAATATTGCTGTACAAATTATCTGCTGACGGGTTTACTGCGAATGCAGTACAGTTATTAAAATCTTATTTATCTAATAGTGACAATTATGTTACCTACAACGGCTTCAAATCTGGGGTTTATCCTATTACGTCAGGTGTCCCTCAAGAGTCTAATCTTGGGTCATTACTTTTTTCATTATTTGTCCTAATGTCTCTGTTACTTGCAATAAGTTGATTGTTGCTGATGATCAAAAAATGTATTCGTCTATTAATAGTTTACATGATTGTATGAGTTAAACAAGGTTTCACAACAAGTTGCAATTAAATATTTCGAAATGTAAAGTAATATCATATACACGTAAAACAAATCCTATTCTTTTTCATTGCAATGTAGATACTGAAGTTTTATTACGTACTGACATGACTAGAGATTTGGGTGTATGCTTCGATAGTAAATTTAGTTTCTCTGAACACATTCAGCAAACAGTTTCTGCTTCTTTAAAGCGTTTGGGATTCGTAGTAAGACAAGGTCGTGTATTTGAAGATAACGAAGTTCTAATAAAACTGTTCTTCACTTTCGTTCGATCGAAACTTGAATATTGTTGCCTTATTTGGAATCCGTACTACAATTAATTATTACATCAAATTAGTTGAATCCGTTCATAATTTTTTTTAAAAATTTCTAGCATTTCATGTCGACGGTGTATATCCAAACAGAGGATATGATGATAATGAATTAATTACTCGTTTCAATTTTAATTCTTTAGAGATTAGGAGGAACTTTTACAGTTTAAAGTTTTTACATTCACTTCTGAGTAATCATATGGAATATCCTCAAATCCTAAATTTTGTATACTTTTTAACAAATAGAGTAGTTAGTCGTACATCACGAACTTTTTACTGCCCGATTGCTAACACTAATGTTTTATTGAAGTCTCCTGTGTACTTTGTAAACTTTGTCCTGTAATTGGTTTGTGACTGTTTTTACAATTTAGGTGAACGTCAGTGGCATGCTTCTATTACATGTCTGAATTCATAAAAAATAACATAGAAACAAATATATACATCATCAAATACACCTATACAAAGATAAAACAAAGAAAATGGTGATACAAGGGACAAGGTACAGCAATATACCCAAGTAGCCTTATAATTCAAAATTATAAGACCAAACATTTATATAAAAGATATGTAGTGGTTACGTGACAGCAATTTCGTCGTATTATTGTCCCATTTGAGACTTTTTTGTTAACAACCGCTATTTTGCTGATTAAAGTACCTGTGAGAATAATGTAATCCCAACAAGAAAAACGTTTTATAGAAATTATTTAAACTAGTTTCAGAACGTTCTTGTGTCTGTACTTATACAGTATTTTTGCTTCAGGAGGTCAATTTACTGTATAATGTCTATAGTGGTAATCTACACGACTGACCATAAAGCGTTATAAATCAATTTTGTAGTGGTTGCAAGAGAAATATTTGAGAAGATTCTTACAGCAAAAATTAAAGTATTTTATAGAAGTTATTTAAAGTATTTTAAGAAAGTTCTTACGCCATTTATGCAGCAAAATTGTTTAGCTGTATAAATACAGTATTTGTTTTATAAATGCTGTATTAAAATATTTTTGCGCGACAATAAAGCAAAACTGCTTCCTCGGTAGTTAACACGAGCAAACGATTTTCTACAAAACATAGTGCTCTTCTGTTTCGATTTTAGATAACATTAAAGTTTTTTTAAATGCTTCTGAAGTGACCAAACTGTTTTATTATTTTAGTGCCATGTTTATTCACTTAATTCCAATTGCTTTTTAGCGTCCATCTTGTAAAAAATTCAAGCAACAACTTTTACGTGAAATTTTTCATGAAAATAATTTCCGTTGCTCATTAAAAATGAGAGTTTTTATTATATGGAATTTAGAATTCCAACTGGATATATTTTTTAGCAGCAAATGTGCATGTATTTAAATTTTCAGATTTTTTGTGAACGAAAATAGTATCTTTATTTTTTATTATTACGCGTTATGACTTTTTGACCTACTTTATTCGTTTATCACAGTAAAATGTTATTTGTACCTGAAATTCAACATTGAATTAGATATCTTTGAGTTTATAAGTATAACATCGTATACCTAATATAAGGATACTTATAATAGACATATGTCGTAAAATTTAAAGAAAGTCGAATATTAGCTTTATAGTTGTGACGGGCTTGTAAATAAAGCAGAATAATTGTATAACGTTTTTATACATATTATTTTAGTTACAGGAACATTCTTAACCACTGCTATAAAATATCTTGTGTTGCTTGGGTATTATGCAACGCTTTTACGAAAAATATATTTTCAATAATACACTTTCGATAATAAACTTAATTGCAACTATTAAATGTGTTTCCATTAATTTGATAAAATTAATAGCCCATAATAATAATTATCATTTATTACCCCCACCGCACGATTCTTAACCAAACTCTAACAAATTTATCTTGTCTAACAAACTTGGTAAATAAATGTTTATGGTTTGCTCAGTATCTACTCAAGGGCTGTTTGTCTTGCCTCTGGTGAACTAAGTTTTAGTTATTCTACTGAGTAATTTAAATATTTTACAATATTTCAGTAGAAATTCGCATCTCCTTGAAGGCACAGTCTTGTCAAATTATATAATTCTCGAAGCGTAGGGTTTGTTTTGAAGCTCTTAAACCAAACATACCAAAAGTGTCGCGCAAGGACTACTACGAATTGCCTTAGGCTTTGTGGCTTCTTGAGAGGTACAATTAAGACAATAGGCCGTTCACAGACGTGTAATTATTCCTTCGTTTATGACATTTTGTAAAAGCATATGCGATTTTTCAAAATGAACACAAAACATGTTGCTCTGTTTGGAAAATATGATGTTATTCCAGGATAGAAACCATATTTTGAAGCATTCCTAACCCTCTCTTCCCCTCATCTCTGCCCCTCATTCTAATCACGAGGATTAGCTCAGAAAACTTGTGCGGAAGAGGGGGCGGCATATTATTAAGCAGGCCGCAATTGCGCCCAGGAACCACAATTCAATGCAGGAATGAGGGAAACCTGAAAAACCTCATTAATTAGGGGGGTAGTCAAATGTCAACCGGTACAATCTCTCTCACAAGCTAATATTCTTCCACCCTACCATACCCGCAAAGAGGGTGCCAATCCCCTCCACGAATATAGCGTATATACGGTCTACCGGCTGCGGGGGTCAAACCCACAGCGATCTAGTCACTTCGATTTATGTACTGACGCCTTAAACCGCGCGACCACTGACCGATCCAAATGAAATAATTAACTATGAAAAATTAACACATAAATAAAAATTATCCGAAAAATTACATTGTGAAGGCGACAATGTCAGAAGTGTTCGTAGAATGTCTAGATTAATATATTGAAATAATCCTAAAAATACAGAAACATGTCAATTTCATCTGTTGTGGTCGATTGTGTGTTCATATATGTTCAAAACTGAATTTGAGTTTCCCATAAAAACTAATTCCAACAACAAAATAGCGAAATAATTGTCGACTTTCGCTAATTCTGGTCACCTATACGCATCCTCGTTGTCATGGCAACCGCCGTAAATAAGGCTGATGAACTGCACTGATAAAAAATGGGTGAACATGTTTTGTTATGCCCTTTTTACATTATATTTACTGGCAATTTTTAATTAACTTAACATATTCAGAAATAATCAAATTAATATATGTATTTTTACTTAATAAAATTTGCAGATTTCAGGAATAATGTGGTAATCCACTGTACTACTTTGAAACTATTTGCACAATTTATATTGAAAGAATATTTCATTTGGTTTCTTTTACCCTAGCTGCTGTACATGCGCAGATTAGTTGTGTTAAGGTGTGGTAAAGAAACTTGTATGGTTTATTGATAAGGGCTCTTTATGGAATATTCGAAAAAATAGGTATAAATCTATATTTGGTAACGTAAATTTTAGAAGCTTATGATAATTCATAAATATATAACTGAAATGGTACCTTATTTAGATGCTTGCATCACAACTGGGCTATTATCTGTACTTCTAAACTATACAACATTTATTTCAAACAATCTATTTATCTTTATGTTGCAACAAACATCAACATTAGGTGTAGTTGCGTGAATTGTAAACTTGCTATAACTAGAAATGTTTATTTTTACACAGATATACGTATATCTACAAATATTTTAAAAAACCAAGGAATATATACACATTTTCTAATGCCAATGCAATATATTGCAATATATTTATAGATGATGGATGAGCAATACACTTTTAGAGGAAAGGGTAGATACAGTAGGATAGAGAATGGGTGGACAAATTTCACTAAAGAAATCTTCCCACGCAGAAGTTATTTCTGCTCCTAACAAGGCCTTATGCCTGTTTAGAAATAAAAATGTAACTGCTTATGTATTTTTTAACACGAATATGTGTATTATTGAATTTTTTTTTATTATTGAACTCTTGAAAAGAGTTCGAATATCGTTGAGACGAAGAAGTAACTTTGTTTTCTGTTTGTTAAAAGCCGGTTTATTCCTAATAAAATAAAATGTTTGAAAAACACATAGTGGTCCATATCTCCGCAACAGTTACTTTGCGAACCCATGTTTATTAAGACTTTTCTGCTTATTTTGGTCCATACTATTACCTACCTTACCTTAAATATTTTACACTCTTTTTTAACACAATGTATATTTATTTCTGTACTATTACAGTGTACTTACTCATTTATTTACTTTATGTTTTGTTTTTGTTTTGTTTTGTTGATTATTCCATCTGTTTCAGTATTACTTATTTTGTATGGAATATAACGCGTTCAAAACTTGGTACTTGGTAACGAATATTATACAGTATACAGAAACATATCTGCCTGTCCGCTGCAGTCAACTTGCAATGAAATCATTCAACCCGTCAATCTCGAATGCAAAAGGAAATTCTCCTTCCCCCTGCAAAATATCGCATTGAAAGTCATAAAACTGATATTAAGTTTGCTGGCCCATTGCCGGCTCAATACTGAGAGGCCGCAAACTGATTGGCGTAAAATCAATTTGGGACCTAATGAAATAACAATCACTTTGCCAAGGGGCTACGTATGCAAAAGATGGGTTGGGTGTGGTAAACGAATTTACAGACAGATTGATGCAGATTTGCTACATGATTGCTTGACCAAAGGCACACCCCCAGGATCTAAAACATTCAATTAAAAGCCTGTTACGTCTCACAAGTTGCCTATTACTGGGGATTCAATACGACAAGTTCGAATTGAGTTGCGCCCTTTTGCAAATCAGTCAAATTGCTCTACGGGGAATTTAATTGGTCTTCACACGTACTTTGTTACTGTAATAGGGGATTTTCGCATTATAGCGATAATGCGATACCAACGGGCACGCCGGTGGAAGATTCAAGTTATGCGGAAAATTGTCCTGTGATTGTGCGGTTTCTGTTGTATCTATCCATATAACTACGAGGGGATTTCAAAAGTTAACAGACGAATAAAAATAAAATTTACTGGAAAAAGAATAGCAGTCGCTAATACAACAGGTCGGTCCACAAAATTTTGATATTAGTTGGAAAAGCTTTACACCAAAAAAAAATTTGGTGTCTGTATAAAAATGTTGTTTTATGGAAATAAATTTTTGTTTGGCCCTATACATATAAGTGGAGATAAAATACACTGAAAAGAGAATAGTAGTCGCTTGTAGAATAGGTCTGTCCAAAAAATTTTGATATTAGTTAGAAAAGCTGGGCTTATACAGGGTTAACTAAGACTAAGTACAAATATTTTAAGAGAGAAAATCAAGAATTAACGGAATCACCTTTCAAAAAAATTCCAAACTTATTTATAAAGCGAACAAAATTTTTTTTTCAAAATTATATTATTTAATGCCGTCTATGCGACTTGTCCATCACACGTTTACAGAATCAGAGTAGGTAACATAGGCAACTAGCAACACGACCGTAAAATTTCAAGTCAAGTCATAATTTAATTCCTGTGTTTACCATGTGTTGTAGTTTTGTGTTCTTCTTCAATTTTTAGTGCCTTTTTTAATTTTTAAACGTTTTATAGTTATTAAACAAAGAAATTTGTGTTGGGTGCAGATACTTTCCCACAATATAGTTCGCCGGTTTGGTTTTCTATGTTATGGGACAAGGCTGCCGCGGGTATATTAAAAGTTTTCTATTATCTATTCCTTTCGTTCGATTTTGTTATAATAAATAGGTATTTTATCCAGCTGTATCCTACAGGAAGTGTGTTTTATTATTTGTGAGTGGTTATAATGAATAAAAATTTTGTAGTTTTGTCAGCTTGTAACAAAATAATGAAAAACGAATGCAGAAGAGTGGAGTTAACTGGATACTAATAAGAATGTTATTTTTTATCGTTTCTGCATTTAGAAATGCTGCAAAAAACGACCACATGGTAGTAGATATTGTTGACATATGTAAGCTTTATCTATGGATCTAAGCCATCTCAGTCGATGTTATCATAGGTGCTGACATTCCGTAGGAAAAGAGGGTTTTTCCCCATTATTTAAATATCGAGCTAAAATTCTGGAATAATTTTGTTATTCTCTTTTAGGCCTTCCTGAGCACGTTGTTAAAATGTTTGTACTTAGTCATAGTTAACCCTGTATATTAAAAAAAATTGGTGCCTGTAAAAGAAATTTGTTTCATGGAAATAAAATATTTATTTCCTGCTACCAAATAATGTTTTTGAAAAAGCAAAAATACAGTTATTTTGTGTAAAGGAAAGATTTGTTTAAATTAAAAAACATTAGTTCCTTTTTAATGATACACTTCTGGTATTGATTTAACTATATTCTATGATAACACAATATTTCAAATATTTGTTTCCAATTAAACATCTGCTTATTTAAATCAAGTACTTATTGCTAAGGAATTTCAGGAAACAACTGCGGGCTAATGTTTCGACCAACATTATATTACACCTGAAAAATCTATAGCAAACAGTCAACATAATATACCGGTTTTGAGCTTACTAGCTCTCATCAGTATGACACAGGTTGGTGGTCAGTTAACTGACGACACGCCTAACCCTGTCTGTTCGTGTCTCTCAAACCCGACATATCTGAGTACGCGAATTATAATATAGCTACGTCTAGCGGGCATCTATTGAATATCAATAAATTAATATTACAGTTAATAAATGATAATTTCAGTATAAAATTTCAAGAGTGACTGCCAAGAATTTTCAAAAAAACTGTTCTTTCGACAAATTCGTTAGGTAGAAGAGATGTGAAGGTAACATTCGATATTCAGAATTTTATTATGACCCCAAAAAACAGGGCAGCAATGTTTGAATTCTATAAAACCTACTACCACTATTGCTTTACCAGATATAGCACATATGGCATATAACGGAAAATATAACTATTAATTTGAATCAGCTCATGAGGTATATCCCAGAAGAGGATGCTGACTAATATAATCATATAGACTAGCCAACAACAAACTGTGCTGCTCAAGAAATTGAATTTATATTCATAGTATAACTTTATATCCATCTTAATATCGATTATGTACAATGTCGCCTTTAAGTTTTATGAAATGAATATTGTATAGTAAACAATTTGTTGTGAATATAGTTGAAACACAATTTGTAGTACTATTTCACGTACTATTAAGTTTACAATTTTGTAGTAATCACTTCCCAACACTATTTTACTAGGTGCAACAAAAATGTTGCTACATACATGGTTGGAAAACGGTGATAGACAAGGATGACTTTATTGACGACGTTTTAAAATTTAAATAGTCACCGCCCGTTTCGCTATTCAAAACAAATAAAAGGGGGAGTGACTGCTCAGATGTTATTCTAATTTATAAAAGGTCTTCCTATAGCCATTCTTGTCTATCGCACGGATTTATTTACTTTACTTTGTCGCTTTCATGTAACGGCAGATGGTTCATCACCGTTTTCCAACCCTGTATATCATTGTATCATTTACTATAAGTTTTGTGTGTTTTTAACACAAAGACTATCAGCAGTTTAATAGCACTTTTGTAATCTCCACTACAACATTTTATAAATTACTTAAATTTTATGTTTATTGAAAACAAAATATTAAACTGCATTCTTCAAAGTGATTTTTTATGTTATGTAAAATTTGCTACTGGACCATTGTTCTATTAATTAATTAATATGTAGGTACCTTGCTTAATTTATTGAGTCAGTAGATAAATGCTATTAATTTACTGCCTTTAAAATATTAATTACTACGTGCTCATTATATTACTAATTTATTTGTAATAAATTGTATGCTTTATTTGCAATTTCCTGCATGCCACATTATATATATACAATTTCGGTTTTATAATTTTATATTAATTTAATTGGTTCATTAATAATTAACTAAATAATTGAATGAATATGTTTGTGAAACCAACAGAATTTTATTTACGTATGCTAGTATCAAATTAAACGCAACTGGTAAAGTGAATAAGTTTATACCACCTATAATATTAGGATGTTGATTATTTTACACACAATATACATTATTGTCCATTGTCATTACAATGACAAAAAAAATATTGTTTTGTTTTTATAAATTTTAAATTTATATACCTACATGATATGTTAGCTTTTATGGACCATTTTGGCTATAAGGAGTGCCTCTTACGGGATAAACATGATCTATCTTAAGACATAAATATTTGAGAAATTTCTTTTGTGGTTTTTCAAGTAACACTCTATGCCATAAATAGAATGGGTTCCAAACAGTAGAGCAGTATTCTAGTTTAGTTCTGACATATGAAAAATATAAAATAACAAGAGATTCGGTATTAGTAAACGATTTACAGTTGCGAAGTATGAAACCATAAGCCTTCATTGCTTCATCCACCTTGGACACGATATGACATGAAAAAGATAATTCCTGATCGAAAATCACTCCCAGGGCTTTGATTTTAGTCAAACGATTAATTTCGATGTTATTAATTATGTAACTATAATAACAAAGAGATTTGTTCCTTGTAAAGCTAATAACATTGCATTTTGGAGCATTTAGATGTAAATCATTTAAATTACACCAGCCTTCAATTTTGGCTATTTCTCCTTGAAGACTAACACAGTCATTTAAGGAGGAAATGATTGAAAAAATTTTTAAATTATCAGCATACATAAGTTTTCGGCAGTCCAGAGTTGTAGTAAGGTCATTAACAAATAAGAGGAATAACAGCGGACCCAAATTCGAACCTTGAGGTACTCCCGACAGAATCATAACCATTATAAGAAACATAATATTGTTTCTCAGATATTACTGTAATAGTAAAACTGAATCAGAATAGAAATCAAAGCTGTAAAGTTTTTGCAAGAGAATATTATGATTAATTCTGTCAAATGCTTTGGCAAAGCCAGTATATATAACATCGAGCTGAGCTCCACTGTCCACCGCTTCCAATGCATACTGAGATAGAACGGTCAGGTTGCTGGTTGTTGATCTCATTTTCATGAAACCATGCTGATATGGACATATTTGTTGAGAAACTGAAGAGTAAACCCTGTTATACAAAATGATTTCAAAAATCTTGGAAAAGTTACAGAGGATAGAGATCGGCCTGTAATTAATGATATCAGCGCGATCGTCACTTTTGAAAACAGGGTACACTTTCGCCTCTCTCCAACTTATAGGAAAAACTCCTGTTGTAACTGAAAGATTAATAAATAAATAATAGTTATTTGTTTAAGGAGGCATGTAAAGCACAGGATTCAATGCCGCGGCTGATAGATGATGCGCAGCCCAGTCTATTAAAGCAGCCAAGACATTAAATCTACGTTACTTAGAAGATAAGTAACATTTCCTGTTGGGAAGTCGTATTATTTTCGAGACAAGTATTAAGTCTTGAAAGGTTTCTAAGCGAACTCGTACTTTTCCCTAGATTTATTTGGTAACAAATTTAAAGTTTGCAGTTGCTGCTAACTCTGGTGATGTCCTAGGTACCTAAATATTATCGTCACTGTCAATTTTAAGTTATTATTTTACCGCCTCGTCCAACAATCTGCATTGTCGTCCGGGTATTACTTTCACTACTAGATACATAATATCCTATGATGCGGACTGAGAGATGAAAAAGGAATAATTAATTCTGATTTAATATTAAATAAATTTCAATGATGTTAGTTAAACGTACTGAATTAGCTTGCACAAGAAAAACCCCCAACTTAAATTCCCAGAATCCATTTATACATTCCCCATAATTAAATTTTTTACGCATGAAAGTGGCTTGTGAATGCGGTCAGTAGGTAATCCGACACGCTAAATTCAGTGATCACTAATCCCTGGGGTGTTCGGGAAACCCGTGTGCGTTTTTCAATATTTCCCTAGATTCACACCCACCCTTCTCTTCTGAACGGTGCCCTTTGTTCCACTGGGTCATGGATATTTAAACAGTTGGGGTGGGAATTACGTTCTACCGTCTTGTTCTGGGATTAATTGGTAATAATTATAATTTCTAGACGCATTTTTAAAGATTAGGACAATCCACTATGTTAAAAAATGTTGTGTAACTTTTACAAATTTAAGTGCTAGTTTTTTCAATTATTTATTAAAAATACGTATAATATACAGTGTGTTCCAAAATAATGCAACAAAATTATATTTTTTGAGACATCTTCGACAGCACTTCGCAAAAAAGATTTTTCACTTCAACACCCTATATTTTATTTAATATTAACATTAGTCCCGACACATACATTAAACCAGAAGTACAGTTCACTGTTACACATAATTAATAGTATTTTTTACAGGAATAAAAAATCAAATTTCGCGACTTTGACTACCGCTGATCAGACTACGATATTAAAGATTTCATGAGTCATAAGTATTATAAATTGGATGTGTATTCCACAGTGTTGCCAGTTTTACACTATTGTCTTGAAATCTAACTTTCTATATAAAATAGCCTAAAAGAAGTCAATAAATAGGATTTTTAGATAACATATCAAAAAATTATTAAAATCCTTTGTTTATTTGTAAAAATATTAATTCCACGTCTTCCCCTTTGCCATTTCTATACCTTACCAATAAAGTATATGTATTTACGAACATGAAATTGAAAACATAAAACAGATTCTCCACTCACAGTTATACAGAAATTTATCCATTTACTACACTGCTGATTTATCACAATACAATCGTTATCACTATCACTGCACTCTCATTATCACTGCTTAAAAATTATGCTTTTGGCATGTCAACCTTTTCACTATTTGACTAATGCGCCATATTTAACTTAATTACACTGCATTTCACAAAAAATATTAATTAAATACACAAAACACTTCGAAGAAAAACACTGCCCGCGAAAATAATCAAACGATTTAAATACGTTAGTGCCGCAACTAAAAACAAATACTTAAAGAAACATTGGCTTAGTTCGGTTTTAGAAGATGCAAAAGTATATCACAATAATTTTCAATTTACATATATTGGAATTGTGAAATCCCTTTCCACAAATATTACATGTTTTCTTTCTACATGTGTCTTGCCTTTGCCTGGGACCAGTGCACCGGTATAAACATAACCTCTTCGTCAACCTGGCTGTCTTTTCTAGGATGTGGCTGGTGGCTCTGCTCCCTACGGAACATTGTGTCTACCGACCATGACAGCTACCTGTGCCTACAATACCACCTTTTTTGCATGCGATTGACACTGCTGTCTATTTCGTACTGTACCTTTTCGAAAGCCCATAATAAATCGGTCTCTTAGTAATTCCTGCACCATATTTCGACAACAAATGTCAGACATAGGTCAACAACTTTATCTTCTCTCGATATAAATTACTTTCTCTGGCCTGTAACTTTTTAAAGAAGCAAAATTGTACTAAGATATGTTGACATTATTTTCGTCCAAGGAAGCTAGCCTTAAAGTATGACCTATTCTTTACTGGACACCCTGTGACATAACCAACAAAATTGAAACAAAAGTAATTCTTCACTTGCGTCACGGGATAAGAGACCTGCACTTGCAAAACTAGTTACGATTTTAATTTACATACAGTCCTAAACGACGACTGGAAAGTTTTAGGGGAGCGTAGGGAGATACAGAAACATCCGAATTTAACTTATAATTATAACGTATTGTACTTATGGGAGATTTTAGAACAATGATAGCCTTTGCCTGTGGACTCCAAAATGTAAGAGCTTAAAAGCTTTCCGGCATTAAGATATTTAAGTCGCAATATTTCAGGGAAATCAATACTACCATCCTACAATATATCAATCGACTTTTGAGAAACATGCACAGTTATTGTTGTTACTTATTAACAAGTAAATAAGGGCAGACGATTAAACTATTATGCTTGTAAGATACACTGAAAAGCAGTAAATAACAAACAAAAATTAATACAGCAAAAAAAACGGAACATACTAAATGAATAATAAAGAAATGTAGGATAGTATAACATAGCACACAATACAACAGCAAGATACCAATAAATTCTATCAATCCAGACTAAGTCCGACCAATAAATGAGTCTAATAGATTTTTAAAGGCCTATATAGATGGTGCTTTGACAATGTCGGCAGGTAAATGACTCCTTACGCTGAAAATTGAACACTTTTCTAAGGTAAGAGTCAGAAGCCAGTCACCTCACCATTTTTCAAGAAAGTGGAGATCACAAAGAAGCAAATATTTAGTATCATAAGCAAAAGACATTGAAGTAGAAGTAAGATTAAGCAGTAAATCAGAACAGCAAATCAAGAAAAGAATCGGCCAAAGGACTGAACCCTGAAGGACGCCAGAGTGAACATCTAGTCTATGTGTACTAGGCAAAAAACTAGTTATTTTCTGCTGGGAATATCAAATGCTTTGGACATGTCAACATAAGGAATATCAACTGGTGTATGTGTCCATTGTCCAACGATCTAGGCCAGCTAGCAAATTAGTAGGTTGAACTTCCAGGTAAAAATCCATGTCGGTTCTGATGAATGATTATCAGTAGAGGTGACAAACGGGACTAAGGCATTGAATATTATACTTTTCATTATTTTACGCATCCAATTTGTCTCCCTTCTTATAAACAGGTGTTACAGAAGACAATAATCAGTCAGATGGCAGTGCTGATCTTTCATAAGAAGTTGTGTGCAAATTGTTATTAATTGTTTTTTTTTTAAGTGAAAAAGTTTCCACGATCCTTAATGACCTTCTTAAAGCTTTGAATTTTTAACTCAACTTTGAAAGTAAATATTTAGAAATTTAGTTTACTTTATTTCTGTATATTTAAACAGTTTTTGTCAGATCGTAATTTTGTTTTCATATCTAATTGAGTTTTATAAATATCACGCTAATGATTCATTTTTTGTTTAGTATCTGACTTCGATGTATACATTGCGTAAAAAATTGTCAACAATGAATCAGCCTTAGTCACTATTAAAATGGAATGAATGAATGTTTTGTTTATCTTGGAAATGAATGGGTAATTTGCCTGTCCTTGCATTAATTTGTATCGATTTCCGTAATCGCTTCTTTCTGATAGGACTAGACTATTTTTAATTTCGCTTTATTTTTAGCTTTCCACCGCATTCCGTCTTAATTATATTTTTACTCGAACATATTAGATATGATTAGGTCATTCAATGTTTACAGGTATTACCAAAACCCTCTAGACTCTTGGTTTGGTATTTTGAGTATCATAAAAGCACAGTACTTCATAAAAATCTAAATATTTCCTTTCTTGTTAAACCTTACATTTTTTTAGGTTTGTTCCCTTCTGATTTTCGCTTCAGGGATGAAATCAAATTTAAGTAATTTTTGATATCGATATTCTTCTAGGGTGAAATTTGTGTTCTTATCATTGACTAATAGCATCAAAGAGGCACCAAAGGCTTCAATGGGTTGCTCAGTTCGGTGAAATATATCCTACATACTAAAAAATCCTGTCTCGTCAGTTATATTAAATATGTTCTTTTCTCTACACCATTTTCCATAGCGACCAAATGCTTGTTAGTATTTCTTCCATAATTTCTCTGGCACGAAACTGGCAGCTTCTCAATTAAACAAGGTTGGATTCAATATATGGATGGATATCTAACAAAACATCTAACAAAAATTAATCTAGCATAATTATGTATAGCTACGTAGAAAATATAGCTAAATTATTTTGTATTTCAGAAATTTCAAGATAATTTTGAAAAACCTTTCAGAGAAACAATTTTAACAGATTATATGCCGAAAACACAAGTTTAATAACAAAGCCATTATATGAACGACCTACCATAATTTTTCAAAAACAGTTCTGTTTTTTTAAATACAAACAGAACACCCTGTATTGCATACCCCAAGTAACACAAGATATTTTATAGCGGTGGTTAAGAATGTTCCTGTAACTAATTTTTGGAGAGTTAAAGTTGCAATGTTTAGTTGCATAAACATCTCATTGGCATCAACACAGCAGCTAATAGCGTGAAATAGGCACATTTTTATAAAACATAGATGCTGTAAAAAAATGATATATATAATATGATATGTTATATAATATACATATAATTATGTTTTAAGAGTTTTATATAAAAACAAGTTATGTTTTAGCATTGAGCTTACAGCATTGATACAACAAACTATGTATATGATTCCAATGAAGCATGTCATGATAATGTCTTAAAAAAACGTTATACAATTATTCTGCTTTGTTTACATGCCCATCACAACTACAAAGCTAATATTCGAGTTTCTTTAAATTTTACGACATATGTCTATTACAAGTAAGTACCTTAATATTAGGTATACGATGTTATACTTATAGACTCAAAAATATCTAATTCAAAGTTGAATATCAGCTACGAATAAAATTTTACTGTGATAAACGAATAAAGGTCGAAAAGTCATAACGCGCCTGCATAGTACTAAAAGATAAAGATACTATTTTCGTTCACAAAAATCTGAAAATTTAAATACATGCACATTTGCTGCTAAAAAATATCCCCAGTTCGAATTCTAAATTTCATATAATAAAAACTTTTAATGAGCAACGGAAGTTATTTTCATGAAAAATTTCACGTAAAAGTTGTTGTTTGAATTTTTTCAAGATAGACGCTGAAAAGCAATTGGAATTAAGTGAATAAACAGGGCGCTAAAATAATAAAACAGTTTGGTCACTTCAGAAGCATTTAAAAAACTTTAATGTTATGTAAAACCGAAACATAAGAGCATATTATGTTTTGTAGAAAATCGTTTGCTCATGTTAACTTCCTTTAAGAAGCAGTTTTGATTTAATGTCCCACAAAAATATTTTAATACAGTATTTATAAAACAATTCCTGTAATTATAGAGCTAAACAGTTTTCTGAAACTAAAGTGCTGCATAAGTGGCGCAAGAGCTTTCTTAAAGTAATTTAAATAACTTCTATAAAATACTTTTATTTTTGCTGTAAGAATCTTCCGGAATATATCTCTTGCGACCACTACAAAATTCATTTATAACGCTTTATAATTAGTAGTGTAGATTACTACTATAGACATTATACAGTGTGTATACAGTGTCAATAATTTCTATAAAACGTTTTTCATGTTGGGATTCCATTATTCTCACAGGTACTTTAAGGCGGGGATTTTGTAGAAAAGAAATTGCACAGCCTGAGTGAGCGAAACAGCGAATCAATGAGGTATATGAGACAGTATACAAACCGTATAGGCCCGAACCACACGGTTCACTGAAGTTAATCGTGCATTTTGACGTACATAAAAATGGAAGCCGTGATATATGTTATGATTTTACTCGAGGACACAAAATGTAAAATTAGCAATAAATATTAATCTGAAAGTGAAATACAAGTTGTCCTATATGTCCTGGCTAGTGAGTGAAGTAATTTGGTGGCTGTGGCTGTGATAATTTTGCCGTAATTGCGACATATTGGCGTAGTAACTGTGTGGCTAAAATTGAGGTATTTTAACATTTATTTTAATTATTCTTGTGATTTTATGAGCAATGAAAATTATCTCACGCACTAGAGGAAACCTTGGTGAATATGTTGATATATAATAATAACCAATTATTTCAATTTTCTTGGAGTTCTGTGTCCTCGCTTGAAGCCCTGTTAGACGGTAAAAATATGTATACAAAATCCCAGCCTTAAACAGCAAATAGCGGCTGTTTACAAAAAAGTCTCAAATAGAAGATACGATGAAATTGATGTCATGTAACCGCTACATATCTTTTGTATAAATTTCTGGTCTTGAATTTTGAATTATAAGGCTTGGGACATCATAATATCAGTAGTTGCTTCTACATTAACCCAATTTTTATTCCTAAAGCGAAACATCGGAAAAACTATCTTTCGAAGGTGACTGTGATATGTCAAAAGTTATTAATAATGTCATATGGTGATTATCCTTATTTAGTAAGGAAAAACAATTATTTCTTTCAATGTTAGAGTTAATATTGTGGAAGTAGGTGCTAAAGTTCTAGATCTTCCATTACCAGAGCAGACAAAGACCCCCGAGGTGCGAAACGGAGCAACTAATTGTTCCAAAATGAGATGTTCCGCTTTTAAAGCGATTTTAAAAGTGTCGGGGTTTTGGGTCGTCGCCCCTCGGCATCCGCCCCCCGGTTCGAGATCTCTCACTGCCTTTATGCAGGCCAGCTGGTATTGTTTTCTCGTAAAAAGTGAAATATAGCACAGTTGAAGCGGGAACGTAGCGTTCTCTGTGGTAAAATATCTCGGTAATAAATAGTGATGTATGTGCCAGGAATTTTGTGCGCTGTGTATTCACCTTAGTTCGATTTCTCTTAATCGAAATAACGGCCTCGGCGTTAGTAGCGTTAGTTTTAGGGTGCCAAAAAGGCCAATTGGCCCGAATTGGAAGTCAAATACCTGCAGATTTATAAATCACTGCTTTTATATTAGGGTAGTTCATAAATTTGTTTCCGCGTTCGTTTTGTATCTGCATGCCATTCGGTTTGATTCGGTGTTAGCCAAAATAATAGAGATTTTGTCAATTTATGAAAAGATATAACTACGTATATCTGTTACATATGCAGTATGTATTGCCTTAAATTATATTGTACTAATTAATAATATAAAACATACTCATAAGTACATTACACTTTAAAAATGTTAAAGAAATTATTTATTATAATATTTATCATATTAGCTGTGGTCATTTTATAGCTATCTCTTGTAATTTTACAAATATTAAGGAAATTTACAATATTAATTGAAATAATACCTAAATCATGTAATAGTCTTATTATTCACTTAATATATCGTGATAGTTTTCACTTTGTAGTTTTAGCAGAAAAATCGTATTCATTTAATAATATTATATATTTTTACAGAGATAATTATGGTCAACGCATGCGCTTACAGCAACCCTATCCAGCAATGGTCGGCTTGTCTATACAGTCACGTGTATTATAGATATTATCTATAATGTATTTATGTAATCACTCGAGAGCAGTAATGCCACTTTTTGCTCGTAATGCATACTTACAAAGTTTTATCTACAATTACTCAACAAAATAAAACTTCTCAATCATTAACTTTATTACAACGAGAACATTAACTATTCCAAATAGAACAAAGGTAAGAAATTCATTTGTTAGCATTCATAATTTGGATGCCGAAAGAACAGAGTTTACAATCATTAATAGTAATTCTTAATCCAGGAGGCAAAATAGGGTTATATTCTGATGTAAAATTTTCATCACTGCGATTGCTTGTACATTATTTGTTGGCTTAGTTAAAATTTTCTTTCTTGTTTCAATTTTTCATTGATGTTATTATCTACCTATGTGTCCTTCTACAACTCTTCCATCTCCCGTGTCGCTTCAATTGTATAATGTCACCTCCACCAAGAAAGTAGCCTATGTTCGGCGAAAGCAATGCCCTGTGTATAAATGACACTGGTAGGTTAAAATAGTTAACATCTTTTGGTATTTTAGCAATAACATTCATTCCCACCACTTGATTGAAATACTTGCCTTTATTAAATTTTAAGAATAATCATCTGGTGTGTTTTTGTTTCTAGGTCTCAAAGCTACTTACTTAGAATAACAAAAAGTTGATAGAATTATCTTGAATGTGATTTGTGACAGTGAAATTTTTAATGTAACTTGCTATAGGTGTAGGGCGATTCCATTATTGCGGGTGCAACATTTAGACTCATTTAAGGTTTCCTACTAATACAATAATTTAAAAAAATATGAATTTATTGTTTGAAAAGCTACATTTGAACTTGTTCGTTTTTTATTCGTTTATAACTATTCAAATGAAATGGATAAATAGTCACGAAAAAGGTTTAATGTGCTATCGCGGGTGCAACATAATCGGCCCACCTTCACAGATCATGGAACAAAAACACAAAAGTCTGTGTATTGTGAAACATTTATTTTATTATGCATTCATATTTTAAAAGAGAACAAATTAATCAACCTTTCAGTAATAGAAAAATTATAGAAAAATCGCGGGTGCAACGCCAAATTATCGCAGGTGCAAAGCGTCTAAATTACGTGGACATAAACGCCATTATAATCACATAAATGAAAGAAATAAACGATGATAATATGGTACACTTCTTTGTTACTTAAGTTAATTATTTATTTTCAAATACGTCAATTTTCGCCGAAAATTCTATTAACATATTGCCATCAATTTTCTTCCTTGGTGCTTTCAATTTTGCAATAATATTTTCAAAATTAACGTCTGCTATGTCATTCACGATTTGAATGAAATGTTTACCATCAATTGTCGTCAGAACCAATATCCTTTCTCTTAATCTGATTTTGGCCACCATTTTCAAACTTTCATCGGCATTAATTTTTCTTTTCTTAAATCTCTCCGTTTCGAATCACGAGCCCGTTATCGACAGATATCATAATAATAATAATAATATCTCTACCCCTCATTCATTATTAAGCAGGCCGCATTTGCGTCCAGGAACGATTTACGTTGGTAGGCCCTAACCACCATTCAGTGCAGGAATGAGGGAAACCTGGAAAACTTCATTCATTAGGGGGTAGTCAAACGTCAACCGGTATCAATCTCTCACATTGACCCAAGCCAACATTCTTCCACCCTACCATACCCGCAGAGGTGATGACAATCATCTCTACGAATATAGCTTATATACGGCCTACCGGCCGCGGGGGTCGAACCCACAGCGATCTAGTCACCTCGATTCAAGTACTGACGCCTTAAACCGCGCGACCACTGACCGATCTGCATAGAGTTCAGCATTTTCATTCAGTTTTTTCATATATTTCGCAGTGACGCAGTCTCTTTCCGTTCTTCTTCTGTCATTTTAACCAACTTATCTATAAAAAAGTGCGAAATATTAACATAAACACATAGCATAATATTACTATTCAAGGCTTGATAAATCAATAAAATATAATAAATGACACCTTAATGTTAAGAATCAAACTTATTGCACCCGCGACCCGAATATTGCGATCGCGGGTGCAACCACTTTGAGTCAACGTTCATTTTAACTCAAATTACAATATGCCCTTAATTGTGGTTGATTTACGTTTTCCTTTTGTTTCTTCTTACTTTTATAAAGTTTCAAAACATTAGCACTTTATTTCTGTGAAAAAACCGAACTTTCATATCTTTTATATCGCGGGTGCAACAAACTAACAATGGTTTCTTGTAGTCAATATTGCTTGAAAATTAATAATAAGTACTTATATGTTTTTGCATAAACAAATAAACAATGCTATCACTTTAAGGTTAACCAGCACAATGTAAGCTCAAACTGTCCGTAACAGCGGTTTTGCACAAGTGCTGTAAGGAAACCGATATTCAGTTCACACCGAACATTCAAATGTTATCGTTTCTAAGCGAACTAAAAATTTAAATATGAATTTAGGTCCGAAAAAGTAGTTTTATTACTAAATTCATATATTTTTCTTTATATTGGCACCAAAAAAGCAACAAACACTATAATTCAGAAATTGATGTAGACAATCGTCTCCGGAATCGCCCCGTACACTAACTAAATGCAAAGAAAAACAATTCTGCCAGTTTTCCAGAGGCAAAATGAATAATAGAGGTGATTGTCCATAATTGATGATATGACGATATAAAATGGTCTTAAAAAGTAAGAGGATTTCCCTATATATTTTATTAATAATACGAAAGGGAGGATCAGCAGACAGGCAACCTATCTATATGTCCTCTAATCCGATGATTCATAAATGCTTTTACCTAGCTGGTGAAAGTTGTAATATAAGTGGATTATATTTCATTTTATAGTAGTACCGTTAGATTTTGGTTGATGTATGACCAACATTTTATTAGTATACGTTTTATGTTACCTAGACTATCGTAGATACATGAAACCTGCCATTTCATTACTATACAACTAATTTCATATATCTACAGTGAGTACAGTATACTTTTTAATTAGAGATGATAATTATTGATATAATTTTATTAGAATGTGTAAATCACATTGTAATTTAAATATAAATTTTAGCGAGGATCGCTAAACAAAACTAAAATAAAGTCGATTTTTGAAAATATAGACACCCTGTATAAATATGGATAATGTCGTCGGATTATGCGTGCCATCTAGCGTCGATATACAAAATTTCGTCGCGTTAGATGCTCCAACGACTGAGATATACCCATTGAAAATCTTAGAGGGAACACGCTGTTATATGCAGGGTGATTTAGTCCGAGTGCCATTAATTTTAAAGAAGATAGAGAAAAATTAATATAATATAAATACGCAAAAAAAATTATACATGTATATTTACGTCGAAAAAAAATATTTTCAAAACATTATTTTAAGCGGCAATTCAACTCGATAATAATAATAATAATAATAATAATAATAATAATAATAATAATAATAATAATAATAATAATAATAATAATAATAATAATAATAATAATAATAATAATAATAATAATAATAATAATAATAATAATAATAATAATAATAATAATAATAATAATAATAATAATAATGTGGGAGAGGGGGCAGCATATTATTATTAAGCAGGTGGCATTTGCGCCCAGGAACGACTTACGTTGGTAGACCCTAATCACCATTCAGTGCAGGAATGAGGGAAACCTGGAAAACCTCATTAATTATTTTTTAAAGTATGCAATTAACATGTTTCACAGTTTTAGTTTAAAAAATATTTAGTATTGAAGTTACAAAATTCCAACGAATCAAGTAATAAACCATTTACTATTTCATTTATTTAATTACATAAATAGTGAGATATAAATTAAATTTACTATTTACCTATATAATATGTAATTCAAGTTAGATAAAACTAAATTCCACAGACCTTCCTACCATAAACAACTAATAGTGAAAGACCGCGGTCGTCGCCTGCTAAACAGAGCCATGCAAAAAATGTATAAAAGAAACAATTGAATTGGTGGTTGTTCCAAAATTCTGTAATTTTTCGTGGATTAGTGAGGTTTATGTTAGAACTTGACAAAACGATTAATGAATACCTTACAAATGCAACAATTTTTAAAGGCACCTCAAGAAATATACAAAATGCATTCATGTTAGATTGCATGCTAGAAGTTTGGCATTAGAAAAAAATATATCACTTCAGTGCTGAACTTTAATGAACATACTGTTATTATGTATGTGGTCTTGAATGGCAACGCTGATTCGCTACAATACTCGAACGTGTCAGTAGCGTACCAAGAGCCTCATGTTACCGATTGTTACGAGTTGATTTCTTTTTATACTTCAAAAGGTCGAGTAAAAATTTTTTTGTAGATTTTCTGCCTTTATTGGGAATTTTCAATACGTGGTTAAAATCAACAACATTATGACTGAATAACCCTGTATTTAAAAAGTAGTTAATTTAGTAACAAAATGAATTATAAAGTATTGCTTCTTTTTCAGAAATAATATACCTACTTAAGTTTAGTTAAACATCTTTATTTGGGATTAAATAACACTTTAAAATTCCTTTTAATTAAAACTTTCATTTATCTTTACCTATAATTGGAACATTTAACATTTTCCTTTACTTGAACCTTACTCATTCCAGGCTATTTAACGATTCCAGACTATTTAAAATTGAACCAACAAAGGTCTGCTTTATATTTAATTTTTTCATGCATTATTAAAAAATATGTACGGAATATACACCTAAAGATGAGTAACTTTTATTAAACCAAAGTAATATCAGGTTAAATCAACACTAAAGTTTAAATTAAACCCGTTTTTTACACGGTAATCTCTTCAGCTCCCTTGGAAGCTAAAATTCGTAAAAACCTCCAGGCCCCGACCTTTTTCCTCCTACTCTTTCTGTATTTTATTCCAGGCCAAGTTTACTGTAAACTGGGAACGATATAACGTTTATTTTTTTAACAAATCTAGAACAATTCAACGGTTTGTTTTTAATTTGCTACTATGCGTAAATTTTTTAATAGGTTTACATAGAATTATTTGCTTTTTGTGAAATCTATCACCGGAATCTAATCATTAAAAAATTAATTGATCATGTGGATTTTAAATTTAATAAAGCAATTGAATTTCTTGTTTTCAAATAAATGCCTAAATATATCATTTTATATGAGCAATACAGAGTTTATACAAAAGTTTCTTAAATATAAACTTGAAAAATACAGTGCTATTTGATCTATCATAGTGTTATGGATTTTTGTGCCGTGATCTTGGTAACTGGTTGCCAGTAACATAATTAATGTGCACATTCTTAGTCTTAGCTGAGATTTCTTTGATCTGCCCCGGTTGTTCTCGGGTTAGGCTATATGAGGCAAGTCTTCTAACAGTACTATAGTAGACAATACAGCTTAAATTTAATTGTAGCATTTAACGGAATGATTTTTATTTAGAAGTTAATATTTGGGTTAAGATTATTGCATACTTAATTCAGTCAGTCAGCAAATTATCATTGTAGTACAGCAGGATATTACTTATCTTTGGCAATTTTGTGTTCTTTGAAGCCCTTTCAAATGGTACGTCTATGAAATCTTGCCCTCTGCACGACCAACGTCTTTTCGTATATTTACGCAAGGTATCTTTGCAATGTCAGATGCAAAATTGACCGAAATTTTCTAGCAGCTTTGTCGTTACAGCGAGCTTTCAAATAGTGTCAGTTCAGGTCTCAATAAATATCGCACAATAAAGACACAGCAGGCGAGGCTAATAGAGATTGCGAACGGCGTTGTATCATGACAATGTTACATTTTCTGGTTATCTACACTGTTAATCAACATCGCTTATAAGCTGACTACATGTCGAGCCAGATAAGGTGGATTTAATTAAGACCTGCAGCTATGCTAGAGTTCTATATGCTACACACGCTAGATCTGAAAACTGCGAGGTACTCTGCAAAATGCGAGTACATGGGATGGAACTTGATGCATGGTGGTGCAGTTTATGAAACAAAATAAAGATGTAGGTCATATGTAGGAAAACGATAAGATAGTGGAGAAGGTAGTTTCATACGGGGCGTTTTATAAATACGTGGCAGTATTGATAAAACAATGAAAAATAAGCAAAAATTGCTTAATAAAATAATTTGATAAAATCAAATTTTTAAGGGTCCCCTTAACATCCAAAAATTTTATATAAGTTCTAAATCACCCTGTACGTTTCATCAACTTGTAATTCGTTTTTGGTAATTCCAAATCTCTGGTGTTACCAGATTTTCTGGTATTTCAAAAATCTCTAGGACATACGCTTTTTAAGCAAATCTCACTTATTCTTCAACGTTTTATCAGCTTATTTGCTATGTCTTTTTGAAACATCCTGTATAATACATTCTAAATAAATCGATACCTACTGAATATATTTCTTAGGTTTCATTATGATTACTAAATAAAATTTGTTTCTATTTACGTGTACAAAAATGTTTGTATTAAATTGCGCTTGAAATATTGTATTGGAAAAGCATGAAAAGTTATTCTCTATCGAATCAGGTGTTTGTCAGATTCTTATTTCGTTTTAATATTCACAAAATTGAAACTGGAATCAAAAGCCTTCCCACGTATTTTGATTCCAGGATAATAAATTGTTATTAGACCAATCTCGTTGGATGAAAATAAACTGTGATCGTCATTAAAAGTTTTCCTTGAAAATTCGTCGATATAATTTGAGAACGACGTAGTATTGCCAGCAACACTAAGTCACATGACTTTCAGCCAATGAAATTAATTGTTTTGGAAACACGGAATTTCAGGAAACAACTACTCTGCGGGCTAATGTCCCGACTAGCATTGAATTACACCTGGAAAACCTATAGCAACAGCTAGTCATTCGTTGTTGAAGTCAAGTGAAGTTCAAAATTTCCAACTTCAACTATCCAGAGGAACAACATTTGTGCATAACATAACCAACAAAAACTAAACCAACTTTATAAAATCTTTATTTCACTGAAATTAAACTGGTAGTGGGGATGTTGCCAGCAACACTACATTATTCTATGAAGCAGGCTTTATACCTGATAGATAAGTAACAGTAAATCCAGTTAGCGCAGTATTTTGCATTCGGTTTCATTATTTCGTCACAAATTGGTAAAACTACATTTTCACTCATTACAACCACTCACTACCGATAAAACGCACTTTCGGTAGGTACAGTTAGATAACATGCCTATTTACTGTAAGAAAATTGAACGAAAAAAATAAGTAGGTACTTATAAATAATAGAACACTAATGTAACCGCGGCAGTCTTCCCATAACCTAGAAAAACAAACCTGTGTATTATTGTGAGAAAATATTTGTACCTGACACATTTCCTTTATTTAATAACTATGAAACGTTTAGAATGTAAAAAAAGCACTAGAAACTGAAGAAGGACACAAACAACAACGTAAACACAGGAATTAAATTATGACATGACAGCGAATTTTACCGTTGTGCAGTTGGTTGTCTACTCTGACTCTGTAAACGTCCAACATGCAAATTTTCCCTTTATAAATAGAATTTTTTTTGAAAGGTGATTCTTAATTTTGTCTATTCCATAAAAATATTTGTACTTAGTCATAGTTAACCCTGTATATCGCACTAGTGCGAGGTAGTACGAGCCGTTTTTTTACAGCAAAAATCTGGACGTTTTTGCTAATGAATTAAAATTACTTACCATCAAAAATAATTATAAATATGAATAATATTTTAAGTTGTAATAAAGTTATGGATATTTAGAGTGTAAAATTGTTTCTGGAAGTAATTATTATCGAAAATGACAGTAACTGTAAACAATTTTTCAAGGAGAAAATTATGTACATGCACTAAACATAAAAATAACAAAACAAGTTTTGTAGTAATTTAAAGTTGAAGGTAAGAACAGTAGATTCTGTGAGTATCAGATTTTTATATCGCAGTCAACACGCTCGTTTATAGTCTGAATATTGGGATTTTTTAAAATTTCAAAACGTCAAGCAAAGTTTTCTTCTATAAAGAGTGGGCTACTCAGGTCAACTTGTGGCTGAATTTGGTTTATCATATGTATACTTGATTCCCGCGGAGCATGAATTTTTAACTCTCAACAGTTAAGACGCTAGAGTCTGTTGAAATTCACGAAAAATCATCATCTACACTGAAACTACTATCTTTCCCACTCTGAAATCCGTCTTGATCATTCAAATATCTTCAAACAGCAAAATTTGACAGCAAAAATTAATAAAGCTTAAAAAGAGCAATTTTTAAGAGTCTTTATTTAATAGGCGGAAACAAGCGCTTGTAAAAATCAAACTCGTGTAAATTTTGTTGTTTGATACCCTAGAGAAGAGATTTTCAAAGTTACGCCAAAATCTAAAATGGGTCGGTTTTTCCAATTAGACGATTTCAAATGGAATGACTCATTATGAATAGTTCTATTCAAATACGTAAATCGTTTAATTATGTACTGTTTGTGCATATAACACTTTCGCTGTGCCATATTTATTTTCCGTTTCAATTAAGGCAAACCCGGACCGAAATTCGGTAGCTGTTAGCCTGCGCTCTGCTTCATGCCATTAGCATATAATTATAGTGTTCGCCGAGTCTAACACACTCTGTTCATTTTCCTGTCTTTTATAATGTTAATATTACTAGGTGGTGCTTATTGTCTGTTCTCACGAGACCCGGAGGGTAATTAAACAACAATCTATTTCAATATTCCCCCTGATCCGTGCGTCGTTATTTCGTCGACGGGTATCTGTAAGAGCAAGATAGAGCTCGACGTTTTCTATTATCCCCAAAGATAACAGCATATATGTGAGAGAAGAGATTTATAGAAATTCAAGGAGCAGAAGATTAAAGCCGAATCCCAACTATACGTAATATGTTGTGCACATGAACGACCAAACTCACGTACTCCCTAAGCCCTACCAATTCAAACAGAGGCGGCCATGGAATCCATAGCCCGCTCTATCTGGAAGGCAATAACGCACTGATCCCACACCCTGGGATTCCGCCGCAAATTGCAAAGAAGCAAGCGAGATTGAACGGCAAACACAAAACGACAAATATCAGGAAATATAACTTATATGTGGCGTTTAGAGTCCACTCTCTAGAGATTTTTTTGCAAATATGTGAGGCTGAAAAGACGTCGGGCCGAGATAAACTCCGGGAAGGTATGTTTTTTAAGATCAAAGCTTTGTATTAAATTTGCACAAGGCCAGCTTTGCCTTGAGAGGTTCGGTGAGGACACGTAGAAGAAATTGAATTTTTACAATTTGTTCTTGGCTCCGGTGCTATGTGAATGGAGTCTCTTCATGTTTGCACTGTTCATGTAACGAAGTTATTTGCTTCCTCTGTACCGTAGGAAACAAATTACAGGTACCTAATTGAGCCGGCAATAGTCGCAGTTTTATATTGTACGGACTAATACTCCTACTACACTGATAAAAATGGATGGGAATTTCTATGTTTTATTATGCTCTTTTTAATAACTTATTTACTTACTTTTACATAATATTCAGTAGAAAATTTTAGTTTACATTAGGTTTGTTTTTGCAGTAGTTGAAAACGGTTTGAAATTGTCAGATGCGAATGAAATGCCTACATTGCAATAGATAGAAAAATTGAGTAAGACTGTAAAATTTCAATGTCCTAGACTTGATCTCGAATTTGCTCTCTTCCAGAAACATTTCATAACCCATTTTGTTATACCTCACAGAGAAAACTCCTTTTACTAACAAAAAACTCAAGAGATCTCTGAATTATTAACTTCTAAGGAAACAAAACTATCTAAAGTAACTTGACTAAACCAGTTTATCTCCGTCAAAGAAGCTACCCTTCAATGAACTGAGATCTCTTGACCCTGAATACAGTGACATTTCAAGTCAAAATACGCTAGAATACCACATCCCTATTCCAACCTCAAAGCTAATCATAGAAAATTTATAGAGCAATAATAAACCTGATTAATATTAACTAACTTTGGTAGAAGGGAGTTCTAATTAGAGATATGAGATGATATACCTCAATTGGACCCCCACGCCTTGCCCACGCATTGTCTTCATCGAAATTATTTGGAACAAAATTTTCCCTTAGAAAATCATTAAATTGCGTAGGAAATGTGAATAAGGCAAACGTTTACCTTTGGAAGCGATATAATTTAAAAAGAATATTTTAAAGTACATTAATCGTGTAGGTGTAGTATTCGATTTGCATTCTATACGCGGTTCAGATATGTTAGCAGTATAGGCATAAGTTGAGAAATTCAAATAAAATTTTTGTTCATAAAGGTACGGTATAGTAGTTCTTTAGTCGTCAATATATATAATCCGGAAGCCAGTGATATTTATTTTGGTACTAAATTTTTCAAATTGGTGAATGTTTCTAATATTGATCTGTAATACGATACATGATGATATTAAGAAAGGTGTTGTTAAATGTTTATATGATAGGGCAAAATTAATTTCATCAAACAATGATATTTTCAATAACGAACCAAAATTTATTAAAAATGTTTTAATAAATAATGAATACCCTCCAAATTTTGTTGATAGAACATTCAAAAATATTACAGATAAAACGAACACTGTAAGACAAATAAAGGAAATTAATCATACAATTAAAATTCCATACATTCCTATATTATCAGAAAAGTTAAGAAGAATCGGTAATAAACTTAATATTCGAACAGTTTTTCAGACAACTAATACTTTACGATCATTTTGTCTAAAACACGTCCAAAAATGATATACAAATTCAAAAATTGCATCTACAGTATACCTTGTGAATGCAATATACATTATGTTGGGGAAACGTCTCGGCCTATGAACATTAGAGTTGAGGAACATAAAATTACATAAAAACGGGAATTTGAAAAATCCAAAATTTGCGAACACGCTTGGGAAAACGGTCATTTGATTCAATGGGGTTCGGCAAAAATTTTAGAAAAGGAAGATAACGCAACAAAAGAAAATTAAAAAGACCGCGATTATTTTGTTGAACGGAGATAAGTGTCTAACTGATCAGTGAACATCGATCATTGTTGGCTACAGTTGTATCAAGAAGAAGTTAGTAACAATAAAATAAAAGTCATTAACATTTCTATGGAAGCAGGTTAACAAATTTTAAACTGTCAAACTTGACTTACGTTTAAAAATTTTACTACGATTTTGAGAACGAAAACAGAGAGTTTTTCGAAACGTCAATAACACGGAAGTGCGCGATAGTGATGTGATTTTTGTTATTTTTACTTATCTGCTTTTTTCAGTGTGAGATTTTTTGGTTAGGCAAACTTAGTTTCGAAAATAACCCTTGACTGTTCCGTTTGGCGCAAGGGCTTATTTAATTAATCTTTATTATTTTTTCAGAAGTGTGGCAAAAACCCAACAAAACTAAAGAAAAAAAAATGATGATATGACTTACCTGTGGCATGATATATTATAAGATGATATGATATGTGAAGTGATAACCCATGTAACACAAGATATTTTATAGCAGTGGTTAAGAATATTCCTGTAACTAATTTTTGGAGAGTTAAAGTTGCAAGGTTTAGTCGCATAAACATCTTATTAGCATCAACACAGCAGCTAATAGCGTGAAATCGGCACATTTTTATAAAATATAATTGCAGTATAAAAATTATACACTGTAAAAAAGTAAATACACTTTTTCACACAAAAGAACACAATACTGTGTTAATCGAGGTCCACACGGAATTCTGTACATTTTTACACATTTCTCTGTATCTAGCAGTGTGTTAAAGGTTTAACACAATCCACTGTGTTAATATAACAAATGTCATGTGTAACTTTTACACATTTCTGTGTTATTTGTATCATTGAAGGTGTAGGCTTTACACATTAACAGGTTAATTTTGTTGTATGTATAATAGGTATTGATATGGAAGACTCACCTATCTATTTAATTTGTTAATTATGTTCTTGTTACTTTCGAAATATTTTTCTTTTTATATATATAAAGCTGTTTACAGGTCTTTTAGGTCCAGAGAAATAATTTTTAATAAATATAATGTACGAAATACTTTTATTTTGACTTTTTCTAGAGGTTCTGCCTATCGTCGAGAATGCATTGAATGTTCTATTAAACGGCAGAATATATGTATTAAAATTATAATTTCAAAAGCAAACAGCAACATAATTAACAAGGTAGGTGAGCTTCCCTATCAATATTAAAGAATTTTCTGAATTTTGGTGTAATTATAAAATAAAAGATATTTTACTTTTTATGATTTTATTAAAAAAATAAAATTATGTTCAAATGAACAACGACCAAGTCTGCTAACAAAATATGTAAGTATTAAAATTAACAGTATAATAGTACGTATTCTAATAAGGGACTAATAATGTTCTAGTAAATCATAAACAATGAAACAACTAACAATGATGTATTTAGGCACTACATAATAGTAGTTTACGAAAATTAACTGGTAGTGATCTGAACATATAATATTCTTTCTCTAAGTTACAAAAAAAGTTAAATTACAGAGTAATCTAAAACGTCAGAGGAAACTCCTAATATTTTTAATAGTTATATTCTAAATAGTTTCAGTTTCAATTTAAATTTAAATATGCTCCATTTCAACACAGTCAACGAGAGATAACACCGCTACATGGCTAATATGGCGTAGTGACGTGTGTTGGATCAGCTGATATACTGTAGCTGCACAGTTGAGCTCAAGTCAGAAGTAGGGATATAGAACACAATTAAATTGTGTGCGTGTTAAGTTTACACAAAATGGTGTACTTTTAACACACACCTGGTAAATATTACACAAATGCAGTATATTTTATTATAGTACTAGTAATTTTAACACATTTTGTGTAAAACGTACAAAAAAGCCATAGTGTATAAAACTATTAACACGGAATTTTTACACATCCTAAATTACACACTGGAAAATCTCTCTTACACAACAACTTTTTTTACAGTGTATAATTGTGTTTTAAGAGTTCTATATAAAAACAAGTTATGTTTTAGCAATGAGCTGATACAACAACTATACGATTCTAATAAAACATGTCATGATAATGTCTTATAAAAACGTTATACAATTATTCTGCTTTATTTACAAGCCCATCACAATTATAACGCTAATATTAGACTTTCTTTAAATTTTGCGGCATATGTCTATTATAAGTATATATTAGGTATACAATATTATACTTATACCCTCAAAAATATCTATTTCAAAGTTGAATTTCAGGCACGAATCAAATTTTATTGTGAAATAGAGGTACTATTTTCGTTCACAAAAAACTGAAAATGTAAATACATGCACATTTACTGCTAAAAATCCCCAGTTCGAATTCTAAATTTTATATAATAAAAACTCTTTTGAATTTAGGAATAGTACAGGCCCAAGCACATACTCTTGTGGCACTCCTGTATTTGAATGAGATCTGTAATTTTTTGGGCATACATATTGTTGCCTGTTGGTAGGATATGATATAATTAATGCCCTGAGTCATCGCGTTGTATTAACGGGAAAACGGGTTATAATCAGAATTTTGTGCTAATTTGTTGCACACAAATCGTTTTGTAGAAAATTGAAAAATAAGTTATTTTAAAAACTTATTGCTCCTATAGCTTCAGTTGTACATAAGAACCTGTCGAAGAGAGTAAAACAGAGTTATAAAAACATTTGAACAGGCTCTTTTATGTAATCGTGGCTCAGGAACTACAGCGTCAAATTGTTTTTTGAATTTTTTCAAGATGGACGCTGAAAAGCAATTGGAATTAAGTGAATAAACATGGCGCTAAAATAATAAAACACTTTGGTTACTTCAGAAGCATTTAAAATACTTTTATGTAAAAGCGAAACAAAGGACATTATGTTTTGTAGAACTCGTTTGCTCATGTTAACTACCTTTAAGTTGCAAACACGGAGTTCCAGGAAACAACTACTCTGCGGGCTAATGCCCGACCAGCATTGAATTACACCTGGAAAACCTATAGCAACAGCTAGAGTCATTCGTCAGACGCCCACCAGACATATACCGGTTTCGAGCTTATTAGCTCTCATCAGTATGCCATAGGTGAGGTATCTGACGAATAACCCTAGCTGCTTTCGTCTGTCTAACCCGACAGAAGGGACCATGAGTACGCGGTGTAGAACTAACTACATCTATCGGCCGTTCGCTACTCCATGCCGGACTGAAAATGTCGCAGGCACGAAGCGTTCTACATGCAGTAGACACCATTGAAAGCTGTCGACCTTTATCGCGATCGGCGAGAAACGATATTTTGCAAACACGGAATTCCAGGAAACAACTACTCTGCGGGCTAATGCCCTGACCAGCATTGAATTACACCTGGAAAACCTATAGCAACAGCTAGAGTCATTCGTCAGACGCCCACCAGACATATACCGGTTTCGAGCTTATTAGCTCTCATCAGTATGCCATAGGTGAGGTATCTGACGAATAACCCTAGCTGCTTTCGTCTGTCTAACCCGACAGAAGGGACCATGAGTACGCGGTGTAGAACTAACTACATCTATCGGCCGTTCGCTACTCCATGCCGGACTGAAAATGTCGCAGGCACGAAGCGTTCTACATGCAGTAGACACCATTGAAAGCTGTCGACCTTTATCGCGATCGGCGAGAAACGATATTTTGCAAACACGGAATTCCAGGAAACAACTACTCTGCGGGCTAATGCCCCGACCAGCATTGAATTACACCTGGAAAACCTATAGCAACAGCTAGAGTCATTCGTCAGACGCCCACCAGACATATACCGGTTTCGAGCTTATTAGCTCTCATCAGTATGCCATAGGTGAGGTATCTGACGAATAATCCTAGCTGCTTTCGTCTGTCTAACCCGACAGAAGGGACCATGAGTACGCGGTGTAGAACTAACTACATCTATCGGCCGTTCGCTACTCCATGCCGGACTGAAAATGTCGCAGGCACGAAGCGTTCTACATGCAGTAGACACCATTGAAAGCTGTCGACCTTTATGCTTTATTCGTCAGATACCTCACCTATGGCATACTGATGAGAGCTAATAAGCTCGAAACCGGTATATGTCTGGTGGGCGTCTGACGAATGACTCTAGCTGTTGCTATAGGTTTTCCAGGTGTAATTCAATGCTGGTCAGGGCATTAGCCCGCAGAGTAGTTGTTTCCTGGAATTCCGTGTTTGCAAAATATCGTTTCTCGCCGATCGCGATAAAGGTCGACAGCTTTCAATGGTGTCTACTGCATGTAGAACGCTTCGTGCCTGCGACATTTTCAGTCCGGCATGGAGTAGCGAACGGCCGATAGATGTAGTTAGTTCTACACCGCGTACCTTTAAGTTGTTTTGCTTTATTGTCGCGCAAAAATATTTTAATATTTTAATACATCATTTATAAAGCAAATGCTGTAATTATACAGCTAAACATCTTTCTGAAACTAAAGTGCTGCATAAATGGTGTAAGAACTTTCTTAAAGAAATTGAAAAACTTCTATAAATAAATTTTTGCTGTCAAGAATCTTCTCAAATATTTCTCTTGCGACCACTACAAAATTTATTTATAACGCTTTATAGTCCGTCGTGTAGATTACTACTACAGACATTATACAGTAAAATGACCTCCTAAAGCAAGACAGGAACGTTCTGAAAATAGTTTAATTGATTTTTATAAACCGTTTTTCTTGTTAGGATTACAATATTATCGCAGGTGCTTTAAACAGCAAAATACTGGCTGGTAACAAACAAGTCTCAAATAGAACAAAATACGATGAAATTGCTACCATGTAACCGCTACCAGACTAGTGTGCTACTTGGGAACTGTCTATGACATGATGTATTATAATATGATATGATGCGATACGATATGATATGATATGATATGATATGATATGATATGATATGATATGATATGATATGATATGATATGATATGATATGATATGATATGATATGATATGATATGATATATGATATGATATGATATGATATGATATGATATGATATGATATGATATGATATGATATGATATGATATGATATGATATGATATGATATGATATGATATGATATGATATGATATGATATGATATGATATGATATGATATGATATGATATGATATGATATGATATGATATGATATGATATGATATGATATGATATGATATGATATGATATGATATGATATGATATGATATGATATGATATGATATGATATGATATGATATGATATGATATGATATGATATGATATGATATGATATGATATGATATGATATGATATGATATGATATGATATGATATGATATGATATGAAATGATATATGATATGATTTCGTATATGATATAAGAAGAAAAGTGCTCTTTAATATAGTAACTATAAACACCCCATTGTATACCTTCAACGATTACAATGTTTTATAGCATCATTTGTGCAATAAATGACATTGTGGAAAAGTATATGCCTACTTTTATTACGACAAAATATATTGAAGTTTAACATTTCTAAAAATATATCAATTTATAACAATTCTAATAACAATACGTAGTTTTTATACGAAATGTATTTGTGTTCAATTAACAGCTGTGTGAAATAAAGTTTTTGTAACTAATACTATGAGTGTAGTATTCGGAGGAAACTTAAAAACCACTTATCTTGCTCCACGTGATGGAAGGATAAACCCTGCTTTCATATTTCTATTAGAGTTGGATTATCCTGGAAACAACGTGTCACCACTACTCATCCTATCCCTAGAATTTGTGATATATTGCCTGGCAAATTTTCAACTTTCGTTGCTTTGGCTCATTCAAACGGACACGTTTTACTATATATTAATATATCTGGCAAATAATACGACATATTAATAATAGTAATTAAATAGCAATGAACAAGATAAGAAAAGAAAAACGGTTTTATATTAATGTTATCAACTTTTTGTATAATCAGTTTCAGAATCGTGCACTTCTGGCATACATGTAGCATGCAAAAATAAACATAATAAACGATCACGAACCCAGCCTTAAATTACAACACTCCTGGGGAATAGGGAGATCACTTACAGAATCTTTTTAAAAAATTGCCGAGTATGAACGACGCTCTACGAAATGGGTGTCATTATTTCCTTCCTATAAAAAATTATATACTTGGGTCCAGATTGCAATCAATGTAGAACATTGAAAGAACAAATTTCTTAGGTAAATGCCAAAATATATTTTCTCGAATGATTTGTCTAGTTCGTGGCTTTCTCGTTCGACCGGATAGGGGTCGCTATTTGTTACAGTGGTGATATTTTACCCTGGAAGGTCGACGTGCAGATTCAAGTGTTACGGTAAGAAACGAAGAAATTGTTGTTGTTTTTCGGTTGCTAGTGGCATCACCCCAATAAACAAACAACTTACGTACATAAAAAATCAGTTATCTCAATCAAATAAAATGTACCATTTTGGCAGTGGCGGCTCGTGGTAGCTGCAAGAGATGAGGCCCAAATAATACCTAAATAGGAAATTTACACGTGTGCCCTCAGGTAATATTCCTTGACGCGTTGACCATTTTTTATTATGGAGGTCTTCGCCAATAGCCTTACTATAACCATAAATAAAAAAACTAAATAACATCAGAACTCCGATTTTTATTTACAATATATATAATAGAAAAAAATATATGTTTCAGCATCTAATAATTTAAAAAATTCTTCCTACGTGTTTAAAACACTAAAAAATATGAAAAGATATACAAATCAATTTTCAACTACTTATCTATTTACATACAAAACAAAGCCATTTTTACCAAAAATGTTTTAATACTTTCACTTCTTATAAAACAAGTTTATTCATCGCTTTTAAATTCGGAAAATTATTTATAATGTCTTCATAAAATTGGGAATCGGCGCTAAGACTGCAACAGTTATTTTTCTATAGCCATCCATCATCGATAAGTTGTTTAAGCGCTGTTGTGTCATCGTATTTCTTAAGTAAGTCTTAATGCGGTTAAGGCACGAAAAGCTTCATTCTACTGAAACACTTATTGCAGGAATTGTTAAAACTAAGCAATATAATTTGTATGTTTCCGAAAATATCATTTTAAATTCCTTGTATAATATTTCTACTGTTTTCTGAACTTCTAAATTATAGAATTGTTCGTCTCTGTACAAAACATAAAGTTTGTTTTTCAACTTATCTGTCAAATATATTTGGATACATTTGTAGTAAACAATCAAACGATATTTCCGGAAATTTGTTTGCATATTCGGAATATTTTAAAGCGTTGGCCGATTATTCAAAATTTGTCGTTTCTCTACTTCATTACGTATTAAAAAAGGCGTTTCAAATAGAGATAAGACAATATCGTGAGAGGGATTTACTATTATAAATAACTATCGACGAGCCTCGATAATATTTAAATTAGGTTCCTATTATATGTTGAATTTAGTTTTACCTTGTAAGGAAGTTGTTTTTTATTTCTTTAAATTAATCGTACCTGCCTTGCCCTTAAAACTTTACCACCGCGCTTACCAACTAATCTTCAGAATATTTAAGAAATCACATTCAACTAATCAACCACTAACACTAACCACTGGAAATTCAAAACACATAAATAAAAGTATTGAACTTGAACAATCGCTATAAGTATACCAAGATAGCTGTAAAATAGTAAATATTCACTAATTCACAGCATTTCTCATTGTTTCAGTTTTAGAGAGTATCATATAGAATAAATTACGAGAAAGTGATTTTTATCAATTTTTTAAGTTTTCTCAAATATTTGCTGTGTAACCCCCAATTTTAACTTCAGATTCGTGTTCAGCCGGAAAAAACACAAAAGAAAAATATAATCTAACTCCCAGCATACATGACTTTTTTTGTGAACCTGTGTAAACTTTTGATGTGATTTTTATCGTTTTTATTCTCTAAAATTTGCTGTGCGACCCCCCATTTTCATTTCAGATTCGTGTTCAGTGGGAAAAAATACATGGAAACACCAATTTTTTTTTGGGAACCTGTGTTATTAACATATTTATTTGTTTTATATAACAAAATTATTATTTCAGGTAACAAAATATTTTGTTGCGTTTTTTGCCTGTAATGAGGCTGAAATAAGAAATATTTTTGTTGAATTAAATCAATATTTTAACAAATTTAATACCACTATTTTGGTTGGAATACAAAAAAGTGCAAAGGAACAAAAAATATTTTATTTGTAATATTATTCAGGTTGATATATTAATTTTGGCAAATAATGATCGATGATACCCACGCCCCCGTCACTGGTAAGTTTCTAAAGCCGGTAATTTTGTGCTTCATACTTACTTCCATATTAAGTATGCATACCGAATTTTGTTAAATTATCTAGTGTTTTAGAAATTAAAAACTGATTTGTTTGTGTTCCCACATTTATATAACAAAAAAACCCCTTATTTTTCGCTACAGGATACGCCCCTGTATTTTTGACATCTACTTAACACCCTGTACAAGAATTATAAAAACATGTAGCTACTGCAACGTGCTTATACTTGATCTCTTTTAATAGTGGAATGGTGTTTCGTCTCAAACAATGTTTATACGTGTATACACCCTCCAGCTGTTTGTTTCAAAAGCAGTTTGTCTTCCACGCACACCACATTGCCTTTTGCATAAACTTTCTGCTGAAGCTGTTCCGATAAAGTGTGGGATATTCTTTCACGGAAAGACGTTTCTGCGCGAAACTGACAAAGCAGAAATTAATTACTTACAGGCACTTTGAACATTCAAAGGGGACATGAAACGACGTACCTTATAATTGGGTGCGCATTAATTATGGCTAATAACTTTTTTGGATGTTCGCTGAAATTTATTTTCTATCTAAGGTGTTGCATTTTATAAATAGAAAAACGAATTATGACCATCGAATGTGGTTTTAAAATCGATTGAATATTTGGCTCCAGTTAAGACATTTTTTATCAGAAATAATAAATTGCTGTAAGAGTTGTATATGATATAAATGATAAAAGTGACGTTTAGTTTTGTAAGAAGGAAAGTTGTATCTTCGAACAAAATAAAATCACTTTTAGCACAGATATCTTACACTATTTTTTCTACAGACACCAATAACAGTACAAATCAACGCATTTCTTACTTTAATATAATTTTTTTGAAAACGTTTCAAAATTGACAAATTTTGAAATTGATTGGAATTTCGATATGACACTTTTTTAGGCACTAATGCCTAGAAGTAAAAAAACATTCAAAACAATGAAAATATTTATTTTAAAGGTACAATTATGTAAATTGTTAAAATACTGCTAGCTTGTGCTTCTGCGTGAACTTTGTTTGATTTCTTATTGGGTATATCTTTCTCACCTATGATTATTTTTGCTATTTCGTTTTCCTGTTCAATTTGCGATATAACCATCGGCAATTGAACTTGATCGTCAATCTCTATGTCGCCTTAAAAGTGTCATGTCCGCTCTAGATCTGCCAACATTGTTACAGAGTTGCGCCGGAAGCAATGGCCAGTGTATTCATTGGCGTTGGAGAGTGCTAGAGATCTTCTTTCGCATACTTCCAATTGTATTGATTCCAATTGGCAGGGTACAACATTTATTACTATGATATGTCAAGAAAAATGACTGATGTGTCGTACTGAGTGGAAGAAGTTTTGCGTACTTACGAAAAATATATCCAAAAAATCGATACCATCTATTGATCCCTCAGTAATCCTAAACATTTTTGGAACATGAGTTTTTGTGTGCGGAATTTTGACACTAATAAATAACTGCCAACCTTTTATGACATCTACCGTCAAAAATGTGATTTCTTTCTTCCTACATGTTCCAAATACTTCAACGATTAAAACAACTTTGGCTAACAGGAATTCTTTATCCTAGGTTTGCTTTATAAAGCGTTCTGTTTCCAGCTTTGTAAATATTATTTTCTACGTCCATGCAAAAAAAACAAAACTTAATTGAACTATATTTAGTGGAAAAAGTGGTTCTTTATTGCACTAGTGCAATAAAATGTTTATTGCATTCATCTGCCATTCTACTACAGCGTTTTGTTATCATGACAAACATAAACGTTCAAATCGACGTCACATTTTCCTAGACTTCGTGTCATCTAAATAAAATTTTTTGGTTTCTGCATGAACGCAGAAAAAATATTGTATGGAACTCGTACAAAAAGTGCTTATTGCACTCAATACTTACTTTTTGTACTTGTTGCATAAATAACTATTGATTTCTTTGGTTGATATCCGAAAGCTTCTCTTTTTAAAACAGCAATTAGGTTTGTAAATTTGCTAATATCTAAGTTTTTGTTCAGGTAAATCATGATGCGGAGCATCGAATATTAACTCCACAAAGTTGATGACCTTGACGCACTGGATAACTTCAGAAAATAGGCTATTAATACCTTTTCTGTAAAATTTTCAATACGTTTTTCTTTGGCCCAGGTTTCAAAATTGATGTAAGAGTTTTCGTATAAATTTGTTCGATTTTTCTAGCACTATCGTGGATAGCACAGCTTCAGCAACTTGTTCAATATCCAAAGACTCGACATTATCACTCATTTTTGGCGATTTTTTCGCAAACATTTGTAGCAAATACGGCGACGTTTGAACTTGACAGAACCTTGACATTAAACAACGCATAAACAATGCCTTAGAGAAGCAGATTGCCTGTGTACTTTTCAAAATGTTTAAAAATACAAATGAAAGCATGAACACGCAACTTGTCACATAAATAGCTATTTTCGAAAACTGTCATCAAAAATTGACATTTTCGTTAAATTTTCAGTTGACATGTGGCAAACTCTGGTGCTAATCTTGCTACAGTTAAGAGATACTGTGGAAGTCCAGTACAGTAGCAGTAGAATCAGCCAGAATAGATAATATCTGACATATTATTTATTTTAAATAAAATATCTAACTATAAAAGATTAACATAGAAGTCCAATGTCAAAAGTTTTGATAATCTGTCTAGATTCTATTCTATTTAAATATAGTATTAAACATTTATATTCAACTATAATTCTTTACTGGGACAAGCTTACATTATAGGTCTGCGTTCATTTTGAGAGTTAATACAACTTTTCCTTTGTTGTCGCTATTGTGGAATGTTACTTCATTTAAATTCTTTTCACGAAAAACAGCTTAGTCGGTTTCAATAAAAATTAAAAGTAAACATATCGTAATGGAGTCGTAGCTAATTCTTTTATCACAAATAAAACAGCTATGAATAGGGAATTACTGCTAGCAGCATTTGTATATGGAATGATAAAATAACTAACAGCGCGTATATTAGAAAAACATTACTGTATCTGTATTAGTTTGGATAATATGTCCTCAATTTTAGTGTAGTATCTATCAGTTATAGTTAATTTAAGGTAAAATTAGAAGTAATTAAGTAGAAGCTAAAAAAAAACAAAAAAAAATTAAACAATACCTACAAGCTGATAAAAACAATTATTTTTATAGTCTTATTACAAAAGTCCCGAGTTATAACTCAATTATTCATATTTAGACATCGTGTATATATTGTCACAGAATTTGCCCCACTCACACCCAATTCGACAACTGTGGTGCCGCGAAATGCTAAGATTGACCCGATTGCCCCTACGCGATTCTGTTAAACAAACAAAATGTCGTGGATCGAGACGGGACTGGAAAAATGGGGAATCGACGAGAAACATTCGAGTCGTTCGGGAAAATGGATCTAGAGATACTAGAAAATACCTGGAATATTCGTTTGGTCTATAAAAGAAGAATAAACGGCCGAGTTAGTTAGTCTTGTATTACAGTCTGAAGTGTTTAGTTGAGTTGTAATTAGTGTTTAGTAGTGTACTGAGTAGTTAATAAATATAATTGATTAATTAATGGATTGTTTTTCTGTTAGTAAGAAAAAGTCGGATTGGGAAATTCGTGGCAATATTATTTGCATTGTTCTCAATTAAGGATAATGTGATGTTATTTTCGTATGTTTTACATTTTAACCTAAATTTGCAACCATACCTTTTAACGTCAGATAAAAAAGTAAAAAAAAACAACAATTATATTGGCATTTTGATAATAGTTACGGTACTAAAAAGGTCAACAAAACAAACTTAAATTAGATGCATTTTTGATAGACTGTCATCTAACAACCGTTTTCGAAGACAATGAGCGATTCAGACGAAATTAGTTGTACTCCTCAACAGAGAGACACTGATGAAAATTTGGAAAAAAACGGTTACCTAAGAAGAATCGTGCAAGGTGCGATAAAGTTTATGATGTTTTCAGGTGTTGTTCAGGAAGCTGTTTCTCAAATTATTGTGCTGGCATATTTGAGCGAAATTGCCAAAATCAAAGCCGTCAACTTTTTGGTCCATTTACTCAATGTTGCGTACTACTTTAAATATTGAAGACAAAGTGGACGTCTCCAAATTTTCGAAGTTACTGGCATTTTCGAACCAACAAAATCCAGGATATGTATCCAACAAGTCCAACTATTGGTAAATGGCGCTGGTGGCATTCTCCAGTTGAAGAGATTAGGAGGATGGAAATCTTCCATCATAGCGAAAAGGTACATCGATAAGTCTAAAAAAGTGATACCAAAATATATGGCGAAATGTTAGACTCCAGTACTAAAAACGTTACCATTTCTACGCAGGATGTTCAGCATGGATTAACAATTTCTGTTGCCACTTATAACTAGTAGAATATTACAATTAATTTAGTAAAATAATTTGTAATAATGTGAATAAAATTTGTTGAGAATGTTTTAATGTACAATAAGATATTTTTTGAAACAAACATTTTGGTTATTCAATGAGTGTTGACATTTACCTGGGTTGAAAGTGACATTTATCTGGGTGGAAAGTAATCACTTTCCATCCTGGTAAATGCCACCATCCATCTGGATATAAATCAAAGTCAGAATTATGTTTCTTTCAGAAATTTATTGTAAATAAACACTTTTTTCACGATCGCGTGTTTTTGTTCCAATTTTTTTCACGGTAGCGTACTTTTATTCATCGCCGTTAAAAAATGGCTAACTTTACGTATCTATAGCGATCAAAGAAAGTCATCTTCTTTTTGACAATTGGACGAAAAATGTTTTATTTGACAGTTATACTGTATCAGTTCAACAGTATTGTTTCGTTAATACCCATAATTAGATAGAGATAGAATAGGGTCCATTTAACTGTGGATGTCTCCTAATCTTTGATGTTTGTAGGCGTTCACAAAAAGAACGTTTATTAGCAGTGCTAGATATGAAGTTAACGCAGTGAAGATATATTTTATCTTTAAAAAAGTTTTTTATTCAACTTCCCTTCCTTTCATACCGTCCGGGCAACTTAATAAAAACTCATTAAAAATTCAGTTGTAGTTTTCACACCACTCAGCAAAAGAATGTATTCTAAAAGTTCCATCCACTTTTTAGGATCTAAAAAGGAGCCTGATGATATATTTCCTTCCCGGAATATATGTAGTACTTAACTTTCCTGGGTCACATCTGAGCATCCCGAAACTTTTTCGTTAACACTTTCTTAAACATTTAAACTACACAACACTATTTCAGCTACCATTAACTCGTAAATCCCCTAACATTCTTGCTGTTTTACTTTTTCAAACTACGCTGGTGAAGTTCTTGAACATTTGTATGGTGAGAGCCGAAGGATAATGGTATTTTTAAGTCATCCAGTCGTTCATTTAGCCGTTTAAAAGTGGCCGGCTCGAATTAAGAAAGGTTTCAGCAACTTGGCACTCAGAAAGTTGCCCGGGCTTCAAATATAAACTCAGTATAAGGGATTAAATTTGTAAAGGCAGCTAATTAAGCACTTATCACTACTATTTCAAAGCTGATGATGGTGGCACTGCGGCAATTAGGAAAGAGCTTCATTAGCTGTCCTCGTTTTATATCACTGTGGAGAATCAGAAATGGTAGGGCGATCCTGGGAGCTGGAATAGCGCTGGTTGCGAGGATAAGCAGCAATGGCGGAATAATCGAGCATTTCATTTTCAACTGGCAAAGTTCATTTAAGCTTTGCACATACATTACTAATAAATTTAATGAGATCGCTGTGTACGTGCCTGCATGTCGGAATTAGTATATTTTGCGGATACATGTTTTAATTTTCCTAAAGTATCTTGTTACGATCTAGATAGAATATTCATTAGTTTCTAGCCAACTTAAATTAGGAAACGTATTTTTCTTCACGACTATTCGTGAATGTAATAATTCCGAAATCATTTACTACTACAACAAGGTACTTTCCTAAAACGCATCGTTTCCGAGATAGAGGGCGTTAAAGTAGGAATTTTTTTCACGTTTTTTGCCTCATAACTTTTGAACCACTTATCCGATTTAAGTGAAATTTGGAACACAAATACTCCTTATGATCTTACATAAGCTTCTTAAGTTTGAACTGCCTAGCCCTCTTAAAAGCGTATTTTGTATGCAACCCCCCTCTTACTTTATTTCAAAACTACAAAAAAATAATTAATTTCAATAAAACATCTACACACTACTTTGACCTGATTAATTTCGAAACTTTTTCGTCTCTTGTTTTTTTTTTCCGACGTTTGGTCTTGTTTCTGAGATATTCAGAGAAATAGGTGACAGTGTAGCGCACCAGCCGCGTAAATTTCATTTGTTATAGCAGCGCATGAAAACAAAACCCAGTGATTTGTGTAAACTGACGTTTGTGAAAATCATTGTCAAAAGTATTATTTAAAGACCATTTTAGTGCTAAGAAAAAATGCCAAGAACGTTTACAAATGAATATGCCGATATACATTATGTTTATGGTTTCTGTGACGGAAATTCCAAGGCGTCAGTTCGAGAGTACCTACCCTTCCCTAATAGAAGAATAATTCCAAATGCACAGGTTTTTGTAGATGTATTATTGTCTTCAATAGTAATGACACTAAGTGAATCAGTTTTTAAACAAGTTCTAAGTAGAAATTTTATTAGATCTCTATTGGTAAGTGGAAAAACTAAGTACTAATATTGCATATTGAAAGTAGATTCCATTACCAATGTCAGCAGTTGGAAATAAATTCTCAAATTTGTTTTAAAAAGTGTCATTATTATTGCAAACGATTGTACATCGTCGATTTTCGGAATATGGTTTGCGCTGTTACAATGATCATACTCGTAATGTACCGACAAGAAATAATCAGTAATAATCAATAATTCTTAATCTTTTTGATATCGATAGAACTTTAAGCACACGCCGAGCAATTCCATTTATCTCAATCAAAAGTACTGAGAGAACTGCATATTTATTTACGTTTCAATTTTATGCCAAAATTTTCATTCATTTGGTATATATATATATATATATATACATTACATATCATTAACTGTAATTTATAATGATAAATATTGACAAGATAACTAAATATAACTACATAATATAATTAAAATATTCAATTTTCTATTATTGCGCTAATATTCATTAATTCCAACTGCCACTATTTAAATATTTGTGCGCAAAGGAAATGATAATTAACTACACGCGACATAAAATGTGTGAATTAATTATTTATTTTGATGTGCGTTAACAAATTTCGCTGTGGTGTAGCGGTTAAAAGTATCTGGCATTATTTTGTAACAAATATCAAACTGTCGCGAGCAGGATGAATAATGAATATTCGTATTTGCATAAAATGAAAGGATTCAGTAATTTCAACGTGTGTTCTACTTCCAAATATTTTTGCTTTATTTATGGTTGCCAATATTTAGTATTTATGACGAATGCTAGTTTGGTCACATTAAACATATTGGGATTTGTTTAAAACCAGCCTGTGAATTAATTTTTCAGTTTTAGATTTACGCGCAATGCGTACTGATTTCATTAACCATAGTGGAACAAATATTTCTGTAACTTTATACAGATTCGGAAATTGCCGATCTTTACAGAGAAAGTAGAAATTGCCGTTTCATCCCAGGGAAGGTACGAACTTTAAGAGACGCGGCGGCGTGCATTGGTCTAGCATTCCCCACTACTACGGTAATCGGTTCCGTATCGCCAACGCCAATTCGCCATTGCAAATCTAACTGTCCGGTCAACTGATGCCAGTGTTGTCAGGTCTCATGCTTTTGCATGAGATCTCATTACAAAATCTCATGCTTTTTAATAGACACAAAAAGAAATAATAAAAGATGTTATAAACAAAAGTCCAAATCTTCAATAAGAAATAATAAAATTATTAAAATTACTCTTTGAAATCTACCAAAACAAAGACCTAACGAGAAATAAAGGTAAAATCGAGAGCAAAATTGAATAGATAGGTATCTACAATATTTGGGTACTTGAAATGTCCTTTATTGTAGACTGCTCTTAATAATTAGCAATGAATACATAAACGGGTATGAGAGTCTACGGATATGCGGTGTGTGTGCTCTATTCACGCTGTATTGCAGTGATTCTTAACTCTATTCCGTAACTGCGCCTCAACGTTCGCCCGGCCTAACAATAAAATAAATTAGAAAGGGTACGTGGTTAATAACTTTTAAGTAAGTACCTGTAAGTACCTACTTACAATGTAATATTATGATAAAATAGCAGAACATAATGCTTTTTAATGAAATAAAAATGACATTACAAAAGTAATTAAAAATTAAGCTGTGTTAAGAGGTGTTTTTTGATAAATTAAGCCATCTTATGCCTTTTTCTCCAAACCTCATGCTTCTTTGAAATTATTCTCATGCACTGAATTTTTCCCACCTGGCAACACTGCTTGATGCGAACACGTTGTGGTCGAAGTATGCTTGTAGCATGACACAAATATACGCAAGCGGCAAAATACAATTCACCATCAAGATCCTCATTTTCCAAATCTGTATAAAAAAATATTAAGTCAAGGTCGTACAATTTTTGTTACTAGTTAAATTCGTTTACAAAAAGATTTATAAGGCATATGTGTAATTTTGGTTCTTTTTTAATACAATATGGAATATACAGTGTGATCAAAAATTAAATTATATTCTTTGAAAAGTGGAGCTTTCATCCCAGTTTTTATCCAGACTTAATTAAAAAGATACGAGCTGTTAAACTTACATAATCATTTTTGATTTTTTTAAATATTTTAAAAATTAGATAGTAAAATAATTTGAATTTGGGCTTTCTAGTAAAACTTAAAAACCAAATAAAAACACTAATTTTTGATATGTTGCTAATCACTTTAATTTAAATGGCATTACGATAAATTTCTTTAATCATTAGATTATGAGAGAAATACTACCTAAAAATCACATTGTCTGTGGAAGGGTCAAGTACTCGTTGGCAAATAATTGAATGTTCGTTGTGTAAAGTGCATAAATGTCATAAAAGACTTGTCATTACTCAATACGAACGTCAAACTTATAACTTTTGTGCTTACAAAATATTTTCACATCCAGAAAAATTTGATATGTTGCTAATTCACGGCGAATCACAAAAAAATTTAAGAAGAGCTGTAGAGCTATATCGAGAAAGATATCCAGAGCGCATTATTCTTGCATGATCATAGAACTTTTCCAAGATTGTAGGCAATCTTGCGACGAAATGAACATTTTCTGTTTGGAATAATCAAATAATTGACCGAAGGGTAAGAAACAATGTTAATATAGCTAGACTGTTACAGCATTTCGAACAAAATCCAGGAAATTCTACATGGCAGGCTAGCTGGGAATTGAATTTGGATAAATCAACCTTTCAACGAAGACCAATGGGTATCATGACTACAAAATTCACAATTTGGAGTATTTGTCTGAGCGTCACATTGAAAACAGACTTAATTTTACAGCTCAAATTTTAGTAAATTTAGAAACTGTTAATCAGAATCTCTTTCGCCACGTTCTTTGGACGGACCAATGTCCATTTGTCAGTAAAGATTTGCCAAACAGGCGCAACGAACACTACTGATGGTCCATTGAAAATCCCCACATTGTAAACCAGTCCAAAACCAAGGCCATTTTGGAATACATGTATGGTGAGTTACCTAAATATCCTACATGAAGAACTTCCTCCACTTCTGGAGAATGTGCCATTGCAGGTAATCCCAAAGATATTACTTTCGATTGAAAATGGAGCTTACCTCATTCCCTTTCAGACCACGTGTCTCAAATTGTATTTTTTTAGATCCTCAGAGTAGGCTCATACTATTCAGTTTGAGACACCCTGTATAACGTGACTTCCATGACTATTAAAACTTTATGAAAGTATTAATTTTTGAAATGGTTTTAAGTCACAAGAATTGTTTTATGTACGTATATGTGTTTATTGGGTACTTTTCCGTCAAAATTAACAACTGTAGATATTTCGCTAAACTTTAAGAAATCTTTCCGACTTTATTACCCAAAGAATGTATTTTCAACCAAGGACACAATATTTATGTACCGAAGGGTAATGGATCGTTACAATTTAAAGTTACACCATAAATTTGATTTAATCTGAAGAGTATACTGCCAATTATAACTAAAGTGCTATAAATTTGTTCCACCCATTTCTCTCAAGTTATTAACTATAAGTATATTTACTCGAAACTTCGCGAAAAACTTGTTCCTTGTTATTTATACAAACTGGCTTTATGATATTAAGTCCGGATTAAAAAACTTCAGAGACTCTCAACGAATTTAATTTTAAAATGCGCTGTATCATAACGTAATATGCTGGAGGAAATAAAAAAACAACGAATTCTACACTGCACAGTTTCTGCAGTTAAGATACAAAATCCGTCTGATGCTTGTTGTCGTGACATGAAAATAATTCGGAGGTATTACTGTCGTCAGATGCATTAATAGGTCTGTTCCAACAGTCGTCGAGAACTGGTTCAGAATTGTCATAAATGCTTGACCAACTCCGTTTTACGTCGCATTCACCGAAAGTACATTAGCAACTGAAGTGACTGAATAGTTCTGAATAGTTCGGAATTGATTCTTGCTGTTGTTGAAACAAACCCAATATGTGTTAGAATTTGAAGACTTTTACATCAAAACTTCAAGGGATTAAAGCTGTAAATAGCTAACTAGTTCAAGCATTCAAGCCAAAAGTTAATATAACAAAATCTCAATAATACATTCACTTACATAGGACCAATATATGACCAATCAAACATGATTGACATAATAACAAGTTGAGATAAGACTGTGTTTTAAGCACTGGCCTTAAAATTGTCTAACGAGGCTAAAGTCAAGGGCAGGCAATTAAATATCATATATATCAAAATATATTGTATAGAAATGTTTCTGCCTGTTACAGGAATAGCCCTATCGAGAACCCTAAAATATCGACGGCACTGAACTATGAGGAATATCATCCGCTTACATATGGACTTAATAATGTACATTATTTTTACTTCTTACTGCCTTTACAAAGTATTCAATTCCTACATGATATTTAATAAGCATCAAATTCTGTTTTTGCTGAAACGAATTAGTGCTTCTTCCCTTCAATTTACGAATTGCTCTCGGAGAGCTTGTGTTTCAAATAAAAAATATAAGCTGCTCTATTCGTTGCCGGTTCCAGTAATGTAGTAAAATAAAATAATTTTATTTCAGTACATAACGTTTTATAGCTCAAATTTCATTGAACATCTGTCTTAAAAATTACATTTCGTCCAACTTACTTAAAAAGTGAAGCAAAATGTCAGGGAATGTGTTACAGGCATCTGCAAATACTTTTCATATATAATTAAAAATCGGAAAGTGCTTGTAATTAAGAGAAATTAAAATACCCATATTATAAACTAATTACATTTTTTTTTTAATTACAGTGTACGCCAAGAAGCTAAGAAAAAATTGTAATAAAGGAGGTTCTTAAATTTGATGAAAAAAAGTTGATTTTATATTTGGAATCTGCCGTAGAGAAGTTATCATTTATTGGTATAGAAGATTACAGGGCGATTGACGTAAAACTCCCCAAACAGATTACAGGGGGAACTAAAAAAGATAGTGATAGTCTGTACAAGCATCAATAAGGACATTTTTCTGTTTAATCGAATAGTTTTGGAGATACAGGAGGTTTTATTAGAATTACTCATAATTAATTGATTCATTTTTAACATTATTAATAAATGTAATTGTCAAAGGAGGAACAAAAATAATAACATGTCAACTTACATCATTCAACTTAAAGATTCATATACAAATTAGTCAACATTATAACTTAAAATAAGTGTTCAAAATTGCCTCCATTTTGTTGAATGCACATTTCTACACACATCTACAGTTAACATAGTCTTTTGTGAAATTGCTGCACAGTTAGTGGTTCTTCGCAGATAGTATTATTTAGATATGTTCACAGAAAGAAATCAAGTGGACACAAGTCGGAACATTGAGTAGTCCAATCAAGAAGTCCATTTTGTCCAGTCGAGTTTTTGCCAAAAGTATTACCTAGATATGTGAAAGCGCCCCATTGTTCTGATACTATGATAGATATGTTACGACGCACATTTAAAGATATACAAGGTGATTTTGGAATAGATGCGACATGAAAAATGAAGTCAATATTGTTAAAATTCTTTTAGTTTGCGAGTAAATAATTATTGAAGTTGTAGTATTTTCAACCTTTACATATCTGTCCAGATATTGAAATCCGATAACTTTTTATAGGTATTAACCTTACGATCAGGCGATCTTGGAGGCCATAAAACAGGTCCGGCCTGATCTGCACCCTCTAGATTTCTTTGTTTGGGGATATTTGAAGACATTAGTGTATGGTACTCCTGTAAATATCCTGGAAGAGCTGCAGCTACGGATTAATCAAAAGTGTCACGAAATCCAAACCAAGGAGGGTGTTTTCGAAACAGTTCGATTATCATTGAGACGAAGATGTCGTGCCTGCTTGAAAATGGAGGGAGGGCACTTTGAACATATTCCGTAACTTTGTTTTTTGTTGTTAAAAGCTTCCTTTGTCGGTTTATTCCTAATAGTATAAAATATTTCAAAAACGAATAGTGGTCCATATCTCCGCAACCGTTACTTTGCGGACCCATGTTTATTAAGACTTTTCTGCTTATTTCGGTTCATACTATTACCTCCTGAAATATTTTACACTCTGTTATTAACACCCTGTATACTAGTATGCAAAACTAGTTCTATTAATTACCTATTTAGCGTACCATCACATCGATACGAAATGTGCATTCAAGAAAATGGAGGCACTTTTGAACACTACTCTAATGTTATAATGCTAACTAATTTTTATATGAATCTTTAAGTTCAATTACGTAAATTGGAATTATGGTGTTTTATTATATTTGTTTTTGCTTTACTATTATATTCAGTAATAATGATAAACATCAATGATATAATTTAGACTATTACATGAAAATTCAATAGAAAAACAACATTCCACAAAAAAGGTTAAGAAACGAACAACGTTGCTAAATATAGCATTCTCTTAAAACATGAATAAATAAATAATAATAACAATAATATTGATTGAATAATAATAATAATTGGGAGTGTCACGATGCCAAATGGTATCACAGTGGTATCTGCAAAGAGAATTTAAACCATTTATAATCTTTAAAAGCTCACTTTTACATCACTATCTTTCTTAGTTTCCCCTGTAATCTGCCTGAGGATTTTTAAGAGAACCACCCTGTATATACCCTGTACTTTTTCTCCCTATCTGTACTTTTCCTTCCAGACTTTTGAATTTAACTGGGAGGTCCTCTTCTAATTACTTTTTGATATAACCTAAGACTAAGGACCTAAGGAATTATGGGCTGAAAGGCCCATAAACTTGTATCCGACGTGACTGCCTTTATGGACCTGGTGCCGTGCTATAGGCAATAATTTGGAGCTTTCGCTCCTAGCTAGTTAAATTAAACAGGGAGTGCATCTGAATCCTCATGTAATGGATGGGATTATATTGCACGATGTTTACGATCATTGGTGAAACGGGGTTGGTTTGCATAGTCTGCATAACAGTCTAAGTATCATGTTAAGTGTCATGCGTAGAGGATCGTTGTTACAGTGAATTTATGTCATTAGAATTGTTCATACTGAAATTAAAAGATGGCTTGGTAACGAGTGCACCAAAAGGTTCCTGATTTCAGATAAGGTATGAAATATATCAGTCATTACCTACTAGTCCTACTACTACTAGGAGTTTGTTCAACTTATGTATTGGCCAAGACATGGGAATGGTTGAACCATCTTTAGGCTGGTTGCCATTTGGTCGATTTAGGTTTCTTGGTTTTTCAAACACTTCTTAAGATGTTCTTTAATATACTCGTACATTAATATTATGTCATCTTAGGAGGTGAATTATCAGAACATCTTTTTATATAAGTTAGACAGTATGCCAAATATTCGACCTTTTCCTTAATCTTAAGCTTCTGACAGCTTCTCCAATATTTTCAGTAAGACGTAGTTCCTGTTTCAACTTTGGCTTACAAACGATCTATTCTAGATGCATCATGTTGTGGACTATTGCTTGTTGTTGGGCAGCATAGTGGTGAGACTCCACACTCATGAAAAACATGCCAATATTATTACAGTTTCTGGAAACACTATTGAATGCTATGTGCTAACATAGATCCAATTTTCTCTTTACAAGAACATTTAAGAAGTCCATAGTGGAGGTGACGTCTATATGTATTCTATGAGGTCATATGAAAAATTAATTATCAACATATCTCAAACAAATATTTTGCTTTTAGAAGTGCAAACTCCAAGACATATGCTCGAAGCGTCCATGTAGATGCTTGTCAGAACTGGAAATAATTACTCCAAAACTTCTCTTTTTCTTTATATAATGCAGAAGATGCACACTTATACCAAGTCTAATTCTGATATTCGTCTTCTGCCATGATATATGTGAATAGTGTTGAGATGTTCTTGAATAGAACAAGATCCATCTCTATAGATCATTAAGGTCGATTTGCAGGCGTCATCTTTTTCTGAACTCGAATTGTTTTTGATCTTATATGACGGAAGTTTCAGTGGCTTCTCTACGTTGGCAACACGTTCCGTGTGGCTAAACAAACTTAAAAATTGATTACTTTTAAATTTTTTATTGGAAAACTTAGAAGCCTCACAGTCGTCTGTCAAGAAAACATATATAAAAAATAAGTAGGTATAAAAGAATCCTAGAGCCCCGGATATTCCCTGAAAGGCTACGAAATCGTGAACACGGGGAGGCGATAAAGATGGGGCCTGAGAGATTCTGTTCTTAAAAGGCCCCGCTAAACAAAAGAGGAATTGCCTGAAGGTAACAGTAAAAGGCGTTCTTTATTCAGGAAGTGACTTAGAATAATCTGATTCATTATTATGAATGCAGAGGAGACAGTTTCCTTTCCATTATGCCATCAGTGGTACATAAAAACTAAAACGTAAAATAATAAAGAAGTTAATAGCTCGCGTGGATGTTACATACTTTTAAGATCATACTAAGCTCTTGGTTTGTTTACAGTCGACCATGGTGTATGGAGGAACCTCCTATACACCTTTCAGCCTACGTATATTACAATTTTACTTATGAGAAATAAAATTCGATTTTTTTAACATTAAAATGAGTATTATTTTTTAGGATTGCCAACCTTTCATGACAGTTATCAGTGGTTCAACAATTTTTGTTGGTATGTGACTGAAAATAATCTATATGTATCTGATTAATATCGTAGTTTGGTGAAGTGACATAGATCACGTTATGCCTAATGCTATTGAGTTTTTTAAAAATGGTTCTTCCTCTTCTGAATTTTGTCAAGCGTATTTGAAGCAGCGTTTAATTCTACACAAAAAAGTTATGCTGCTTTTTTAGTTGAGGCTTAGTTTTCCAGAACAAGTTGTTATGTTATAGTACTGCAAATGGCAAATGCAATGGGCTCATATTTTTCCAATTTTTCCAGCTATTTATAACTCTAAAAATTAAATAAATAGTTGCTGTGACATCATAATCATTACTTTGTAAAATAGCACTGACGCAAATTCAATATTGAGATAGTTGTGTTTCTCTAAAACTGTCTATATTTGTAAGCGAGCAATAAGTAACATTATTTTCAATTAAAAGTAATATTATATACCGATTCACTGTAATACTATAATATAAACTTTCAATTTTATTACACATTGCTTAGTTATCTTCTTTGGAGGAGGAGATATCCAAGTAATCATGAGACATGGGACCTCTAGAATTGTATGCATACATTATTTGTACTAAGAAGCACCTCTATTAGCAACATTTCTGCTGGAGCATTGCACAAACCAAAGAGTAACCCATTAAATTTACTACTCATTCAGGCACTGCAATTGTTGTCGAATAAGTCAACGAAAGATAACAAGTTATGTGTGTATTAATCTTTACTTACAAATTTTTAGTTTTTAATTCTAAGAACGTTGAATGCAGTTAACATGCGCTGTTGTAGATAATAATGTTTGTGACGTTACAAAATTTTGTTGATGTTTGAATTATTTTTTCAACCTTTTCTATTTCATTAATTTTCAAGCTTGTTTCTTTTCTAGTATTTCTAAATAAACCTGTATAATATATACGTAATAAAATTATTACGCACTATTTATAGAATAGAGAATTAAAAGAGGAGGCATTTATCTGTTGATAGAAATAGTTCAGTTGGGAGTATGTGGATACATATATATGCTTTTAAACTTCACCGAGTGCCTGACAAACGCTCGCAAGTAATGTAAATTTACCGAACAAAAGCTTTAGAATAATTTACAATTCATGCTTAAAATGGAAAATTAGTTTGATAACCATTATTTGATAATCTATTCTCTTGCTACTTTGTTGGGTTCAACATGAAATTACAGAGTTTATGATGGATTATACCATTTTTATGATTTGTTCCGTAATATTTCTAAATTTATATTATACAGCCCTCTAATTGTTACTATAAAATATGTAAGATGACTGTGTTATGTTGTTTTTTTAACAATGTAGAGACTGATCAATTTTTCAGTATTTACGTAATCGATACTTCATATAAAATATTTTAAGTGTAGAATCGAATCGAACCATACATTTTTAGGTTTGTACTCAGCAGTATCATTTGCAATGCAGTTGTGGAAAGATCTGTGAAATCGAATTAATCAAATATAATTGGAAACAATGAAGATATTAGTTGAACAAATACCGGAAGAGAAACAATTTATTTTCCAGATGAATAAATGAATTTATATTTCTGCCTATTATCCCTATGTAAAGTTCGCGTGTATCCACGAAAATTAATTTAACTGATAAAATAACGCTACATAACTCCCGCTCAATTTCTGGGAGTAAAAGATGAATTTAATGAACTGTAAAATATATATTACAGCCGTAAACCTCTATATATATCCTCAAGTCACAAATTTTATAATTGATAAGTTACTGTGCGCCTACAAACACAAAATTGAGTTATATTATCAACGTATTGAATATACAGGGTACACTTTAAATAAATACAAATATTTTACCCCGCAGTACAGCTCATCGTGGAACACACATAATTAATAGCTTTTTTAATAAAAAAATCATAAATAAAATATCAAATTTTAAATAAATTTCGTGATTTTTCAATAGAAATTTTGTTGAGGACCGCTGACCCACTCCAATATTAAGGCTAAACACGCTGTTGTACACACCCATTGATCGTAATTCTGGGAAGTTACACATTACTTAATATTTCACACATAACTCTACAGCTGGATAAAAGCCCGACACTGAATGCGGAAATCTGTGTAATAGCGAATAGAAACATTCAGGAATAAGTGCATTGGAAAATCTACATACAAGTCAGTTCCTCCATTAAGACACAATCTAAATATGCGCCACAAAGATAGGGCCTGCCGTAAAGATGCGACACACAAAAAGGTGTCAGCCATGGGCATAAAAATAATCATACGTCAAAAGGACGTTCTAAAGCCACATAAACTTGCCATATTACCCTAGAAAAGTAAAAGGTTTCGTCTTGGCATGAATGCCTAGCCATTGGGGACTTATTGCTTCGTCTTTTTGGTTTATTTTTTGTTTTCTAAGTAGATATTCGCATTCAACCTCTGAAATAAACAGCGGAGTAGCGAAAACAAGAAGGAAGTATTGATTTAATAAAAATTTACAAACTGTTCTAATTTATTTGTTTATTTCAAGATATGTACAAGGGTATCAGATAATATTCCTCCCTTTTATACTATTTGACTTTCTGTCTTCTGAATAGATATGCAAATACTAAAGTATCATAAAATTTTCTTGAGATTTCATAAAATACATATACCGGAAAAAAACATAGATATATTAAATATAAAATACATATCTACCATCCCACATATGCAACACGTACCGATTTAAACCGCTTTTCAATTAAAATGGCCAGATCTGAAGATACAGAACCCTGTACATACAAACACGTGCATATTTCACCTTTTATCTTGCATGTAATTGTTGGGGTTGTGTTAAACATTTCACGAGAAGAAATATAGCACTAGATATGACGCTTACCTTTAATGCATACAAATACTAAGGGTCTAAACAATGTAAATTGTGTTTCTTTATAAACCCCTTCATTAAATCTAAATTCTTTGATTATCGCTCACGATACGAACGTAAATAATGCTAATATATAGCTCTCATGTAACTTAAGCAAGGGCTTTTAAAATCTCATTAAGTAAACTAAACTATTTCTTGATAAGCAAGGTGTTCGTAATATATTAAGTTTAATAATAATATAATAATATCTCTACCCCTCATTGTAATCACGGAGATTAGACTAGAAGTCGGAGACTTGTGCGGGAGAGGGGGCGGCATATTATTATTAAGCAGACTGCATTTGCGCCCAGGAGCGACTTACGTTGGTAGACCCTAACCGCTATTCAGTGCAGGAATGAGGGAAACCTGGAAAACCTAATTAATTAGGGGGGTAGTCAAATGTCAACCGGTATCAATCTCTCACATTGACCCAAGCCAACATTCTTCTACTCAGGGTGCCAATCCTCTCCACAAATATAGCTTATATACGGTCTACCGGCAGTGGGCTCTGCATCATACATTTACTACAAAATGGCCTTGGTTTTGGACTGGATTTACAATGTGGAAATTTTCAATGGAATAGTAGTGTTTGTTGCGCTTGTTTGGCAAACTAAACAAATTTGAGTATGTTTCTCGAAAAAATATAAATGATGACGTCAAGAGCCGTTTCTGTCATACCCCAAAGATAATACTTTCGATTGAAAATGAAAATTACATATTTAATACCGTTGTATCTTAAATATCTATTTAAATAAATCTTGACATATATCTTTTCTTCGTAGCTATATTTCAAAAAAGATCTGGACATGACTTTTTCATTACATGTGTCACAGTCTTTAATCAACTAAACTTTTCATAATAACACCAACACCAAGCGCAAAATACTATATCGTGGCATTCAATTAAATGAAGGGCACCCAAAAGGGCCATTTTTATAAACCACATACATATTTATAGCCGAGTTCCACTTTTAAGCCATCCCTTTGAGATTTTCTAATCCATAACCATAAGCTCTCCGTTTGTGCCGTCCTGCAAAATGGAAAACAGCTCACCTGCTTTATATCTTGTCAGGGTTAAAACGGTATTGATAATATGTTTAATATTATAGAAAATATACGTACTATACCTACACACTTCTCCATTTTTTGCTCAATATGTAATGGTAGATATATTCTATTTTAGATCATTATATTACAATAATTAATTAGTTATAACTTTGTTCATAGGATGATCGTTTATAACTGTTTTGAACAAATTATATCCGATCAATCTGAAAAGACTTTTTAGGTACATGATACAAACATTTTTTTTTGTTAAAACTCCTAAAACAACACAACAACGTAACTAAATTATATAATATAAACACAAAATAACGAATGAGGCTTGTTTTGAATAAAATAAAGTTGCTATGGCAATTTCTTGGATTTATAAAATTTAAAGTCTGTTGTAAAGAGAATTGTAAGAGCTTTCAAAATAAATATTACTCAAACCCTAATGCCATTTAAAGATTTTGGGGTGATGCTTGTCCTTGCTGTCAAAAATATCAGCAAAGAATGCCCCCCTTTAATGTAATATCGAGGGGTCTGAGCGTTTTTCTGCAATTTCTGTCATTATATTACTCTTGGATAACAAATTTTTGACTAACATTTTGGTATTATAAGAATTTGTATCATTGAACACTATTTTTATGGAGGCAAGTAATAAATTTTTAAATGATACTGCAGGAAACAACTACTCCGCGGACTAATGCCCCGACCGGCATTGAATTATTCCTGCAGTATCTGTGTGAACCCTTGTTGGACACACCACCAGACATAGACCGGTTTCGGGCTTATTAGCTCTCATCAGTATGCCATAGGTCAGATGACCGACAATTGAACTGGCTATTCCTTCATATGTACTCGTATGTTCACATATAAACTGAGCGCAGGTGAGATATAAGTGGTTTTCTTACTTCCTGATCGGTCTAAGCGGCTCGACTTACAGGAAGTGACCTACATTGCAGCAGGTACTTAACGCAGACCTCTCGCCCTGGGCGACGACCCATTAAATCTGTAAATGTTAAAAATGAGTAATTCAATGCCGGTCGGGGCATTAGTCCGCGGAGTGCAATGCAGGTCGCTTCCTGTAAGTCGAGCCGCTTACTGAGCAGGAAGTAAGCAGACCACTTATATCTCACCTGCACTTAATAAATTTTGATCAATTTAGGTTTATTTTTCTTGTGTAGCAATTTTACATAACTTTAGGTCGCAAATTGCCAACAAATCTTTATCGGTTAGTATTGTCGTAAAATATGTAATTATTTTTTTACGGTGTATCAGTAACATAAGGAGGAAATTTTGCCCCGGAATTTTCACAGGACAATCCGGTACGTAGGTGTCCGTATTCAATTAGAGGATAGACACCGAAAAGAGCAGTTTTTATAAACCGTATACATATTTATGACCGAGTTCCGCTTTTGACCCACCTCTTTGAGATTTTCTAATGCATAAGCATAAGCCCTCGGTTTGCGTTGATCTCACAAACGCAAAACAACCCACCTGCTTTGTGTCTGATCAGCAGTAAAACAATGTTGCCAACGGGAGTCGTGTGTAAATAAACGCGTCGGCGTGATCTTTGTATCCAGCCCGACCTTAATGCATATCAACCGCAAGCGGATGTCAGCCGGCTCCACTTTGACGAAAGGTGATGAATACCTCATCTCCATATATTAACCCCATGCATATATAATTGGGTGGCTTTTGAAGAGACGTGCGCCTTTACTGTCGCGCCGATAACGCATTACCAACCCCTGGGCGATTCGCTTTCAGCGTCACGGCAGCGAAACCGAATATTTGATTAACAATGTGCCGCGGACCTTCCTTTCCGATTCTAATGATGCGGTAGCGTCGAGGGCGTGAAGGGCGTCGTCGGTGTGACATATACTTACTACTTGTACTTTATTGTAAAGGCAAATTTGTTTATAATAGGTCCAAATTCCTCACAATCCTTTGTTGTTTAGAGTGTCCGTATATTATTTATATATGATCTCGAATAATGTCTCGAAAAAATTAAGAGTCGATCTTAATAGAGTTCCTTCATATAAAATTGAAACCCTGAAGGAATTACGAGGTGTGGCAATTAAGTTCCGGGTATTTAGTTATAACTTGGAAAATGGCAACACTGCATCGTTCGTCAATGTTTTTCTAGAGAGGGGGTACCTTCCATTTAGTTTCTTTCAGTCCAAGGTTGAAGTGGATAGCACGTTTGCTTTGTGTTTTATGTGTATTTTTTGGAAGTAACTTTTTTAGTGACGTCGTGAAAATGAGTGACTCAAACAAGCAACGTGTTGTGATTCAATTTTTAGTCAAATCTGGCAAAAAACCCTCGGAAATCGTCCGAAAATTGCAGGCGGCGTATGGAGACGGGTGCATGTCGAAAACACACCTGTTTGAATGGGCAAACTGATTCAAGGAAGGGCGTGAGTCGGTAGAAGACGATCCACGTGAAGGAGCTCCCGTCACTTCTCATACTGACGCGAATGTTGACCGTTTGCGTGCACTGATCCGGTCTGAGCGGCGCCTAAGCTTTCGTGCGTTGTCTGACGAGTGAAATTTCAACAAAGAAACCGTTCGCAAGATGTTACACGAAAATTTGAATATGCAAAGGATTTGCGCAAAGCTGGTGCCAAAAGTTCTCACCCGTGAACAGAAAGACATGTGAAAATCGATCTGCGAGGATTTGTTGTCTCGCATCCATAAGCGACGGTAGAGACTGAATGAGTCTGGTACTCACTGGAGATGAGACCTGGATATTTGAGTATGACACCGAGACCCGTAAACAAAGTCAGCAGTGGGTGGAAAAGGGTGGAGAGCGGCCAACGAAAGCGAGGATGTCCAAGTCACGACTGAAGGCAATGTTGATCATTTTTTTCGATATCCACGGCATCATTCATCGTGAATATGTTCCTGCCGGCCAGACAGTGACTGGACAGTTCTATGTTGGCGTCCTGGAACGGCTGCGGGCCCGCGTTTTCCGTGTGCGACCCGAACTCGCCGAGAACAGCTGGATCTTGCACCCACGACAATGCGCCAGCCCATTCCTCGTTCATTGTGTTTTTGGAAAAAAAGTAATTCCAACGTTGCCGTACCCACCCTATAGCCCCGATATTCCCCAAGATGAAGTCGTACCTCAAGGGAACTCATCATGGCGGCGTACAGGAGGTCAAAGAAGCTGTAACCGTGGTGCTGAATGGGTTAACTGCGGAGGATTACCAATCGTGGGAGCAACGTTGGAATCATTGTTTAGAGTTAGAGGGACACTATTGTGAAGGTCGATAATAAAATTTTGGCAAAATATAATCTGCTTGTTTTTTCATTGTCAAATTCCCGAAACTTAATTGCCACATGGTATGACTCCTTAACAGAGTTTCGAGTTTTATTTAATTTCTTCCAAACGCTTTGAAATGAAGAAGTGAAATTTGGCAAGATATTTAGCCCGTATTTTTTATTCTCCTCGTCTTGAAATAAGGCGATGTAATAAAGTACCCCCTGTATATTATTCATTTTTAAAGCTGATGATCCGTCAGTAATAAGCAACTACAGACCAGTTCCTATTATCTCTAATTTCGCTAATGTCCTTGAGATGGATTTGTATATCCGAATATATCCTATAAAAAAATTCCTTACACCGTATTAACATTGTTTCATGCAAAAGCGACACTGCAACCAATTTATTTGTGCTAAATCAATATATAGCGAGTACCGATAATTGTATACCTTTACATAAATTAAATATGTTTGGATTTGATATTTATCTTAATTCTTTTTTATATTATTATTTATACTAAAGAAAGCAATACGTGGAATATTATGGACATGCTTCAATTTTATGTTATGCTACATCTGGGGTATTACAAGGGTCCAATCTCGGCCCATTACTTTTTTTTTGTTTATTGATGACTGTGCTATTGATCTAGCATGTGAGAAATTAATATTTGCAGATGACCTTATGATATATTCAAAAATAATTAACTTGTCAGATTCCAAAATTATTCAACAACAAGTACAAATATTAGAAGTGTGGTGTAAGAACAATAAATTTTATGTGTCATAATTTCAATATAATTGCTGATGTTTGTAATATTAACAACACTTCGTTTTCTGAAATAATTGAAATTACAAACGCTTGATTTATGCAAAATTACGCAACAAGACCAAGTGTGGTCAATAGAAAGCGGTATTTAGATGTAGGATATTTTATTTTGTATATTTTTAGCATGTATATACACATATTTATTATAATTGTTACTATATTTGTCCTGTTACTGGATTGTTAATCTATTGGGCAATAAATTGAAATTATTATTATTATATTTTTTTGGGTTAACTTTCTCGATTAAAAAAAATTGAAATATAACTGTTGAATTTAGAATATTTTTTGTCTCTTTCAATTTACAGTATGAATTGAAATAATACCTAAAGAGTGTAGTAGTCTGCTTGTTATTCACAGAAAATATTTTAATAGTTCTATTTCACTCTGTAAATTTAATAAAAATTACCAATATTATGTACTTTTACAGAGATATTTATGGTAAACACATTCGAACGTATGCGCTTATACAGCGTCCTCATTCAGTAATGGTCGGTTTGTCTATACAATCATGTGCTTTATAGATATTGTAGTGCAGTTGAAATTACGTGGTACGAGACTTGCCAAGTGTGGGTATGATTTAGTTGTGCTGTAAAATAGTGTGAGGGTGTGTGTGTGTGTTATTTTTCTTAACTTCTTAAAACGAAAAATTTGCGGACTTACGTACGAATAAATTGCGTTTAATTCAAAATTACTAATTTAAAATGTCGACAATAAGTGAATAGGTCGGAAAACTCTGTTTGAAGATGCCCTAGATTTATCTAATGGAGAAGTTAAACAAAGCCGTAATTGTTTCAACCCCGTATTCTCCTTATTTATGCTGTCCGAGTATATATAATCCCCGCATATTCAAAACCAGCAGGAAATTGCATTTTAAATAGAGCTTGAATAAAGAGCCAGCAGATGCGCGCGGTCCATTGTCAACTAAATAAATTTTCCCTCGACGTGCTATTAACCGGTGTAAGATATCACATTTTCAATTTGCTGAATTAATTTATGTGATATTCGATTGTAAGTTCAACTGGAATTAATTCGACTGTATCTTCTTACAAGCCTGAACTATGTGTATAAAACTTCGGAAGGTGTATCTAAGCAGCAAAAAGCCTGTTACTAAAAATAGCGGCATTTCAGTTTCAGTATATTAGATGAGGGGCACCCTTGTGATATATATCAGCTCTACCTTTATTTATACGATATATATTTATTGCTACTCTAAAAAAATGTTACAGTCTACAAAACCTTAATATAAAGAATGTTTCAGTGTATATTTTAATGTTTATAATGTCCTTGATATATTTTAACATTTTTTTGTGTCCTTTGCTTTAAACTCAATTTCATAAATGACTTAAGTTGGTGTATAGTTGATCAAATAATAAGCATTCTAGATTTTACCCATTATGATTTTTGTAAATATTTTATACATGTATGTGTATTTATTGGGATATTTGAAAATTTATAAACAGAAATTCGACAAAACGCCGCATTGACCTGCGTGAAATGGGATATATATTATTCAGAAGATAAAACGAGTTAACTTAAAAGTTGATGCGATTATAACATGATTATAACACCGGGTCATTTTCCACAACGGGATTAAAGTTACCCGCTACCGGAAGTTTATACAAAAATTTAGTTTTACAGCAGTTAATGGAAGCTGCTGTTGCATTAGTAATTTTATACCGCTCAAGGGTAACTGCAATTTTATGTTGTAAAGGATTATATATAAGAAGTTAGCCACACAGTGAAGTTAATATATTTATTATTAAAGCATGTTAAAAGTCCTTATTACGGGAACACGTATAATCTTTTGGCTATAGTCTAACATTATCGTGTTAGGTAAATTTAGTCAACAAATATACCTATACAGGGTGTTAGAAAATGACGTTAAGAAGTTTTTAAGATCCAAATTTTCTGTCTTAAATACTATAATATTCGTCTCTCTAAAACGGATAGAGATATTGAGATGAGATTTAGTACACAACAGCGTGCAGTGAAGGACTACTTTTACGTGTATACATTCTCTTGTAATATACTAGCACCAGTGGCGTTCGTGCCCTTAAATACTAATTTTTAGCAAAAAAATTGTACGTCACTGATTTTTGGACAAATAGAAGCCGTACAATCTGTCTAAAGTAAATTTTATAAGAAATAATGGCTTTATAATATGTTTCTTCACACTATTCTTACAACTTTAACAAGTAACAAGGACAAATAAGTATAAAAGGGCACCAGATCATGAAACAAAAATGTGTTGTTGCTGCCACAACAACGTTTTGTTAGTGTATAAGGCACTCTAGTAAATTTATTATACAGGGTGTCCTGAAAGTAATGGGACCCAGCTTAAACATAGCTTCCTGTGATCAAATAGAATCGTTTTAGATAAAATTAGCTTAGTCCAAAAGTGTCTCGTTTGAAGTTACAGGGTTTCAAAGAAAAGAAAAATGTTTCCTTCTTATGGGCATAATTAAGAAACGAAACGTCCAATCATGTTCATGTTCATATCGTAGAGGGCCCTTGGCAGTTTTTACAATTAATTTTTATTGTATCTTTTTTTTTTGTCCTATTTTGATACGATTGACTGAAAATTATTATGGAGAAATTAAATTTTGCATAGAAAAGCCAGGAAAATACACCGTTTTCAATAAAAACGCGTTTGAAAATTTCAGCACATTATAATATATAAAATTTGATCAAAATCCTGTCACATTAATATTAATTGTTGTACTGAGTGTAGTTGTGTAAAGTGTAAATGTAATGTGTAAATAATTTCAAATTATTAGTAGTATTTTTAAATTTTGAAAACATACCTGGACGGAATCAGTTCTCCAACTCAGAAACGGCAAATATGATCGCTGTTTATTGTCAAAATCAATTTAATGGAGGAGCTGCAGAAAGAAGGTAGGAAGCGTATCGGAATAGGACCAACAAAAAGATGCGATAATTACAAAAAACTGCCAAGAGCGCCCCTACTATATACAGCACTATTTACTCCTTCACAATGTACTTATCTAAAACATAACTGTACCAAATTTCAATATGATTAGACGTTTCGTTTCTTAGTTATGCCCATAACAAGAAAGCAATGTTGTTTTTTTGAAGCCCTGTAACTTCTAGCCGAAGCACTTTTGGACTAAGTTAAGTTTGTCTAAATCGGTTCTATTTGATCACAGGAAGCTATGTATAAGCTGGATCCCATTACTTTCCGGACACCCTGTACAAACAGTTTATAACACTATTATAAAGCATTTATAATAAATATATTTTATAATTGTTGATTTTGAAAGCGACCAAAATATACTAGGTATTACAAAACTATTACCAGAATTTGAATGGATCTAATACTGGCGCATTCGTCATTTCCTTCAATGAATTTTCATCTCGAGTAGACAGGAATATCTACACCATAGAAAGAATTTTATTTCACAAAATGTTTCTAACGTCACATTTTCTTAGACTTTTTAGATTCCCCGTGATTTCTTATGAATTCCTCCAGATTTACCGGCTTTGTGCACCATATTTCCCTTGAGTTTTACGCTGTACGTGTATTTTATTTATCGACACAGAAAACATGTAAATGAATCTTCCAGGCACATCCCTGTGTTTTATAAAAATGCTCGAGAAGGACAGCAAGTCTACGGTAACCAGGGCGTGGCAGCTATAATGCGTAATATTAAAATCTTAGATTTTTCTTATATTGAATACATGGCCAGATGATTATTTTAGAGCTATTTAATGTTAATAAAATAAATAAATAATGAATATTATTTTATAAGCCAGTTCTTTCCTTATGTAATACAGAAAATATGTTGTCATTTTACAGTTTTTTATTTTGTAATATAAGAAACTAAAGGTAAATATAGAAAATTACATTGTTTTTGTTAAAAATACGTAACATTAAACTGTTTTATGGCCTCCAAGATCGCCTGATCTGAACCCTTTAGATTTCTTTGTTTGGGAAATTTGTAGACACTAGTGTATGGTACTCCTGTAAATAGCCTGAAAAACCAAGGAGGGTGTTTCGAAGAGTTCGAGACGAAGATGCCGTGCCTGCTTGGAAATGCACGGAGGGCACTTTAAACATCTTCTGCAACTTTGTTTTTGTTTGTTAAAATCTTCCTTTGTCGGTTTATTCCTAATAAAATAAAATGTTTGAGAAACGAATAGTGGTCCATATATCCGCAACCGTTACTTTGCGGACCCATGTTTCATACTATTACCTCCTTAAATATTTTATATTCTTTTGACACCCTGTAAACTTGCTTATTCATTATTGCACTTTTAGAAAACAGCAGTCTTAATAAATACATACACGGAAAGAAAGCTATACTAATACTAGATTAGTACACTTTGATCCAGTTTAAGAAGTTCACCTGAAGAAGCAATCCTGGAAATGCAGAAATACGTCATGATATATGACTATTGTGGCTGTTTACTTGTGCATACATGTTCAAAGGGGAATTTGAGTTCTGAAAATCATTTAATGGTTTCATTATGCCAGCCAGGTATGTATTTTTTTTGTTAAAACATTTATCTAGATTCATTCCTATATATTTATTTTTTCCTGAAACTTTCCGTGCGATTCCTGTAAAACCCGACGAGCCGCCACTGTTTAAATTTAACTTATTTATTGGAAAATCATAAATAGGCGTATATCAGCTGAAAGTAAAACAACAGCTAGCACTGCAATACGCCGCTACTATTAAATATTCCCACAATAAAACTTTGTGCATAGCAATTTCATCCATATCCACACATTGGCTTATTGATTTCTCCATAATTAAACAACCGTTTCCAAATTACGCAAATACGTGGTCGAATCACTTCACGAAAGAATAGGACCGGTTAATATTTATCGGGCTAATAGTTTATTTTACGTCAAGGTGTGAGTAGGGCCAGCGTTGTTCAATCATGTATGGCCAGGATGAGGGTCAAATTAAGGGCTAAAGCGAAGATGTGCCTCGTATACAAATGGCTGTACTGGCCGGAAGAATGAGGAGAGAATTTAAACAGTTCAGATGTGATGGTAGGGCAGGATTTATTTCTTATATTAATGTTTGATTTATTTCACGTTCTTAGCCGCGATTTCTTTACGAATGGCACTAGTCTTATCTTCGTATTAGTACACTACAAAAATAATTACATATTTTATCACAAAAAAACACAATCATGTGTTAATCGAGGTTCACACGGAATTGTGTATACTTGCGTACGTTATCCTGTATGTAGAAGTGTGTTAAAGGTTTATCACATCACATTGTGTTAATATAAGAAATCTATTTGACTCTACTTAAAGGAGGCCACCTGAAGAAGCAGTCCTAAAAAGAAGTAGATCAGATCTCATCTATTGTGGTTGAATTTTGGAGTTCCCACAGTTTCAAAAGTGAACTTAAGTACTGAGTTCTAAATAATGTTTTTGAGAATTGTTCATTAGCATACCTATATATTTGGTATCAGAGAAGCTACATATGGCTTCATGATGATAAGAATTGTAGTAAAATTGATTTATATTGGCATGAATACCTTTACAAGACAGTAAAAAAATATACAAAAGCTAATAATAAAGAATATACGGGTAGATATTATGTGCGTAATGCGCAGAGTAGTTAGTTTCACACAATATTGTTAATACATAATAAAACATGCATATACGAAATAGACACAGTTGTTTCATACATACCTATTAATAGGTACATTTTTGTTAGTAAATAGAACGCACCTGTAGGATATAGTAAATAGGTATTATGTTTAGTAAATAACAAATACTAAACTTGATATTATTTATCATACAAAATTCATAACTACATACAACTCTCTATTTTAAATGTACAAAACATTTCACATACGTATTTAATATTAATTATCATAAATTTGATCTAAAGCTTTAACAGTATATTCATATTATCAGAAAGCAATATAACCAATATTGAACAAATTTCTACTTTTTGAGGTTATTTTGTATGGATTTATCCTATACTTCAACCATTAAAACTACCACAGAAAGATTACCCTTAATGAGTTTCCATAGAGTTAAAATAAATAGTGAATATTATATATATTATATTACAATTTATAATATTTTTTTAATATTAGCCAAAAAGTGAAGTTAGATATTTATAGAGTGTTTCATTAAAGCAGGTTAGTAAATTTAGGTATATAGATTAATTTCTTTAGATAATTATTGAATAGAGCTTTGTCTGTGGAATTGTTCACTAGCATACCTAGATGTTTGGTATAAGAGAACATACATATGACTTCATTGATAAGAATTGTAGGAGATTTGATTTACAGTAGCTTAAAATACCTTTCTAATACAGTAAAAAATGTTACAAAAGCTAATAATAAGGAATATATGGGTAGATATTGTGGGTGTAATTTAACGCAGATTGGGGCTTTTGTCCACTGAGTAGTTAGTTTCACACAATATTATTAATACCAAAAAATATATAAAAACGCTATGTTACTTTATTTATTAAAAATAACGTCAGTTTTCGGTTAGATGTCAAAGTCATAAATTTATCCAAATTTCCCGATTTGGTAATACGTGTGAAAAAGAAATAGTAAGTGAAATCGAAAATTGTATCCCTAAAAATACTAAAAAAAGCCAATCATCAATTTGGAAGCAATTTAATATATTTTGTAAAAAAAGAAATTTTGATTTGGACACACAGCAGTCTATTGGGGATGTGGCCAGGATATTAATGGATTGGGGTTTCAACATGAGCAAGAGAAATGGCGAAGATAACGTCGTGAAAACAATGTGGAATACCACGGCAAAAATGCTACAAAATATGTATTTTGAAAAGTTTAATGCTATTTTCAACCCATTCACCGATTCTGCTTTCAAGAAAGCCCGTGACGCGCGCAATTCTAGACGAAAGAAGTTGCAAAGTAATTTTGAAAAACGCAAAGAGAGTTCTGCTGCACTATCACAAAGCGAGATTATTAAAATGGCGCTAATATGGCATGCCACAGGCCTTTTGAAAAAAAAATTTCATATTACTGCTTACGAACTAGCTTGGCGAGGAGGTGAAGCAGCAAATTGCAGAATATATTATTTTAAGGAAGAAAAATCTAATAATGGAGAGTTAACTGGCCGCATTGAATATAATACAGTGTTTTCAAAAGCATGTCAAGGTGGTTCAAGAAAGTGTTGCTACGCTCTCGTGATTTTGTCGCAACAGCTTTCGTTAAATTGCCACGACAGTAAGTACTCGAAAATAAACATAAAAAAATATCCGGCTAAATCTGAGCTCTTATGGTATTACCCCCGACAATTTATTTCTCAGTTATAAGAGCCTAGTGGTGAACATAGGAAGAAGAAAACTATTGAACTACCTTCTCTAAATGGAAAAGGTATACCTATTACAAATCGATAAACTCAACCGTTTTCGGGAAACAGGCGGGAATTAAATTAGAAAATTAGGGAGTCTTAAGATATCAAACCTGAATTAATAATGAGACGAACACTACAACAACTGAAAATTTTATTCTGCATATCTTAACAAATTATTAATCATAAAAGATTCTCGAGGTGACCACCAGCGACTTCAATGCACTTTCTTAGCCTCTTCTTTAAATTTTATCTGACTGAATAAAGTTCTATGTTCCTTGATAATATTAACCGATTCTTGAATCTTTTTCCATAGTTGTTCTTGACTATTAATAATGTCTTTGTAACCTAAAGATTTAATATTGCCTCAAAAGTAAAAATCCAGCGGATTTAAATCAGGGCTAAGTGTAGGCCAAGCAACTTCGCTGCCGTGTCCAAACCAAAGGTGCGGAAATTTTCTATTAAGATATTCTCTTACTCGTCGGGGTAATGTGCAGGTTCACCATAATACAATAACCAGAAATTATGCTGTAAACTTAAGGAAATATTTTCAAGAAGCAGTGGCAAGTCATGAATTAGAAAATTTAAATAACTCCCTCCGTTAAGTGGACGTGGTAGTACGAACGGCCCCACAATATTATCCGAGAGAATTCCACACCAAATATTGATAGAGAACTCTTGCTGAAAATGTACTTCTCTTGGCAGATGAAGATTTTTTAGTTCCCAAGAATGACTTTTTCCAATTAAAAATGCCTCGTCGGGTAAATGTGGCTTCGTCCGTAAATAATATTTTATAATAAAATGTTGGGTCATCATTTTGTGGTAAGCGAAGAAATTGTGCAAACCGTAACTTAGCTAGAGGGTCTTGTGGCGTTAAATGTTAAATTGGAGTAAGATGATGATACAATTTTTCTTTGTGGAGCATTCTGCTAACGGAAGACTGACTGATGCCAGTACCTTCCGAAATTTGACGTGTTCTTGTACCTGTGTTTTCAGCAATTCACACTAAAACATCAGCATCTTGGTGCGCTGTTAATATTTCCGGCCTTCCAACGTCTCTTTTTGGGCGTAATAATCCTGTTTTACCTAATCTGTTTTACAATCTCTTAAATAGTCTATGATGGGGTTGTCTGTTATCTCGATATAATTCCAAGTACCTCGCTGCTGCACGGCGACCACAAAAATTTTCTTGGGCATATACACATATCATGTATCTCAATTCAATGTTCGAAAAATTATTATGACGGGCATTTTAAATATAAAAAATAACATTAAAATATACTACTGCCTAATCTATGAATCGAGTGCAGGTGCCTACTTATTATTTCCACGCCTACTACTTTGGACTTTGACGTTAACAATCTGTCCTTAAGTTATGTACCATTATTAATAACTCACCCTGTATAATCTTCGTGATAGAAAATATTTCCAGAGAGAAAGAAACATGGTAAGTAATTCACACAATATCGCATAAATGATAAGATAAAGACAGAGATACTGCTCCATCCAGCTATTAATCCACATTTTTACCTCCGTACTATCTGCTTTCCATCTCATAAACCAGGGGTTTGCCGGTCCATATGTCAGACTATTAATATGTAGTTCAACTGATTCGGCTTTCTCTGTAGTATTAAACTGATAACAACCTTGAGGGATGTTTGGATGGTATTACACGACCAGATCCTGTAACAGGATTAATTCTAGGGTTCAGACACTGCGTGACGCAATATAATTAGGTATATTAATCACGGAAATATTTCATTGTTACTAAATGGGGATGGTGAATTTAAAATGTGGAAATAATGGCAGTGATGTAAATTCAATTTATATAAAATATAATGGAAAATCAATGTATGTATTTATGAATTTACATAGAATAGTAGGTATATTATTAAAAAATATTATAAATTGTGTTTAATTTATTAAATATTCATTATTTAGTTTAACTCTATGGAAACTCATTAAGGGTAATGTTTCTGTGGTAGTTTGAATGGTTGAAGTATAGAATAAATCCATACAAAATAACCTCAAAAAGTACAAATTCGTTCAATATTTGTTATATTGCTTTCTGATAATATGAATATACTGTTAAAGCTTTAGATCACATTTATGAGAATTAATATTAAATACGTATGTGAAATGTTTTGTACATTTAAAATAGAGAGTTGTATGTAGTTATGAATTTTGTATGATAAATAATATCAAGTTTAGTATTTGTTATTTACTAAATATAATACCTATTTGCTATATCCTACAGGTGCGTTTTATTTGCTAACAAAAATGTACCTATTAATATGTATGAAAGAACTGTGTCTTGTATATGCATGTTTTATTATGTATTAACAATATTGTGTGAAACTAACTACTCTGCGCATTACACACATAATATCTACCCGTATATTCTTTATTATTAGCTTTTGTAGATTTTTTACTGTCTTGTAAAGGTATTTATGCCAATATAAATCAATTTTCCTACAATTCTTATCAATGAAGCCATATGTAGCTTCTCTGACACCAAATATATAGGTATGCTAATGAACAATTCACAAAAACATTATATAGAACTCAGTACTTAAGTTCACTTTTGAAACGGCGGGAACACGACAATTCAACCACAATAGATGAGATCTGACCTATTTCTGCATTTTTAGGATTGCTTCTTCAGGTGGCCTCCTTTAAGTTGAATCAAATATCTAACTATAAAAATTATTATGAAAATTAAAATTATTAAAAGTTAAATATCGACAATGGCTTTTATCCACTGAGTAGTTAGTTTCACACAATTTTATTAATACCAAAAAATATACAAAAACTTTTACAAAAAAGGTGAACATTATTCAAGTAGGTATTGTCATATTTAATTCATTGACAGGCTGTCACTTTTTGTCATTGTCGATATTTAACTTCAAATAATTTTAATTTTTATAATAATTTTTATAGTTAGATATTTGATTCAACTTAAAGGAGGCCACCTGAAGAAGCAATCCTAAAAATGCAGAAATAGGTCAGATCTCATCTATTGTGGTTGAATTGTCGTGTTCCCACTGCCAAAAAGTGAAGTTAGATATTTATAGAGTGTTTCATTAAAGCAGGTTAGTAAATTTATATAGATTAATTTCTTTAGATAATTATTGAATAGAGCTTTGTCTGTGGAATTGTTCATTAGCATACCTAGATGTTTGGTATCAGAGAACATACATATGACTGCATTGATAGGAATTGTAGGAGATTTGATTTATGTTAGCTTAAAATACCTTTCTAATACAGTAAAAAATAACATAGCGTTGCATTTTCTCTTCCTTCCTATTTAGCCGATAGCAAACCACGATTTTTGCGTTCGTCAATGGGATTTTTTATACATGAGTGGAATTGTCGCAAATAAACTACCTATTATTTAATGCGTTATTTATTGAATATCCTGATGCTGTCACAGTTGCTTCAAGACGGCGAATAACTAAAGGCATCCATGAATAATTAAAATGTATGTATGCTAAATCTTCGCGAATTCTCGAATCGTTAAATATCCATTGAGCATATAAAATAGAATTACCATCACGTGAGTATAGTCACTGTAGAAAAACTTGTTATGCCACCAAAATGAACGTAGTAATATGAAGTTGCTTCTCCAACTCCCAACGTACGGTTCCATTGCAACTGCTTTGTTTTACGAGTAGTAACCTGCTGCAAGTCTAAACATGTCTAAATAAAAATAACACACATGGGCCTCAATTCTTGAATGCAGTGAAATAAATTCGAGTCGGAATTCATACCACTTAAAAAAATCCTGAGTATATTATTGTCTATGTGTATATTTACAATTCTTGAAGCTTTATATTCCTGTAGCAAAAATCATGTGATATAATCCCATAATTTTTTATGGGAAATAACTACAATGAGAATGAACAAGAATACAGATTTACATTTTCCCATGAGAATTTTCATCACTTTCTGAGGGAATGTGTTCGAGAGTCGAGTCCCTGTAGGTAACTAAATGGGATGCTTCTATCGATTAGCTGGTATGAATATGGTAAATATAAATAAAGTATATTTAAATATTAAGATGTAAGTACGGACTTTAATTATTATTATCATACTTAGTATAAACATAAGAAAAAAGTTCAGCAACTTGTTGGTAAAAAATATGATGAAGTATTATACAGTTTGCCCCACATTCCTGTATCCCTATACTTCAATATTTTCCATAAGAAACAATTTATTTCTGCTGGATGCAATAAACTTCATTTAATTCCTATTTTACCCTAGACGTTCAGTCCGTATAAGCTGTTTTCGAGCCACGAGAAATACTGGAATTGCATTGAATTGCAATATGTTGCAGCACCACTGGCACACGTATAGCAGCATGAGGTTTTCCCGAACCGAAATTTTCTATCACGTAGCTGTGCCGTAGTAAATAACAAGTGGCGAAATTGTAAAATAACATAATGCAGTAGACTTCACAAGCGGAAGCGTGTTTTAACATTTACGTACAAATTATGTGCTTTTAATATCCTGGAATAGAAGAGCGGACGTGGGTCTGACGTTACCAATTTCAGGAGGAATTTTTTATTCATTACAGCCTCTGTGCTGCATTCGGCTGGCCCACAGCGCCGTTTTATATCGTTTCTCTTGAAAACCGTGTTTCCTCTCTCGAGGGTGATGCTCATAGTAATGTTTTGAGACTGAGCATACTTACATCATTTGCTTTTAAATCAAAATATACTACTTAATTTATGAAAATTTCAGGGGGTTGCTACGTTCTCCCACTCTCGGGTATAGTAGCATGCTAAAAAAAACCGAGACTGCAAGTCATATTAGCCTTATTGACCGGGGGTGCAAGGTTGCAGGGAGTCCAGCAGCTCAGGGAGATTGGGCGTGGAGGTGCAGTCTCTATCTCTGCGGTTGCACCAAGGCGAGGTTATAAAACTACAAGATATTATAAAAAAATACACTAGACAAACTACTTTAATGATACGTAATATTCAAGTAACATTGGTTATAACAAACATGAAATGGCCACGAATAGCCGATTGGTCTAATCTATGGCCGCAATGGGTCAAAATACCCCGGGAGGGGCGGTCGTAAACAGATACGCGGTGTCCTAGACAGATATGGTAAATATGCAAAATTATGTCCCCTTTAGTATATATACTGTCAGGTTTACAGTCGTAAATAAGTGAGTAAACAGGACTTTACGGGAAATTAGTAGTTCAATAATTTAATTAGTTAATGTACTCATAAAAAAATGAATAAGACCTGGTGACCGATGTTTGTAGGCTATGAGCGGGCGAAGCCTCTCTGCCTGGTGCGGATGTCCTGGTACCTTCGCCCTGGTCTGTTGCCTGCACGTTCGCCTCTGCGCCTAGTACTTGGATTGTACTGCAGTACTTATTGGAGGCTCTTTATTTCCACGGTATGTTTTGCAATTACCAGTAATTAAGGGCAGCAACACGGGGAGTAAGAAAAGGCCTGGAAATGAACGTAGTTGAGGGAAATAAACGTTATTGCAGGTGAATGAATCCACCTCATAAAAGTTACATAAATGGCTTCACAGAATTAATGAAAAAGAATGTATTTAGATACCTTGGATATTGGACGGCCTTTCTTGCAATTCATATATGTTGTACAGTACGATTGCAAATCCAGATTGACACTGCTATCTATCAGCTATAGATACACTAATCAGTAAAATGCAACACACTTTTAATTATAATTTACATAAATCCACAAAATGCGTGAATGACTGCTATCTTTCAAGACAGAATTCCTTGTAAATCGTCAATTTTATTTCGGTGCGAAAAACTGAACATTTTTTTGCCTATACGCGCCGGCGATAAAAGAGTATTTTTAAAGGTATCTATTAAGATTATAATATATTGCCAAAATGTACTAAATTTAAAGGTATTTAATTATTTATTATAAGGAATGTTAAGCCATTTATCTATCTTTTATTATGTTTAATTTCACCCTCAACAGCTCATCTCTAGTTCATGCAAAACCGTTTTAAATATTGCCACCACAATATTACCATCGGCCCTATACCGGGCGACAAGATAAACCCGTAACAGGGTGATTCCTTGTTGAAAATAAAAGGTAGTTTGTTATATAAACGTTGGGTCACAAGTTAACCATTAGGGAGATATCGCGTTGCAAAGATGGCGGAAAAAAGTTTTTTTTGGAAACGAAAAGCGTGGGAATGGTAAAAGACACTTGTGACATATTTTTTCACTTTTTGAAAATAATTGGAAAGAGTTGAAATAAACTACCCCTTTCAGTTTTTTTAACTATACTTTCAAAAACCTTAACGTAGAAAAAAATAAATTAGGTTAAGCCGATTCATTTAGAAACTTTTTTCTCTCTTATATTTTTTTGATAAAATTAACTGTTTCGACGTTAAAAAATAAAATGTAAATTATTGCACGTCGGGAAGAGGCAGTTTTACTACACCCGTTATTAGAAAAAACTCTAGTTGGCTGCTGTCAATTTCTGGATTTTTCCATTGTTGCCTTGACAGATAGCAAATGGCTTGTACTATTTTAACATTTTGAGAGTGGTTTACGGGATAATTTGCCATTCGTTGTGTGATGTGTTTGATTGCAGAGTACGTTGGGATTCAATACTAAGTTAATACAACAAAAATGGTTATTTTCACAAATGCAGAAATGACGTGATGATCAATATACCGTGGACGTTGTATAGTAGCGAGGACAAAAACGAAAAAGGTTGTTGATTGTGAAAAGAGAATAGGGGACGCCTGAATTTTAGTTAGTTGAACATTTTTTACAAAGAAATATTTAAAGTCCAGAGATATAATCTCCAAGCGAAATCAACATTGTTCCTGTAAAATATAATATCCCAGGGCCGAAGAAAAAGGTAATTAGATGGTATAACCACTATTTCCCCTACTACTGGAAAGACACCACAGCGAGAAAACCATATAAAGGTAAAAACTATTAAAAACAATGTCCAAAAAGTTTATGAAAACGGTGTGCTGACAATTCTGAGTTGGTCGATAAGAAATCTGCCAGTTCAGTACTAATAATAAGAACATTGTTTTTATTAAGTTAACTCAGGTTGCGTAGGGTAATGTGAATTTGAAAATGAAAAATTGAAAGCTATCTATTTTTTAAAGGTCTCTATATATAAAAAAAAATTAATAATTTTGAGTATAATTAAAAAAGAAAGTAAATTAATATAACATTTTCCTTACCTTGAAATCAAAACATCACTGAACCGCCCCTGAGAAAAAGGTTTCTAATGCTAGTCCAGTATTGACTATCTTGTTTTACTTTTGTTGAATAGTGTCTGAAGGAACATAAAACAACTTAAGAACTGTTTATTATATTAAATATTAAAGTGTTATGCTTCGGACTGATGCTAGAAAATAAGGTAAGTGATAAGATATTTGATTGATTTTGAGCTATCCGAAACTAAACGTAGGGCACATAACAAACATTTTCACTAACATTTGACACTTAACAGTATTATTAATTTACTCGATACAATTATCTGCGAATATGTCTAATATGATTATACTATTATATTCTATAGCACTATCAGCTAATAAAAAAGTTTAACTGATATAGCCTATATTATTGTGTTAATTGTTATTTATTGTATAAGTGTTTTAAGTAGCATTTTATTCACCCAAGAATGCTTATATTATGTTAATATTAAGTGGATAAAAGGAAATTAAAATATGAACGCAATACAACGTTTTCTTCATAATCACATCACAATCATATATGTGGAATTTAATAATAGTTGCTTCATTCCGGAATATCACAAATCCAGAAGCATACACTGGCCATTGCATGAGGCGCACTTCAACAACTTTATTGGCCAATAAAGGTGCTGACCTTACAATCATTAAACGGCATGGTGGATGGAGCTCTTCTCTATAGCAGAAAGTTATTTTGAGGAGTCCATATCAAACAACTTGATATTGCAAGGAAAATATAGATGTTCCTTACAAGAAGTGACATCCGTAACTTGCAAATTCTTCACAAACTTCGGCAGATGTTATGCGTTCCGAAAATGATGGCGACAATGCTACAAAGATTGCTATGAACGGAAAGAAAGTTAAATGTAATAAAACGAAATGTGTATTACTATAAATGCAAATGTTAGTAATTAAAAAAATTTAATTTGATTTATTATAGTTTTATTATTTTTTCATTATTCTACTAAAGAAATAAAGTTACCTTATTCCACTGGTGGATAAAGTATCACTTTAGACGGTTCACATGTGCGGATAAAAGTCCGATTATAAGGTGATTGTGGATAAAACTATTTTATTTCTGCTACTGTTTGTTGTTGAAAATGGCTGGGAAATTCAGCGAACAAGTTGACATACTACATGTGCTAGGTTGCAGTGAAGAAAACTGTAGAAGAAGTGTGGAAGAGTATCGTAGGAGATTTTCAAATCGAGTGATTCCCCATAGAGAAACATTTTCTAATATTGAAAGACGAGCTCGAGAGAGAAAAGGGTTTCAATAATATCCGAGAACATTCTAGTGTAATAAGAGTAAAGCATGAAGAAAATATTTTGCAAACAGTTGAAAATGAACCACAAATAAGTACTAAACGTTTATCTCGGGAAACTGGATTATCAAGGAACACCCCTATGCAATAACTCCAACACATTTTCAACGCAATTGATCGTTATTTGATTGGACCAGTTATTTTTCCAAATCGATTAAATGGCGAAAGTTATTTGGAATTTGCAAAATCCTCTCCCTGATTTAATCGAAGATTTAGCGTTGCAACTTAGACCACCTCATTTTAGTGCAACTACGAGTATAAGAGACTTTTTGAAGATTCCAAATAAATGGTTAGGTCGAGGAAATAATAGTCCTCAAGATTGACCACCACGATCATCAGACCTCAACAAATGTGATTATTTTCTTTGTGGAACATTGAAGGATTTTGTTTATTCCTCGCCAATTGAATCCTGAAAAGATTTGTGGAATCGTATTGCGAATAAATGTAGCGTTGTAAGAAACGATAATCATTTATTAGATTGTAAATTTCAATTCTCGGCGAAGAATAAATATGTATTGTGATTGACTGAAACAATTTTGCTTGATGTCAATACCACTAAAAATAGCAAAAAAAATACGTTTATTTTCAAAATGATATCAATAAACCGTATTTTAAAGAAACCTAATTATGAGAAAATAATGTACCAGCCTCGAACACAGACCTTTTTTGCACTCGCGAGATTTGTATGAAAACTTATATTAACCTATGTGGACAGTGCACAGGGCCTCAATTTTGTTTCTACTTTAACTATGCAGGTCTAGTCCAAAGAATTAAGCGGAACTATTTTTGCTCTTTGCTCATTTCAGAGAACAGCTCTCTAAAAATTTGCCCTTTGATAGTTTCCGCACCCCAGTCCCTCCCTTTCAATTACTGGGATTCGCTGCAAATGAACAGAAGCAGTAATTATGCAGCTTCGAATCGTAACAGGAATATAAGATTCCAGCCAGCCCCACTCGTTTCCTCTCCACCTGCAATTTGCATTTCTCAGGCGAACCGTGCCGATAATACTTAATCCAATCCGGCACTTTCATAACTGATTAATTAAAAATGAGGGCAATCGATGTTTGCATACAGAAGATGACTCGAAGCGGCTGAAATTCAGGTCAGAAAGGCGGCAGATGTGCGAGTTCCGAATAGTAATAAGCCAATTGGAATAATGGAGATGGAGGCCCTGTCCATAAGTTGAATATGAGGGAGATTTATACCAAACACGCACATACAAATGCTTTGCCGCTCCATCAAATCACCATAGGTTGTAACGTATGCCCTGTCATTTGTTTTGAAGCTTTTATCATTTTATGGTAAGATCGACCCTTCAAATTCCGGTGTTTTATGGGTTCGATAAGCATCCTTTATGGAATTGAGATATTGTAAGCCAACGGTTGCCGCCGTGCTGTCAGAGAACAGATAAAAAAATTCAACTATGCTGGAAGCTACTGACCGGCATCAGCATGTCAGTTAAAAATTATTTTAATATCCTATATTTTACATTTTTCTCTAACATGCTTCTACTTGTAATTTAACAATTAACGCCTTTAAAAATAATGTCAATTTTAATTATGATTGACGATAGATCAAGATAGGTAATAAAATAAAAAGTACTAGTACTAGTCTACTATGACTACAACAAAAAATTGTCATTTATAGTACAAGTGGGATATAGGCATTATTATACATGAGTGAGACATTCACGAATATAATAATAAATTTTATCTAGAACTGCAAAACATTTTATCTACAACTACCCTAAATTGAGAAAAATTCAAAATCAAATCCAGTTTGTAAATTTTGATTCAAATTCAAGAAGCAAAGGCATTGTTATGGTAACCTATCAAACTTCCTGTCAGACTTGTTATAACAAAAATTGAGTTTTTGTTTTTACATTTTCTTGTGAAAATAGTGGTGTTGATTAAAATAATTAATGATTCAGAAACAGAAAACTTGCCTCTTGAACCTGAAAAAGTTGCTGCCACTGCAGTAGCTTTACTTTTACTAGATAAATAGAGAACCAAGTGCGAACAATTTTATAAACCATTCACTGATTGGTGTGCATCTAAGAATATAAAATATGAAGCAAAAAAAAAGATATTATTAGCATTTTTTTAAGAATTATACAAGAAGTACAAATTGTCTAGTCTTTGAACGTTCTATTCTATGCTGCGATCTACAATCTGCATGCGGCAAAATGTTGACATCAGTAAATTCAACAATTTAATTGCTTTCCTGAAAAAGCAATCAGTGAGATACAAACCAAAAAAGTCAAGAATATTAACGAAATAGGATGTTTCAAAATTTTTATAAGATGTCGATGGCACTGTTTTCGACGATCATCTACTTCACATTTTGCTAACACAGAAGCAGACCTTCTAACTATAAAACAGCATGGTGGTTGGAAGTGCAACACCGTGATTGATACGTCTCTTTAAAAAATCGCCACAAAAGTTTTTGGAGGAGAGATTACCGTCATTGAAGCTACTTCAAGTGCTTACAAAGAAAATGTATGCATTGTTAATACAAATACAGACCAGATGCATTCATCTGGTATTAATCTTACGAATTGCTAAAGTTGTGTTGTTAATATTTATAACAATTAATTCAATTTTAGTTATATTATCTATTAATTGTCAAATTGATAAACCTGTTGGTTCTTAATAAAAGTAATCATTAAGCAATGATCTGTTTTTAATATTTCACTAGTGGGATAATATGTCACATTACTCCACTAGTGGTGTAATGACCTTCATTATTCAACTGAAACAACTGATTAACAGTGTTATGTTTATGATGTGATGACAACACATCAGTTGTTAGTATTGTATCACAAATGTAGTAAACATATATTTAAATGATCAGTATAACACGTCACCATAAGCTGATCAGCGTATCCATTCATATCAAGTGAAGTGTTAACACCTATTAACACATCAAGTAAAGTCCTAAGTATAAGCAATACATATTTTAAAAGCACCAGTATAACACAGAATTATCGTATCAGGTTTCTCGCTGTGTTGTATTGCCACGTGATGTGTTAACACGTCACATCTTTCTAATATGTTTCAGATTTATTTCACATTTCTGTTTTTGCATGTGGTACATAGAAATGTATGTTATTGATGGATTTTCTCTACAGTAAAGTGTCCGTTTTGTTCCAGTCGCTCAACAAATTCGTGTGGCGATAACTTGGCAATTCTTTCAAAAAGGCCTGCAACACGGAAACGATGACGTGTTTCCGTTGCCCTGAATGATGCTTGGGAAATCCATTTGCTCTTTCATAGATCGAATGTCCCTATAAACCATTAAGGTTCGTGGATGGACAAGTGCGAGAAACCATTAGTTTTAACTTACTCGAACACATTTAGATTGTCGGAGCTTTAGGTGATATTGGAGACCTAATTGAAATTGATAGTGGTAATTACACAATAATGGTGTTTGTCAATGTATGAGAAGTATACTGGACTTAGTTTTGCAACTATGTTTCACAGTTTCCCTTGTGGCTAAAGTTTGATTAATATTGGATAAATATCATAAAATATTACGGCAAATGAGAGTTACTTTTCTGTGTAGATATATTCTATTTGGTAAGAATGTCGATATAAACTTACAAGATATACAGGGTGTCTTGCAAGTCGTTACAATTATTTTAGGAAGTGATAGAAGACGTAGAGAGATGTAAAATTCAAAATGGTTTCGTTATTTACTTAGAACTTCATAAACATGGTATTTCCACTTTGTAAAGCGAAGAGTTAAATTTAAACGTGGATTTTAATTAAACCTTTTTGTGTAGGTTTATTTAGATATTTTTTTACTGTTTAAGAAAGGTATTTTAAGCTAATATATATCAAATCTCCCACAATTCCTATCAATGAAGTCATATGCATGCTCTCTGATACCAAACATCTAGGTATGCTAATGAACACCCACAGACAAAACTCTATTCAATAATTATCTAAAGAATTTATTTTATTTACTAACCTGATATACTCTATATATGGAGTGGGAACTCGAAATTCAACCACAATAGATGAGATCTGATCTATTTCTGCATTTTTGGATTGCTTCATCAGGTGGCCTCCTTTAATTTGAGTCAAATATCTAACTATAAAAATTATTATACCAATAAATTATAATTATTTGAAAATAAATGTCAACATGAAATTAAATATTGTCGACAGCGTCAAACTGATTAACTGTCAAGTATCATAACGACCTACTAAAATAAATAAAAATGTACCTTTTATGTATAGTTTTTCATATATTTTCAGGTATTAACAATATTATTGATGTTATTTCTGGGTCTGGTGATAGGTCAATTTCAGGTAGAAAAATTGACCTATCACCAGACCCAGAAATAACATCAATAATTTATTAAAGGTCACTAGATACAACATAAAAAATAACAATATTGTGTGAAACTAACTACTCAGTGGACAAAAGCCCCAACCTGCGTTGAATTACACCCACAATATCTACCCATATATTCCTTATTATTAGCTTTTGTAACATTTTTTTTACTGTTTAAGAAATGTATTTTAAGCTAATATGTATCAAATCTCCTACAATTCCTATCAATGAAGTCATATGCATGCTCTCTGATACCAAACATCTAGGTATGCTAATGAACACCCACAGACAAAACTCTATTCAATAATTATCTAAAAAATGTATTCTATTTACTAACCTCATATACTCTATATATGGAGTGGGAACTCGAAATTCAACCACAATAGATGAGATCTGATCTATTTCTGCATTTTTTGGATTGCTTCATCAGTTGGCCTCCTTTAATGGGTAGATATTGTGGGTGTAATTCAACGCAGGTTGGGGCTTTTGTCCACTGAGTAGTTAGTTTCACACAATATTGTTAATACCTGAAAATATATGAAAAAAATTATTTAGATATTATTAAAAACTTACCTAAGCAATGCTCTTTCAGTTCGTAGGAAAAGTTGCTTGATCTTAACACGTTTAAGTATGCAGGGAGCGCATTTGCCAAAACAGAGGACATAAAAATGGTTTAAGAAATGAAGACATCTGCTAACAAGAACGCAACCTTTAGAAAATATTGAAGTTATTAAAATACTGGAGAATTTAGAAAGCTAAATATTTATTTCAATTGTTCAAATTTAAAGTTACGGCGTAAAAAGGAAGAGCTATTAAATAGCTTGGCAAGCTATGAGATAACAATTGTCCTTAGTTTACGTAGCAACCGTAAATGTAGATCAACTGTCCAACTATACGTTCGAATCTCAGTTAAAGTGTAAAGTACAGTGCAAATATCTTCATTTTTTAAACGATTTTTATTACATACTGAATGGCTGTCCTGTTTTGGCGAATGCGTTCCCTGCATATTTAAACGTGTTAAGATTAATTTCTCTAATTTTTAAAATGTCTATCAAGAAAAGAACTGAAAGATCATTGCTTAGGTAACTTTTCAATAATATCTGAATAAACCTACACACAAAGGTTTAAATAAAATCCTCGTTTAAATTTGACTCTTCGTCTTGACAAAGTAGAAAAACCATGTATTATGAAGTTTTAGGTAAGTAACGAAGCCACTTTGGATTTTATTGGCGCAATAATTTAAATAATCCATTCATTCCTAATAAAAAAGTATAGAAATATTTGTTATAAAAAGGTTTGTTTTTCTTCTACACTTCAATAATTGTAGAAAATCACGGTTAAATTAAAAATTAATTATCACAAATATTGAAATCACGTATTCTACCTCCTAAAATTATTGTAACGACTTGTTTAACCGTTTACATATTATATATAATACTGCAATATTTTTCTAGAAGCCAATACAGAACATACACTTGTCTAATAATATGAGACACTGAACTAGCTGTTATCAAATGCGTTGTAATTATTTCTAGCACACGAAATCGTCATTAGTAGCAGGACTTCATGCAACGTAAACTTTATAAATATCACATGTTCGATAAACTGCGGGTCATAAGCCTAGGACATGTAGGAAAAATTGTTATTTAATTTATTCTATAGCAGTACTTACATGTATGAAAAAGATCTTATCGCTAACTAGGAATGAAATATGAACAGTGATAAAAATACTCGGTTAATTCTTAAAGCAAAATAAATACATTAACATGTGAAAAAATATTCACATTAACGCGATATTTTATGCTAGCAACGAGGTATCCACAGCGAATATATTTCTATTAAAAATTAAGTAATAGTTTTGTTAGTAACGAAATATACAAATTTTCAGTGAAGTATTTCAGCAAGATGGTTTGTTGGAAATTGTTGCATCTCAATATTTTACAGGATACTATTTTGGAAGGAGTAAAATAATTTTACCCATTTTCTGTGAGGACTTCCTTGAACCAAAAATGAAGTAAGTTTCGTGTATTTTACCCGCCTTTTTTGCTGTGTACAGGGTGTCTCAAACCCGATAGAATGGGTCTACTGTAAGGATACAAACAATTTATATACAATTTGATCCACGTAGTGTCAAATGGGATGAGGTAAGCTCCATTTTCAATAGAAAGTATTATCTTATCTAACATACCCAATTTTTTTCCTGTTAAAAGGCTCTCTTTTTTCTAATAACCTCTTATTAGAGAAATTTTTCTGTATTCCTTTTTAAAAGTTATAAGCAATATCATTCTAAAGAGTCTTAAGAAATACTACTAAAAAATCGCAGCGGTGGAAGGATCAAGAGCTGTAAAGTTATGTCGAGAAAAGTATCCAGAGCGCTTCATTCCTGATCATAGAATATTTACAAATTGGTGACGACCTTGCGATGAAATGAAGATGCATTTTCTGTTCGGAAGAATTAAATTATCGACCGAAGGGTAAGAAACAATTTTAATGCAGCTAGACTGTTACAGTATTTCGCACAAAATCCACGAAATTCTATACGGCATTGAATTTGGATAAATCAATGAATTTTAAAGACCAATGGTATCATGACTGCAAAATTCTCAAGTTGGAGTATTTGCTTGAGCGTCACACTGAAAACATACTTAATTTTATAGCTCAAATTGTATTAAATGTAGAAACTGTTGATCTGAACTGGCACGTTCTTTGGACGAACGAAAGTCGGTTTGTCAGTAATGGTTTGCCAAACAGGTGCAAAGAACACTACTGGTCCATTGAAAATCCCCACATTGTAAATCCAGTCCAAAACCAAGGCCATTTGACTTGAGTAAATGTATGGCGCGGCATCATCGGTATGCATTTAACTGGGCCTTATTTTTATGAACTTACATTGAACAGCGTGAGTTACCTAAATTTTCTATGAGACGCACTTTTGGAGAATGTGGCTTTGCAGCTAAGGAGAAACCTATGGTGTCAGCACGACGGGGCTCCATCCCTCAAGACCAGGATTGTGCAGCAAAATTTAGATAACCCTTTCCCAGAAAAATTGATTGGGATTAATGGACCTCAGTGGCCCCTCTATTTTTGTTATGGGGGATTTTAAAAAATAAGGTTTACAAAACACCTTCGCGAGATATTAATTATTCTATATTATATCTAACTACGGCACTGGATTTAGAATCCCTTAAAACGGTTTTATGCCAAGTTTCATAAATAAATATTTAATATTGAGAGATTTATAAGATTTTTAATGCAGGCTTCATTTTATTAAATACTTTTATAGTAATTTTCTAAAAATACAAGTTGGCTATGAAAAATGATTTTAAAAAGTGAGTTATTAGTTTTACACTTTTAATTAATCAAATTAAATGTAAAGATTTATAATTAACGGTTAACAATAATTAGGTAATTTAATAAATAACAAAGGGAAATGACTGCATTACACTGAAACTACTGTACAAAAATACGATAAGTTTAACGTCACAATAATTTTTAAATTTTTGTAGCCTTTATGAGACCACCGTTGATTTGGATGCACTTTTCGAATCGCTTGCAAATATTTTTTTGAACATTCTGTAGTTGTTGTAGGGTAATTTCGTTACAAGCTTGCCTTATTCTTGCACATAACCCGTATTTGTTGCCTGGGTGTGACTTATAAACATAAGATTTTATGACAGCCCATAAAAAGAAGTCCAACGGCGTTAAGTCCGGGGACCTCGCCATTTAATTAAGCTATTTCTCGGTGATCATTATGGACAGGACATCCATCCAACTGAAAATGAAGATTTACTCTTTCTTGTACTGGGATACTCAATGAAACAATCATTGGCCTTTTCTTTTTGAGGGAAATATGAAAAGCATACAGTTTATGCAGTTCCTATGAATTTAATTTTGGAATATATTACATGAACTTCCAGTACAGGAAAGAGTGAATATTCATTTTTAGTTAAATTTGTACTACTTTCCTAACTATTTAACATTTTATGTGATATCATAATATTCAGTGTTTATAAGTGAAGAGTTGTGTGCAATAATAATACAAGTTTGTGAAGAACAACTATAGAATGTTAAAAAAAATATTTGTAAGCGATTCGAAAAGTGCGAAATCAACGGTGGCCTCGTAGATGCTACAAAAATATAAAATTTTATTGTATTTTGACGTTAAATTTATTGTATTTTTGTATCCTAGTTTTAATGAAACGCGGTAATTTTCCGTTGTTATTTTAGTTTATTAAAATACCTAATTATTGCTAACCGTTAATTATAAGTTTTTATATTTAATGCGATTAATTAAAAGCGTAAAATTAATTAAGAAAATTTTTAATTCATTCTTCATAGCCAACTTGTATTTTTTTTAAATTACTATAAAAGTATTTAATAAAATGAAGTCTACATTAAAATTGTTATAAATCTCTCAATATTAAATATTTATTTATGAAACTTGGCATAAAACCGTTTTATGGGATGCAAAATCCAGTGCCGTAGTTAGATTTGAAATAAAAAAATCGCTAAACAGTTTTTGTAAAATTTCACCGTGAAAAAAATTCGAAGTAGGCCTTGAAAACAAAAAACAAATTTTAATATTTTGTGCCAAAATAGAGTTTTTACTGCTCCATCTTTTGGAAAAAACCCGAAATAAATCGGATAATAATTACCATTTTTACAGGCTTGTTTCCATTTGAAATGGGTCACACTGTATAAGATATAAACATAAATAAACATATGTGCACCATAAATAAAATTGAAAACAAACAACAAATTATAGTAATATATTACGACATATCCGAAATCAACTTTGTGTCAAAATCGACGCTATCTTCATTCGTTCGTGGACAGTCTGTATAAAGATATAAAGTGCATTTCAGAAATCAATTTAATTAACTGAAGTGTATAAGCACATATATTGAGAGTCTAGGGAAGGGCACTAGTTGGCAGACGGCCAGGTCATTTTTTTGTAAAACATTTAAAATTTACGTTTTCTACATACAAAGGTGCAATCGAGTTGAAATGAGTAAGGTGGTGCTGTCTTTACGGTTTCAAGCGAATTGTTTAATGTAATGACATGTAATTCCTACCCAGACGGAAAGAATGAGGACGCATCAAGTAACTTTAACCTTGCTTAGTTTATAAATATCTTGTCCAAATATACAAGGCCATATTAAGAAATAGTGGTCCCTTGATCAATATTCTAGAGTATTTTCTTAATTTTTTAATGCATTATGTGAGCTATGTGTTTCAAATAAATTTCCTCTTGTAGTGTAGTGATGGTTAGTATCAAATGGCGCAAATGCATGTGACAACAATGGACATGTGATGTTGTCAATATACAGTGAATGCCAGCAAAATACTGCAGAGGCAATATTTTGCTATGCGTCAATTTTCATAAAATAATTCTAAACATTGAACTGAACACACAGCTGTCACAACTCCATTCTTATAAATGTCATACAGTACATCACCTAATTAAAAGACTATGAAAATAGAAGACAGTTAAGAAATTTTAAATCAAACAAATATTTATTTACTTAATTAAATGTACAGTTAGTGTAATTACAATTAAAATAAGTAATTCTATCCAATCTCATTAGTAGCTGTAGTATAATTATTCCTGTAGAACTTGTACCATGGTAGGAAGCAATGCCATTCGTCGAAGTTTTGGACAAAATTTAGCCCGCGATGCTTTTCTTGTTTTGTAATGAATCTTCTAAATAATCTTTCGCTACTGTACTGGACTTCTATCCACGGTGTCTCTTAATTGTAGTAAGATTAGCACCAGAGTCTGCCAACAAACTAGCCGGAGATAGTCAGAAGCAATATCCAGTATAAAGGTGAGAATCAGGCAAATTTTGAAATTCAGCAATATTGGCAGGCATCTTACCAAATGCGTTGAATCCAACTGGAGTCGTAGCATACAATATTCTTAAAGTATTTTATGAAAATTCTTGAATGATTAGTGTTCGCTGGACAAAGGGCTATGCACTTTTTATAATAGTTCAGGATAATGTATCAGTAATACGATAGTTTATTACACATTAGCTTTTGTGTCTGGTATATGCACAATTAGTGAAGTTTTCATATCTTCCATATTACTGAATGTCAAGTTACACAGTCTTTCGCGACGACAAGCTTCAAATACACCGAAAATTACGTCAACATTCTGCTGTATTCTGTTTCATCCTGCGCGTATGCATGAAATTTGTCGATTTGATCCCTGGTTAATTCTTTCACCTTTTTCTGATATCCTTCGCTCTTTCGCTTCAAAATAAGCAACAAGCTTGTAATATTTGCTTATGTCCTGATTTTTTATGGTCATCATTGTCTTCAACATGGAGTAATTTGACCAAAGCGTTGACGATTTCCATATTTTCAACTTTTCTTTATATTATGACAAAAGCACTTGCCATTAACATTTTTCAGATCACACTAATGCTTTGATTTACTAGACAATAACTCGGTAGTGGTTTTGATTCATGTCACGAGATTTGAAAATACTCATCAACAAACGGTCAAACTTTCGTTACCTTAGTGACAATAAACTTCATGGACAATTGGATTTCAAAATGATATTTTAGAAATTCAATAACGTAAGAAATGCTTTGATTTGGTTTATATGAACATATTTTTTAAGTGCTTATGAAAAAAAAAACATATAAAGCTGCTTACAGGTCCTTTAGGCCTAGAGCTGCGTTATTCTCCTCCACTCCATTCCGTTCTTCGCCTTTCTGTTCCAATCCATTATTTTTCTCCCTTAGATCTATTGTCACTGCCTCTCTCCATCGCTTCCTCGGCCTCTCTTCTTCCCACCTTAAAAGGTTTTCTCTTGACTTCTTATAAAGGATCCAGGTTTCACTGCCATACAGCGCCATCGGTCTCAAAATTGTTTTATACATTCTAAATTTTACTCCTCTGGACAAATTTGTTGATTTCATGAAGTGGTTGACTGCTGCAGAACTTCTGTTTGCTTTTATTATTCTCCCATTAATTTCTTGCTCCTTATCACAGTCAGCTGTTATCAGCGCCCCAAATACACATATTCTTGAAATTCTTCAAACTCCATCTCTCCATGCTGTGTTCTCAATTTGAAATTGGTATCCTTTTTTTGTTCTATTCTCAAACGCTTATTTTTCTCTTGATTTATCTGCAATCCCACTTTACGTGCTTGCTCCACAAGTTTTCTCGTTACTATTTCCTACTATCTCTAGCAATAATGGCCACGTCAACAAAAATATTAAAGAATAAAGGGCGACTGTTGCCCGATATTATTGGCTGAAGACATAAGTTTCTAAATTCATCAATGAAACCGTTTATTTATGATGTCTAACACTAGGGAAAATATTTCAATTTGGCAACGCTGCACTCAGCATCAACCGTCTTCATTAACGGTCTGAAAGGAGTGTAAATAATGATTCCAAAATATATATTTTTCTCAGCGTAATATGTATTTAAAAATTGACCTTGTATAAAGTCATTGGCATACGAAACAAAATCGTTATTATATTTTTTCATGGAAAATCCTTTAATTCTATGCTACCACGTATAGCATCAGATCAATAATTAATTACGTTTTATGTTTACCAAGACATGCTTAAACCTCTAAGGCGTGTTTATGCTGTGTTTATGCTTTATTAATTTTCCTAAATAAATATGTTCACAAGCTAATTTGATAACGTAAAGCATTGATCCATGATTAAGTAAGTGATCTTCAGGCATAGCTTGGTTTTTTTCATAATAGATAGCGAGGTTCATAAACAAAAGATAAAAGGGGCCGAGGAACAAAGAATTTCATTAATCTTTATTAGTTCCACTTAATGCTTCTTCAAATTCAAGTGGGTACTCGACGGAAACATAAGAAAATTTACTTGTTGTTCCATTGTTGCATTCTTCCGTTCGAGTTCGGTTTGAGGCGATGCGAGAGACTGTATTCTTTCTATATAAATAATGGCCCATAACCGAATAGTCCCATGTGATATAACGGTATTGGAAACAATACGCCGCTGCGGATGGAATTCGCACATATGCACGTTATAGTATCGGATGTCGTCAATTTTAAGTGGATATTTCCCAGACACAATAAGTGTCATAATAATATTTTTGATGGTTCTGTTAACTTTTTACTGTACGCCATTTTGCGTTTTATTGATTCGGGACATAGATAGAGTAATACTTTCTGTAAACGTATAAAATGAATTCGTATAACATAAATAGCACCTAAAATCCATGTAGTCACCCCAGATTTTTAAGATCAAAATATGATGATTTTAATTTATATGCAAAAATTCACCGTTAGGGGGCGCCAAAGCTTTTGAAAAAATCAATAATCTTATAAAACTGAAAAAAATGTCACATGAAAACATAGTGGTCAAAGGCTTTTCTTGATGCAATATGCTTGTCACTATTTTTAATTAGAATAACAAACGATAGCTTTAAGGCCATAGAAATACTTAGATACTAATTATTTATGCTTATAAAATTTCACTAAAATGTTATCTTTGTATATACTAAAAATGCAGAATAAGCGTTTATTTCTACAAAACAGTATTGTTATACAGGATGTTCTGAAAAACATTAAGGTCAGGGCCTGATAGATTTTAGAAAAATATTACAATTTGTTCCCATAAACCATGGGCGTATCTGTTTCTGTTTTCATACAGGGCGTTGAAAATATTTTTTTAGAATCTAGTTTCTGTCCTATCTTCCACAAAATTTTACCGAATGAACTGAAATTTTGTTACGTGAGATTTCTGGGTATGATAAATACTCTGGAGTTAATAATTTTTGGCTATATCATACTGGGCACTGCAATGCAAATAAAAAACAACGATTTGGGATACTAGTTGCTTGACTTTGGTGCACCGTACATGGTTTTTCTCGAAGACGGACAAATGTTAGCACTTCTTACAAGAGCATCTTTTTTGTGTAGAATAAAATATGCCATAACAGCAAGTGACAAAAGGGGCAAAAAGCTTAACCTCAAAAATGTTATGAACTAAAATATTCCCGCAGAGTACTGCAGTGAACGCCCTGTATGATATAGCCAAAAATTAATAACTCCAGAGCATTTAGCATTCCCAGAAACCTCGCATAAAATGTCAGTTCATTCGTCAAAATTTGTGGAAAATAGGACCGAAACTAGATTTTAAGAAATTATTTTCAGCGCCCTGTAACTTGAAAACGAAGAAAGATACGCCCATGGTCCATAGGAGTAAATTGTAATATTTTTTGGAAATCCATCAGGTCCTGAATTTATGCTGGTGTTTTTCAGAACATCCTGTATAGATCTAAAGTGTAAGTTTTAAAATAATAATAAACTAGTCAATGAAGTACTAATATAATTTACTCATAACTTTTTAGTAAGGTTTAGGTAAATAAACATTAATTTTTAATTAAACCAACTATATCATATTAGTGTTATTTACTACCTCGGAGACCGAGACATTTTTTAATACAACCCATTTATTTTTATATTAGGTATCTATATTATATTTTTTACGTAACCTTTTTTCTAACGTAGCAAAGCTGTTATATTTAATTTGTTACACCCTATATGATAAACTACTAAAGGTTTCGTACCTTATAGTACTTATTTATATAAAACAATATGTACAGTTTTACACCACTGTTTGATTCTGAAGTCTTTGCGTGTGGCTAAAAATTCTGATACCATAGTAACGTCCACAGGTGGCAGAATATGCTAGTCGCTGCGTTTTGAAAACCTTCTTCCATTTTAGTTTTTTATGTTATTCCCATACAATAATTTGGTTTTAAAAAAAAATGTCGATAAGGGATGGGATTTAACCATTTTATGTCGTTTAAACAGAATTTAATTTTTTTTGTGAACCCAATTGATGCACTAAGGTACTTGTGGATACTGGATACCTCGGTTAACAAATATTCATATTTTTTGTGTATTAAGTAAATCCTGTATTTTTTACTGTTTAAGAAAGGTATTTTAAGCTAATATGTATCAAATCTCCTACAATTCCTATCAATGAAGTCATATGTATGTTCTCTGATACCAAACATCTAGGTATGCTAATGAACATCCACAGACAAAACTCTATTCAATAATTATCTAAAAAATTTAATATATTTACTAACCTCTGGAGTGGGAACTCGAAATTCAACCACAATAATTGAGATCTCACTTATTTCTGCGTTTTTTATTAGGATCGCTTCATCAGGTGGCCTCCTTTAACTTGAGTCAAATATCTAACTATAAAGATGATTATACCAATAAATTAAAATTATTTGAAATTGAATGTCAAAATGAAATATCGACAACGTCAAACTGTTCATTAGCATACCTAGATGTTTGGTATCAGAGAACATACATATGACTTCATTGATAGGAATTGTAGGAGATTTGATACATATTAGCTTAAAATACCTTTCTTAAACAGTAAAAAATGTTACAAAAGCTAATAATAAGGAATATATGGGTAGATATTGTGGGTGTAATTCAACGCAGGTTGGGGCTTTTGTTCACTGAGTAGTTAGTTTCACACAATATTGTTAATACCTGAAAATATTAGACAAAATAAATTCTGTATTTTCCAAAACTTTTATAACTTGTACCGTTTAGTCGCAAATATTTTTTTTATGCAAATGGACCCTAACATATATTGTAAAATGAGGAGAAGCACCATCGTGCATGAACCACGTTTCCCTTTTTGTAAATAGGAGTATCTACAATTCAGATACATTTCACCAAAGAAACTTTATTCTCAAATTTTTCGGATCAGTATTTTTCCAGATAATGAACAACGCCATTTCCGGCGGAGCACCTTGTATATACTGTAAAATAAATTCTACATTGGGTGTACTCGAGAATACTGAAATTTTCCCCAAAATAAACTCAATTTCGGCTTGCGAACTTCGTCTAAACCAAACACAGAAATCGAAACTAGTGAACAGCGTGTGTACTAATTCGCGCTAATTAGAAATCAGTAAAAGACGGGACAATGAAGTTAGTATATTTACTTTTAACGGAGGAAGAGATACGAAATCCAACGTTGGGTGCCTGTCATGCGGGGCTTGTTAGTCGAGTGTAAAGCTTCTTCTCCCTGTTCTTGTAATCTCCCCGTCGACAAAATTTACCAATTAATGCACTACACACATCCCGGAATGCTAAGTTCCTCTTTAGACTTCATATTTAGTGTTCAAAATGTCGTTTTATGTTCTTAATATACAGTTTATATAACTTTGTTTCACTCAGCGTCACTAATTATTACAAGCATCTGAGATATACATTGCTACGTACAGTGTCATACTTACAGTATAAAAAATTGTTTTACAGCTTCTATTATTTCAGGAATTGACAATGGGGAAATTGATTGAAATTTATATTGGTTAGAAATGCATTACAGCAATTTCTCCATTATTCCAGTTTGACGACGACTTTTCAAAACGTCTTAAAACCAACGTATGAAGAATTTAATTTAGAAAATTATGTATCTTTTAAATTTCTTATTTTACAATTTATTTTAAATGTGTTGTACGCTTGTGTGCAATCAAAATTATTAATAAACTTATATCTCGGAGAAAAATGTTCTTTATTGGATGTGACGTACAATACCCTCATTCCTTTCATTATAAGCACTGTCCAAGGATTCATTTTTCTCACACAATATAGCAAGATTTTTAATAAAAATCGTCCTAAAGTCCGATGGCTATTTTTCCTCCAGCTAGTCTCTGTTAAATTTAATATTAAATTAAATCATCTTGGATATACTTGATATAGTCCGCCATATTCCCTTTATCGAGTTCTCTTTCTAATCTTAATTAGTAAAAGCGCCTGTATTAATTTTTCATATAAAATATATATGTATGGATAATTTTATACAAGGTCGGGCGTTAAATTACATTTTATAGTAAAAATTTTCAGGCAATATATTAACGCCCGAGGACCTGACGTGCTTGTTGATATTATTGCTAGGCATCCATCACAACTGTCAATTCGACTAACAAAAATTACTTGATTTTAATTATAAAGACACTTATTTCTACAAATACATAATATGATCTATAGCAAATTTATAGCTGTTGTACGTACAGGCCGTGTATAATGTTTTGTACAAATCTCGTGCGTCATAATGCGTTTAATACTCTAAACGTGTAATAGCCCTCGGCTTAAGTATATTTAACACCTACTTAATGCCCTTGATATATAAGTAACTATTAACTGTTTATTATACTCATTAACTAGACAACTTTCTTACATACATAACTCAAAAAATAAGCAAGAAAAATAAATTTTTGATGAGTAGAATACACGATTATATTGAATGTTGTGTATATGCTACAATAAGGGGTGACTAGGTCGATGTCAGAGAGTGTACGTGTAGGGTTAATGGGGGGTAATTGAAAAATAATCATGTATAAAATATTTTTCTTAACTTTATTTATTTTAAATTTAGTACTATAAAATGGAACATTAAAGCTCATTATAATGTAATTATGAGTAAAATTGTTGATATACGTTAAAATACAATATCTATTCTATAATACAAAAATAATCGTTAAGGAAATTTACAGGAAAAGTTTTACACTTTTTATAAACTTACTGAGTGTTTATACATGAAGAGGAGATTTTTTATTAATAAGTAGCAGTGAACTTACTAAAATGACTCATTAGTACAATAACGATGAATGAATGGACATAAAATAGGTATGCAGCGGCATCGGCTAGGGTTTTAGCTGTAATATAGGCCTATGATTGACAACATCCAGTAATCACTGACAGTTCTGTTAAAGGTAACTAGTAGGTTAATCAGAAATTCGTATGATTGCGTAAAACATGAAACACATTTACATATTTTTTTGAGAATTTCTGTGATAATTTCGATATACGTACATGCGTTTGCAATAATAATGGCACTCCCTCAAAATAGTTTTTGAACCTCTGGAAGTTCTGAATAGAAATTTGACTAATGATAAAAGTTGAAATCAATAGCAAAATTCATTTTAAAGAGTGTCATTATTATTACAAACCAGGATCAACTTACCAAATTTTAGCAAAATCGCCAGTGTTTTAAATTTATAAAAAAAGATTTAAAAATTGCAACTTCAGGGTCGTATAGCGCCTAAACGAGACAACTTTGAAAGAAGGTAAGTTTAGCTAAATCGATTTTGAGCCGCACTGTATCTGGTGGAGCGTTGTAAAGACCTTTTAGAGACACCCTCTATAACACACATGATTGTATAGACAAGCCGACCATTACTGAATCGGGGCACTGTAGGGGCATGCGTTGGAAAGTGTTTACCATAACTATATCTGTAAACATACATAGTATTGGTACTTTTTATTAATTTTACAGTACCTTACATAATTTGCTGCCAAAATTAAAAAGTGAAATAACTAATGTGAGGTTGTTAGATTATAAATAACAAGTTTGGTTTGTAACACGTTAAAATATATTAATAAAGATATAACAACTGGGAAATAATGTTCCACCAATACAGAAGTCTGGACGGATGTTCAGCGGAAGACGAGCGACAAGTAACTGCCGTGGTTCTCACCGGACCTCTCAAGGAAGGTCTAGGAGGCTGGTAATTTCTAACCATCTATTTATTTTATCATAAATGGGCTCAGGTCAGAGGGTACTTTTATGGTTTTATTGGCATTGATTTGTTTATTGCTTTAGTGCAAATGTCGTAAATTGTAATTGTAGGGATCACAGATGTAGGTCGGTGACCGGTGTCGGTGACCGCTACAACTAACAATATATTCTGTGAGTAATAAGATCATTACATGCTTTAAATTTATTTCAATTAATACTGTAAATTTTCTTGATCTTTGTAAAATTAAAATAACTGATGGAGCATATTATGTAAACACACACATATTTTAGAGTGTTCTTACATACACAAGTTCCAACTAATATGTTAACATTGTTGATGAAATCAAGGATACAGTCGATATTTTACAAAGAAAAAACGTTCGCCACTAGAAATAATATTTCTGCTTCATAGATTTGATTTCTATACAGTTCAAATCCGACACCACATTGTATTTTTGTAATATTTAAGCCAAATATAAATCTAGTAATAAAATCAATGGTTGCAGACCTTCATCTCGACAACAGTAAGTTTACTGGAAATTTCGTTAACGAGAATTAATTCCCGATTCAATTCGAGCCGGCCATTCGTTCATCCTTCAAGTCATTTCAATTTCCCACTATAACTGTGCAAAATGCATTGGATATATACGTACCACATTCCAGCTCCCCTGATTGATGTAAACACATATCAAGCAAGTTCGAGTAAAGCACAACTATTTGTCCAACGTCAGTAAATAACGTCAACTGTAGTGTTGCTATTTCTCACCAACGCACTTTCTATCTAGATAAGTTGGCTTTACGTAAAATTGAATTCCTGACAAATCTACTTACCTCACAGGCAGATATATTTCCCGGGCTAATGCTGTTAGGAAGAAAGATGTGGAATTCATGTTGAATAAAATTTTATTGGATAATTTCGAAAAATGGCTTGCTCCAGAGTGGATTAAGTAAAAAACGGAAAAGCAGATATGTGGCGGAATCAAATATTCATGCAGCACGCGCCATAGGGGCTTGGTAAGTTAAAATGTTTGTAATGCGACGTTAATAAGGTAATATGTGACTCAATGAAACCTTTCCTTATAATTAATTATAAGCAATTAGAGACATAAAAAAATAATCAAATATTTCTGTTATTTTTCCTATACCAAAAGAGGGATGACATTTTTTTAGTAGGTATTATTTATAAATAACTTATTCCAAATTATACTCCAGTGGCGTACTTATTGGGGAAGTAAAATACATTTTTTGAGAAAAAATCGTAGGCCACTTGTTTTTTAAATAATTTTAAATGTTTTTATAATGTACAATCAATTTATGGCAATAAAGTATTCGTAAAATTTACTGGTCCTTAGATAAATGGGAAATCAAATAAAAATGTATTTATAAAGTACGTCCTCTTTTCTATTAATTGCTTAAGTATAAATTTGTAAGAATAAATTCAATACCTAATATTTTTTAGATAAACCAGTGGCGTGCGATTTTTTTTCAAAAAAGATACCCTATTCCCCCAATAACTACGTCGCTGGAGTATATTTTGGAATAAGTTCCTACTAAACAAATTTCATCCCCAAAATTGATCACATAATCTCATTTACACTGTTAAAAAATTATTTTTCTTTTAATTCCTTGTTTAACTCTGAAGAAAATCCGAGTAAAAAAATAAAAACTGTTTTAATATTATCAATACGTTAGGTACAAACTAAAGAAGGTAGGTGAGCTTCCATGTCAATACCAATTATATAATAAAATTAACACGTTAATGTGTAAAGTCTACACCTTTAATGATAAAATAACATTGAAGTATGTCAAAGTGACACATACCATTGCCTGGCTTTTGTATTTTATTGTTTAAAGTGCATAAATGTTTAAGAATAAATAAAAGGATTGAACTCGATAATTCTTTAATATAATTAAAACAAAAGGTGATGATAAGAATAACTAAACTTAAAGATTGAGGCAAACATCCTCATATTATATACATATTACAATTTATTCTCTATATGACCTCCTGTCATTTCAAGACAAATATCCAATCTTCGCCTGACTCATTAGAGGCGTTTCTGATTTTTTCTTTCAAATAATTAATATCTCGCGAAGGTGTAAATCTTATTTTTTTAAATCCCCCATAAAAAAATCGAGTGGTGTTAGAACTGGTGACTTTCCGGGCCACTGTATAGGTCCATTAATTCCAATCCGTTTGTCTGGGAAAGTGTTATCTAAATATTGGTGCACAATCCTGGTCTTGTGGGGTGGAGCTCCATCATGCTGAAACCATAGGTTTCTCTTTAACTGCAAAGGCACATTCTCCAAAAGTGCAGAAAGTTCTTTTCGTAGGAAGTTTAGGTAATTCGCGCTGTTCAATGTATGTTCATAAAAATAACGCCTACCGATGATGCCGCACCATCCATTTACTCAAGCCAAATGACCTTGGTTTTGGACTGGATTTACAATGTGGGGATTTTCAATGGATCAGTGTTCGTTGAACTTGTCTGGCAAAGCATTACTGACAAACCGAGAAAAAGGTTCTGATCAACAGTTTCTACTTTTACTAGAATTTAAGTCCATTTTCGATGTGACGCTCGGGTGAATACTCTAAATTGTGAATTTAGTAGTCACCTATTGGCCTTTAAAATTTGTTGCGCGGTTGATTTATCCAAATTTAATTCCCGGCTAGCCTGTTGTATCGAATTTCGTGGATTTTGTTCGAAATACTATAACAGTCTAGCTGTATTAACATTGTTTCTTACCCTTCGGTCAATTATTTGATTCTTCCGAATAGAAAATGCATCTTCATTTTGTCGCAAGGTCGTCTCTAATTTTGTAAGGTTCTATGATTAGGAAAGAGGCGCTCTGGATACCTTTCTCGATATAACTCTACAGCTCGTCTTGAATTTTTTTGTGACACGCAATAAATCAACTTCTTCTGAATGAGAAAACATTTTGTAAGCACAAAAGTTGTACGTTTGACGTTTGGATTGAGTAATGACAAGTATTTTGTGACATTTATGCACTTAAACAAAAAACATTAAATTATTTTCCAACGACTATTTGATCCTTCCACCGCTATGTGATTTTTAGATGGTATTTCTTTTGAGAGTCTTTAGAACGATATTGGTTTTAATGGGAAGTAATACAGAAAAATAAAAGTTCGTTAGAAAAAAGAATTTTTTTTAAAAGGAACACAGTAGGCTCATACTATTGAGTTTGAGACACCCTGTAGAAAAAAGCTTTCACCTTTTTTTATATTTTATGATTTGCTTGTAACAGCCCAGTATCGACAAGTTTGTTGCATATGACACATTTAAAACTTGTCAATCCACTGTGCTCCCCATATAGCGCAAACGAATCCCGTCAACAAATCCAGGAAGTTCATCGCGAAACTCCACAAACCTACATCGTTTAATTCACAATACGCGACGACTAAATGAGGAAGGAACTGCAGTGTAGCCATACATTGTTAACTGGTTCAAATGAAATTTTCCCTGCTCTGTATAGTTGCGTTCGTGAACGAGACTGTATTAATTCGCAAAGAAAATGGAAACGACAAATTCGTGTATAGCATTTCTAAAGTCAATTGGCAACGATTGCTTAAAGTAGATTTAATAAAAATCTTTTTTGATTGGTGGTGGTTGGTACAGGGTGGGCCATTAATAATGGGTTATAGAGCGAGAGTGACATCTCTGGTATAAATATGAAGATATAGCTAAATTTGCCTTTGCCTAAAGTAAAATGTTGATGAAGAAAAAGATACAGGGTGTCAAACCATGTTTTCGTTTTCTTTATAATAACTTGATTGCCATCAAATTCGGTAGGGTTACAGTTTTTAAAAAAGAATTATAATGTATGTGTTAAATTAGGATCGACCATAAAGGGCTCGTATGCTATATATGTTTGATGATAAACTTTCTTTTTTTTGTTTACAAAACGATTCGATTCGATTAACTACAAAATCTTTATCCGGGCGTTATTTCTACGTAAAAAAGTAGATTTTTATGTATTTATTTTCTTTTATGACAATAGAACTTATTGTATATTAATAGTCAAGTTAACTTACGTTTAATAATTAAAAACTAAAATATTCATCTAAAGAATAAAAACAATTTCCTTTTAGAAAGTTGATTTGATCTGTCCTTAGAAATAGTTTAATATTTTCAAATAAATATGTTAATGAAGAAATTTTGAATACAATGCTTCACAATGGTATATCCAGTTTAGACATTCAGCTAAGTACATTCCGAGAAACTTGACAGTTTCCTCGCATTTAAATTTAGTATTACTAAGATTGATATCCAAATTGTCACATTTTCTTTGCCTACTGTGAAAACGTATTGCTTGGGTTTTCATAGGAGTCATATAGAATTGATGTTGACTAAAATAATTATCTAACAAGGCCGCGGATATACTCGCAATTGTGTTGGATTAATCCATCAGATGTGCAGAGTGCATAATGAAATGTGCAGAAGGTAGTATGTGCAAAATATCATTTATACTATATTGTACATATAAAAGAAATATAATGGGGTCCAAAACGGATCCTTGAGGAATTCCTATACTTACATATAAACATTTTGATGTGACACATTTCATTATATGCTGCTCAGAATGCTTTAAATTCACGTCCTGCTTTCTCTCTTCAAGAATTGAGGCTACCCAATTTAAAGATTTTCCTTTAATACCATAATGCGACAATTTAGACATCAATAGCTTGTAATCGACGCAGCCGAATGCCCTGCTGAAATCACAAAATATTCCCACAGGACACTCTCCCGCATCACTATAGTCTAAAATCCCACTGAGAAAGGAGTGTACAGCTTGAAATTGTCGACATACCACGAAATCCATGTTGATTTATTATTATTATTATTATATAGATTTTTTCTAGAGAATGAAGTAATCTTTCCAAAAAACAATAGTGAACAATTTTTGAAAGAACTTGATAGTTCCTACTGTTTTCTGTCTTAATAGTTTTCTACTATTACGAGTATGAAGAAAAAACGAAAAAAATAATTTCAATTTGACTCTGTATTGAGCTATATCTTCATATTTTGTCCCATTATTCACCCTTCATATATGTATACTCCGAATTGCCGAAGTTTGTAAAAACATAGTTTCTACAGTTGATAACAAATTTGTTGGATATACAGGATACTCCAAAAATGTGTGACGAACCTAACATATTTTTTAAATGGATTTCTACATTTTTTGATTCTTCGCTCAATTTGAAATATTTTCACGCAACGTATCCTATATCCAAATTAGTTTTTGAAATAACTGGAATTAGCTAAATAAAATTGCGCATTTTTGTATCTCTAGCTATCGTTGTGACTTTTATGAATTAAAAAAAAAAACATTTTTTGATTCATGTTAATTTAAAGCTTACACTGATAAACATGATTGTAAATTTACACATTCACATCATACATTAATGTAAGAAATACCAAATCTATACATTTATATTTCATGTAACATTACATGATTATTTATAATAATACATACTGGCGTTGTAAAATTACACTTCATGTGTACAAAAACACATTTCATTATGAAAAAATGCATATTCATGATCATACAGTAGTAACATTACATTCAGGTGTGTTATTTCACACTATTGACTTAGGCAATAAATAGCCAACAATCTACCGCGTAATATCGCTAATAATTTTTATCAGTGTACCTAAAAACATGAAATAAAATTTATAGTATATTCATAACATGGTGACAAATTTGGGGAAAATTTAAACCAACAACCTTATTATTTTAAATGGATCTGTATATTCTTTTAGATATTATGAAATCCAACAACTCGTGTTAACCATGTTCCACTTGTACTTTTCTATTCCAAATATTTAATTCCTATCCAGATCGTTTTCATGCTCCACCAACTGTCTTCAGAATAATCATACACCATTATGTAGTGAATATATAATCATAATATTTTCTAAATCCGATTGCCTCTATTTACTGCCGAAAGTTTTCCGTCTCATTATTTCTTAATTGAAGTGTTCCGTCTCATTAATGCTCCTAGAACAAAGTTCCCCAACGATCTAAATAAGACTATTAACTAACTCTAAGGAATTGAAATCCAGTTGAGGCAATGTCAAAGAGTCTAATCGACGACTTGGATAAGTATAATTTTTCTCTACGTTCTTGTTTATATAATAATAGGAAACTTTTTCTTCCAGCTATTTAGATAACTTATTCCTCCTCTACAATTATTTATGTTCCATTGCGTTTGTTATTTCAAATCATTACACCGATTACGCTATACATACAGGGTGTTCTTAAGTCAACGTACAGAAGTTTACAGAGATGCAGTCAAAATATGACTAAATTTAAATAAAAAACAAACTACTTTTGGTTATAGCTTCAGCATGCTTCAAGGGATCAAAATAATCTTTGGGTGATAGTTGCTTCAGAGTGAAAAAAAAAACAGGTGGCAATTGTCTTAACCAGACATCAGAGGAGGCATTGTTCAACTTATTTTGAAAATTATCGTTCTTTAACTTTTACGCCTTTAATATTTTTATCTACAATCACCCTTTATGATGTTGTCTGCATCTTTAGAAATTGCAATGTCTGGTATATCTTCTTGTTTGGAAGTAGAAGATTCTTATTGAATTGTCCTTGTTATATCCAGGTTATTTGATAAGGTTGAGGCTTCAGTGTAGCTTTCTGCTGTTGCTAAAAATCGACAGCCAAGGTGTCTCTTCATCGTTGTAATACCGCTACTTAGGTAGTTAGGTAGTTCTTTAGGGTTCCTGCCTCGGCCCTCTGCTTTTTGCCGTTCTTATAAATGATATCGTCGATTACCTACTTTACGCGAATGAAGTTTTATTCAAGAATAAATTCTCCTCAAGACGCCATTCATTTACAAACTTCCCTTGCCAGCTAACTTTCTTCCTTTAAACATAAGTAAATGTCAAATTATAACTTTCACTAGGGAAACAAATCTGTCGACTAGGTTATTGACAATATTATGCAACTAACAAGAGTTACTGAAGTGAAAGATTTGGGTGTTTTATTTGATGCTAAACTAACATTTTCAAATCATATTAACAATGTACTCGCTGATTGTTCAAAATACTCGGGCTCCATTGTCGGAAGTTCACGTTCCTTTAGTGACTCGCTTATTATATATTGTTCTTTCACCCTTCCTGAACTGGAATATTCTATACGCAACCGCCGAAATTCTAGAGAGTAATAGTCCATGTTATAAACCCGCTCACAATTTATAACAGTCCACACAAAGAATTACACACACAAACGTATATTTTTCCTATAAAATAGTGTGCCGCATATCTCTGAGAGCATACCCGGTTACACAGCTTCTGCTGCAGCAAATACGCATGCGCCAGATCGACACGTTAGATTTCTACTGGTTGTATAATTCAAGCTCTACAGCGTATTCTTAAAATCGTAAACACCCTAATTTAACAAGTGAGGAATATCGGATGATCACATGTATAAAGGGACAAGGGCGCGAGATCAAAATATGAGTGGTTGAAATATGTAGTTCATTTACAAGAATGTCCGTGAGTAGTGTATATGTATAGTGAAATTGTCAACTATAACATTTTCATGGTAGATTGTCAGAAGCTCAAAACAACCTTATTAACACCACATAATAATGAAAGTAGCAATAATATTTGTCATGTTTTACTGTTTTGCAAAATTTGTCAATAGTTGAGATTTTATCGCCATAAATAATTAACAAAAGTTGCAAAATTCGTGAATCAGTGAATTTCGCGTCCATGAGGACAAAGCTTAAGTGTATTATCTGCGGATTGCGCATCAGATATGTGTAAGTAGGTAGTCGTGGACCATTGCTGTTCAAAAGGATGACATTCTAATTTATAGAGAGGATGACACAGGGGGGATATTTAAAGTAAACTGTTAATGTGCTATTTTCACTCGACGTCAACTTATTTTTGATAACTTTGTGTGCTTTGAACCATTGTCAAGTGGCACGCCTAGGTAATCACATCCTTTGCAATCCTCACCTCTCGTACTTATCTATGTGCTGTGAATTAGTCACTCTCTATTATTTTCAACTTTGGGTAATTGATAATAGAACATAAAAACTTTAAATTTAAAATAACTATAATTTTTATTATCTAACGCCTCGAAATTGACCAAAACTGTTATATCACTATTTTTACTTAAAATAATGAATATTATGTAATACAATTGTTTTACTCTCATTTTTGTATATTTTTTATATCTGATCGTCTTCAAATTTAGTACGCCTATGAACTGTTGCTCCTCGCAATCTGTTAACAGTCTTGACTGCATTCAGAATTGCTCACACCACAAATCGGCAGTATTACTTAAATTGTAAAGCAATAACTGTTATTAAAAACTAAATTCGTTTCAAGTCATCAACGTTCCCAATTACACACCAACAAAACAGTAAAAACTTGATGTCCCGCTAACTTGATTTTTCCATTTTAAAATAGTAATATTACGTTTCCTTAACTACGGTACGAAAACTAGAAAGATGTTACTGCTGGATGTAATCCATCAACAAGATGGAAGCTTGTCTCCAGATGCCGCTGCCAGTTACCAAAAAATACAAAAAGCTCAGATGTACGTAGCATATTTCAACGTGACGTATGCGCTTTGTGACATTTAATATGCACGGGACGTTGGTGGTCGCATTTCAAGCGAATTATTCATATGATTACATTGTGTACGTTGAATTAAAACATAATACAGTTGGTCTGTTCTACATTTTCCATTTAGTAGAGTGAGTCCTGGACAGATGGTCATACACTCTAAAAAATATTTTTAAAATTGCAAAGAAATTGTAATAATAATAATAACATCTCTACCCCTAATTCTAATCCCGGGGATTAACCCAGAAGTCGAAGACTTGTACGGGAGAGGGGGCGGCATATTATTCTTAAGCAGGCCGCATTTGTGCGCAGGAACGACTTACGTTGGTAGACCCTAACCACCTTTCAGTGCAGGAATGAGGAGAAAATCTCATTAATTAGAGGGGTAGTGAAACGTCCACCGGTATCAATCTCTCACAATGACCCCAGCCAACATTCTTCCACCCTACCATATCCACAGAGAGGGTGCCAATCCTCTCCACGAATCTAGCTGATACGGTTTTAAGGATCGAACCGACAGTGGTCTAGCCAATTATACAGATTGACATAATATCAACACGGATTTTTCAAAGATAGGTCAACATCGACCAATTTATTCTGTTTACGGAGTTTATAGCTGATGCATTTGACCAGAAATCGCAGGTAGATGTCATTTATACTGATATCAGCAATGCTTTTGAAGGATTAAATCATACAGTATTACTATCTAAATTAAACAATATTGTTTTTTCTCATAACATTTTACAAATCTTACCAGGAGGATCGTCAACAACATGGATAATTTTCTGGTCAATAATTCCATCAGTTTACACCACGATCAGGGGTACCACAGGGTTCGATCTATGGACCATTGTTTTTCAACATTTTTATAAATGACATAATTACTGATATAAATGTTAAGTGTCTCTTGTATGCAGATGACATGAAAATATATAATGGAATTTACTGCTTTAACGATTGTATTGCAAAATTCTCTTAACAATTCAAATGTTGCAAATGTGAAAAAATGGAATCTTATTACTTTTGCATTTAAAAATAGTACCATAGAATATCATTATAAATTGGATAATGTTATTTTCCAGCAAATTATCCTTTACGCCTCATATTCAAAATATCAGATGGATTTAAAAAACTGGGTTTTGTAATTCGTAATATGAACGATTTTTCTTCCACTCATGTTAAAAAACTATTATATCAGTCTATTGTCAGATTAAATTTTGAATATTGTACTTTAATATGGGCCCCTTATTATAATATACATATAGATTGTTTAGAACGCATTCAAAGACGCTTCCTAAAGTTATTCCAAATATTGGCAATCCTTATGACAGTTTACTGCACAGATTTGGTATCACTAGACTGGCGGCGCATCGTGTAATTGCTCAATAAATGTTTCTGTATAAAATACTGCATAATTTAATAGATTGTACTCGTATACTAAACTTTTTAGCTTCAAGATACCTAGACCTGCCTCTAGACTTAATATGTTGTTTTTACACTACTACACCTAGAATTAATACAACAAAATATTAAAACATTCACCAGATTTGTAAAAACTATAGTAAATTGCAAAATTGCTTTGATATATTTAACAGCACTGTGGGTTCAATCAAGTTTTAAGATTTTGATGATTTTATTAATTTGATTAACATATCTATTTTTAGATACATTTAAGTGTTAATTTAATTCTTACTATTTTTTTGTTTTGTGTCTCGCACCTTGTATATTTTTGTAAGCAAAAGTAAATTAACGTAATTGTACAGATGTATACCTCTTTTAAGTGTATAGTACATGAATCCTGTTCTAAGTAAAGAATATATTTGGTCCAAGAAAGTCTCTATCTTTTAATCAATATCTTTAACCCTAACCTCACGTTTAAATCATTAAATATTTCTGTGTTTACTACTAAGAAGTACAGCAAGGTCAAAGCAGGAGTTATTTCAGATCAAAAATCATAATCATTGCTATTTTTTATATATACTTCTGTAAAAGTATCTGATTAGTAAAATTAAAATTCACTTTTACTGTAAGTTAAAGCAAAGCCATTTCCATACTTCCCGCTTTGAATTGTACAGAAATTCACATGGAAAAATCGAATTCCTCATTAAACAGAATTTATTAGTTATCATGGAACGGTTTGAATAAGAAATGTGTAATTATGACTTGGGGAATGCCCATTCTGAGGTCAATATAATATTCACAAAGGCAAATTCATATATAAAATTCCTTTGATACGACTCATCTTTTTAATTAATATCATGCAGTGGCATTGATGTTGAGGAATGGTATATCAATATTTAATTTCAATGTCTGTACAAGCAGAGAGCATCTCAATATTTTGCGGCGTGCTTCATCGATATGATGCAAATAATCGACTAAAGTTTACGAAAGTTATCATTTATTTTATCAAATGCAGCCCATTCGCCTAATATATTTTTTAATTTTAATTTCATTTTTAATTGACTGTTCTATACATATAGCATTCCGCAGCAGAATCAGAGCGCCATCTACTATGTCTTTTTAATACTGATAAATCAGCATTTACTTCAGCACGTAAAGTCGCCGAAAATCTTCCAAAAATGTGCCCATGGTGCATTTTAAATATCAAGAAACTCTGCTATTTTTAGTGGCATCTTAGAGAAGCTATTCAAACCTACAGGTTGCACTGTGCATATTTTATTTTTATAGGTTAAAAGGAATCAACTGTCAATTTTCTGTTTATAAGTCTTGGTATCTGGAATTGTGACTACCAATACTCTTCCTCTGTCTTCAATACCATCGACAGGCATAGTTACAAGTTACCCATGTACTTCTTTTGGAAACACCCTGTTTGTTCAAAAGTTAATTAGAGTTTTAAAAAATTATTTAACGATTTCATCATGTCAGGCATGTCTTTTTTCATTTGTAAATTTATTATAGGAATTGTAAGAAAGTTATTTCACTAACATCTTGTAACGTTTATACACTTCTCTGTAAATGTCGGAAAAGTGACAAATAACGAACTTTTCTCTTCTATACGCACAATTCGTAAGCTCTGTTTGATTTTACGAAACATAAATCAAACAGGTTTTCTCTCAAAATGTGATATTTCAATTGTTCGGAACTAGAACACAGAGCTTAAAGTATAAATTGTGAAACTGAAAGCTTTTTGATTACTCTTAGGTATATATCGTTCCTACTAAATCATACCCTCTCAAAGTTTAACCGTTTTAAGTTCTCATTTATATTCTTGAGAGTGAGTGTCGTAATCGAATGTTCTTGCTAATTTCCTGAGAATAAAATTATTCTATTGAAAAAAATTCTTCCATTCGAGTTAAATTCAGAAGAATATTTAATTCAGGATTCAAATATTATACACTTAAAAAAGGTATCCATCTGTACACTTACTTTATTTTACTTTTGCTCACAAAAATATACAGGGTGCTAGAAACAGAAAAAAATTAGTAAGAATTCAATTAACAACGTAAACGTATCTATAATAAATACGTTAATCAAATTAATAAAAACATCAAAATCTGGATAGTTGATTGAAGCCACAGTGCAGTTAAATATATCAAAGCAACTTTGCAATTTACTATAGTTTTCAAAAATCTGGTGAATGGCTTAGTATTTTGTTGTATTAGGTAATTCTAGGTGTAGCAGTGTAAAAACAACATTTTAAGTCTAGAGGCAGGTCTAGTATTTTATACAGAAATATTTGTTGAGCCATTACACAGCGCGCCACCAAATCAGTGCAATAAACCTTCTCATATTTGGATAAACTCCGTCCTCCTTGTAATATAAGAACAATCTGTCTGCATTATAATAAGGGGACCATATTAAAGAACAATATTCAAGTTTTGATCTGATATTAGACTGATACAATAGTTTTTTAACATGAGTGGAAGGAAAATCGTTCATATTACGAATTAGAGTCGTTTTTTAATCCATCGAAAGTCATCTTCTGAATATGAGGCCTAAAGGATAATTTATTATCAAATGTTATCTTCAGGTTACAATTTAATAAATGTAAGTGATCTGGAAACAATCATCCAATTTAAAATGATATTCTATGGCACTATTTTTAAGTGTAAAAGTAAGAACATTGCATTTTTCCACATTTAATTCCAACTTGTCAAAGGAGCACCATGTCCTTAAATCGTTAAGAGAATTTTGCAAATCAGTACATCAGTTCATGCAGTCCATTCTGTTACATATGTTCATGTCATCTGCATACAAAAGATATTTAATATTTATATCAATAACTATGTCATTTATAAAAATGTTAAAAAGCAATGGATCAAGGACCGAACCATGTGGTACCCCTGAGGGTGGTATAAACTGGTGGGACTATTGACCAGAAAATTCTTCAATATTATCCAGGTAAGAATTGTAAAATGTTAACATATGAGTAAAACCAATGTTGTTGAATAGATAGTAATACTGTATGATTTAATCTGTCGAAAGCTTTGCTGAAATCAGTATAAATGCATAAGCTATAAACTGTGTTAAACATAATAAATTGATCGATGTTCACCTGCCATTGAAAAACTCGTGTTGATATTCAGTTGATCTGTTCTTTACATATGCAAACATGGGTTCATGTTAAATAATAATAATAATAATAATAATAATAATAATAATAATAATAATAATAATAATAATAATAATAATAATAATAATAATAATAATAATAATAATAATTTATTTAATCCAGTAAGACATTAAAATGTATAGGACAAGTCAAAACAATACAAAAGCACAAAAGAAAACATAAAATAAAAATGGACAAACAACTCGTTAAATAAACATTTGTTACATTACGTCATTCATAAACTCGTTAACGCTATAATAACACTTGTATATGAGATGGCTGTATACCATACTGTAATAAACATCCATCAAGGCACATAGTGGCATAGAATTCTTTATGCGAGAGATAGCATAGCATGCTCTGCTTAAGGTCTTGGTGAGTTGGTCTATATGCAGTGACCAATTCAGTCGACTATCTAGGCAGATACCCAAAAATGTTGTACAATCTGAAGCATACAAAACAGTGTCACGAAATTGAACAGTTAAATCGGAATTATTCCTGAAGTAGATAATACAGGTTTTATCAATATTGATAATCAAGTTGTTCAACGTACACCAGTCAGCAAAGCACGAAATACTTTCCTCGCACCTTGCCGTAAGCTCCTCCCGGGTCCGCGCTGAGACCACCATAGATGTATCGTCCGCAAATAGAGTCAAGCAAGTCACATCTAGATACTGTGGCAGGTCATTAATGAAGAATCAACAACAATGGTCCCAGCACGGACCCTTGAGGAACTCCACGATCAACATCATAACAGTCAGAATTAGCATCTCCTACTCTAACAGACATAGTTCTATCAGAAAGATAGCTCACCACCCAATCCAGAAATACTCCTCTGAACCCGATCTGATATAATTTGACTTTAATAAAGCTTATATCCAGGCAGTCAAACGCACGTGACTAGTCAAAAGACACCTGCCACATGTAAATTGTCATCAAGCAGTTTATAAATGTGTTCCGTCAGGACGCAAGCTGCGGACTGCGTGGATCTGCGCTCGCGAAAACCGTGCTGGCAGTTGCTTAAGATTTTAAACTTATCAAGAAAGGCAAACACTCTGTTGAAAATCACACGTTCCATCACTTTCGATATAACACTAAGTAGGGATATGGGCCTATAATTGGCAATATCCTCAGGGTCATCTTTCTTATATGTAGGAATTACTACGGCTTTTTTTAGGGCATGCGGGAAACACCCAGTAGTAACAGATAGGTTTATCAGATAGGCGACATGGTCCCCTATAACGTGAGATACAGTTTTCAACAGCCGAGCAGAGACGCTATCCACTCCGGTACTGTTTTTATTTTTTAAAAGGGAGATAGTTGTACGCACCTCATCTCCACTCACAGGATTATAAAAGAACGTAGTGTGAAGCATTTTCGAAGATGTGCAAATCTGAGATCTAAAAAAGTAAAGCATTTGAAAAACTTTTGAATGATTATTTATAATTGTAATGGGACAGTAATTTTCAACAATGCTATTAGAACCCTTTTTATGGACTGGAATAACCTTCGACAGATTTAATATGTTAAGAAACGTGTTAATTAATGCAAATTGACAAATTAAATAAATAAAATAATGGAGGTGCAAAACACTAGCAAAATCACGCAAGAAAAAGCTGGAATTCCATCAGGTACCATGGTATATTTAAGTTTCAACTTACGTAAGCAATTTAAGACTTTACTTTCAGTGAACTCATTAATCTGAAATAATTCAATAGTGTATACCATATTATACCTTAGAAACCTAAGAATTCCAAGGTCACTTGAAGATGAACCCATTATTTTCAGAAATTTCGATTTTTAATTCAAGAAATTAATTTCAAATCATCTTCGTAGGTATAATTTTTCCAATTTCTATCAACTCTGATCTGATGATTTAGATGAATATTCAATGCTGTATGATAAATATGATCGTAGTTAAAAGTGCAAGTTATCATTAAAGTATGAGGAGACTCGGTTGGATATTCTAGGTAAAATCTACAGCTAGTATCTTTTAACTCTGTCTGTCTTTTATAACTTTTATACAGGATATTTCGAAAATAGTTGAAGAATATGGAAGGGTGGAATTTTCAACCTATTTTAGAGGGAATGTTTGATATAATAATAAGGAATATATGGGTAGATATTGTGGGTGTAATTCAACGCAGGTTGGGGCTTTTGTCCACTGAGTAGTTAGTTTCACACAATATTGTTAATACCTGAAAATATATGAAAAAAGTTCTATAAGTTGCAGCCCTTTAAAAATGAGTGATAGAATGAAATGTCTATTTTAAAACCGGTCAAATTAAAACTAGGGTTTTTTAGAAGTGTTCAAAAAATTATTGAATTTTTTGATAAATTGTGATATATGACCCTCATTTGGACCAGTTTAGCGAACTTTTTGAGTTTAATACCAACGATGTCTTGTGTTTAGGGTATCTAGAACTACATATTACCAAAGTTTTGTCTGAAGCTTGATTGAAGCTCAAATTACATGAGGTTTGGGCTGGGTCTATTCAAACATTGTCGAATATATAGATAATATAATTTCTAGAAATAAATATTATATATTTAAACCTTATATATGACACCGATCCTCCTTTAATATCTTTTGATCAATATTAACTCATCTCAGGTATATTTATAGATGTTATTTTTACCATACGCTTTGCTTTTAGTAATTTTCTTATTGAGTAGCAACCGTAGCTGCGTAAAATTGGATAATAATGTTTGGGGATGTAAATGCAAAACATCATTAAAATCTAAATTAAGAGCAGGCGGACAGGTTATACGGATTACACAAAGTTTTATTTCATGTTTATTAAAAAGCTGATAAAGTCGTGTTGTTGAAGATTCAGTGTACTTCTTTCTATTCATGTTGGACCTCATATTTACAAACAAAAAAATGACAATTTTATATTCATATTTCTGTGGAGAATAACAAAGAAGCGTTTACTATTTTTTTATTTCTTAATACACATAATAAAGTAAATTGTAGAATAAACTTAATCATATTGTATTGAGTAATTTTGAATAATAAACGTGGTACATACAGGGATATTCAGAACTTATCTAAAAAAATTTAGGAATGGTGTATCATGAAAAATATAGTCAATATCGTAAAAAAATTTTTTGTAAAATCGTTATAGTTTGCGAGAAAAAAAATATTTTAGTTCAAATAGTTTCAACCTTTACATAGCTGGGTTACTGTAGTCTCTTGCCAGACGATTTCAAATATCCAATTACTTATGGTATTAACTTTTTTGGGACGCAAATATTTACATTAGTTTTTTAAATATCAAAAATGGCTTACATCTTTAGCAACTCGCAGTCGATGGATATCGTTTTAATTTATGGTGAAAATGCCTTAGCAGAACGATTTCCCGGTAAACATGTGCCAAATGCAGCTACTTTTACAACAGTCTGTAATGAGTGAAAGTGTAGTGCAAACGCTAGCCGTGGCACGGGAAATTTTCAACCGAATCGCGGAAGACATAAAGGTTCAGGGCGTACACGGCGTATTGCAACAGTGTAGCGTGTCATACAAGAGGCTCAATTATATCCGTACCATGTACAACGTGTCCAAGCATTAATACCAAGGAATTGGACGAGGACAACCGGTATCATGGCTGCCATCTCCTGAATTTAAATCATTTGGACTTATTTTTGTGGAGATCCCAACTAGCAAAATAAATTTTATAAAGGTTGTATAAATTGCTATAAAATGAATCTTATAGGAGCTTCAAATTCATATAACGTAGTTAAATGCCTTTATACGATACCTATAGAATCGAAAAGGGCCCACTTTTATAAAACACTTTGGTAATGTAACAGTTCTATAAAAAATGTATACAACACTTTTAAAACAATTTTATACAACAACTATAAAAACGTTTTGTAGTCTGTATTTTGGTATTATTTAAAGAAACGTTATATTTTTTAGTGAAGAATATTAGAACCAAATCATTTTAAGATTGGTGTATAACGCAGATTCATAATTATTTGTACTTATATTTAAAAACGGGGTCACTCAATGGCGATCATTTGTGTAAATGGTAGATAGGTATAATAGTTACAATATTATCATGTCAACAATCAGTGTTTCAATAACGAAAATTTTATTGCGCCGCAAATTTTATTGATAAACTATATATATGTTTGTGACAAAAAAATTATGCGCTTTAGTTTAGACCACATTTGCTTTAAAATTATAAAAAATAAAGTTAAAAAATATTTTCTTTAATTTATAATATCGTTGTGTAATTATATTTAATGATCTTGTTATAAAATAGTCTTCCAAAAATAGCAAAATTATGTTTTAGATATAATTTTAATAAGGCTTACAACTAATTTTCCATAATGGCGGCAGTCGCTGATCCAACAGATGTTCATTTAAAAATGGCGACTTATAATACAATGATTTTATTCCACATATAACCATAACAAAATATTTTAGTGTAAATTAGAACTTTATACGATAAAATGTTTTTATAGTCTTAAATATATTTAACAATGTGTGTACGCGAGTAGATAATGTTTGCATCGAAAGAAGTTGCCAAGTTTTATAAAAAAATTAGAAATTTAAAATATTATGTACCTGCTACCATTATCTATAATAATATTGTTAGGTATTAGCTAAGTATTATTAGTTAATTACAATAATAGGTATTTAATTTAAAACTAACCTAATTATTGCATTACCAAATCAAAGTTACTTCTCGTACTGGTTTTTCGTATTTTTTCGCACCCATGAAGCGTTTTTAATGTGAGTTCTCGTACATGGACACCATCATTATTTATATAATAAAACCTATAAGTAAAATTGAACGTCGGCAGGTTTGACTGGAAACGTTAGTTTCAAGAATTTGTTTGTATTATTTCTTGATTAGTGCTTGGTCATACACTATACCTTAGGAGTTCAAAAATTAAGGTTAGGTTTGGAATTTTATTACGCGGGATATACAATAATTTTGTTTTCTCAAGTCACAATTTTGTTCTATAACATATTTATAAAACAAGGAAATATTTTTATAGATTAAACACAACTATAAAACTATTTTATAAATAAGCGCATTTCGAATCTAAAAAATAATTTTATTAATTTCCTTATATATCCTTAATAAAACACGCTTATACAACTATTTTATAAGATTGTAATTAAAAGTCACTTGCCTAAGTATACAACTCTTTCACAATATGTTTACAATTCTTATATACAATTTTTTTAAATGTTGTGTAACGTATTGTAATACTTTTATAAAAATGTTAAAGCACTGAAAATTATTTGTTCTATAAAACACGTTGTAAAAACTATTATAAAACAATTTTACACGATTACTTTCTTCAGGAACAAAATTATGTCAATTATTTGCTCTATAAAATCAAACTGTTCGTTAAACAACACAATTCGATAGTTATAAAATATTTCGCTTCTTTTAAAGTTCCATTTTGCTAGTTGGGATATTTAAAAATGAAGTGTATCGCACCGAAGTGAATACATACTATTGATGATTTACGCAAACGAATCATAGCTGCTACCAACAACTTACAAGTTCAGAACGAACAAGAAGCGGAAACATTTGTGTCAGTTTGTAGAAAGAGGCCAAATATATATGTAGTTAACAGAGATGTCAAACTATTTTACTAATTAAAACCATAAATTAATTCTATTAAGTAATAATTAATAACACTAGCGGCAAAAGCAGTTGAATTTGTTGTATAAATATAGGTGTTGTAAAATGTAATGTAATTTTTTTGTCCGGTCACCGATTATACGTCTTATCATGTTTTGCAGTGGACCAGTTTCCAGTGAATCGTTTTTGAACTGTTCTTGCAGTGTATATTCAAATTTTTTTTAGATAAGTCTTGAATCACCCTGTATGCATATCCTATACAACAGAAATTCGACTTAAAATTTATTTTATAACCCTTCCTAGAGATTATTATTTCTAATATTCATTGCTTTCGCTGCCTGCTTTGTTATTTCGAAAACATTAATTCTAAATGCTTTAAAACCAACAAATATTATAGGAATTTCTTTTAGCGGTATTGATCCGATTATAATGCCCAAGTTATTTGGAAAATTTAAATTTAATGCTTCATCTTCAATAACGTAACCCCATCAGATTAAATTTTAATATGATTTCTGAATAACTTATTACCTATACTTCCAACCGTTAGGAATTTGTGCAATTGCTTATGTTTTGCCTAAAACCACTTTATTAAATCGTCTTGGTAAATTTGTCCTTTTGTTTTCGTTTTCCTGTTCTATTTCACCGAATTTTGTGGTTCTAAGTTAAATCAAACAGATAATTTGATATATTTCCAAGGAAAAGGTATTGGATGAATAATGCAGTATACAAATATTTTCTACGAAACACAAAATGTACCATTATGATTGGCACGCATTATTATACACATTTACCACTGAGAGAGAAAATTTAATTAAAGTTTCAGGGTGAGGGGTAATATCAAAAATTTGAAACATGAGACCTAGTTTATCCACTCGTTCAATTCGTATCCTTCTAGGTGGACTAATAAGGGATATGTAGGGTGTTTGCTGAAAGGTCTGAGGTCAATGACCTCTGAGTTTGAGTTACTGGAATAAAGATCATTTATTTCGAATACTCATTTTTTCCGATAGGACCATTTTTGTACCATGCAGATCCCTGTTTTCCCCAATACGAATTTGGAGACAAGAAAAAACAATCCGTGATTATGTGTGTAGGTCGATGGCTAAGAAGTTTCAAGAAAATACGTACAGGAAAACGATTTATATTTTGACTGTTAGCTGTGAGCCATTTACTATCTGCACGCTTTCGATTTCCACCTTGGCAAGTTTTTGTGAATACAGGATTATATTCGATCCTGCCAGAATAGGTTACATCGTTCTTCATTTCTCTCTTAAAATAATCGATTTTACAATAGATACCTTCTCCTCCCCGCCAACCCAACTCTACAAATACTATCTGAAAAAATTTCTTCTGAAGGCCGCCTGGGGTATTCTCATCATAGCTATCTATAATAGCATTCCATTCATCTAAAGTAAGTGCTTCTGAATTTTCCTTCCTCTTTTGAGGACAACTTTGCAGGTTCCGCCTTTTTGCATTACGCGCATGCCTGGCACTTTGGAATTCGATATCTTCAACTGGATTTATTTTTCGCTTATGGATAGTGAAGTATAATTCCTGGAGATTTTTCGCTGTTGAATTCCACATCAACTTAATTGTATACTCTTTATATTCCTCGCCATTATTTCGGCTAACACGACAGTTTAAGAAGTCACACAAAATTCATAATTCTTCTGCCGACAAAAAGACATAAATTGTCTCCAGACAGACTCTTTACTCTTTCTGGTATTGTTTGGGATTGATTTACTTATAATAATAATAATACTAATAATAATATCTCTACCCCTCATTCTAATCACAGGGATTAGCCCAGAAGTCGGAGACTTGTGCGGGAGAGGGGGCGGCATATTATTATTAATCAGGCCGCATTTGCGCCCAGGAACGACTTACGTTGATAGGCCCTAACCACTATTCAGTGCGGGAATGAAGAAAACCTGGAAAACCTCATTAATTAGGGGGGTAGTCAAATATCAACCGGCATCAATCTCTCACATTGACCCCAAGCTAACATTATTCCACCCTACCATACCCACAGAGAGGGTGCCAATCCTCTCTATGAATATAGCTTATATACGGTCTACCGGCAGCTGGGCTCGAACCAACTCCGTCTAGTCACCTCGATTCAAGTACTAACGCCTTAAACCGCGCGACCACTGACCGATCCACCACTGACTTATGTGTTTACTAATTTCCGTAATGGAACATGAACCAAAACGAGACATTTTTAAATTTGATTGAATCTTACGTCAAATTTTGACATTTATACAATCGAATGAAATAGCCACTGATATTTCTTATTTACCTAAATAGTCAATCATATTGCATATCATGTGATTAAATTAATGACTTTATAGGTGGAGCCATGTGTGAATGAAATAATCGCTGTAAAAGTTGCAGGTAACTTTTATCGCTGTCAAAGTGACAATTATACTGTGACACGTGGGCTTTTTTATATATATGTATATTAAATTGTCTGCAAAAAAGCAAAGTTGTTGCAAATTTAATGACACGCAAACACTGTTTACCATCCACTCACTATCTGTTTGGTTAGCTGTAACTTTATTTACATGTATCTCCAGAAAGCAGCGAGGAGACCCGCCTAAATTCCATTATCTAACCCCGCGTGTCAACAGCGTCCGGTCGAATGACTGGCAATTGTCATGGAAATAATGCAGGGGTAATATCGAAAACGGCATAATGAGTGTTTGCAAAGCTGGAATTGTATGACCTTTGTGTAGCGCGTGAAACACATTACTCGCATTCAATAAAACTCGTCGGCATGTGGCAAGTGTCCAATCACCGGGCGATGTGCGAGGAACGAAGTTAATTTAAAAACTGTATCTACGTGATGATGCGGATAGCGTCCCGTTAAAAATGATAACGGGGAGAGACGGCCAGCCTGTCACACCGAGGGGAGTTTTGTTTCTCGCTTGTAGGGGAAACAGTTCCAGATAGTGTGGAAAATGATATATATTTGACAGTTATTTTGCAAGCAAGCCAGTGGCCTGCCGTCGTCGAAAGTAATATTGCTTTATACACGATGTCCGGGAAAATGTGGGAAATCTCTCGGGTGTAGATAGAACATGAAAAAATAGGATGACTAGTGAGGACCTCTTAAAATAGTGTCCTTGAAACATATTTAGCTTTTTTAGTTTACTAGGAGCGGGCTAAGATTTACAACTTAATGCCTACATTTTTAACACCCTGTATGATAAAGGTTTTAAAATAATGTATCTGGCTAGCTTCAACCTTAGACTTAAAAAAGGTACTGTTGTTTATTGTCGATAAATGAACCGTTTACGAGAAAATTATCAATACACGAATTCATGATTTATTTTTAATATAAAGGGCCACATTTAATAATAAATAAAATAATTGCTATTGTAATGGAAACTATAGCGAAATAATTTTATTAATGATAAATTCTTTCAGCTTTCTACAACTAACTCTTAATATGACCCCTGTTTTTACTTCTTTAAATTGAAAATATTTTTGATTTCAGAAGGAGCAATTATTCCAGATATTTATACATATATGTACCTACGTATTGTATGCGTTTGAAGCTATGAATGGCGTAACACGCTCCTTTACAAAAAGTAACGCAAATTTTTGCACCGACTAATTAACTTTCCAAAAAAGTTTTATCATACCAACGTGTATCGGGCAAACGTAATTTGTTATTCAACATTGTAACGTAACTTTCTGAAAATTGTTTTGCGCTGTATGACATGACGTGACAGGTTTATTCAATACATTTTTTATGCTCATCTGCTAGAGAGACATAACATAATTTACATCGATATATTTGATCGGACACCAGTGTTTTGAGTGACCAATAATTTTTTTACTCTCTCCCACAAAAGCCCTTATTTTATATAAATTAATACACTGCCGAATGTCTGTAGCCGACAAAAGGTTTCCCTAAATAACCTAAACCGACGCTAGTGTACTCAAATGTCAAATATACTTCACTAGATCAGAGTTACGTGCAAGAAAGATAGGCTATACATACTGTGCGTTTGGGTTTTCGTGTTAACACCTCCTTAAATCAAAGTGGGCTGGTGGAATTAAACATTATTTTTGGCGTAGGGTTCTACAAGGTCATCATTTGACAACTATTGGTTTGTTATGGCCATAAACACCTGGCTTGCTACGGTTTTTTTACATGGTTCCATTTTAAAAAAAAGCATGTTAGGGATTTTTTTTCGAAAAAAAAACTATTATTATTCAACGTCTACGTATTTCAGATAATATATAAAGGTCAACTTTAGAAAATACACATATTTTAGCCTCCATTTTTGTCTAAACTAATGTAGGTAACATAACCTTCAACAATATATTACTAATACAGTGATTTCCGGATGGATTTTGAATGGTAACTTTATATATAGCATTTCCAACGTTACTGCTACCTCATTTGAAAATTTTAAATTCTCAATAAAGCAAAGGCTAAGCAGTACTTCTACGTCTCTGAGACAATATTACATGCAACGACATGTATCTGTATTTCTCAAAACTGGTGTTTTTTAAAAAATGAAGGACTTAAACCGAGGGCTATTACACGCTTAGGGTATTAGACGTATTATGACGCACAAGATTTGTATAAAACTTTATACAAGGCCGGTATTTAGAACACATTATAAATTTGCTAGCCACCATATTATGTATTTGTAGAAATAAGTCTCTATAACTAAAATTAAGTAATTTTTGTTGGTGTTGAATTGACAGTTGTAACGGATGCCAAGCAATAATATCAACAAATGCGGTTTTTATGTACGTCAGATTTAGTACGTGAAAAACTTCTAGCAAAGATACATAATTGGTAAAATATGGACTGCAATAGTGATAGTAGTACAGAAGACATGCCAAGTACGCCTCCTGAAATTTTTAAAGCGGCGGAGAAAGCAAAAGGAAGCCAGTTGCCAGGAAAATCAATAAAACTATACAACAAAACTTAACGACTTTGTTAAATATTTTCCTCTAAAAACGCTAAATACTACACTGAAATTGTGCTCCTAGCATCATATTTTATGGAAAAATGTGAGAACTAGTCGTCTTCTTTGTTGTTGTATTATTCCATGTTAAAGGCACAGATACTTTTATATCATAACATCGACCATCAATGAAGAATAATGATTACAAACCAAAGAAGTCAAGAATATTGACTAGAGAGGAAATTGTCACGTTTCTGAAAGATCCTCCCGATTAAATATTTTTAATGATCAAGGTAAGTTGTCACCTTCAAATGTAAAATAAAATGTACCTACATTATTTTTTTAATTAGGTATCACTAATTTTTGAGCAAATACGTTGGGTCAGATTCCTTACAGTATAGCAAACTAACTTAAGGCGGGGATTTTGTAGAATAGAAATTGCACAGCCTGAGTGAGCCAAACAGCGAATTAATGAGGTCTATGAGACAGTATACAAACCGTATAGGCTCGAACCACACGGTTCACTGAAGTTAATCGTGCATTTTGACGTACATAAAAATGGAAGCCGTGATATATGTTATGATTTTATTCGAGGACACAAAATGTAAAATTAGCAATAAATATTAATCTGAAAGTGAAACACAAGTTGTCACATATGTCCTGGCTAATGAGTGAAGTAATTTGGTGGCTGTGGCTGTGATAATTTTGCCGTAATTGCGACATATTGGCGTAGTAACTGTGTGGCTAACATTGAGGTATTTTAACATTTATTTTAATTATTTTTGTGATTTTATTAGCAATGAAAATTATCTCACGCACTAGCGGGAACCTTTGTGAATACGTTGATATATAATAATAACCAATTATTTCAATTTTCTTGGAGTTCTGTATATATATACCAGACATTTATTTCAGCGTTCTTTGGCTACTTTATCCAACCGACGCTGGAGCAGGTATAACTAACATTAAGCGCCATGGTGGTTGGAAATCAAGCACTGCTGCTGAAGGTTATATTGAAAGTTCAGTGTCCAACTAAATGGAAATAGCAACAAAAATATTAGCACTATGAACTAGTAGGTGCTCTGGATCTTCCGTACAACTTTCCAAAAATACTAGTTTTACTGAAGTTACAAAAAATAGTCCTGCAGAACAAATAGCAAATGGACAGGACAAATTACGTCCTAATATTTTTAAAAGTAATTTCGTTAATTGTATTGTAAACAGAAATGTAATTTATAATTATATTAGTATGATTAAATTCTAATTTATTGTTTGTATGTTTTTCTTCTTTCTTCATAAAATATGGTACACAAAATGACACTTTCCTTCAGTAAAAATATAGTACCTAAACACCATTAGTTAAAGGAGGGTAAATTAGTGCATTACAGTAAATAATTACTATCATTTTAGTCAATGTAGGATCAACTCAAGTAAATGCTTTTCCGGTAACATAAAAACGGTACAGTCAATAGAAAGATTTTTCTTTTGGAAAGTAAGAGTTGATGTGCTCTTACTGCCAATTGATTTTAATTAGCGGCTTTACTTGGTTCTTCTGGCGGACCAAAATAAACTGTAAGAATGAGTTATCCCCCACTATAAATAAGACAGCTAATACCAGCGGATACAATGGGAATGGGAAAGAAAAAATAACTGCCTAATCCGGCAGTTTAGCTAATCTAACAAATTAGGAGCAATTAATGAGAAAACCGCCAAAAGAATTTACGAGGACACACAACCCGTCAAGACGTTCGCAGTGGAACACGGAGATAGGCCACGGAAATTAGGACGAAAGCGGAAAAGGAAACCGATACGTCTACTGATATATTTAAAGGCATTTAATTCCAATTGTTATATATGCTCTTTCTTGTACGACAAATCACACAAGACTTAAAGAAATAAAATTCGCTTCTATATTATTTACAGAAAAAGTGGGATATAGGTATTATTACTATACAGGGTGTTTCTAAATAAGTATCGCAACGGAAAACTGTAAATTCCATTGAAAAAAAGAAACATGTTTTTCCTCTTCCATTTTTCTCTCCGGGCTTTCGTTTTCGAGATACAAGGTGTCAAAACTTTAATTTTTTTAAGTTTGAACTACAGGACTGAGCTTTTATAAACACATTACCACTATTAATAGAGGCTTTTTTACACCCTTCTCGAATTTATTGGACGTGCCAGTGGTGGAGATTTTAAGGTATTGGAAGGGTTTTTCCCCCATAACTTTTACGCCACTGGAAAAATTGACATTTGATAGCAAATTCTGAAGCGCCAATGAATTTTACACAAAAATAGTTCTCTTGGTTCATTGCTCTAAAGTCAACCGTTTTCAATAAATATGACTTTCTATGAACAAAAACAAACATTTAGCTAATAACGTTTCGAAAATCTTTTGTAATTCAAAAATTATGTATCTAGTAATAATTAACAATATGATGAGACAGCGTCACATTTTGCAAGTGCAAGACCTCAAGAGAACATCCGGAGAACGACGAATCGAACCGCCGGATGGGGACATCTGAAATGCATCGTTTATGAAATCCATGTCAATAATATCGAAGAGTTGACCGTTAGGGGTGAAGCCGCAGCGGCAGAAAGAAACATGATTCAAAGATGTAATGCGTGCAGTGAAGTCCGCGAACGTCCTAATTTTGAACAGTTTTTGTAAACTGTAAAAATAGAAGAGGAAAACAATGTGTCTATTTTCAAGAGGAATTTACAGTTTTCCGTTGCGACACTTATTTAGGAACACCCTGTATACATATGAAGTTTATACGACGTGTAGTATAATCTCTTAAGTGCGGTAATTATGTAGTATCCTACATATTGTCTACAGAGTGATTCAAACGCGAGAGTATGGACCTACAGTAAAAATACAAAAAATTTAAATACAATTTGGGATACCTTTTTAAATGGGATAAAGTAAGGTCCATTTTCAATTGAAAGTATTTGAGATTTAACAGAAATTACTAATAATGTCATCAATTATATTTTTTCCGTTTAAAGCTCTAAACAATATAAAGATTCTCAAAAGAAATACCACCTAAAAATCACATTAGAGGTGGAAGGATCAAGTAGTCGCTGGAAAATAATTTAATGTTCGTTGTTTAAAGTGCATAAATGTCATTAAGAATAAATAATAGTTATTTATAGTACAAGTGGGATATAGGCATTATTATACAAGAGTGAAATATTTGCAGTGTAATTTCACGAATGTAATAAAAACTACCGTTACCCCACGTATACTATATAAACTTTTATCTAGACCTGCAAAAAATTGTATCTACAACTACCTTAAATTGACAAAAATCCAAAATCAGATCCAGTTTGTAAGTTTTGATTCAAAATCAAGAAGGAAAGGCATTGTTATGATAATCTGTCAAACTTGTTATAAACAAAATTGAGTGTTCGTTTTTACATTTTCTTGTGAAAATAGTTGTGTTGATTGAAATAATGAGTGATTCAGAAACAGAAAAACTTGCCTCTTGAAAATGAAAAAACTGCTGCAACTGCAGTAGCTTCACTTTTACCAGATAAATCGAGATCCAAGTACGAACAAGTTTATAAATAATTCACTGATTGGTGTGAGTCTAAGAATATAAAATATGAAGCAAAAGAAAAGGTATTATTAGCATTTTTTGAAGAATTATCCAAGAAGTATAAATCATTTAGTCTTTGGACGTTCTATTCTATCCTGCATCTGTATGCGGCAAAATGTTGACATCAGTAAATTTAATTTCATATTAACGAAAGAGGATGTTTCAAAATTTTTACAAGATGCCGATGACACAAAATTCTTGCCAACAAAGGTAAGAACAAGAATATATTTGCTATATGAAATTCATTAAGGCATAATTTAAAATTGCCTTAATTATTGGACTTGGTGGTGCATGTAAAGTGGACGAGTTAACTAATTTGCTGTTATAAAACGTAAAAAATGAAGGAAACATTTTTCATATCTTCATACCGGATACGAAAACCAAAGTTTCCCGAGAATTCTTTATCACTGCCGGGGGAATCGAAAATGTGAATATGGTCCAAGTAATACGAAAATACCTCGCCCTGCGTCCTAGTCATGCCGATCATGGAAGATTTTTTGTTGGTTACAGAGGTGGTAAATGCATGAAACTTCCTGTTGGTATAAATACGTTTAGTCTAATCCCAAAGAAGATTGCTTTTTATCTCAATTTATCACAGCCTCAACAACATACAGGGCACTGTTTTCGACGATCATCTACTTAACTTCTATCCAACATAGGAGCAGACCTTCTAACTATAAACCGCCATGATAGTTGGAAGTCCAACACCGCGTGTGAAGGCTACTAGATACGTCACTTGAAAACAAGGAAAAAATCTCCAAGCTGCCGTCATTGAAGCTACTTCAAGTGCTTACAAAGAAAATTTAAGCATTGTTAATACAAATACAGACCAGCTGCATTCATGTGGTATTAATCTTATGAATTGCCAAAGTTGTGTTGCTAATGTTTATAACAAGTAATTCAATTTAAGTTAAATTATCTATTAATTGACAAATTGATAAACCTGTAGGTTCTTAATAAAAATAACCATTAAGTAGTGATCTATTTTTTTAAATATTTCACATTACCTCACTAGTGGTGTAATAATCTTCATTATTCAGCTGAAACAGGTTCAAATAAATGCATAATGAGGCTTTTATAAAGCAGTTGTAGATAAAATGATTAACCTCGATAATTCTTTATTATAGTTAAAACAAAAGGTGATTATGACAATAACTAAACTTAAAAAAATGAGGCAAACGCCCTCATACTACATACATACAACAATCTATTCTCTATAATGAATTCCTGTCATTTCAAGTCACATATCCATTCTTTGCCTTACTTCTTTGCGGGCTGCGTTTAGTAACATTTCTCCGTTAAACTCATTACAAACATTTGTGATGTCTTCTTTCAAATGATTAATATCTCGCATTGGTGTTTTGTAAACCTTATTTTTTCTATAATAACAGTAAGCTCATACTATCGAGTTTGAGACACCCTGTACTTTGGTGCAATTTATCGTACAGCACTTAGATTCCCGATATTCTGTATATACCACTCGAATGAAGAAATTAAAAACGTTCAATAAACTATTTGGTTTTGCTTTGGTAACAAAGAGTTCCGTGATTTCGCACAGTATGTCCAAAACGCCTGCATTTAGCCACCCCTCCATAAAAATCCCCTACTGCAAGTATTTATTTTATTTTCCGGATTTAATTCTACATTACTTGAATACACAATAGCGGCTTAAAATTATTTCCTCTTCCTTCCGTAATCTAACCGTTCCGTACCAACCTATTTGCAAGGCCGGTCGTAACTGTTAGCAAAATGGGGTCAGCGAACACTGCCCGTGTCCGGATTTATTTACCTGGGCATACAGAGTTATTTGAACAAGCTAAGCCATGATTCTATAAATGATGCCTTTTTTCCATTCGACCCCGGATAAAGGAATAATAAAGAATATGTGGTATCCTGCGTTCCTTATGTTCTTGATTTTCGGATGTATATTAAATGTTCCATGTTTGCCCGAATTATGACTTAACGAAGGATCAATACGAATGAAAATTTAAGTAAGATGTAAAGAATGAATACTGATGTGATGATTTTTAAACTTTTGTTGCCATACATTGCTGAATATTATTCAATATTTATATGTAAATGGGCAGCTTTTAATATACTGGGTGGCAACAGAAAGTGGGAACACGCTGTAACTTATTTATGACTGCTGCTAATAAAAATTTGAATTTTGGTGGGTTTATACTAGATGGTGCCATGAATTCTTTGAGGTCATTTCGGACTTCAAGACATTTTCGGTTTGACCGGAAATGACCGTAAATTTATAGTTTTAAATGGGACACCCTGTATTTTTTGACATTTTTGGAATAAGCGGATCATTTTACGTATGGTTGGACCACTTTTATGACACATTTTCTGGATGTAAGTATTTTTTTTTTAATTTTTAAAACTAAAACTAGAAGGCCGCTACTGGCAGAAATTGTTTTCTTTTTTGACGGATTTTAAATATTCAGAAAAAAATCCTTTATTATAAAGTCAATAGGGCCCACCCCCTTTACATTTGAAAAAAAAATGAGTTTTTAAGGAAATACAATAAATCGAAATTTTTAGTGGTAGTAACTAAAAAAATTTAGAAAAATACTCAAATTTAGAATTTTTCCCATAATTACAAACACCTGTTTACCTGTTTAAAATGCAGCACGTATAAAACATCCGCTTATAGCACTTTGTTAATAAAGTTGGGATCATCCGCACTTTGATTTTGAAATCAATTGCAGGATTCATCTAAATTTAACAAGTTTTATCACATTCGAGACAGGGTGACAATATGAGACAATTGGAGACAAATCGAAAGAAACTAATGAGACGCGACTTCAGGTGAAAAGTTTGCAAGTGCTGCTGGTTGCAGCATATTGTTCTTTCCATGTATCCACTCTCCATATGTGTGTTGTGATGTCTAAATTTGCGGGAATGAATGAAAGATTTGAATAATATGCTATTATGTATGTGGCCCTGCATGGCAACGCTGTTTCATATGAACAGTCGAACGCGTCATCAGAACATTTGTTGCGTACCGGGAGCGCTTTGTTACCGATTGTTTGACGGATTTTTTGCTTATCTTTTTAAAGGTTGAGTAATATTTTTTTTCGATTTTCTGTCTATTAAGTCTTGCAAACACGTGGTTAAAATTAATGGCATTATGACTGAAACAACCTGTACTGTGTAGAAATTTTTGAACATAAAAATCTTACAACTGTGTACTCATTTCTACGACGCCGTAGAAGGGCCACGTCCACAATTTTTTTTAGATTCAGATTTTAAACTCTGAATTTAAAGTTTAATCTCTAAATTCAGAGTTAAAAGTCTTCAGACTTTAAACTCGGAATTCAGATTTGAAACTCTGAATTCAGACTTTAAACTTTGAATTCAGACTTTAAACTCTGAATGCAGACTTTAATGTCCGAATAGGGCCATCAATAGTATCTACAGTGTAGTGGGTTGCTTCTGCTTCTAGCTTTATTGAGGCCCAGCACTGAGTAATCAGTGAGTACGAAATGTAGACACTACATGCTACGCCTCGCGTAGTTATATCTTCCGTCAGTAATAACAGGACATGAACAGCCAAGATTGTTCGTCGTTGGCCTCACCTGTGACATACTGATGAGAGCTAACAAGCTCGAAACTGACATATGTATGATGGCACCATTTACGACTAACTGTGGTTGTTTGCTATATATAGTCAGGGCATTAGTCCACAGAGTAGTTATTTCTTAAAATTTCGCTTTCAGAAATATGGCAATGGTTGGGGTTTTTAATAGTAGGTACTCTCAGTATAGTGGATTGCTTTCTGCTTGTGACTGTATTCAGGCCCAGCTTTGAGTAGCCAATGACTACTAGATGTGTACACACGTACTACGTCTTGCGTACTCATGTTCTGTTAACTATTATGACAAATTGTGACAGCTAAGGTTGCCAGTTAATGGCTTCATTTGTGATATACTGATAAGAACTAACCAGTTCGAAACCAGTACATAAATAGTGGCACCGCTGACGACTAACTGCGGCTGTTTGCTATAGGCATTTCCGGTGTAATTCAAAGGCGCAACGTTATTTATACACCTAGTACTTAAATAATACTGTTCATGATAACGTTACAATCAAATTTAATCAGGAAATTGGTGTTAACACATCACGGCAATCTAGATCCAGATATAAACATAGCTCTATGGAAATTAAGTGGTCTAAATCAACCCAAACAAGTACAGTCGCACCTTAAATCGTCTCTAAAATCAAAAACAGCAAAATTATACAGGGTGTTGTAAAATTTCATAGTTGATGACAACTATCGTAAAGTTTCATTTTCCCCTGAATATTATATAAAGCTGTTCTCTAAATCTCAATAAGCTCTGAGTATTACGTTTTGTCCCATAATTTCGTTAGCAGTGTAAGTTCAGAGATTTAACTCTGAATTCAGAGTTTAAAGTCTGAATTCAGAGTTAAAAGTATGAATTCAGAGATTAAAGTCTAAACTTAAAAAAAATTGTAGACATGGCCCTTCTAGGGCTTCATACATTTCAAATGTTAGGCTTTTAGAAATTCTTATTGATTTGTGTATATAAATTGTACTCTTTTGTTTTATTTACCGAAGATGTGAAAAATTGTGCGTATTATTTATTCAGATTATTTAAAATTGACTAGCAATTTCCAAATAAAATAAAAATTGTGTAAGATTACAACAGAATTTCAAACATTTTTAAATGTTCCTTGCACTTACCTGTATTATACTGAGTCGACTTATCCGTTCGAATATCCCAAATGAGTTTTATAAAATTCAGAAACTCTTAGAAATGCCTAATATTTACGTTCTTCTACAGACGCAAACTGAAACAAAAAACGGAGCAATCGGAAACTCCATTAATTCTGTACACTCTGCTCAATGAGCAATAAATATTTTACCCGTTATTATTTACCCCCATTATTTATTTGCTTCTATTCGCTCGTTTACGTCGAACTCTGAGTAAAGTGTAGGTTTACTTCCTTCCATCAGAATTCAGCATTGTTTCTCCAGTGCAAACAAAGCTATCATATCTCCTTGCAGGAAATCCAATAACGTAAGTTTCGATTTAGGAAGCAGGGCAGAGATATTAAAGTCACGTTCAAAAACAAAAGTACTAATGGCGTTACGGAAGAACAGCGAAATATTTCGATGGAAATGCATTAGAGAAAATCACACCCGGTGGTTACAAATTAGCTAGGTTGTGGAATGTTTACAATCCCATTTTGGCTCTTTTGTGGGGTTATCAAACCGGTATTATTTTTCCCAGCTACTAAGTTGGAGCGTTATTGCACAGGGTGTTACAAAAAGTGAATCAAACAGGTGACAACAAACAGAAGTAAATTTGCAAACACGGAATTCCAGGAAACAACTACTCTGCGGGCTAATGCCCCGACCAGCATTGAATTACACCTGGAAAACCTATAGCAACAGCTAGAGTCATTCGTCAGACGCCCACCAGACATATACCGGTTTCGAGCTTATTAGCTCTCATCAGTATTCCATAGGTGAGGTATCCGACGAATAATCCTAGCTGCTTTCGTCTGTCTAACCCGACAGAAGGGACCATGAGTACGCGGTGTAGAACTAACTACATCTATCGGCCGTTCGCTACTCCATGCCGGACTGAAAATGTCCGGGCACGAAGCGTTCTACATGCAGTAGACACCATTGAAAGCTGTCGACCTTTATCGCGATCGGCGAGAAACGATATTTTGCAAACACGGAATTCCAGGAAACAACTACTCTGCGGGCTAATGCCCCGACCAGCACCTGGAAAACCTATAGCAACAGCTAGAGTCATTCGTCAGACGCCCACCAGACATATACCGGTTTCGAGCTTATTAGCTCTCATCAGTATGCCATAGGTGAGGTATCCGACGAATAATCCTAGCTGCTTTCGTCTGTCTAACCCGACAGAAGGGACCATGAGTACGCGGTGTAGAACTAACTACATCTATCGGCCGTTCGCTACTCCATGCCGGACTGAAAATGTCCGGGCACGTAATTCAATGCTGGTCGGGGCATTAGCCCGCAGAGTAGTTGTTTCCTGGAATTCCGTGTTTGCAAAATATCGTTTCTCGCCGATCGCGATAAAGGTCGACAGCTTTCAATGGTGTCTACTGCATGTAGAACGCTTCGTGCCCGGACATTTTCAGTCCGGCATGGAGTAGCGAACGGCCGATAGATGTAGTTAGTTCTACACCGCGTACTAGAAGTAAATTTGTTACGTTATTTTTTTGGAATACACGCGAATACGAAACTTTAATGTTTCAAATGGCGACCAATGTTTTTTTCACCCCTTTTAAATCGTCAGCTGTTTTTGCTTCTGTTGGCATAACATGTTATGTAAAGAGATTAAGGAGTTTAACAGGACCGTAGTCGGTTTACCAATGAACATATTCAAAGAAAATATGTCGCAGCATAGTATTATTATCAATAATAGGGTTAAGTCGAGGATAAAATACAGGATGTTTTTAAATGAAGCAGCAAAAATGAGACCACAGATTCCTTAGGTGAAAATAAATCGATTTAGCCTAACACACCAATATTCTAAGTCGCATAATAAAATAGATACAAGGTGTCAAAGTTAAAATTTGTTTAAAAATCCAAATAAGTACATAGAATTTGTAAATCGAGAAATTAAAATTTGTTTCTAATTTTGACGTCACTAGTAGAGGGCGCCACTTCTGGTACATCATGTTTCTTTAAAATAGCAAAAGTTCTTTGCTGCTTAGTATATCCATCTGACTATAGAAACAATCGATTCTTCTGTCCTATCTCCTATCTGTTATATCTGTTATATCTGAAAAGGGTATGCCTTATTGAAGTCGTTAGGAGTCACAGTTTTCGAAATAAACCTATTTGAAATATTCAATGCACCGATTGAATACTGTTATCGTTTCAAATAAAGCGCCTTTTCTACTGAAAAAGTAGCAAAATGTTACTTAAAAAAGTTGTTCAGAATGGTAGATTATGGAGACGTGCAAAATTTCAATTACTATGCTACTTTCATCATACCAAAGAGTTTCATTGCACACTAAAACAATTTCTATATCAAATGTATTAAATAAATCATTTCATGTCATCAATTCCCCATAGCTTTGTCGTTTGAATAATTCCTTAAACTCGGTTTATATGCACAGTCATTTGTGCCACTGCGATCCCTCCTCATTATATTTGTACACATTGTTACGTTACCGATAACCAAACATGGTCGGATATTAAAATATGAATGGTTATTTTTTATTTAATTTGCGATTCGACGTTGGCAAACTTTTGATGAACCGGTTTCCATATAATAAAACGCGTTTTAGAAAATGTACACAATTTATTTAAGGATTTATAACATTTCATATTATAATATACACAAATATAGAAAATATTTAGAGAATTAAGGTTTTGGCTTGAAGGTGAGACTTTAACCTAAAAAAAAACAACATAATTAGTTTAATTAGAAGAATAAGAGGTTTTTTAAACATTTTAACAGGTAGAATAGATTTGATGCAATCATTTCCAAAATACTGACAATTGTAATAACGAAATAGATACACAGTATATATTTTTGTGTAAAATTTTAAAAATATATTTGCCATAAGTGATATATTTTATCAGAGACAGTAAAATTTGTGGCCTTAAAACAGATTTTTATGATAATAATAATAATCTTTTATTTTCCACTGAGACAATATTACAATTGTATGGGAATAGTCATAAAAAGTAAGGAGCAGAAAAACACTCCAAAAAAGAACATAACACTAAACATAGAACACCAACATGGTAAAAACAAATAAAAAATCAATATTTACATTATAGAAAATTAGTCTACAAAACTGTAATATTCAGTTAATGAATAAAAATCATTTTCAACTAGGTAATTTCTCAAAATCCGTTTAAACTGTGTTTGATTGCGACATGACTTTATACCATTAGGTAGTTTATTAAATACCTTCAGTCCAATGCAATTAGGTGAGTACTTAGTTACATCTAATTTTGCAAATGATACATAGAAGTTATGCTTCTGTCGTGTGTTATAAGTGTGAATATTCTCATTCAAATTAAAATTACATGATTTATTAAAAACATAATTACATATTTCAAAAATGTATAAAGAGGTCAACGTTAATATACCATATTTCCTGAAAAACGGTCTACATGTCTCCTTTTTATTTATATTAATAATACATCGGATAATGCTTTTTTGCGCAATGAAAACTTTCTGACTATTTGTAGAAGTGGCCCAAAAACATATTCCATACCTCAATACTGACTCAACTTTTGCATAATAAATATTCAGTAATTGTCTTTTGTCAAGAACAGATCGTAAATTAATAAAAACATATCTTAATTTATTCAAGTTAGATGTGATTTTTTCACAGTGAGCCTTCCAATTTAGATTTTTATCTAAATAGAGACCCAAAAAACGTATGCAATCATCTGAATTAGTCAGTGGAGTATCATAAATTTTTAGAGATATATCATCTACTTTTTTCTGGTAAGTATGAATACGCAACAATTCAGTTTTTTCTAAATTAAAAAATAAATCGTGACGGTTAAAAAAATGAACGACATGATTTAATATATTACTGCATTTCTCTGTTAAAACGTTATCATTTTTATGTGAAATAATTATAGATATATCATCTGCGTAAGCAGTAAAATGACAATTTGACAAGACTGAATTAATTTGGTTGATATAGAGTATGAATAATATGGGGCCCAGTATGGAGCCCTGTGGTACACCCTGCTTGACACTTAAAGAATTGGATCGATAAATTATCAAATTATCACTTCGCATATCTGGGAGACAAACGAATTGCCTACGATGTTTTACAATTACTTCCTTTCTTATCATTATTTGTTACCCAATTTATTTTTTAATTTCTTGATTTTTCTTGTATCTACATTATAAAATGTGTTTATTATTTGGTAGTATTTGACTGTTTTCAAAACAACATCCTGTCTTATAATTTCAACTTACCAAAACGTAATGGTAGATGAAAAAATGTTACCATAATGCATTGCAGCAGGAAATATGTTTTGTAGATGGTGCGTCCTCCGCTTACTGAAACAAAAATATATTTATATACCTAATGCCTTCACTCAAACATTTATATTAAGGAAAATGTTTATAAAAATAAGTACAGGGTGTCCCAAAGTTCTCTCTCCGGGCATTTTTCTCGAAGAAATATTTTTAATAAATGGGTGAAAACAAGTGACAATATCTTTTAGGTATAAACCTAAGCTTTGTTTGTGTCCAATTTGTGAGGACAACAAGCGACGCCAACGGTCATGGCGCCATTTATAATATTTTTCTCAGGAACATTTATTTCTGTGGTTCATTAAAAAATACATTGCATTTTAATAATAAAAAAAACCTTTATAAAGGTTTCACCTATTTCCACTCGTTAGAAAGTTATGTCCAAACGAAGATATATGAAAAACAGATTGCAGTATTATTCACTGTATCTCTTTTTTACAAGTAGGCGCGGGTATAAGAAAGAGCTAACTTATTTTGACAGTTCTGTTGCCGTGTAAAGTTTTGTGTTTAATATTTAAAATACCTAATCTTTCATTAAAGATGCATATCGTTGCCAATATTATTAGCTATTTTGAGGAAAATCTGCTGCTCTTCGTATTTCTAAATTGACGATTCATAAAGTGTTAAAAATGATGACTATCATCGAAGGTTAAATTTTAACTCAAATGATGGTAACTGCTGAGGATGAAAACAACAACTTCCATAGTCATATCCTTTGGACCGATGAAAGTAATAGTATACCAAATCGCCGAAATATCTATTACTGAACTGATGAAAATCCGCATATATTAAATGAAGTCCAAAATCAATGGTATTTTGGAATAAGTGTTTGATGCGGCATAGCTAGACATCAATTAGTAGGTCCTCATTGTTTTGTACAAACTCTCACAGGTAAAACGTTTCTACAGTTCTTAGATAGACAACTTGCAGGTTTGTTGGATTGAATTACATTACAAATTAAAAAACATTTATGGTTGCAATTAGATGGTGCATCTAGTCATAGTTCTGTAATTGCACGAAATTATTAGAACCAGTACTTTCCAAATCGTTGGATAGTACCTAATGGTCCAATACAGTGGTCATCCAGATCGTCGAACTTAACCCCTCTGGATTATTTCCTGTGGAGGGCGCTTAAGAACTTTGTCTATAAATAGAGGTTAGATAATATCGATCAGTTGATGCAATGTATCTTTCAATGAACCACAGAAATAAATTTGTTTCAAAGAAAAAAATTATAAATGACACCGCGACGCCAAGCGTCGTCCGTTGTCAACCTCAAAAATTATACACAAACAAAGCTTAGGTTTATGACTAAAAGATACTGTCATTTGGCTTCGCCTAGTAATATATATCTTCCCGACAAATACCTGGGGAGCATGGTTTCTTCAAAATAGTAATGCCTTGTTTAAGTATTTTATTTCTTCAAGGTAAAATAAATAACTAATTGGTATAATTTTAGTAAACTTTTACTAATGCAATTTCTACTCGTCAACTTGTCAAACAAGAATAGCTCTGTTATTTGCTACATTGTACTTATTAAATTAAATTAAATTAATTCAGTTATAGTGACACAATTCAATTCAATACGTGCGTGAAATGTATCTAATGTTAAAATCTATATACGTGTACAATTTTTGACGAAAATGACGTAGAGGATATGTTAAGTGACATCTAGCTCACACCAGGCATTCAAATATCATGGCCATTTAGAAGTATATAAAACTGAAGAGTATGATATAATTAATACAGAAATATCATTGCCCATTGAAGATTTATAATACGTAACTGATCAATAAAATATAATTATCAAAGGGAACAAACGGAGACAATAGAATTATTCCCGGATACAACCAGGAATAAATTCCTTTATTAACTATGGATGGCTGTTGCGAGTAATGCCTAGAAACTTTGGCAATTCAGTGGATATTATATTGATACTTAAATATATAAACTTGAAATAGTTTATTTATCGACTAATTCAATTCAATTTTGTTTTGGTAAGTTTCCTCTAACAATATTGCACACAGTATATCTTATGCAGCAATCAAATACAGTGAGTAACTTAGTATGTATTACACAATATATTAGTCAGAATATGTATTAGGCTGGTCAGGTTCATGTTATCTGCACCAATTTTTCTAAAGCCTTGGCAGCCTAAACATTTTATTAACTTTTTATCTATACAGTCTGCCAGGGCCTCTGCAACGTCAAGTGTCCCACAAGGTTCGATTATGGGGCCATTATTATTTATTATATTTATTAATGACATTACTTAAAAGCTACAGTGCAAAACTTCTATATGCCGACGATCTAAATTTATTTATTTCTGCAAATTTCATTCAGGACTGTCATTTATTTCAGAATGATTTACTACTTTGAAACTGATGGTGTGTTCAAAATAAGTTATTCCTTAATATCCAAAAAGATCAACTGATCTATGTAGTAACTACTTTATATGTATAATGTTGATAGCACGAGATTAACTCTATTTAACAACTAAAGATTTAGGAATTACCTTTGACTCAATACTGACCTTCATATCTCATGTAAATAATATGGTAGCCAGTGCCTCAAGGAGTTTAGGTTTTATTTTATTAAACAGTTTAAAGGTACTAAAACACTAATTCTCTTCTATAATGCTTAAATAAGATCTAAACTCGAATATGCATAAGTAGTATGGAATCCGGGATGTGACACACATGACTGCAATTGAATCTGTTCAGAGACTTTTCGTCACGTTTTGGCGGTTCAAAAGCGATAGTATTTACCCTGAACAGGGTTTTTTCCAGAATGTATTACTCTCCAGATTCAATTCTACCCAACTCAACTGAAGAAGAAATTGTCATTGGGATGAGTTCTTGTATAAACCTATTCACAGTATTATTGGTTGTCTCTTACTTCTTGCTGCCCTTTTGTGTTTTAGTTAGTAACTTAGCTGCCCCTTACAATCAATCCTTATTATATTTGCCCACTGATAAAAGCAATATTCTCAAGTTTTCTCCTCTGTAGGTAATGTCTGACAATGACAAGTGAAATTGATATTTCTATTTGCGCTGTAGGTTATCTAAAAAAGTATTCTTTTAATGTTAAGTAATTATCAACACTAAATATCAAGAAATCAATTTTATTTCTTTGTCACCTAGTGTTTCTGATTAGTTTTTGTCAATTACTTACACCATTATTGGCTACTTCTACCCTGTACACAAATACGAGTTTCAGGTGACACGTGTAATATAATAATAAAAGTAATCTGATGATTCTTAAAGGTTTTAAAGACGTTTATACCAAAAGCATTCGCATGTTACAACGAAACCTTCCAATCTGTTCATAGGAGTAAACCACATGAATCGCAATTACAATTTGATGGTATCAACCACATTTATAGGACATTTCCACAAAGATACCGTCCTAAGCCCCAACTCCCCTGTTTTACTTTGAATGCAGTAACTTCGTAAATTGTTAGTGATTTGACCACTGAAGTTATGCACAAGCTTCGACCAAATATTAAGTTTGTGGGAAACTTGACTGTCGGTATTATCTTTTAATATAGCTAATGCATTAATAAATTGATATTTGAGTAACTTGTTCATAATTTTAACAAAGCGAGCACCTACCTAGATCTAGACGAAAATTGTTACTGACAGTTAGAAATAACCTGCTAAATTTGAGGAGCAGCAACATTATTTATCTAAATATTATGAATAAATATATATTTAAACAGTAATAATAGTTTTAAGGTTATTATTTTTTTTGAAAGATATATACGGGGTACAACTTTATGTGTGCCTCAGTTTTTAGGGGTAGTACGTATTTTGCAAAGATGTGGAACAAAGACAGTGAAAAGGAAAGAGAAGGGCAAGAGGAGATGATACTAAGGAAGGGGGAGTGGGAGTAGAAGAGTCTATAAAAAGGGCAATAGACATAATCATAGAAGTAAGAAGAATGATAAAAGTCCAGGGAAACACGAAATAAGGCGAATAATATACGAAATAACACGAAAGATTTAGAGAAGAGAATGTATGTCTGAAGATTGGAGAGATGCTCTGATCATACCAATTTCAAAAAGAATGACGCAACAGACTACATAAACTATAAGTGGAAAAGTAGGGTTTTGAGAATAGGCGAGCAAAAACATATACAAATTTCAAATTGAGAACACAGCATGAAGAAATGGAGTTTGAAGAAATTTAAGAATATGTGTATTTGACTGGACACTTAATATGAAATCAAAATAAAACATATTGAGGTGGGAAAGGAAGATCTAATGAATAATCCTAAGGGGGAAAACGAAGGAGGGCTATGTAAGAAGAAATAATGAGGAAATATATAGAACGTACCAGGTACCAAAAATAGAAGAAGAGCACAGTCGCTGGGCATCTAGAATGAATGGAGATAAAAGCTCAATAAAATAGTAGAGGGTGAACCTAACTATTAGAAGAATAAAGGCAGACCGAGGAAGCGATGGAGAGAGAGAGAGAGAATAGCATCAAATTTAAGAGAGAAGAATGACGAAAGACAGCTTTATATACGTATTTTTGATATTACTAATTTGAAATTAGTACGTATTAGTGTCTATAAAAAAATACTCAAGCTATACTTCTATAAAATGCATTTTAAACTCTTGTCTGTGCCATCACGGAGTAGCAGAGGGCTTAATTGTAATGGAAAATAATTTTATAAAAACAATTTGGTTTTCTATGACGTCACCTTTTGTTATTTTAAAATTTCTGTATCAATGATATCTGTCACTGACCTACTTTAGATGAACAAATAGTAGACGAGCAAGAAAACAAACGGGCAACGTTAGTTTGGTGAATAGGTCACTTTATTACGTTTATTTAATGTTTCAGTTTTATTGGTTAACAATAAGGGGTTTTACTGGTTTTTACTCAAAACATAATTTAAATAGTGCAATATTATTAGATTTAATTTTATAGTAAAAGTTAAAGTAATGTTTAGTAAAGGGTTTTTGTATAACCTTATAAAGTTCATTATTTCAGTGTTTAGTGTAGCACCTGATGGATGCTGTGAAAATTAGTTCAAATAATAAAACTCCTTGACATTTTCTCAAATTATGAAATCTGACAACATAGCACACCGCAACTTCCAAGTATGTATGCGCTCGCCACTGGTCTGTTATTTAAAACTAATGCATTTTATATAGACACAACTTCCTTTGGGTTTTAAGATACCATGGACGCGTATGCTACAGAAATATCAGTTAATTTCATTTGTAACAGGATTTTAGATAATAAGTACGAAATTTGGAATGCGGTTAGGTAAGTGGGAAGATTCTCCGGCGGCAAATTTACCAACAGGGTAGCGTTTAATTTTTTATCTTTACTAATAATGCATGTTATCTGCAGAAGTATATCAGAAATGTTAAATCTCCTTTTACACCAAAGCGGGTTCGCAAAGTGCCTCTTAATGATACCATATTTTATTCAAAAGTAGCTCGGAAGGGTCTCGAGCGTTCCTAAATGATATCTATCTCATACAAACATGAGTATTACGAAATTTTTAAAAGCCCCAGCAAGCCTGCAAATTTAAATTACGGGTGCTAGTATTTACATGGCAAATCATGCAGATTCTAAATGTTTTATCTTTTAGAGTTTATGGAATAAATTGTTATGTTCGTCTGTAACCATTTTTTAAAATAGATGAATAGATAGAGGAAATAATGAATGAGTAATGATCTGAGGATCGGGCACCACACTCATCGGATCTAACACCTTTAGATTAATTTCTGTGAGAAACTTTCCACGGTATACATATGTAAAAAGTGCCGTAGAATACAGTATATTGTTATATTAGGATTAAAAGTATCACCTTTGTTGCGAACAAAATGGCAAGAGAAAAAGACACTTTTAATGCGAATAAAACACGCTTTTTCCCCAACCGCAATCTTTCACTTAATTATTAATATGTGCTTTGAAATTATTCAAACCAAATTTGGATTATAAAACAAAGTAGGTAAGTAGGACATATCGATGTAGTCATGGGTACCTTGTCAAACATTAGTCGCCATATTGCTATTTTAATTCTCAAACTGTGTATTTAATATTAATGTGGATAAACAAAAATTATTGTTGAATAAACGTTTACAAATTAAAACTTGATTAACGCTTTTAACATAAGGATCAAAAACGTCAATTTTAGCTCCTAGGATTAAAAGTGGATACTTTTGTTGCTAAGATACCATTTTTTTTTCTCAGTAAGAAAAATGTCTACCTTAGAGACTCCTGACTCCTTATTGAATGTAGCCTAACGTAACAAACAACGGTGGATAAAGGGGGAATAATGCCAGATATATTAAAAATAATGATGTTTCATAAACCTCGCAGTCATTTCTAATTTGTATGTTTTTTTCGTTGAACGCATAATCTGCTTACGTAGACTTTTCTGTCTTAGAGAAATGTTAAATTATTTGCTCATTATACTTATACTTTGTGTTTCGCTTTAGCATCGCAATTCTAATTGTCAGTAATTCGACGAAAATTTCAACCTTTGTTAATGGTTTCCGGGTCGTCACGTCTTTTAATTATTACGCCGGTTCCGTTACGTTTTCCTTTGCAGAACGAGATCGGATTAATGGATTTATAAAAAACGCATTTCTGACAACCTTCGCAAATTTATTTTTAAGATGACGATCCCTTTTATGTTTTCAACTGAAGAAGTTCTATGTTGTATTTTACATTTATATAAAATGCCTATTGTAAACTGTGGATTTGTCTAAGTATATTCTGCTGAATGGAAAAGATCCCTTTTATATTTTCAGTCGAAGAAATTTTATGTCATCGATATGGTACATTTGTTCCCTATATTTTCGAAATAAGTCAATTGTATGGATAACTTTACTCCATTGAAAACAATGAATATTCTGTGTTTATAAGTCTTACAGTGGTATTCATAGTCTGTCTCCGGTCGCCAGAGAGTGGTCTCCGTACCGAAATTATTTATTTATTTATTTAATTTAAATACATATGGCTAGTACCCATACATTACTTTTTGTATACAATGAAAAAGAAAACACAAGTCATCAAAATAATAAGACTACATACAAAACAGGAAATATACAACCAATACACTACTAAAAGAAAAAAAACTACTATCTACGATTATACACTGTTTAAAATTTTTCATAAAATACACGCATATCTGAATTACAAAACAAAAGCATATCATTTTAAAAATCGGTTTTTTATTTTATTAATCGAACAGAAGAATATATCTATACTGCCCTCCACGTCACGATAATTAGAAATCATTTGATACACAGGAGAAGCCTTGATGAGATTAGTCCTTATAAGGAGAATATTAAAAATGTTATGGGCTCTAGTCGAAAATCATGGTAGTTTAATTGAAATTTTATTTAAAAACCATGCACAATCAATTATACTGTTTATTATTTTATATAAAAATATAACCTGATGAGCTGATCTAGGTTTATATAGCGCTGGAATATTAAAGCGTGCAAGCAACACATCTTGTGGAAAACCTCTTTCAGGATACGTACCGTCAAGAATATACACCGCTGATTTTAAAAATCGTCTCTGAACCTTCTCCAATGAGTCTATATGCGCCTTATAAATAGGATTCCAAACGGTAGCGGCGTATTCCAATTTCGACCTGACTAAGGACTGACACAGTAATTTTAAAGTATACATATTATTGAATTTCTTTGAAGAACGAATAATAGTCCCTAAAGTTTTGTAAACTGAAGACGTAACTACTTCAATATGTTTATTAAAAGATAGTTTAGAATCAAATATAACGCTAAGGTCTTTTAAATATTCTGGTCTTTGCAATATGAAGAATTTTGAATTTCGTAGTCATATCTAATGTAGTTTATTTTACGTGTGAAAGTCATAACATTACACTTCTCTACATTCAAGGGTAATCTGTTTTTAATGCACCAGAGATCTATTTAACTTAATGCTTTCTGAAGAACTGCACCGTCCAATATACATTTTATTTCCGTAAAGAGTTTTAAGTCATCAGCATATAGATAGCAAACAGTGTACGCCATTAAGATTTGATGTTATATCGTTAATAAACATGATAAATAGGAGAGGACCCAAAACAGACCGTTGAAGGACACCAGACCCAAGAGTTTCTCAGACCTGAACCCATGGAATTGAACAAACTGATATCGATTCGATAAGTATGACTTCAACACATTTATGATAGAGGTGGACAAATTAAACGTTTCTAATTTCTCCAACAAAATTCCGTGGTCAAGTCGATCAAATGCTCTAGAGAAATCGGTGTATACCACATCGACCTGACTTTGCCGATTTTCTGCTACATATTGAGACTTGCAAACGAGGAATTTCATAATGAAATTCACATAATTTCGAGAAGAAGATATAAGATACCACTGTTACACTACACTGTATTCATTGTCCGTCCGAAATTATTTGAAATTCATTATAAAATTCGCATAATTTTGGGACGGAGACGAGATAGACTATGAATACCACTGTTAGTATCTGGAATTGTGACAAACAATACACTCCTTGGTCTTCAATATCATCGACAGACTTAGCTACAAGTTCCCCAATTCTAAAACCTCCAGAACTCCTATAACTAGGACCACCTTTAGCAATGAATAATTGGTATCAGGGGCCGTATCTAACAATTTTTCGAGGTCCTCTCTGGTAAACACACATGACTTTTTTAGCTTATAGCCCGATGATTATTGCTTTAAAAGGCGTCACCTGGAGAAATTTACAAAAATTAAAACTATATAAATGTCGAGGCCACGGAAATAATTTTTTGTATTTTTTTATTATATAGATAAAATGTGGACCTACCTGCTTATGGCCACATTTTCCCTAACAGACAACATTTTCTTAGGCTGTGAATAATAAGACCAAAATGATGAAGATTTCACCCTTTTTGATTTTTAAGATATATACTTTTTGTTGCGCCATTCCCAGAAATTAATGTACCCTTTCTCGTAAAGTAACTTGGACTTCTCCGGAATTACTTTGCCTGAAGCAGCTTGTGCTTCTAATCATCGCCTGGTACACAATCTGATTATATTGAATCTTGTTCCATTCCAGACACTTAACTGATCCTAACAAATGATCACCGACAATTCCAGCCCACACATTAATAGAAAATTGATGTTGAGAATGGCACACAATAGTAGATTTTGGATTAACATCACTTCATTCATGACTATTATGCAAATTTATTGCTCCATTTTTTGTAAAACATGCCTCATCGGTAAGTAAGAGTGAGTTGTAAAAGTCATTATTTTCATTCTGATTGTTCCTGATCCAATTACAGAAATGTAGTCTAGCATTGTTATCTTGTGGCAAAAATCCATGTATTTTGGTTAGATCGTAGGGTCGTAACAGCTGTTCTTTTAATATGTTGTGGACTGCATATCTTAAAACGCTGAATTCAGCAGCAATTCTTCTTGTGCTGATGTGTGGATTTTCTTCAATCGCGTTTAACACAGTTTCTTCCATATCTGCAGTCCTTGCAGACCGTGGGCGAGCATGCTCAGTAGTATGACGTAAAAAAGTACCTTTTTCTCAATTACAGCAAAAGTACTTGTCGACCAGCAAACTTTTCACCATATCGTCTTTCTGACGCTAAAGAATTACCTCTACATTCTCCATACACTAAATTCATGTCAGCCAATTCATTCAAGCTATACTGGTTGTAAGACATAATGCAAAAATAATAATAATGCAAATATAATGACAATTTAAATTTGTGTTGTCAAATTTTACTGCTATTACTGTTGATATTAATGCGTTGTATCTACAAGTTTAACTAAACAACGTTCCTTTTTTTTAAATAATAGAAAAAGTTGCAATCTATTGTTAGACAATTTAAATTTGTGTTGTTAAATTTTACTGTACCTATCCATAGTAACGCAATCTTTCAATTGTAAAACCTGAAGTGTACTTGTACCGCTTTATTGAATAAACAATTGTTAACTCCATTTTTCTCGAAAACTATACAAGCTATGGAATTTCAACTAGTATACCTTATTTTTGTATTATTCTTGGAAGTTTTTAAAACCGATTGAAAATTTACGAAACGTTGACTTTTATAATATTTTTTTTCTAAATTATAACCCCCAGACTGTCCGCACGTGCATCCCTGACTTTTGTAATGAAACACTTTTTGCGTTTTTCTTAGCTCACGGTTGATATTTGCTCGTGCACAAATTTTAAAATTTTTATCTTTAGCCAATTGAAAGACAACTAAGAAAAACCTTCTTCAATATAACAACTTCAACACTCTGTATCTCAGAATCGCGACTTTAAAATGAAAAATGTTATATGAACTAAAAATGGAGTAATCTAAAAAATGCAATAGTTTTAATAATAGCCAGGGGCACAAAATAGTTTTTTTAAAAATGGTTTCCCATAGTGGTGATTCCATTTTCCTAACCTGAACAAATATTTATTGGACATTTCGTTATGACAAGAACAATCTTCAGTTAATTCTTTACACCTAATCGTTTTAGTTATGTACATGCTTTTGAAATAATAATGACACTACTTCAAAACAGTTTTTTTAACTTTTGGGAGTTCTGAGTAGAAATTTCAAAAAATCTCTATTGGTGAGTGAAACAACTAAGAACTAATGTTAAAATTTGAAAGTAGATGTCATTACAAATACGTTAGCAGCTCTAAAGAAATCGCAAAATTCATTTTAAATAGTGTTTTTTATTTATAGCTTACCATGCAACAGTAGTAAAACCCGGGTTGTCGTTGAGGGAACCGAAATCTGAGTTGCTCGAGTAATTGAGGGCAATCCACTTTATTATTTATCAGTTTATTGAGAAAAATCAGTGATTGAGTTTTTCTGCGATTTTCTAGGCTCATCACAGAAAATCTACTTAAGAGCTCATTTTGAGGGGTTCCAATTAAAGGCTAACTACCATCCATCTTATAAGAAAGAAATTTTAGACAACTTTGCTGAACATTTTCCAAACTTTTCACATACATGTTGTACCCAGGTTGCCATACCAGAGACGCGTAGTCGAGTTTGGACTTGACAAAGGCATTGACGAGCAGCATTAAAGTTTGTGTATCAGTGAAACCTTTTGAGTTACGGATCACAAATCCCAAATTCTTAAAAGACGTTTTTATAACTTCATTTTCATGCAAGTTAAAAGTTAGCTTAGTGTCAAACGTAACCCCCAGATCTTTAATAGAATCAGTTCGATTTAAAACTGTGCCACCGATACTATAGTTATAAACAAATGGAAACACTTTTTTCATAAATGTCATTTCGCTGCATTTAAGGGAAAGTTACTTAAATTGCACCAACCGTTAATTCCATTCAAACAGTGCTGAACCCTCAAACAATCAGAAATAGTATCTATGGCACAGGAAATTTTCACATCATCCGCATACAGTAAATAAGAGACAAACTGTTTCCTCAATTATATCATTGATGAAAACTATGAACAGAAGTGGTCCAACAATCGATCCCTGGGGCACTCCTGATGTTACAGATATTTCTTCAGATATAAAACCATGGCATTCAACATAAAGTTTCTCAAGTAAAATGCCATGATCCAGTCTGTCAAAAGCTCTGGAAAAATCTGTATAAATTACATCTACTTGAACATTGTTGTCCATGTCTTCAGCAATAAATTGAGTTACACAAAGCAGTGTTATTATTATTGCAAACGATTGTATGGATGTGTGTGTTCGTTGGATCTGCGTCTTACGGTAATGAATAAAGAATGCGGACCCTTCGCAGTGAATATTTTGACCCACCCGGTTCCGTTTTCGCTGTCAATGGTTACAGTCGTCTGGGGAGAAGTGAAGATTTTCATAGCAGCCGCTTTTCTCAGACAGTGTTTTACACTCTCTTCGCGATGGGCGTCTTGAGAACTCTAGACAACGTTACGTATTTAATTTTCTGCGCTGGGAGTTACTCAGCTCAAAGTTACGATAAACATCCTGAAATTTATGTGCCTCCACCGCTGCGCGCCCCGTTCGGGATTTTTCAGCGGAAGGGAACTAAATATTTGCCCCCAGAATCAACATGGAATACGATTCGGGGCTTCTGTGGAAGTAACAATATATCAACAGTTTTATTTTCGTACGCCCACAAAGGTTCGTATAAGAGGAATATAAAGTCTTAAGAGACGTGGCCTTTAAACATTTTGATTCTTAACAAAGTCGAGAACTTCTCGGCGCCCGGGGATATCCAAAATGCGTCTTGTAAAATATGAAGGACTTTAATTTGAAGAATATACGCACAGAGTTTCTCAAACTGGATAGTATGGGCCTACTGTGAAGATACAAAAAATTTAAATAAAATTTGTGACAGAAAAACTTTTATTAAAAATCGTTTCCAACCTGGGAAATATTCTACTAAGTTTAAAAATCCTGTCTCTTCTTATCGTACTGTTATAAGCAAAAGCTCGAGGGATTTTGGTAGGTGTGCAAGTTTGAAATTCTCAAAGGGACACTTCATCTTCAGGTTAAGTATGATTATGCCGACTAACCACACCTTCAAGCAAGATTTGTCCTGTAGGATCACGATAATGTTGCTACTTTAATACTATTAGAATTATTTACAGCATGATGTCAGTGACTAAAATAAAATTTTAGCACTGATTCTAAATGTAAATAATGTGATTTATTTTAAACACTGGTACTGGTACTGCGAGATATTTTTCGATTTGTTCCCTGGTTAATACTTTCAACTTTTTCGTTCGATATCCTTCGCCCTTTCGCTTCAAAAAACCAACAAGCTTGTAATATTTACTTATGTCCTGATTCTTTATGCCCATCATCGCCTACGAGTTGATCAATTTTGAGAGCATTTTGTTTTATTATTCTGATTATAATACGAAGATAATAATTACTCATTTAACACATAGAATGTAATACAGAGTGTTCAAAACAGAGTGTAAAATATTTAAGGAGGTAATATTATGAACCAAAATAAGCAGAAAAGTCTCATTAAACATGGGTCCGTAAAGTAACGGTTGCGGAGATATGGAATGTTTTATGTTTTTTATCCCCTTTTTTTATTTTGCAAAAACGTTGTGTATTTTCTTATAATAGTTTGTTGATGTTTAGTGAAATAAACAGTACGTATTTGACAGTTGTTCTCAGTGCACAAGTTTTCTTTCGCTATGGCTGGTTACTCTAACGCAGAATTAACAGACATGCATTTCATGTATGGTCGTGCTAATGGGAAGGCCACTGAAGCGCGACGTCTTTATGTTGACGCTTATCCAAATCGCCAGATTCCTTCACAACGCATGTTTGGAAGAATTCACCAAAGATTGCGTGATACCGGTTTCTTAAGCAAACAGTGCCATTTATCCGGAAGACCAAGGTCGGTATCCACTCCTAGAGCAGAAAAAGAAATTCTAGCACTGGTAGAGCAGAATCCAGGTACGAGTGTGCGGAGAATATCAGCCGAGGTAGGAATTAGTGGTCCTCTTGTTTGGAGAATCCTTCACGAGCAACTGCTTTATACATATCATGTGCAACGAGTACAGGCCTTAAATCCAATTAAATCATCAAGCACGTTTGGTTTTTTGCCGCTGGTTTCTACGTCACGATGCTGAAGACCCTCGTTTTCTTGCAAACATTCTTTTTACTGATGAGGCCGGGTTCACAAGAAATGGAGTGTTTAATTTTCACAATACGCATATTTAGGCCGACGAAAATCCTCATGCTCTAATAGAATCTAGACATCAGGCACGTTTTTCATTAAACATTTGGATGGATATTGTAGGTGACAGGTTTCTAGGTCCTGTTGTTTTACCAAGCCGATTAACAGGCGCTGCTTACCTCAACTTTCTGCAGAACACACTGTATGAGTTTTTGGAAGACATTCCTTTGAATCAGAGGCAACAAATGTGGTTCCAGCATAATGGTGCTCCAGCTCATTTTTCTATGGCCGTTAGAGCGCATTTACAGCAAACCTTTCCGCATAGATGGGTAGAAAGTGCCGGAGCTGTTTTATGGCCTCCAAGATCGCCTGATCTGAACCCTCTAGATTTCTTTGTTTGGGGATATTTGAAGACATTAGTGTATGGTACTCCTGGAAATAGCCTGGAAGAACTGCAGCTACTGATTAATCAAAAGTGTCAAGAAATCCAAACCAAGGAGGGTGTTTTCGAAAGAGTTCGAATATCGGTGAGACGAAGATGTCGTACCTGCTTGGAAATGGACAGAGAGCACTTTGAACATCTTCTGTAACTTTGTTTTTTGTTTGTTAAAAGCTTCCTTTGTCGGTTTATTCCTAATGAAATAAAATGTTTGAAAAACGAATAGTGGTCCATATCTCCGCAACCATTACTTTGCGGACCCATGTTTATTAAGACTTTTCTGCTTATTTTGGTTCATACTATTACCTCCTGAAATATTTTACACTCTTTTTTAACACCCTGTATGTAGAATAACAAGAGCAAAGCTGCAACATTAGTATACATTAAACTTTTGATAGTAAGGGATGAGTTTTGAATAAAATATTTAATTTCGCCATGCAGGGCCAATTCCTTGTAACAGATCAAAGCCCACTGCATTAATTATTTACATACTGTTATTCGCAAAAGCTTAAAGACTTGTTTTTTCGTTTTATTCCCCTGAGATTTTTAATATTCGCTCATGGCTTCAACAATATCTACGTTTAAAGGTATACATAATAAAGTATTTTGCTGAGATAACTGTACTGTGTGTACTAAAAGGTTACTGTATATAGAGTAGGAAATTAAATATCATTTGGTGCAATATCTTTTACATACGTCAAGCACCTCATTTTCCTTTGCTATATATCAAAAAATGAGAGTTTTGGCGAGAAAAACATTTTTCAATTGGTAAAAGAACTTTTTTCAAATTGTTGTTACTATGATAATTCATTTTGTTGGAGTAAAGCTGTATAAAAAATAAGTATGGGTACATACCACAGAAAATATCTATTTGGAACAAATACTAAACATCGTCGAAGGAAAATAATATTTAAAAATGATATTGTCATAACATGCTTACTGATTATTAAATATGCCCATGAAACATAATAAATACATGTCTGTCAATGGTTTGACAATTTTGTCAGCACGAAGAACACAAAAATAGTTATTACTACAACTGGTAAGACATGAAAGTGTTGTACTGATGGTTGCATAACTACGATGCAGGATAATGTCTGATATTTTAATTGCGATATCACTAGAATCGAATGTTGTTGAAGTGAATTCCTTATAGAACAACGAAATTAAAAATATTAAGCCAATGTAAACAGAACAAATTCCTGATTACCTCAATTTATTAACATAAAGAAGTTGAGTGAGTGGATTTTTTGCGTAAGTATCTCTAAACCATGTTTACGTTAAAAAAAGTTTTTCCTGAAATGTTATTTATGTCAACACAGCGCTGTGTCACTATCTCTGACGTATTTAAGTTTACAAGGTAGAATATTTTATAAAAAAACATGTTTCTCTATGCTCTAGGAGCATTATTGTGTTATCTTATACTACTGTTTCAGGACAAGGACGCTGGTCCTTTGTTTTAACAAATTGAGCCATCGAGTGCTATTTTATTGAAACAATCAACCCGATTCCAGAATTCGTACACATCCCTGCATTACACAGTTCGTTAACTGTCGATAAAACTGATAGGTCCATCCCTTTAGGAATTCACGCCAATTAAGAGACCAACTTCTGACCGGAATGCGGTGGAGTATACGTCAAAGTGTACGAGGTCCTCCGTCCTCTCCGTAGATCCTTCTGAACGACAACTTCCGCCGAACTCTTGGTACACTAAACAAACGACTACGTCTGAATTATGGAGCAGCAGGCTCTGAAGATGCTCGCCTTGGTCTATTATATCGACCAAAATAACTATGCGTCATTGTGGACCAACTTGTAAATAATTATGTCACGCCTCAAAGGATACAAGTAGGAAATCGAGGCAGCCAAGAGCACGTGCTTAAGTGCAAAAATGAATGCAGTGCTAAATTCTGCTTACGATTTTTTAGTCTTTCATTTTTTATCATACGAAGTTCATTCAACTGAAATCCATTCCTAGTCAAGTTAGTCTTGGAAACAATCGTACTCATTCAGATTCAGTTTTGTAACATTAGTGTTTGTGACTGACAGTGAGCATATTGCACTGGTGAGACAACGAGATAACTGCCTTAATTGTTATGATAATAGTTTATGATTGCGTTTTTAGATAAAAGACCAAAAAGGATTCCAATTAAATACTTTTTGTATTATATATAAATTGAATATATTTTAGAAGGATGACACACAGAGCGCTGATCGACTCGGTTGCGACTCGGCAGTGGGCTTGGTAGTCGACTCGGTCGACGAGTCTGTTCACTAAATAGAGCAAAATATGCATCGCTGTTGACCTCCGCCTGATTTGATAATGTTTTGTAACAACAGTAGTGCCCGTAATTGACAATGACCACATTGCATTGGTGAGACAGTGAGATAACTGCCTTAATTGTAGGTACTAATTATAGTCTGTGACTTCGTCTTTGAATGAATACACATTTCACTAGATAGAGCTATATATCGCTGTTGATTTGCGCCTCATTTGATAATGTTTTGTAATATTAGTAGTGCCTGTAACTAACAATGATCACAATGCATTGGCGGAACAATGCGATAACTGCCTTAATTGTAAGGATAGTTTGGGACTGCGTTTTTGAACTAATAAACCAAAGAAAATTTCAATTAAACACATTTTGTATTATAGATACATTTAATACATTTTAGAGGGATGACAAACAGAGCACTGATCGACTCGGTTGCGACTCGGCAGTCGTCTTGGTAGCCGTCAAGTCACCGAATCACATGACAAACTTGTTTTACCGGACGTAGCAAAATACATATCGCTGCTAGTCTCTGCCTCGTTTTCTGAAAATGACTCGGTCAATAATTAATATATGACGCTTCGGCTACCGAGTCGACAAAAACCGATGTATGAGTCATCGCCCTAAACGTGATTAACAGCGTTGTGTGTTTTAATCAGCGCATAGAACAACCGACTCGGCTACCGATTCGATGGCCGAGGCAGCAAAAACTTAAACGTATCAATCCTCCATACGACAAAACCTACAGTGAAAAAAAAACAGACCGATTTTGTCAATTATAAAAAAGGTTAACATACAATTTAAGCTGTCCGTTATTTTTAAATATTACAAACACTTAAATGTGTAAAAGCTGCACATAACATTTATCATATAAACACAGTGGACTGTGTTAAATCTAAACGCACACAGAATTATTATGTTTTTTTTCTGACAAAATGTGTATAATTTTTTACAGAGTAGCAAGTGTTCCCCTAAACTTAATCAATATCAGAGTTTATTGTCACTGACAACGAACTCTGACATTGTAAACTTGTTGTAAAGTCATGGAAGAGCAAATTGTTTCTACAAAATGATTTTCCATTGCTGCTACGCTCCCTGCCATTCCGTTAGTTTCGTGCAGTTTATAAAACAAAATGTAACTATTTATTTGGGTCGGTCAGTGATCGGGCGGTTTAAGGCGTCAGTACTTGAATCGAGGTGGCTAAACTGGTGTGGGTTCGATCTCCGCAGCCAGTAGACCGTATATCAGCCTTATTGGTGAAGAGGATTGGCACCCTCTCTGCTGGTATGGTAGGGTAGAAGAATGTTAGCATGGGTCAATGTGAGAGATTGATACCGGTCGACATTTGACTACTCCTCTAATTAATGAGGTTTTCCAGGTCTCCCTCATTCCTGCACTGAATGGTGGTTAGGGCCTGCCAATGTAAGTCGTTCCTAGCGCAAATGCGGCCTGCATAATAATATGCCGCCCCCTCTCCCGCAAGAATGAGGGGTAAAACTATTGTTATTATTATTTGATTTCAAAAATAATATTCAGATTAATATTTTACAAAATGCTTACTATTAGATACCCCTAAGCTGCGCTTTCTATAAAATAAATAATTATAATTTTTACATGGAAGCATGCGATACTTTTAAAGTTGATTAATATTTAATACCTGTGCATACAACTTTTTTTCTTTAAATTGCAGCAGCAAAATAGACGCATATTTTTATAACTTAATACAACGCTTGTGGTTTGAAATATTATCATCAGCACTACCTGATGTGGTGAATAACATCATAGTAAAGGAAATCGATAGGACAAGTGACTCATACCGCTTTTTTCTTGCCCCATAATTAACAACGTTTCTATTTACATAAAGTAATTTTCTTTCACAAGCTCGCTGAAATAGTGTTTGCAGGCATGTTGCTTAAATCAACATAAAATTGATGGGGAAAATATAACGTACACGTCCAAGGCGTATTTTATATTAGTTACTGCTGCACATTTTATTTTGAAATGTTCACTCACATTTATTTTCCCGTGAACTCATTTTCAGCAAAGTCGCTACGGAAGTTTTAAAAATAAAAATGCATTCATTTCTAATTTGCTCACAATCTTGAAACATTAGGTGGATAATATTCAGTGGAGTGTGAAGAAGAAGCGAGCAGTACAGATATTCAAGAGAATTGTACGGATTTCAGTTTAGATATGTGCTGTTTGGTACTTCTGGTCTGTCATCTGTAAGGAAAGATAAAGCAAATTGCTTGCCATATTTAATTTATGGAAGAATAAAATACTGAGATTTTTTTGTTTCTAGAATTAGTACAAACAGAGCCCGACTTATACAGGATGTTTTTAAATGAAGTAGCAAAAATGAGATTTTTAGGTGAAAATAAATCGATTTAACCTAACACCTATATCCCAAATAGCATAATAAAAAAGATACAGGATGTCAAAGTTAAAATTTTATTTTCGATATTTACATAAAATTTGTAAATAAGGGGTTTTTGCGGGTGAGAAATTCAAATTTGTTTCAAATTTTGACGTCACTAGTAGAGGGCGCCACTTATAGCATATCATGTTTCTTTTAAATGGCAGAACTTATTTGCTGCTTAGTGTTTCCATCTGACTATTGAAACAATAGATTATCCTACCTATTATATCTGGAAAAAAGTATACCTTATTGAAGTCGTTAGGAGTAACAGTTTTCGAAATAATCCTATTTGAAAATATTCAGTGCACCGATTGAAAACTGTTTCGTTTTAGGTAAAGTGCCTTTTCTACTGAGGATACAGCAAAATGTTAGTAAAAAAGTTGTTCAGAATGGTAAATTATGGAGACATGCAAAGTTTAAAAGAAATCGGCCTGCTTTGATAAAATCTCTGTGCTTTGTTTAAAAATGGTTTCATCAAACCTCGCCGATCTTCTGAAAATTTTGCACGTCTCCATAATTTATACCTTTTTCAAATAAAACAGGTAGAAGATCGATTGTTTCGATAGTCATATGGATACACTAAGCTGTAAAAAAGTTCTGCCATTTTAAAAAACATGGTTTGTCACAAGTGGCGCCCTCTACTAGTGACGTGAAAATTAGAAACAAATTTGAATTTCTTGCCCGCAAAAACCCCCGATTTACAAATTTTATGTAATTATTTGAATTTCTTAAAGTTATTCATAAATATCGAAAATAAAATTTTAACTTTGACACCCTGTATCTTTTTTATTATGCGATTTGGGATATAGGTATATTAGGTTAAATCTATTTATTTTCGCCTAAGGAATCTGTGGTGTCATTTTTGATACTTAATTTAAAAACACCCTGTATAAGCTGTAAGAACGTTTTCAAAGCAGTGTATAAGATATTAACCTTTAAAATTTGTTCATCACAATATTCTCACAACCTTAACAAGTATTCTATAAGTGCAAAAGGGAACCAGATTACGAAACAAAAATGTGTTTAAATCAAAATTAAAGAAATTATTGTTCAAAATTGACACCATTTTCTCTGAAACAAATTTACTCGCCGAAAATTGACATTTACTTTGTCTAAGAAATGATCGTTTTTTATAACGTTAGATTCATTCGTAATACGGTTCCAAAATCTTTTCGGGATTCAATTGGTGAGGAGTAAATAAAATGCTTCAATGTTTCCCACAGAAAATAATCACATTTGTTGAGGTCTGGCGATAGTGGTGGCCAATTTTGAGGACAATTATTTCTCGTCCTAACTATTTATTTGAAAACTTAAAATTCAAAAAGTCTCTGACCGCATAAACCAAAACTCTAGTCCAAATTGTAACGGTAAGTCTTAGATTCTTCCAAATAACTTTCGCCATTTAGTCAATTTGGCAAAATAACTGGTCCAATCAAAAAACGAATACCGGCCCAAACATTTATCTTAAACTTAGGTTGAAATGTCTAGGAGCTATTGCATAGGGGTTTATATCGGAATATTCATGAAAGTTGTGAACATTTGTAATTCCTCTACGAGTGAAAAAAACCTCATCAGTTGGTTATTGAATGAATTACTTTATTTAAATTATTTAGTGTCTTGCTAAATTAAAATTGAAATTGAAGCGCCTGAGATTCATTACGAGTCCACAAATGGAACAAAGAATTCATATGAGTAATTTTTCCTGAACTAATATTTTCTCTATGATTATAGAGAGCCATAAAAATGTGCCAATGCAGTTGCCACCAGCACGAATAAACCATATAGAAAGAGGAGCTTTATTAGAAAATGGAAAACGATGTTATTCGGGAAAATGTTACCCCCAAGGATTCACGCTTTCAAGAATGGTCGACGCTATATATAGCTAATGAAGACCCAGGAGTGTGCTTTGTTCCATAATTTCCATTATTGTTGAACTCAAAATTATAATTAAATCCTTCAGAAATATAATAACTCCTAAGACGCACATAGATTAATGCTTTATTGGATTACGCCAGTAGCAAATGCGTATAATAATTTCTATGATTTAATTGCTAGGTAATTAGTAAGTTTGTTCATTGCAGACAATTCGTCGTCTCTGTGTTTCAAGATTTTTACTTCAATCAAATTTTTATTTAGTTTTATTGGGTTTTTGCCATACTTCTGAAAAATAATAAAGATTAATTAAATAAGCCCTTGCGTCAAACGGATCAGTCAAGGGTTATTTTTGAAACTAAGTTTGCCTAACCAAAAAATCTCACACTGAAAAAAGCAGATAAGTAAAAAATAACAAAAATCACATCACTATCGCGCACTTCCGTATTATTGACGTTTCGAAAAACTCTGTTTTCGTTTTGAAAATCGTAGTAAAAATAGTACACGTATGTCAAGTTTGACAGTTTAAAATTTGTTTATCTGCTTCCATAGAGATGTTAAATGATTTTTATTTTATTGTTACTTACTTCTTCTTGATACAACTGTAGCCAACAATGATCGATGTTTACTGAACAGTTTGACACACACTTATCTCCGTTCAACAAAATAATCGCGGTCTCTTTTAATTTTCTTTTTGTTGCATTATCTTCCTTCTCTAAAATTTTTGCCGAACGCCATTGAATCAAAGGACCGTTTTCCCAAGCGTGTTCGCAAATTTTGGATTTATCAAATTCCCGTATCAAGAATAAGTGGGTGGAAATCATTTAAAATCTCTATGGAAGCAGATAAACAAATTTTAAACTGTCAAACTTGACATACGTTTAATATTTTTACTACGATTTTGAGAACGAAAACAGAGAGTTTTTCGAAACGTCAATAATACGGAAGTGCGCGATAGTGATGTGAATTTTGTTATTTTTTACTTATCTGCTTTTTTCAGTGTGAGATTTTTTGGTTAGGCAAACTTAGTTTCAAAAATAACCGTTGACTGATCCGTTTGGCGCAAGGGCTTATTTAATTAATCTTTATTATTTTTCAGAAGTGTGGCAAAAACCCAATAAAACTAAAGAAAAACTAAAATTATGCCTCAAATAAATAGCTTCAGACAATATCTTAATCAAATTTGTTCAAAAGTTATTTTCTTGATTAGTGAGGGAATAAAATGGAAACTTGATTTAAAATGTTTTTATGGGAACTGTTAAAAAATTTTTGAGATAAACCTGACCTTGAAGATATATTATGCAGACCTACCTATGTGTTTAAATTAAGTATTAGCAATATAATAAAATTAATGAATCTGTGTAATATATCAATGTGTTAGGTGTATCCCGTACTGATAAAATAAGTGGAGATTTCAAGAAAAAATGCATTAATTGAAAGAAGATTTTAATAGTGTTCATTAGAAGAAACCCAGTAGAAGCTTTATCTGTAAAATTTTGCAGTAATAAAATTTAAAAAATTGTAATTTATTGTAAAACGACTCCATCTTTTCGGCATTCAATTGGCGGGGAATAATCAAAATCCTTCAAAGTTCTCCAAAGAAAATAATCACATTTTTTGAGGTCTGATGATCGTGGTGGCCAATTTTGAGGACAATTAATTTTTTCCTCGTCCTAACCGTCTATTTGAAAACTTAAAATTCAGAAAGTCTCTGACAGTAGCACTAAAATGAGGCGGTGTCCCATCGTGAATAAACCAAAACTCTAGTCTAAGTTGAAACTGTCAATCTTCGATTAACTCAAGGAGAGTATTTTGCAGAAACAAACCTCATCAGTGAAAAAAATTTCTTTGTAAAAATAATATCCTGATGCAAGACAAACTCGCAAAAGGTCACTTGTCAATCCAAATCTTGAGGCAATAGCGCTTGTACTTTTTGAATGTCATATGGATGTAGTAGATTGCATTTAAGAATTCGTAGTACAAAAGTTCTTGATCATCCTACGATGTTCTTCCACACTTTTTCTACAGTTTTCTTCACAGAAACCTAGCACAAGGAACATATGAAATTGCTGCATGTAAATTTTCCAGCCATTTTCAGCAATAAAAAGTAGAAGAAATTAAATAGTTTTATAGTTTAGAAATAAAATAGTTTAGTTAATTGTCAAATTTTAAAGACAAAGCCTACTACTTACTTTTTGATTTCTTCTAAAAATCTTGTTTTAATTAATGCATTTTTTCTTGAAAACCTTAAGTTTTTTATAATTTAACAAGAGTAAAAAAAGTGTTTTAAATAAAATTCTGCTCGGGATATTATCATTCTTCTTTAAATTTGGCCAATGAGAAAAAAGTTTGGTTTAATTTTAAAGATGACTCAAGCTCAACGAACACCTTATAGTGTTTCAATTTACTTAAACTTATAGCCAAAAATTACTAATAATAAAATTCATGTACCAAATTATTTCAAAATAATTCAGATATTAATTTTTTTTCGAAATATTTGGCCTGACTTTGAAGGCCTGTAAGTCCGCCTGAGTGCAACTTTGTAAAATTGCAAAATTTTGGGCCCCCTACATGCACCTGCTCTGTGTCGGTGCTTATGCGGAACACCCTATGTATTAAGGAAAAATCAAGTAGGTATAAGTGATTTTACGTAATAAAATTAGGACATTATTTCAGGAATAATGTGATAATACAATATACTACTTGGAACTATTCAATTTCACTCAACTTATTACAAAATTTTACAGAATTTTTCATGTGATTTCGGTTGCATATGACCAGAGGACATCAATCTAATGTCTAACTTGGCGCGTTTTAGTTGTATTAAGGTGTGGTAGAGTCGACATACATACGGACGGTTCATTAATAATTACTTTTTGTGGGAAATTCGGTAAAGAGTTGTTATTATATATGTTATTTTATTGATTTCGTAAAATAATTTTTCATATACCTAGAGTGAATGTAAAAAAATAAAGCTCAATTTATTATAAAACATATGGATACTGGACAACTTGGACAAATTGAAATGAACTGTAGCAGTATCTAACAAGTTTAAATAATTTTAACTATAGTATTTCTCACTGTGCCCGAAAAAGTTTTGTATTATTTATTTATATAAAGACCTCTATCCGTTCTTGTGTCACCGAGTTTAATATTTCCGCCGAAAACATTAAGAAATTAAAAAGCACATTAAACCCCTCGGGGTTTAAGGGATTAATAACTGCATTTAGAAAATTAATTTGACTCTCAAGAAGATTACATCTTTATTACGGCCGCTTTTTACGTAATGTCACCGTTTAAAAATACCCCTAGCGACCGGCATTCAGACTTCTACCGCTCCTAAGCTGCCTTTTGGTCCAGGATTTGTATTTATTTAAAGTTTGAAGCGATTAATCTTCGGGAATTCCGTTCCTCGAACTATATTTCGCAAACCCTAGAGGTCTACTGCAGCCCTCTCCAGAGATCGGCTAAATTTATAAAATCACGGACGTCAAGTTTGAGAGAGAATAGATGCTAGTGTAATAAGAATCCCGTGCATGTACAAGGTGATATGGCGTAAACGTTAGATTCGTCAGTAACTTTGTTGTTTTTGAGATATTGGAATATTGAAACATGCATTTATTGACCAATTTTTTAGAAGGGTTTCAAGAGAGAATTCGCGAGATATAGATGATTTTAAAATTTCATAATTAAAATTTGATTCTTTTATTATAAAAAATGTAACATATATTTTAATTAATTTTAAGGAGTAATTTAAAGAATAAAGTTTATAAAAATTGCTCAAACTCATTTCCTTGTTTTTCTCTGCTAAACCTATATCGTTATTCCAAATTATTGGGTGTTGCTTTACATAATCCATAGCTCCTTGTATTCTGATTTTGATTTTCTAAAATAGTGCTAGTCTATCTTTACAAACACTATTCCTTAAATAGCCCCACAAAGATGTATTGGGTGGTGCCAAATCTGGACTATTCTCCGGCCATCGTATGGTGCAATATTTTCTTAACTATTCTATATAACGATTATTCATATTCCATAACTTATCTTACATTATGTGGCGGAGCTCTTTTTTGCTGTCATATTATCACGTCGACCTAATAAAATCATTAATTTCTTGTTCCAAAAGGTCTAAATAGCCGTTTAAATTTTCCCGGTGACACTATACGATGGCTAGCGAATAGTCCAGACTTGACACCACCTGACACATTTTTGTAGGGCTATTTAAAGAATATTATTATGACTTTTTTTAATACTAGCATGTTTCTTATCAAAAATTTGATACTCTTATTTAAAGTCAAAAAAATAAACTGTTTGCGAAGAAATTTTTTGGACATAGAGGTGAATATTATTTCTTTTACGATGTAAGCCAAATGTACTACGAAAACAGTTGAATGATGAATCTACTGAAAAGTTTTTTTTTACAGTTCGTGTAGGTACTTTTTCGATCATGTCACATTTAACGTTGACACTAACTTTAGACAGAAACGTATTGAAAAATAATAAACCTACAATGGCAAATACTTAGGATAGTTGAATAAAAAATATTGTTTATATTTTGTACGCAAAATCAGCGTTTTATGGCGCTTTCGACTGATTGAAAAACACTGATTTTGCGCACTTAATATAAAAATAGATAATAGATCTACAAAAAAATCAGCTTTTATGTTATTAAAAATCTGTAGATATTGAAATATAGGTACATTACCTAAAAATGGCATTTAATTATATATCTGTTCTAAGCCAAAGCCACTTAATTTTAGAATAGATCAACAACGTCAATGCTCTTGAAGAAACTCGCAATCCATTCTAAATTTAAATAGATTTAATTGGACAAGATGTTTAGCATCTTCCCTGCAGTGAAATTTTCTGCTACAATAACCCACGAGCATTGACAATAAACGAGATAATTTAATCATAGTTTTCAAAAGCAGAGTGAATGAGAAATTTGTAGTATATAGGTACTTATAATAATTGCTGAGTTAAATGAAGAATTAGATGAGAAACATTTATTTATAGCAGATAAAATTTAGTATTAATGCTGTGAATATTGTTTTGACGCATATTGTTTATTATTTGATACGGTGGAAATTGTAAATATTTGAAATTTTAAACATTATTGATATATACTATTACTAGGACTGTTTTTAGTGAAATAAAGATTAATTTGTAAATTTTGCGCATTCGGTTCATTTCATCGACAATAAAGAAGAGTATCTCTTTTTAGTGTAACGTTGAAGCTACCCAAATTTATTATTGTAAAGCTTAGCCCGGTCCTGGTAAACTAAAAATGGTAAATATGTTTTAAGAACACTGTTTTAAGAGGGCCTTGCTAGTGTCCATCACATTAAACTTTTATTAAATTTTATTAAGTACTTAAAGTTATTCAAGAAAAATCGATTTCCAACGGCGTCCTTCTAGGACACATATCTCCCTAGGGAGGGCCTGCAGAAAATTTTTTTATAGGAACTTGTCATCTTATTTTTCCGTGTTCTATCTGCACCCGAGAGATTTCTCACATTTTCCTGACACCCTGTATACGACACTGCCCTTCTATAATGTACATTTTTGCCAACTTTTAATCTAATACTCGCAATATATACATACATTTCCTATTGTAATTTCACGTTTTTATTGACAATTTACTAATATTCAATATACTTTTTTGGCAAAAATACATTGGTTGTTTATAAATAGCTATTTATGCCATCAGTTACGAAATGCCTAATTTTGTGTAACGCGTGTTACACAAGTTACACAAAATTTTATTTCGTAACGTATTGCATACAAGATTTTTTCTAATTTTGAAGAAAGTAATAAAAAAATAAAATTTAATATAATTGACAAAAATTTGGAAAACATAAATTTAGTTTGTTGCTGTTACTTCATGTTAGTTGTCAGTTTGACATTTTGTAAAAAAGTCTAGACGGAAGGTTTTTAGCGAGATTGATATATTTTTAGTTTTATTTTTAAAAAAATGAGTGATTCAAGTTCTGAAGAGCTACCAAGCTATATTGAAGAGGCAGCAGGTAATGCTCTATTATCAGTAATTCCCAAAAAGTCAAAGGCAGTTTATGATTTGGCATACGAAAAATTTATTACGTGGTGTGATGAGAAGAAAATTAAACATGTTAATGAGAAAGTTTTACTTGCATATTTTGAGGGTAAGAAAGATCTAAAAGTTTCCACATTATGGACACTTTACTCAATGTTAAGGTCTGAACTAAATCTGAAAAGGAATATTGATATTAAAAAATATACAAATTTGGTAGCATATATTAAAAAGCAAGCGGACGGGTACAGTGCTAAAAAGTCAAAAGTTTTTATTAAAGAAGATTTTGCCAAATTTTTAGTGGAAGCTGATGACAAAGAATACTTAATGGCTAAGGTTGCAATGATAATTGGAATGGCAGGAGCATGCAGAAAAGCAGAATTAACATTTCTTCCAGTTGAAAATGTTATAGACAAAGGAAGCCATTTTCGTGTTGATATCCCACCTTCAAAAACAAAAGTTATACGGCAGTTTGCAATTACCACTGGAGACATTGAAAATACGAATCTTGTTGAAATATTAAGAAAATATATTAAGTTGCGTCCCCAGGTTCTTAAACACAACAGATTTTTTGTAAAATATGCGAATGGAAAATGTACCAGAAATCCTGTGGGAATTAACACATTTAGCAGTCTGCCAAAAGTTATTGCACAATTTCTTGGTCTTTCAAATCCTGTTCTATATACTGGCCACTGCTTCAGAAGAAGCTCTGCCACTTTCCTAGCAGACAGTGGCGCTGATATTTTAAAATTAAAGAGGCACGGAGGTTGGAAATCTAGCTCTGTTGCGGAGGGATATGTTGAAAATTCCATGAATAATAAAAAACTTATAGCGCAAGAAATATTTGGTGAAACATCTTATGCAATGTGCGCCGCTTCCCAAATAACAGCAAGTTCGAGCAATGAAAAAAATATGTCGTCGGGAATTAATTTGAATAATTGCAATAATTGTGTTATCAATATTTATAATAATTAATTAATTTATAATTTATGTTTTTAACTTGTATTATAACAGTTTAATAAATAGAATAATTCTTTTTGTCACTAATTTTGAAATACATTTTTCGTCACCAATTGCATAAAATTTTACTTTATGCAACTAGTTACAAAAAGTAAGACGTTTCATAATGTCAATCAGTTTTAAAAAGTGTCACTTTATATGTCAAAATTAGAAAATAGCTATTTATGCCATCAGTTACGAAATGCCTAATTTTGTGTAACGCGTGAGATTTTTGCGGAACGAACGAAGTGATTTTCGCAAAACTCACAAGTTACACAAAATTTCATGTCGTAACGTATTGCATACAAGATTTTTCTAATTTTGAAGAAAGTAATAAAAGAATGTATTGATTTACAGAAAATTTACACAAAAGCAGAAAAAACAAAAAATGCATTTTTTGGCAAAATTGCAATATTTTGCATATATACTGCTATTTCGTTCGCCCTTTTTACGGAATTAAATGTAGGGACCGTAAAAGGTAAAAAGAAATGTTCAGCACCGAACAGCGAACCCTAAACGCTTCAGAAGATATATAATTATTTTTCTCTCTATTTACTCTATAGCTACTTCGTTTCTTATCGGAATTCCCTTCACAAAGGGCAAGTCTATTTCATCGGGGTTGCCATGAATGCACCAAGATGGTTTATATTTACCGATGGATGGTAGTTACGGAGCTAAATAGAAACGCTTTCTTTGTTAAGGTTTTCTCGCCCTCGGTTCTCCGGATCCTATCTACTGTTATTACAAAAGTGTAGTGTCTGGATGGCGTATCGCTCGAAACAGTTTTATTTGGTCGGTTTTATATAAAAAAAACGGCGTCCTTTAAGCCCTCGAAGCGGCGGGCAAAGGCTGACTTCTTGCCTGGCTGTAATAATATGCCAAACCGATTAAAAGTGAAAGGGTGGTCCAATTTCCAAAACGGAATACTGAAGGAGATGGTAGAAAATAGAAAAACAACATGAGCTTTTGTTTGAAAAAATACTTGCAATGTCATTGTTTGTTTCATATTGTACGAACCAACTGTTATTTTTTCAGGTAATTTTGGTATATGTCCTTGCGACGAACTAGTGAAGATGACAATTGATGATATTGAAGATATGGGATCTTTGCTGCTGATTAAAATTCCTAACACTAAAACTAATGAGCATAGAACTTCCACCGTATTGGCAGAAGAATATCATCCCGATTTTAAGGAACGGTGTTTTTTTTAATATCGAAATGGGAAATGTTATAAAATAAAGCTGCTATGGATATCCATAAAACTGTTAGTGTAGCAAATTGTATTTGCAGCATCCAAATAGGGAAGAGTATGCCGGGCATTGTCTGAGAGGAACTTCCGTAACAATGCTTGTTGATACCAGGGGAGATAATACTACTAAAAAAGCATGGGGGTTGGAAATTAGATGCAGTTGCTGAAGTATACATCGAAAATTCTGTAGAAAGTAAGAATAAAATTGCTAAGAGAATACTTCAACCTAGCTCTGTAGAGAATGTCAAACAATTTTTATTTACCGGGCCCACTACAAGCAATGGATCTTTAAAAGCAGTTGGCCATAGAAATATTAGATATATACTATAAATGACACTAAATATCATTGAGTAATGTCACATAAGTTGTCCCTTATATGATGTTTGAAGAAAAAAATTATAATTGTCACTGAACATTAATGAAAGTAGTAGCACTATTGTTTGATCAAGTTGCTTATGCAAACAACCAACGTGGTTTTAACTTTTGTTACAAGGATTCACCACTTTATTCAATTACCTTTGTTATTCCGTTTATGAATTCCACCGACCAAATTATTCTGCAAATAATTCGAACTATTCACAAACCATCAAATTGATTCTTTGTCCACGCAGCATTAGTATTTATTTAGGTTGTATGTTTAATTCAACAACGGCATTGTATTGATTTACGTGGTTATTTGGAAATTTATATTTACCTGGGTAGTAAATAGCTTCTTTTCTAACAGTATAATTGGCCTGGGGAATGTGTAGCTCACACGAAAATTCTTCTGGCGTCTCCAAAGAAGGGATTTCGGCTACGGCTTTAATGTCGTACAGCCCGTTTCTTTCTTGCACGACGATTTTGGTGTTGTTTACCTCGCTGCAAAAGAAAACGACATTGAAATTAGTTGTTCGATGATGTCTAAGAAGAAATTAACATTCAATCTTTACAGTAATTTAAAAACTAATTGAAAATTTATAGGAAGGTTTATAAGTTGTATTTTTGGTATTTCGAAAGTTAAGTAAAACATTGTTTATTGCTAAAGAAAAGTAAAATTAGATCAAAAGTGCAGACCTTCCGTAGATTATGATATATATTTTGAATACTTAATTTTATTCTACAGGGTGTTACAAGCTCTATGATAAACTTTGACACAAGATAGCTGAGTTAACGTCAAACTTTTTTGTCTTACATGAACATAGTTGCTATTACAGTAATTATTGTTTGTCATTTTGTTTATTCATTTGACACTTAGCGTTAAAGTGCTAAATAAAAAAATGCATATATTTGCAACTGAAGGGTATGGATATTGAGAAGGAAATGGTCGAGAGTGTGTCAGAGTATACTTTGAAAGATTTCCAAAAACTAATACCATATCGGTATATCCTGCACTGATGTGTTGTATGTCCATGAAAAATGAAAATTTAATTCAAATTATTAAGTAAACGTCAAACTTTTCAATCTTAGTAATAATTTAGGTGTCTTAAATGTCAGAAGTTTTATTTACCAACCAACCAACCAACAATCAAAATTATTTGCATAAAGGCAAGTACCTGGAAACTTGTGAAAAACCATATGGAATGCGCGGAAACAAATAAGCGTGTTTGTTAAAAAGTCTAATTTTTATTTCAAGAATATCAAGAACAATTGTGAATAATTTTTTCCTAATTTAATTTTTTTCTACGTTAATGCAAAAAACAAAACTTAAACTATATTTAGTGGAAAAAGTGGTTCTTTATTACACTAGTGCAATAAAATGTTTATTGCATTCATCTGTCACTCTACAATAGCTTTTTGTCATCATGACAAACATAATAGTCTAAGAGCCAGTGGCCGGCAACCTATAAGTAAATGATTATACCTGAAATTTTGCACAGTGAGTCTCTTATACCTATCATTCATAATGTGGGGACTCGCTAAGCCCGACTAAAGAGTTACTCAGGTGCGAGAAGTATGAAAATGTAACCAACTTCGTTATTAAATTAACAAAGCTGCCGTTTGAAAATTTTAAAATATACAATTATTACTATATAAAAATAACAAAGGCAGACGATTACCGTGCTTCTAAGGTCATGGCAGACACTTGTGTTAAAAAGTATTTGATTAAATCTGATTTTTGACGTTAAAAAACTGTCAGAAATGTCAAGCATTGTAATCGACATCACCAAATCTCAGAACCTGTGCCAGAAATAGAGGTTATTTGTTACTTATATTATTTTAATATAAAAAGGTGCTAAATAAAATAAATAATAAAAATAAATGCCTAATTTGTTAGATCTGAAATTTTAAAATTTTCAAACGGCAGCTTTGTTAATTTAATAACGAAGTTGGTTAAATTTTCATACCTCTTGCATCTGAGTAACAGTTGGGTCGGCCTCGCCGGGCTTAGCGAGGCATCACCTCATGAGTGATAGGTATAAGAGACTCACTGTGCAAAATTTCAGGTATAATCATTTACTTATAGGTTGCCGGCCACTGGCTCTTAGACTATAAACGTTCAAATCAATGTCACATTTTCCTAGACTTAGTGTCATCTACATAACATTTTTTGGTTTTTGCATGGACGTAGAAAAAATATTGTATGCAACTCGTACAAAAAGTGCTTATTGTACTCGACGGGTTGTCCTTTCACGTCGCGTGCAATAAACACTTACTTTTTGTACTTGTTGCATAAATAACTATTCTATCAAAATTGCTGCCAATGATTAAAAATTACATATTTCGAATAAACCACGAGAGTAATCGAGTCTTATCAGGGGTACGTTTTTTATAGTAAATAATTTACTTAATCTAAATTTTATATTGAAAAATCTTTTCTTCCATTGGCGTAGAATTATCGAAGGTGTAATTACTAAAAATCCCAAGTTCCACGCCCATGGAATGATATCACTCATAATTTTGATATGGGGTTTATTGTCCTATAGAACGCTGTCAACTTACCACATATTAGCAAAATCGCATAAGGCGTTTTAAATTTGTAACAAAAAAAACGATTTCAAAATTGCAACTTTAGGGTCGTATAGCGCCTAAACGGGGCAACTTTGAACTAAATCGACTTAATTTGAGCCGCACTGTATCTGGTCGAGCGTTGTAAAGACCTTTTAGGGACACCCTGTATAACAATGACAGAAAGTGAAATGTAAAACATGATGCGTAGTAATATGAGTTAAATATAGTGCAAGAACAACCACAGTCTTCAGGATTCATGAATTCTCAATATTCATGACTACTTGGGTAGTCATAGATTCCCTAGTCATAAAATACCTTCACTATTCATCGATCAATGGATGAATACGACTATTGATATCCTCAGATAAAAGTATCTTGAATATTGATTACATAAATGTATATATTGAATACTGCTCTACTACAATCGTGAATACAATGTATTTCAATATAATATCAACCTCTGAAGTATTGAATGTGTCTGATATTTTTCTTTTATTATTAAAGTCGCTAAATCCATATTGCGAAATTCTAAGAAAGGAAAGTTCGACAAAAAAATGTTGATTAAAAACGGCAACTTTAAATTACTTGCCGAGTTTGGATCTCAAAGGCCTCTTGAAATAATAACTTAATAAATTATGTGAGGGCAACGTCAAGTTCATACTTGCGTGGGATTATTTGTAAACTTCAGAGTAGGATAATCTTTTTACATTACAATTTTTGACATGAATAATATGACGTACATATTAAATTTTCTTTTCTGTAAAATATTACTGTGGCTGATGATAATTTTTAAGTGATATGAGCATAAAATATTAGATTAAATATTGTATCGTGAATGTTCTTATTTGCTGAAGTTGACTTGAAGTTTGTATATGAGGTTAAAGATCTAATAAACCGAAATTAATTAATTAAATTTTCAGATATACCTCGATATACCATCAGCTCCTCCGTGGATTTCACGGGTAGCTCGTTGAAGGGCACGGTAATTTTCTCTTATAAGTGCTGCACAATTGACAATCGATACGCTCTTGTGTTCACTTTTATTGTATATACTAATGATTTAAACCATTCCCAATGGCAGTAATCAAGGGTATTGAAATCTGGTGACTTTGGCGGCCAATTTTGGAAACCACCTCGGCCAAACCAGCGTTGTGGAAAGCGATTGTTAAGATGATGGAACATCGTCCAGTAGATCTGTCAAATTATTTTCTAAAAATTCTACATATCTAACTCCACGACGACGATCTAGCAGAACTGGGCCAAATAATTGATTGTTAATCATACTACACCACACGTTGCTGAACCGATGCTGAAAGTTACTTTTCACCGTGGCGTGCGGACTTTCATCTCACCAACGATGTTTATTGTGGCAGTTATTTACTTCATCACGAGTGAATTGAGTGTATGGTTTGCGCGTATCCAATTGCAAGAATGCAACCGCAAATCATTAACACCTTCCTGAAGATTCTGGATGCGCTGATTATGGAAAGGTTTTAAACAATTTTTGTGAATGACTTCCCATGCCGTAATTTGATGACGGGTTCCAATGCGCCTTGTACTTATACCCCGAATACGTTCTGCCATATTTAGAATTTCTTCTTCCACTGCTAGACCAGGACTACCATGTCTCTCAGATGTAATTCTCACACTGGAAAACATTCCAGTTTCACGTGCATTGTTGAAGGCTGTCTGGAATACATTTCTATCTGACACTCTTTTGTTCCGGAAGCCACGTCGATATCCAGCAATTGTACGATTAGCGCTAGCATTGCAATACGCATAAATAAAAATAACATAAGCATATTCTCAATGACTAAATGTGGCTGACATACGAAATTATGTGTGTACAATACTGACTAAACGAGCGTACATGTAAAAATAAAGGCGACAGTTATAAAATAAGCGTTTAAATCGAAAACGTCAAAATAAATGTCACAATTAGTAATCACTAATGTGAGTTTGGTTAAGGCCTGACCTACTCAAAATAAAATATCAAATAAAAACAGCTTTCGCAGAAATAGCAATAAAAATATGTTCATTGCTATCTACGTTTTTTTTTTTCACTTTTGCCCCCTAAACACCTCTTTCGAATATTGGGGGTTCTCCTCCAATCACGCTGTATATTGAACTTTCAAATTTTTCGTATCGTGGTTCATGTAGATTGTTTCCCAGAGAAAACGTATACATTTTTATAAAATTATATCTCTTCCGAGATTAGTTTAACCAGTAGCTAATAAAATAAATTGCTTTTGTGACCTCTCGATTAAACAGCGATTTTGACATTTATCCCTACGTACATAAATAGCTCGTAGATATTATAAAGTAATATTCATTATTTAATAGTAACAGCCACAGGCTTGGGGATAATGGATATTAAATCAGTTCCGGATAATTTAATAATGGCTGTTGGATATAATTTATTGCGCCAGACAATTAGTACCAACATCAAATCATAAAATTTCATTTGTCGAGTTTATAAAACCGACAAACTGTATACCCGACTGCAAGGTAGAGTCGAATAGGTTAATTTTTTAAATTTAATTATTGGTTTAATAAAGTCAACCCTATTTGATTGATTTATTAGATGCGTGGGGGTATTTATTAAACTGTGTTAAATTGTACACTTAACACAAAAAATACAATACTACGTTAAAACAGGCCATTTCTCTGTATGTAGAAATGTGTTAAAGATTTAACACAAATTGTGTTACTTTAACACAATCGGATGTGAACTCATACTAACAACCAATTGTGTTAATTGTGAGTGAAATTTTACTCAATTTTATTACCGTGTAGACCTATGACCGAGGCATTATACAAGTAGGAACAAGAAGAAAGGTAATTTCATTCTACAGTTGTTTTATTGTCGAGTTCGTCTTCTTACATACTACTACTATATAAGTTAGAAGTGTTATTGCACTGTTAATAGAGAAATTATTAAAGCATGCAGTTTATGAGAAAATTGGTGAAAGACAAAAATGAATAAGGGTCCAGTGTCAATTTTTGAGATAAATAATTGTTTTTAGGCTTAAATTTTTCTGTTGAACCTCTACTTTTTAAAGTAGTGTGGCGATGACTGATGATTAAAGATGAGGGCACTGTAATAGTCCACAAAATACGTATTTTGTATAAAAATAAATATAAATTCGTGAACAAGTATTTGAAAACATTATGATGATTATGTAAACAAGTATTTTTTTCGGTAAAATGTCGTCCTGCATAGCGAAGAAACAATATAACAATAAAAAGGTACCAGTTATCTTTTTGGCCGCCATTTTATTCGTATTCGTAATCATCAACCCAGATAACATTAATACACTATACACAATATTTTCAGTTAAGTAATAATATTTATTGTTTACAACAAATCTATATTGAATATGTAAAAACATATTTCCATATTTTTTTAGAGCTTCTGTGATAATGTCGAGAACATACACTATGTTACAGCACAACTAAACCAACCACACATTTGAAATGACTCGTATTACTTTAATTTGAACTACACTGCCATATCTATAACGCACATGATTGTATAGACAAGCTGACCATTACTGGATCGGGATGCTGTAGACGCATGCATGGAATGTGTTTACCATTATTATCTCTGTAATAATACATAATATTGGTAATTCTTATCAAATTTACAGAATTTTAATACGATTTGCTACTAAAATTACAAAATTAAATAGAACTATTACAATATATTCTGTGAATAATAAGATTGTTTTATTGTTTAGGTATTATTTCACTTAAATTGAATTAATATTAGTAAAATTACACTATAAAATTACCATAACAAATATGTTAAATATTATATAAATACAAATATAATTTTTTTTTTAATTTTACAGAGACTTTTAGAGTGCACTGTAGCTAACCAGTTGCGACAACCAATCAAGAGTAAGGATATAGAACACACAGAAGTGTTAAGTTATCACCGAACTATTACTACTAACACATTATTGGTAAATATTACACAGATTCAATATATTTTTTTATAAATTTCTGAATATCGGCACAGTTTATGTAAAACATATAAAAGATCCAGAGTGTGTTAAACTATTAACACGTAATTTTATAACACACTCGAAAGTCTCATCCGCTCAACACTTTTTGCATTGTAGTATAGAAAATTGAAGGCAATACGTTTAAACGCAAGTTATATCAAATTCAAAACTGTCAGAATTTTACTGATTTAAATTATTTTTAACTAACGCGTTTTGAAGTACCCAGAATTTAATTAATTATTAGTCCGCATTCGGTTTTAACGAATCCAGAGAGGTGAAATAAAAAGTACGGACCCGCGGTGCGCGATTCCAACGCTTAAATCAAGAATTTTCATTATGTGTCCTTAATTTGTTATATCCTTTAGCGAAAATACGTGTTTATTTGTCCTCCCTTTTATTTTCATTAGGGTTTACAGTGGAGGTTATCAAAAGCAGACCTCCGATGGAATAATGAATGCCTGAATTTGAAATGAAGGGTTGGAGACCGAATACGAGGACCCTTTAGAAACGGGACGCGCCTAGGTAATTGGTCGCCTTTGAGCCATATATCTGTTTCCACTCATTTAAATAGGACAGTTCTTTACAACGTTTCGAATCAAAATTCTATTAAAATAGTGAGGCAAATTCGTATTCGCCTGTTTATGAATAGAAAATTAAATGGGGGATGGAACACTTCTGTCTTATAATATTTAACAAGGTTAAAAAAGACACACAGATCAGCCTATCTGTAATGATAGCCAGGAGAGATGAACTACCTTTTACCAAACATAAAATATCTTGTTTATTTAAATATAAATATGGAAAAAATACAAGAAAATGAAATGGTAACATACTTTTTTTGTTGCAGATTTGGATTCCTCGGACAAAAATAGGTCCGTTTTAGGCATCTCCTCCTCTCCACTATCAAGTAATAAAAAAAAATAAGTAAAAAAAAACCCAAACCACAAACCCCCAAATCTCAAACCCCCTAACCACAAACCATCGTAAACCACAAACCCCGACATCCCAAACCCCAAATCCCAAACCCCAAAACCACAAACCCCCAAATCCCAAACCCAAAATTCCAAACTACAAACCCACGATTTGGGGTTTGGGGGTTTGGGATTTGTGGGTTTGTAGTTTGGGGTTTGGGATTTCGGGGTTTGGGATTTGGGGGTTTGTGGTTTTCGATGGTTTGTGGTTACCATTTTGGGGCTAAAGTCGGAGGTGCCATTTGATGGGCCTTTATGGGCCTAACAACTTTTATCTAGAACTTTTTTTAATAGGGCGTCCTCCTTAGGCTATAATTACTTGTCTCAGGTAAAAAATTACCCTCTATAAAGGGGGGATACTAAGGGGAGGGAGTGTTTTGGAGGGTTCATTTGTGGTCCAATCGACTACATATAATAAACAATAAAAAAAAAAAAATTTTTAGACAAAATTGTGGGGGGCCGAAAACCGGCCTTTGGAGCACTTAACGTAGCTATTTTGACACAACGCTGAAAATGATTGTGGCGTATAATTATAAAAAATATTACAAATTTAGCCGGTTTCCTAATATTGAATACTCAAAACAAAGACAATTATGAAAAGTTGTAATGATTTTATCGTCAAAAACCATGAAATTTGAAAAAACTAATTTTAATTTAATTATAATATTGTAAATTGTTAATCACATAAACTAGGCGCATGTAACATTCACTAGAAATGGGCCATACAAATCACAGTAAAATTTTCTCCGCAATAAAAATTGCTTTCACATAATGCGCTAAACGTACGTAAAATAATATTGAGTAATATACCACATAACATTCCAGTTGCAGACATTGTGATTAGAGATGCTCAGTAGTTTATACCTTCTGTTACCTTTACGATACAGATAAGAAATAATTTAGTTTTATTCATGGATTTTATGCTACAAAAATATCGTATTGTGGTTACTAAAGATAGAATAGAGCTCTTATAAAATTGTTATTTTCCAAAACTATAACACTATATAATCAATGATATATAAAAGTAATTCGATAAAAATGAAAGAAACCCATATACGTACTGTTATATTTAACAGGTTTTACCTTAAAAAAAACAATAGGACTTATAGGAGAATGTTTCATTTTACGGATTTTACGTAAGTTGGTATACAATACAAGTTCTTCATAAACCCATATTTTCCTGTTTAAACGAACACCTAAGCGATGCATTTAAGACATCTCGTTTCATTAACTCCGCGTTCTTAATAAAAAATTGTGAATTGCTGGAGGTGGTTGCTCTCTTCAGTATTTTCTATTATTGGGATCTTTTGACTGCTGCACTTTTCTATTAGGATAAAGACCACAAACCATTTAGACCTTCACATAAAACCGTCCAAAAGAACTCCAACAAACTTCTGAAACTCCTAATATGCTAAAAAGTTGTGGAAACTGCAGATTGTGGGACGGAAACTTGAACTGTTATTTAGGTTCAATTAAACTGATAAGTAGTGTTTTAAACACTACAATTATAATGTCTTAAAGACTTTTAACTGCTTGTTTTCAGTATTTTATCAATTACCGAACTATCAGTAAATATTATTGTACTTGTACAGCTATAACTACTGATAAAATTAAAGTACCTAACAATATCTACTAACCCCAGAAGCTAATAGTATATTAGAAAAGTTAAATGTCCTCAGGACAGGTTTTCAAAAGAAAAATATATTTATGCTTTTCTTATTCACTGAATTCTTGTTAATTAGGTCTTATAAAGGTTATATTACATTATCATATACAATGTGTCGGAGAAAATGTGGGAAATCTCTCGGGTGCAGATAGAACATGAAAAAATAAGATGATAAATAAGTAATTCTAGTCTAAAGTTATATCAAAGTCTTTATAATACAGGGTGTTAAAAATTTAGGCATTAAGTTGTAAAGCTTAGCCCTCCCCTGGTAAACTAAAAAAAGCTAAATATGTTTCAAAGACACTATTATAAGAGGTCATTACTAGTGTCCATCTTATTAAATTTGTTTTAAATTATATTAAGTACTTTAAAAGTTATTCAAGAAAAACCGATTTCCAGCGGACTGCTTCAGGGACACATATCTCCGTAGGGAGAGCTTGTAGAAAAAAAATTATACGAACTTTTCATCATATTTTTTCATGGTCTATCTGCACCCGAGAGATTTCCAAGATTTTCCCGGACACCCTGTATAACATCAATATAAAATCCGCCCGACAGATTCCCGAGATTTTCCATGTTCGGTTGCTTGTAACAAAGACTTCCAGCGTATCCTAACATCACATTCACATTTATCTTCGATCGACTTTAACTCTTAGTAGATTCTATAGCCTTGGAATATACCTGCCATCTCTTAAATGTCAAAGATTAGTGGCTTGGAGATCGGATATCGGTACTTAGATGTAGAACATGGATAATCTTGTACCTTGTTTGTAATATAATTCAAGAAAATTAGCTTCGAGGGTTTAAAGACGGTTTGAATCCCTACAATCCTTTCTAGATTGTAATATGTAGCTTCTCAATGGTAAGTACAAGTATGTTTTGATTGATTTATATTTCGATAAAGTTTGGTGGTCCTGCAAAAAATTGTTGTTTGGAAAATGCTGCTGTTTTTGAGATATTGCTGCAGACATTTTTCATGGAGAAATAAGCAACACCGGTGAGTTTGTGAGTACTGGATGATTAATAATAATAGTAACAATAAAGATATTTATTTGCATCCAATAGAAAAACAAGAAATAAATCCAAAACGGTTAAATTTGTCGACATAAAAAAGTATACCTTATTTGTGGAAAATAGATAGGAGAACAATATTTTTCTATTAAAATTTTTCGCATTATTTTGATATAAGGAATCTACTCTTGCTCTATGTCCTATTAATTTCGGGACACCCTGTATAATAGAATAAAATATAAAACAAACAAAATAATAACAATGCAAATCTCATGGTGAAGTTCAGATAAAGACAAAAAGTTTCTTTCTGCTCTACCACTTAAACCATGATATAAAAGTAATAAAACTAAAAACACTAAACATCAGTAATCGACATAAAAATGAAAACAAAATAGTAATAAGTATAAAAGGACAGAAAGAAAAAAAAAAGAAATGCTTAACAGATAATCATATGAATCCAAAACTAACTTATTAATTTACATGTGTATATTATATCAAATTTGTTCTACAAGCTGGCATATTATGTTAATTTTGAGTTTCCAATACCAGCTAAGTTAATCTCATTTTGAAAACCTCCTTAGAGCATTGTTTTAATTCAGGAGGAGCAAGATGTTATAAGTAAACGATCTCTCAAATATTGCAGTTTTATGCAGTGGTGCTGATTAAGCCTTTTCTTCCTAGATTTATATCATGTACATCGGTCCGATATGTAATTTGATTATATAAATATGGAGGTTTCTGATCACAATTTTATGATATAAACACAAAGAATACAGGCGAAAATGATTTTTCATATTAAGCCAATTAGCTTCTTTAAGTTTGTCCTATATATGATAAAATGTTTTTATTCCATACGTAAATCTTAAACAGAAATTTTGTAGTTTTTGCACTTGATGTAAATCATAAGAGGTTAGGCAATTTGAAAAAACAAAATGTATTATCTATTAAATTAAAGAATGTCTAATGGAAACCCCTAATGATACGTATTTAGGTACAAAGGTAATTATAAATAAAATATTTTTGTAAACGAAGAATACTGACTATTATTCTAGGTGGCAATGATTTTTGCATTTGATTTTTTAATCTAAAGATTAAAAGTGTCAACTTTTTTAGGATTTAAAGTGAATTTTTTTGGTAAGATACCATTTTTTAGATTCAAAAAATGTAATAGTTTTGTAGCAGTTGAGGAAAACTTTTTTTATGGTAGTTATAGATTGCGCTGGAAAATCATTGCAGGCAACTTTCGGAAGTATATTATACAGGATATCTTGCAAGTAGTGACAATAATTTTAGGACGTGATAGAATACAAACAAACATACCTATATACCAAGTGTTACAATATTTGTGATAATTAATTATTTAATACTTTTTAAGTTAACCGTGCTTTTCTACAATAATTATTGAAGTGTAGAAGAAAAACAAACCTTTTTATAATAAATATTTCTATACTTTTTTTTTATTAGGAATGAATGGATTATTTAAATTATTTAACTAATAAAATCCAAAGTGGCTTCGTTATTTACCTAGAACTTCAGAAACATGGTTTTTCTACTTTGTAAAAGCGAAGAGTCAAATTTAAATGTGAATTTTATTTAAACCTTTGTGTGTAGGATTATTCAGATAATAGTAAAAACTTAACCTAAGCAATGCGCTTTCAGTTCTAAGCAAAAGTTTCTTGATAAGCATTCTAAAAATTAGGGAAATCAATCTTAGCACGTTTAAGTATGCAGGGAGCGCATTCGCCAAAACAGAGGACAGACGTAACACTTGTTATATAGGACTGTTTTTTACAATCGGCTCAAAATCACATATTCTATTACCTAAAATTATTGTTAACGAGTTGCAAGACACCCTGTATATAAATATCAAATTCAGCTTTCAACGTCAAGTAAGCAGTAAAATATGATTTCGCTCCTCTTCACCCTTACTTATAAATAGCGCCCTCCACCCCCTACCCTGCTCCGCATCATTCAGAAGAGTGCAAAAGTAGCAATTTGGCGACATCCGAAAACTTGAAATCGGTTCATCCGCTCGTGAGTTAAGAGTCCACAAGTCCTTTGATTGGATCCATCCTGAGAACTTCACGAACTAAAACGAAACGTAATGAAAAAAAATCACGTCAATTTATTAATTGGGGGGAAGTCGAAATACACCACGAATTGAAGATGTTAAGCTCCATTTCCTCTTTCGCAGCTACCCTTACCTGAAAATATCGCGGGAAATTGATTATTACAATTCTGGTTGGGAGGTGTATTAGGAGCGTAATAAAATTCGAACTTCCCCACAGGAAGCGAAACTAGTCTGCCGCGTCCCACTCCCCGATGAGTTACTCCAGTTCGGAATTTATTGGAGCTACTTATAATGGCATTATTAGGTCTCATTTCACCAATAGAGCCTTAAGTGAGAGGTACTTAATAACAGAAGGTACCCCAAAGTTTCTTCGAACTTTTACTCAGTTATCGTTATTTTAATAAGTTATAACTGCGTATACAGGGTGGTAGTTTCATAAAAATAATACATAAGAATTGAGGCTGGTCCTCATGGAAGGGGAATAGTTGGGGACAATGTATAGTATAGTCTACTTGCATGTAATGGCTGTAATTCACTAGGGTGATTTACGAAGTTTTACTTGTGAATTACAGACATCATTATATAACATGTTTGATGTATATCTTCTTTTATAATTCTAGAAAGCTGTATTTACCTAATATGAACAACAACCAAAAAAAATTGTTATATTTTCATAATAACATTAAATATTGTTTCTTCTTTAAAGAAAAATTCTATACTTTTGCTTTATTTCGATAAGTATAACCCTTTTACAATTCCTTGTGAAGTTAAAAAAGCGTAACAAACATTAGTTTTGAAAATGTCCTTTCTCTTTGAATCTTAATACATTTCAGTCCATTTTCTCACATACCGTAAGTTGATATTCCTAGTTTTTGATGAATCCGATACATCTTTCTTAAATGTTGCATAAAAGCGTAGTTTCATTAATGGAAATGGTGCCTACAAAACGTTTTAGTCCCTTCTAAATCAAGTGGACTTCGGTCTGGTCATCGAGACTGTCAAAGTATTGCTCCTTCATTCTTTCAAATTGGTAGTATTGTAAATAATGGAAGTAACTAAATATTTATGGTATGCTACTTTAACTAATGACCTTTTGCAAATACGATTCAAAAAAGATCTCTATCAAAATTCAACAAAAAACAGCAATTTTCAGTTAACTTTTCGGTTAATTTCAGTTAACAAGCGTCCATGAGAAGAAAAACTGAAATATGTATGTTTACTGTCACTTTTTTACGTTTGCTATCACTCTTTTCTATTTTTATAATAATATAGTAATACATTTGATTGAAAATCTCAAACACATTCTATTAAAAAGAAAGAAAAGTACTATGTGGAAATAAAACTACCTATACATATACATACAAAATAATCAGTATTAACAAATTTATTTCATCCTAAATGATGTCACAGGTTCAAGGAAAGGCTACTGACATTCATGTATCTGTAGGTATCTGAATGGCACCTATAAAATAAATTTCTTATTTTTCTCTTTACTCCATCAACAGACAATGTAGAGCCACTAGCAACTTTCCAAATGTTAGCAATAATTGATGAGTCTTATTACTCCTTCATATTTTATTTATTTTCATAACATTCAACTGTATATTTTTATCTGGCTCCCCTATCCAAGAGACTTCTCGATTTAGTCTAGAGAACCTCACTTGTGGAACAAAAAATCACCGGAAATAACTGCTTTCAACATGGTTAAAGGGAAAATTATTCTTATCTAAATAACTCTTATGCCATTCCCAAAACAGATAGATACCAAATGCTTGCAATATAGTACTGTATAAAAGATACTGATAATTTGCAAGTTCAGATAACGATATGAATATCTCCTTGAATTGTTATTTCCTGAATAATGACTTAACTGATATTATTTCAGAAAAGAATGAATGCTCTGAACACTTTACGAGTGTGTTGATATTTTTCATTATATAAATTAAGCAGGCAGAGAGAAGTGAGATTTCAGGAGATTTGTTACAAAAGGCTGAGAAAGCACGTGCCGGACTACTACCAACAAAATCCAAAGTATAAACAAAAATAAAGTGAAACTATAATGTTGGCTTACTTTCAAGATATGGTACGTATTCTTCCACGTTCTAGTCTAACTGATATTGATTTATTTTTCTAACGGTCTGAATCGTAGTCCTAATTCCCTATGGACTAAGTGGTCAATGTTAAAATCAATGATGACAATTTATAATAATACAGATGTTCATGTTCATGAACTGAAAGCGTTTCTCAAACGAAAAAGTAAAGGCTATGAACCAAAAAAGTCTAAAGTGTTTAGTCGGGACGTCAAATTTTTGAAGGATCCTTCCGATGAAGAACATTTATACATTAGGTAATGCTTAAAACTATAAGAATTACATATTTATTGCTATATTGTACAGGTGGTTCTGATTATGGGTTATTTCGGGGGCTATAGAGGTCAAGAACGTTTGAATATGAAGATTAATCACAGTGAAGATAGAGGCTCGGTTATAGTGGTTGACATTCCAGAAACTAAAACAGATATCCGTAAGAAATTGACAATTGTGGAAGAACACGAGTTCTCTGCATTGGGTCTAGTGAGGAAGTATATGTCTTCAAGTCAGTCGGGTTCAGAAATATTTTTTCTAACGTATCGCGAAAAGCGTTGCACTCTTCAGCCCGTTAGGAAAACTACATTTGGAGAAATGCTAAGTAAAATTGCTCGTTTTTTTAATTTACCACATCCAGAGGCTTTCACGGGACATTATCTGCGGGAGACTTCGGCAACTGCCTTGGTCAATGGAGGAGCAAATATGACGACATTGAAGAGACATGGTGGATGAAGAAGTTCAACGGTAGCAGAAGGATATTTGACCGAGAACATGGAATTGAAGCATACAACTACAAGAATGTTCGCTGGCATGTCACATGAAACAAGTGGAACATCAACTTCATGTTTCACTACAGTCATACATGTTCGAGTATTATGAAAAACTAGTTGAATATATTGAAAAAGATTAATCCTCCGTAGGTATTTTTTTTTGGATTTCACTAGAGCTTTTGATTGTGTACAACATGACAAATTATTGACTAAATTATATGCATATGGGATACGGGGTGTAGCCTTAGATTGGATTACCTCACTTTTGAAAGCTAGGAGACAATTTGTATGTTTGATGCATCAGAGTGATGACGGATTTATAAAAAAAATTTAACTCGAAGAGTAAACTAGTTGAAATGGGAGTCCCCTAAGGTTCCGTTTTGGGTCTGCTCCTTTTTCATTTATATATAAATGAATTAGATACATTAATATCGGAAATGTATCTTACTATGTATGCCGACGACCAATCAGTTACATTTCGGGAAATACAGATACAGATTAAATATTTTAAATAATTGGTTTGCTTATTACAAACAACTGTGTAATGTAGAAAAGACTAAATATGTGAGATTTCATAATTCTCAAAAAAGTTGTAACTCATTAGATATAAAGACCACAGTTTGGCAAATAATAAGGCTATAAAATTTCTAGGAATAATTATAGACGAAGGCCTAAACTGGAAGCTGCAATGTAAACAATTAATTAATAAATTGAATTCTGTGGCTTATCTGATTCGAAATATATAACTTATTTTAACCAAACAACAACTTATTAACATATACTATGGTTTAGTAGAGTCTAGGTTGAGGTATGGTTTGTGCTTGTGGGGTGGATCAACTTCACTCTCGGATGTTTTTATTTGTCAAAAAATAAATTTAAGATGTATGGCAGGGGTTGCAAGTACAGTGTCTTGTACGAATATTTTTAAGGATTTTAAAATTTTAACATGGTGTTGCTTGTTGATTTATGAATTATCAATATACGTTTACATGAATAAGAGCAAATTTTTAAGGAACATATATTCATCACATTGACACGAGACAAAATAGCAAATATCGTATACCATTTTATATGTATAAAATATCACCTGCGTGCCTTGGTCTTAAGATATTTAACCTTTTGGATGTTTATATTCAATTCTCAAATAATATGAGAGTAAGCTATTTTAAAAAAGTATTAAATAGAGAATTGTTTTTATTCACTAGATGAATTTTTTATGTCTTAGTTTTTAAGATATTTCGACAATTCCTATACAAAATGTATTTTGTCTTAAAGGTAATAAAGATTATAAAAGAATAGGCATAGACAACAGAATTTGGAAAATTCTTGCAAATCGGGAAACAATATCAGTGGAAAATTAGACAAGTAATTGTCGGTTTATTTTCGTAAATACATTAGAGACAGTTAAGGATTTATAACTACTTAGTATAACTCCCAAGGGAGTTATGAACATGTTTATATTTATACAGTAACTAAGGGTGTATTTGTTTATAATACATTAGTATGAAATAAATTCAATAAGGCAAGAAATGCGTTGGTTTATTCTTTAAAAGGTGTTTGTAGAACAAATAGTGTATGATATATACGCTCCGCTTTCGACGACGTGTGCCTATCTTTCCTTCTTGTGAAATGAAATGTCACTTTTATCAGTTATACCATAAAGTAACTAGTAATATCATAAGTTGTATCTCACTACTATGACATCAGTGAAGGTTTGAGTACACAAATTTTATGGAAATTGTTAAATAAATAAGAAAGCACATTTAGGTAGGAGCTGGAAGAGGAGATCCTTCTTAATGTTATCCAATGTTAAGCCGTTAGGTATCCATTATTTCCACTGTTACACGAAACCGGGATGCCTCAGTTTAATGCAAATGAAATGTATACCCAACTAGAGGAGAAATATCAGGTGCGACGTGACGGACATAATATAAGGGCTTTATACAATGGAATTGTATACGTTTGCTGTCCCATTTTACCCTAAAAATATAAACTAACTCCTATCCTAGGATATTCACGTACTCTGTGATGAGGATGATGAAGGGGCTGTTAGGAGTAGAAAGGACAAAAACCGAGCTTGTTGAAAATGTTTCTTATAAAGTTTAGGTACTTATTAGACATATGCGTAACTATACGCTCTAAAAAAGAATTTAGAAGAATTTTTTAATTATTTATCGAGATGTGTACGTAAATTGTAGTATTTTCTTTTATGTACTCTTTATTAAGTTATAATTAAAATTATGCATATTATTTAAAATCCATTATTTTTTTACACAACAAAATATTTTAAATATATTGTTGCATAGTTTTTGTATTGACTTGTATTCATGTGAAAGCCATGTTATTTCATTGATATTTTGCTTATTTTTATTCAAAGTGGTATTAATTTTTTCTAAACAATTGTGTACAGTGTAGAACTGTTAGAGATTATGATTTGGAAAACTTCATATTTGACAAATTTATTTTAATAAATGTATTAATATTGGAAAGACAGAAAGTCTTGAAATCGTTTCTATGACATGCGTTTGTTTATTTGTCAACAAGAGTTAAAAAAAAATGAAAAATCGACAAAATGAGTGAGAATGCTGAGAAATTTTTCATTCCGTCTGAAATTTAGCAAAAAAACCGAAGAAGCAACATTACATCTGTTACCAGCGAAAAGCAAAGGTGTCAGCGAGAAGGAATTCATAGAATTCGATAACTGGCGAATAAAGGGCATAGGAGAAGGAACAATTACTATTCTACTTTTTCAATGTGGAGAAACGATTTGCTGCCTCTTCGATGTGGACAAAATATTCCATGCTAAAATTTTGAAACTGCACAAAGGTATTGATATTTTCGAATATTATATTATTTATACATTGAGCGTTTTATTTGCAACTCTTTACAGGTGCCTATCGATGCAATGAATTAACCTTTTGCATATCACCCATGTCCAAGATACGAGTAAATACATTTATCTAAGTACTCATTCTGGATACAAAATATTTCAAGAGGTTTCACGATCATGGAAGAAGCTTTTCAGTCAATGCTGTAAAAATGTGTCGAAAACACATCAATCTGCGATCTAAAAGTGCCGATGGAAGATTTTTTCTTGCGATATGTGGCTTGAAAATGTACTACACAGCATATAGGCATCAATTTCGAAATTGCTTCCAAAACTGACTGCATTTCTTGGACATCCTGATCCAGAAAGTTTTACCATAACATGGAATGAGGTGTAACAGGGAACGAGTGAATTTAAATAATCCCGGTCAAAATGACAAGATCGGTTTTGAGATAAACATTAATGTTAATAATAATGATTCCAAATAAAATGCTACAAAATCGAAGCGTGGTATTATGAATTCCAATCCACTAGTGTGTTAAAAGGCTATTCATCCACGGAAAACAGACGTAATAAATTTTCTTAGTATAGTGGTCGTAGATGAAATATTTTAATTTGTATATCATTCTACATATACCATATTTAGGTTGAAAAATGTTTTTTTACATTTTCTTTAATAATACTTCTAAATGATTTGATATGCTACTTATTGGTTTCATATGTTGTTTGTAAAATACACGCATTATTTGTCGATGGTAAAACGATAATTATTTTAATTAATCAGTGCAGTAAATATGGCGTTATTGTATGAAATAAAAAACTACATCAAAAGGCTCTCTCTGTTTACTCATTGTACATGTAGCAGGATTACAAATTGTTAAACTGCTTTATTCAATAAAGCCCACAGATTTATGTATTTAAATATCCGCTAATAATCTGATTAATCTATCAGTAAAGCATTTATACAATTTGTTACTATTTAATTTAACAAATAACATGGAAACTGTGCTTTAATTAGAGAATACTATGCAGTTGCAGTAATGCAAATTATCATATATTGGAAATTTTGCACAAGCTTACATAATAATAAATTGGTTTATTTACTCTTATTTACAATATACCATAAGGCTATGAATTTTATTTATGAGTATACAGGGTGTAATATAGACCTTAAAATAATTACAGTTACAAATATGTAACACAGTTAGTAATATTTAATATCAAGGAACCATGTGTAAATTAGCTATTGGAAAGGAAACTATTTGTGTGTAGGGTTATGAACTCTATTCTTTTACTCAAAATCTGTAAAAAAATATAAAGAATAAATTATAAAACAACAAACATTCTAAATTCAACGGACATTTAAAAATATGTATTTCAGTAGAAAAAGTTCGTACAACCTAACCTCAAATTTTTGCACATTTTTCGGGATCACCCTGTATATTTCATCATGTATTTTTTACAATTAGACACTAAATGAATCTTTTAATTGTGACGTCACTCAACAGAATATCAGGCGTTTCTCCTTGAATGAATGCAGTTAATAAATAGATGCATAGATACGGGCAAACACCATCTAACTTTTGTTTTCAGAGCTGTAAAAACAAGGCTGTAATTGCGTGTGGCGTTTATTAGCATCCACAAATCTTACAGGAGCATCATGTATGTGTTCCCCGTAAATTGAAATGAACCGCCAGAATTCTCGAATGTGCAACAAACTTTAATAAGGTAGAGCACTAATTACGAAACACTGAAACAGAAGATTTTATGTGCAGTCAAGGAAGATTATAGCGTATAAAGTCGGTGTACAAAGTGAGTTAGTTAAGGGTAGCAGTTATAGCGTAGCGTTACGTTCTCCAAGGGCATATTAGTATTTCTGATAATTTTAGTATATTATCTTACAAAATTATACCATATATTATTGTCTAGATTTAGTTATGCTCCAAAATATGTTAATTATTTTCATTTACCATATCAGTTATGGTAGTTTTATAGTTATTTCATGTTATTTTACAGATAATAAGAAAATGCACAATATTAATTGAAATAAGTAAAACCTGAAACGTGTAATAGTCTTATTCACAGAATATATTGTAATAGTTCTATTTCACTCTGTGATTATAGCAGCAAATCGTGTAAAGTTCCGTAAATTTAATAACAATTACTAATATTATATATTTTTACAGCGATAGTTATGGTAAACACATTCTATCGCATGCGCCTACAGTGTCCCTATACAGTAATGGTCGGCTTGTCTATACAATCATATGCGACATAGATATGTAGTGCAGTTAAAATTAAAGCGAAGAGTGTGTGTACAATTTAGTTGTGCTGGAAAATACTACCATACTTTACATAATACTTACATACTACGTCAATATTTCAGAAATTAAAGAAAACCTAGATTTATTTTTGTTAACTTCTTAAAGCTCTTTTTATCTTGGAAAAGAAACATTTGTGGACTCATATTTATAAAAAATTTTAATCAACAGAATGCCGCTTAATTTCGCAATACTCTGTATAATTTTTACATAAGTAAGTATACCTCGATATACATCCACTTTTGTACTGCACTTTTATATTACTATTATATTTTATAATATATTTACTTTTTTAATTACGTTGGACTTTTACAGAGAATTAATTAATTTACACGGTATATTATAGGTAGGTACTTCATTTACATGAAAACGTATATGTATAAGTATAATTTTTTCATGCATTAAATGATTATATTCTAATTTTACAAAGAAATGGTACATTTACTAGTACACATATACAGATCTCATCTAAAAGAATTTCGGAATTGATGTGTTATGAAAAATGGAGTCAATATCGTAAAAAAAAATTGTAAAATCCATATAGTTTTCAAGTAAAACATTATTGAAGTTATAGTATTTTCAACCTCTACATCGCTTGGCTACTGTAGTCCCTAAACAGGCGATTCCGAATATTGAAATCCGATTGCTTTTTGTAGGCACTAAATTTTTTGTGGTGCCAGTCTTTACATTAGATTTTTATGTGTCAAAAATGGCTTACGTCAATAGTAACAACTCAAAGTTGACAGATATCGTTTTAATTTATGACAATGTGAAAATGCTTTAGCAGAACCATTTCCCGGCAAACATGTGCCAAATGCAGCTATTTTTATCGCGCTGTGCAGTGAGTACTTGTGTAATGCAACGCGAGGGAAATTTGAAACCGAATCATGAAATAGATGGAGGTCCAGGAGTTCCACGGCCAATTACAGCAGTGTGATGTATCATACACGAGGCTTAACTATATCCGTACCATGTACAGCGTGTCCAAGCATTTATACCAAGGAATTGGACGAGGAGGAGGCTGCCACGATCTCCTGACTTTAGATATTTAAAAAATGAAGTGTATCACACCGAAGTGGAAACATTTGTGTTAGTTTGTAGAAACTGGGTAAGACAGGCCCAAAATGTTGTTGTAACGTCAGGTATATCAAACTATTTTATTAATTAAAACCACAAATTAAATCTATCAATAATTAACAACAATAGCGACAAAAGCAATTAAATTTGCTTTTTAAAATCGGCGTTGTAAAATGTTATTTCTTTCCTCTAGCATTTCTTTAAATTTTTTGTCCAGTGCCGTGCAGAAGTGTATTTTTAAATTAATTTCGAACTGCCCTTGTTTTTTTTTACAAAATTGTATTTTTAACAGTTTTCTTAGATACGGTTCTGGATCACACTGTATAATTTGTATATGTATTTTATGTTTAATTACATTTCATTACATTTCTTCGTTATATATGGATGGATTTGATTCGAACTAATCTAGACAATTTTGATAGTATATAGCTGAAAATTGAACTTCATAAGAAAACTTTTTTTAAAGAAGTTGCCACTATTGCTTTCTTCTAATGACTCCTACCTACAAACTAAGTACAAACTAAATTGATGTAGGTAGTGATTTACTGACTATTTACGTAATCAAAAATGAATTGAAAATGTATAAATAGTTTATCCTCAGACCATTTCCATAACTATTAAATTATTAAATGGTGTAACAAATATTTCAATTTTGTTAAATTGATAAGTATATTAGAGTAGCATCGTAAATATATCAATATACATTAAAGCAATACATGTTTCCATTTTTTTTACTGTCTAAGAAAGGTATTTTAAGCTAATATGACATATTAGCTTAAAATACCTTTCTTAAACAGTAAAAAAATGTTACAAAAGCTAATAATAAGAAATATATGGGTAGATATTGTGGGTGTAATTCAACGCAGGTTGGGGCTTTTGTCCACTGAGTAGTTAGTTTCACACAATATTGTTAATACCTGAAAATATATGAAAAGACATGTTTCCAGTTTCAACATTTCAACTGAATAAACAAAGACGATATATAACAATTCCTTTATGTTTGTGCATTTAACTTTAAAATGAATTTGTAAATTACAGGGCAATTCCTTTAAGCGTAGTTGCCTAAGTAATTCTCCAAATACCTAACAATGATTTTACGGTTATGGTAGGGTCCTAAAGATATTACAATCCGTAATAAATTAAATCTGTTTGGTAGATAAGTATACAATACAGGATGTTAAGTAAAGAATGAGCCATATTTCAAAGCTAGCTTTCTTGGACAAAAATACTGTGAATTAAATCAACTTACCTTAGTACAATTTCGTTGCTTAAGAAGTTATAGGCCCGAAAAATTACTGTTTTAATTCATTCTTTTACGATTATACCTATTGTTGGGCAATTATACTCAAATTTTGCAAAATAAGTTCTTTTGCCAGATAGACAATTTTTTTTTAGAATTGGACGATCTTGGAAAATGATTTGTTATTTTGAAACAGCTCAGAACTCCTTACACATTTAAAGAAAAAATTAATCAGATCTTCGGTTTTATCTCACAAAAGAAATTCGTTATTCAAAATTTGAGTACCCAACAATAAGGAAATTATCGTAAAATAATGAAATAAGAAAATACTTTAACTTTCTTTAACTTTTTAAGGAAGTAAAATTGTACTAAGGCGAGTTGATTTAAATGACATGATTTTTGTTGAAGGAAACTAGCCTTAAAATATGGTTCATTCTTTACTGAATAGGTTTATTGTTATTTAATGTTTATAAAAACTGTGTAAGCAAGCAACAAAGTATGAGAAAATACCATCATTTTGAGTTTGTTGCAACATTCAAATTAGATAAAATAGTTCAAAATTTATATCAGTTTACTGATTTCAGTATTTTCTCAATATTGACAAGCATTGATAATATAACTTTTGTAATATTCACATAGTTTAGTAACTCAAAATTTATTTAGTGTTGCACATAAAAGAATAATTTAGCTAACAAATAAGTAAGCAAAATTTGCTCAACGAATTATTAGTCCAACATAATCGAATGTGAATCGTTTTGACAACTAATTGTGTTGAGTTTGACAGAAAATGTACTTTTTCATATATAAGCATACACTATAAAGTTCTTTTATCATTTTTATAATGCTATATAGTGTCAAATATTGAATCACTTGTTACTACTATTAGAAACACCACTTTTGCCGATCACTCAATGTTATGAGCACATTTTTGTTCAATTGTTTTCATCACTGGCAAAACGGAAAGAGGCCAGTCATGCGATTTTTTCATTTACCATTTCAATTTTCACTGTTGGGTTTCTATCGCGACCATGGCAAATAAATTAGGCTTATTAATATGTATCTGGGAACATGTCAGATAAAGTTACATGGATTTTATGGGAAACGAATGCTAATTCCGCAATTCGATTATGTAGTTGAATTTTAGGTGACTTTCGATACGCAACTCAGCCTTGGCGCCTTCTGATTGCTTTTGTGGAACTGAAAAAATAATTGGATTCCTCCCCCAAAAGGATATTTATATATGTTTTCAAAAAATAGGTCGAAACATTTCCCGCACCGAAAAAAAAAACTAAATTTGGTGTCTGTCAAAAAGTTTCATAGGACCAGACAAATATTTATTTCTTATACCAAATCATTTTTTTTAAAGCAAAAATACAGTTATTGTGTGCAAAGAAAGAATTTGTTTCCATTAAAAAAACATCATTTCCTTTTCAATAATACACTTCTGGTCTTGATTTCATTATATTCTATGATAAAGCAATATTTGTATATTTTAAATAATTTTTCTCCAATTAAAAAATTGCTTATTTCAATCAGTAACTTATTGCTAACGAATTTCAGGGAACAACTGCGGACTAATGCCCCGACTAGCATTGAATTACATCTGAAAACTGTATAGCAAATAGTCAACATATACCAGTTTCGAGCTTATTAGCTCTCATCAGTACGCCACAGGTGAGTGGGGAGTTAACTGACGACTAATCCTGGTTGTTCATATCTCTCAAACTTGACATACTTGAGTACGCGAAATATAGCACAGCTATATCTAGCAGCCACCTATTGACAATTATTTTTCTTTATATTAAGGAACAATTCGAATTTTTCCTTTCAAAGAAATACTGTTTTTGACGATACGACTATTAGGAACCGGAGTTTTTTAATTCACATATTGTTGAAAGATTGTACAACCTAATAAAACTTAATTTAAAAACTTTACATAAAGAATTACAAGATAACACATTTTAATTTTCTACTACTCTCAATAAAAAATATGCATTTCTAAATTAAATAAACGCATTATTTAATTGGAAATATAGTCAAAAAACATTTTTTTATTTCAAAACTTTATTTTTGTACAAATTTGAACAAATTGTTTAGGGAAATGAAAAATATATATTTATTTGAAAATCATTGTTTAAAAGTAAATTTTAATAAAATGTGTTTCCCGAGAATAGATTACATTTAAATAAATTGAATTGTTTGCTGAAAAAATGTTTTTTTTCGCTGTATTTTGAATTAAAAATTTCACTAATAACTGGCGCATTCGCCGTTTTTCGAATATGGAGACGGTTTGTACTAATTAGCAGAAAATGGTTTATAGAATGTGCAAGAAAGCTTTTAAAGCAAACTTAAGCTATACAATTTTTACCACAATATTCTTACAATGTTAATAAGTGTCCTATAGCTAAGTGCAAAAGGGTACCAAATTATAACACAAAAAGTGTTTTTGCTGTCATATGACAACACTCTTGAATAATAAAGCGCTTGAATAAATATTTATTATTATACAGGGTTAACTAAGTATAAACATTTTAACCACGTACTCAGGAAGGCCTAAACGGCAATAAAAAATTATTCCAGAATTTTAGCTAGATATTTCAAAAATGGGGCAAAAGTCCTACGGAAAGTCGGCGCTTATGATAAGCATCGATTGCGACAGCTTAGATCCATAGATAAAGCTCACATCTGTCAACAATATCTACTACCATGCTGTCGTTTTTTTAAAGCATTTCGACAAAAGTTAACATTCTTATTAGTAATAGTACGTGATATATAGGTGACAATAATTAACCCAGTTAACTCCAGTATTTTGCATTCGATTTTCATTTCGTTACAAACTGGCAAAACTACAACATTTTCATTCATTATAACCACTCACTACCGATAAAACGCACTTCCCGTAGGTACAGCTAGATAAAATGCCTATTTATTATAACAAAATCGAACAAAATGAATACATAGAAAACTTTTAATGTACTCGCGGCAGTCTTATCCCATACCCTAGAAAAACAAACCGGCGAACTATATTGTGGGAAAGTATCTGCACCCGACACAAATATCTTTATTTAATAACTATAAAACGTTTAAAAATTAAAAAAGGCACTGAAAACTGAAGAAGACCACAAAACTACAATGTAAACCCATGGTAAACACAGGAATTAAATTATGACATGACGGAGAATGTTACCGTCGTGTTGCTAGTTGCCTACCTGACTCTGTAAACGTGTGACGGACAAGTCACATAGGCGGCGTTAAATAAGGATTTAATATAATTTCGAAAACATTTTTTTTTTCGCTTTATGAATAAGTTTGGAATTTTTTTGAAGGGTCATTATTTCTTAATTTCCTCTATCCCCTCTTAAAATATTTGTACTTAGTCATAGTTAACTCTATATATTATATGTAAGACTAGTTATAGAAACTTTGTAAATGTAGAAAAAAAATATAGTGCTGTCCTATTATTCTCGAAACATACTGTGTATATTTTCCTCAATTTTTATTTCCTTTTATAGTAGTAATAGCTTACAAATATTGTTGTATCGACTGGTTCTACATAGATCCAGGCATTTTGTCATACAATTATAAAATATTTAACAAAAAGGTGCAGCCTCATAAACCCAGAAAATTTTCCAGGTAGTTTCTATCATTAAATTTGTTCCATATTTTATCCTAGACCAGGTGCATAAAGTGGAACAGTTGCATGCTATTCCAAAATGGGAAACTGTCAATCCGAAACGGTATTAACCATTTTTCTTGGTAGATAAATGAAAAATTTGTTTGGAAAAGCAGTGTGGCGTGTCATGAGGATTGGCCTCGACTAATCTTACTCCTACTTGAAAGGTCATGCACATAAAATCCGGTTTAGAGCACTGAGCAAATATTTGGATCGCATTAATTGCGATTTTGATTATCAAACACGCGATTCTTATGGTAAGTAATTTTTAATTACTTACTGTCATCTTACGGCACAAGAACACGTACCTTATAACCTGATACTGATAATTTACTTATTTCTAAATTTTGTATTTGAGTTCATATACTCGTATATACAGGGTGGTCTGTAAAAACTGGGGAAAAATGCTACTACATACTTCGAGGGCCAAAATATCAAGTTACCATAATCCAAAAATTTTACAGTTTCTGATATAGGTACAGGGCAGGATTGATAAAAATCATGATTTTTATAAAAAATCAAAAAAAAAAATTTAATAAAGAAAACATAATTTTCTTGATTTTTATTTATTTTTTACATACATCCTAATAATTACCATTAACAATGTATCTAGTACTTATATTAACAGAGATAGTTTTTGTTTAAACTTATAATAAATGGAATACCTAAATTGTGTACCTTGTATCTTTCTATAATTGTATAAGCTAGAGCATACATGAAAATTCCTGACAGAACTTGAAAATTCGTCTGTCTTTATAATGCGTTTCATGAAGAAGTTCTTAAAAACACAAATCCCTTGGACTGGTGGAAATCCCAAAGAAATATTGACATTATTGACAAATTATTCCCGATTATCAAGCAATTATTTTCTGCTGCAGCTAGTTCAGCCTCGGTTGAGAAAATATTTTCGACAATTGGTTTGATTCATTCTAAGAATCGAAATCGTTTAGGAACAGAAAAAGCAGCTAAATTAGTTTTTTTTGTACATACTTTTCAATAAATAACCTATTGTAAACTTTTTCTTTTGTTATAAATTATGATTTATTTTCTTTTAGAGTTGGTTCTGTTAAATTTGTTTACTTTATGTAAATATTATATTATAATATTAGGTATAAGTATATATTTTTTCAGCATTTAATTCTCTTTTTAATCGCGCTTTTGAAATATACCAATTTTTCCCTATATTTTCTTACAACTAATGACGTGATTAGTGTATCATCCTGTATATGTCTGAAAAGAGAGAAACTAACATTTCAAATTACATTTACCACCGGAAACAGCTATTTTACAATATCACCTCTTGTGAAGAGGTACCTAAGTGTCATTCATCTCCTTTTTGTTTGCCGTATTCCATTATATCTTTCATCAATTGTATGCGGTTTGCCGCAAAATAAAGCTGCTGGCAGTTGGAAATTTGCGGGAAATTTGGAAGCCTTTAGCATACCATTAATAATATGTCAGGAAGCCTTTATATAATAATTACAGCTAAATCTGTTTTATATTGTCATTATATGCTTAGGCACAGCTCAAATTACTTCCATTTGCCTTGTACAGAATGAATATGAAAATAATTATGGAAATTTGACTAGAAATAATGAGTTACAAGTACCTTTGGTACATATTACCTTAATTAATTGTGAAAATTTAATTTAAATTTGAATTTATTTCAAATTTGCCGCCAAAAGCAAATTTGACATGGATGGACACAACAATTTTTTATTGCCAGACGTTTTGGAAGCTGTCAGAAGAAACAAAGAGTTCCCAAGGCAAACTTATAATCTATTAGTAGTTTTGTCTTATGATGTAGACGTGTGAAAGCGTCGAATATTAACAGAATGATAGTATTTTGTTGGCATATTTCAATGAAAAATATAAGAGCCATAAACTGTGCTCACAGAGATTATCTAATGTTGAAATCCACTATAAATTTGAAAGATAACGTGGACTTAAGAAAGTTTTCTACTCATACCACTTTTCAGCAAGTCAGTAGATATAAGCCAAAACAGTATACAGGACAGTCACTTATAAAAATTTAGTAAATTTACACATCACATCATTTATTATTGTAAAGGCGGCTACTCACTACCCGGGACTTGCCAAGTACTCGACTTGGAATATACTTGGCATGCACTTGTCCGAGTCCAAGTAAATTGTACACACTATGTGCCTACTTGAAAGTTTCAGTTTTATTTCGGGAAGTGCAAGTATAAAGACGAGTACTTGAAAATGGACGAGAATTTTGATTCGACATCTTTAGCTCCTTTTGTTATAAGAGAGTCCTTTTTCTTTTTCAAATCCTCGATGCTACATTCCAAGACACATTCTGTGAAAAACTCGGTTTGAATTAGTTTCCAGGCAACGTATACATTATTTCTACTTTTATGCTGCTTATGTGATAGGTCCCAAATGATAGGTCCTTCTGATAAATATCAAGAAACCTCAATGTAACTTCATTTTTCCACGCCATTTTAAGATTTAAGATACACAAATCGGCCGCTAACAAACACAGAAACTTATCGCCACTCGTCAAGTAAAGCCCGCGTAGTGTAGCGCAGACAAAACAAACTCGGAAATAATCTACTCGCTGCCTTTGACTTGGACCCGTTTTCCGTCAACCGATGGGAAGTGCAAGTTCTTGTCCAAGTCAGTGCTAGTCGCCGTACATACTACTCGCTACTTGCCAAGTACTTGGCAAGTCCCGCGTAGTGAGTAGCCGCCTTAAGAAATACCACATACATATTGTACTACAAGAAATTCCAGGTAAATACACTGAAAGAAATATTACTGAAACAATACTACAGATTTGTGCTTAAAATTTTGTAGTAGAATGAACTACAAATGTAGTAAACCATATAAGTTCGTTGGTGTGGTAAATGCAAAAGCATTACAGTAATTGGGTTGTTGCAAATTTTAATATACTTAATTGTAAAACTTTTTACTATATTTTGTAAATGTCATGAAATTAAAAAGAAATAATGAAGAAAATGTTTTCTTAAGATAAGCGTACCTAGTTAGATATCGTGGTTTAGATATTTGTTTTCTGTAAATACAGTTAGATATTTTCAAAACTATCTAATAGTTTTCTTTATTTACTTTAGTTACTTTTAAATGTTATTGTTAATTAATATTCAAAATGAAATAGGAAGTGGTTTTTTATATTTCTTGAAAACAAAATTGTCTAAAAACTATTTATATAAATGTAAACCCTTCCTGATACTATTTTACATAGAACAGTAATTTAATTAGTAGTTAATATTAAGAGCGAATTAAACACTTTTCTCCACAGGATCAACCTGTTACATTATTATACAATATTACGCTGTAAATGAAGTTGCAACTTTGACATCATTAAACGTATTTTACGAAATCTACCCATTTCCTAACCAGGACAGCTATTCGACAATATGTAATAAATGTTAAGTACTCTATTTGGTGCGTCATTTAATACCATCACATTTATCCTAAATTTTATTATAGACAACTAACATTCACTCCAATTTAACTACTTAGAGGTGAATGACCTGGTAATGTTAAAGCTTAACATTTTATTTGAAAACATCCATATAATAGTATAGTAGATAGATATGTTTCTATTAAGGCGTATTTCACATATCAACATTTTTCAAAGCAAATTCTTTATTTATTTAAAAAGTAATATGTTATCATCAATATAATTTATTTGAAGCAAATACACCGTTCTGTCTGTTTAGTAAACTCGTTAAAATCACGTAAAATATATTAAACGTGTGTACGATATACTTAGGGGGTAATACCAAAAATAGATAAATTTTTTTAATGACGTGTCATGGTCCTAATCACAGGTTTATTATAAAGATAAATGAGTAGCTCGTGTTTCTGTACGGTTATATTTCAATAGGGGCACAAAAATAACATAAAACGTGGTTTTCCGTCTGACACAAATCACCATAATTTTGTAAAGTAGCTCATTCGACCGCAGTGCTTTTGATAGAATATTAACAATGTTGTTTGGTTACCATCATTTGAAAAAGTGCTTTATCACTGATAAGACTGAATGCACCGTTTTATGATAACTACCACTAATTTCTATTATTAAAATACACTTATTACCATTAGCTACAACGTTTTTTTATGTATAGGTACACACTGAGAAAAAGTTTATTAGTTATTAAATTATTTCTTATAGGAGATATAACATATGACAATACATTAAACACAAACTTTAGATACAAGTAATTATGTTGCTTTCATGCAGCAATACTTCACGTTTTATTAATCCAGACTCTGTCACCGAGTCGGATCCTGCTCAGTTAAAAGCCCTAATTAAAGCTGCAGAAACGCATCATCTTCTGCAGCTACATAAGGATAAGCCAATGCATGGTCTCTTCTACCGACATCTAGAGGGGCTTGGCTTATCTGAAAGGCTGACCTTTACTTTTTTGAGGTCAGCGGGGCTGAACTCTGAGACCGAGGGATTCATAATGGCTTGCCAAGATGGTGTAATTAACACACTCGTCTATCGTAGTCGTGTCTTGGGTATCGAGGTTCCTGATACCAGCTGCAGGGCCTGCCGCCAAGCGCCGGAGACGCTTATGCATCTCCTGTCTGCCTGTCCGGTATATGCGGCCACAGCGTATATCCAAAGACACGATTCAGCCTTACGGGTGTTGTATTATCATTTACGACACTCGTATGAGATAGACGAGACGCCAGTGCTGCCTTATGCTCCGGGGATATAGAATCCGTAGTGGGGAATGAGAAGTGCCGAATTTATTGAACTATTCATTCCCCACCCTCAGGCAAATCCAAGCCAATAAGCCTGATGTAGTTCTCCTCGACCACTAGCTTAGGACGATGTTTGTGATTGAGTTCTCGGCTCCCGCAGAGAACAACATCGTTCTAAAGAGGAGGAAAAACGGAGGAAGTATCGAGATCTTCTCTCCGAGCTCCGCAGGCTGTATCCAGACCACTCTGTTAAGATTGTGGTGCTAATTATAGGCGTCCTGGGTGGAATGAGACATACGTTGCTTTCTGACTTAAAGATCATACCGGCTTGTCGAAATTCGGCAGAGATCTTAGCCGGCAGAATGCAGAAGGCAATCGTCCTTGGTTCGCTACGTCTGCTCAGAACACACGATTTACGGGCGCAATGATTACTGACTCACGGAGTAGATAATAACTCTCCAGAAATGTCGGAGCTTCGGAAGGTGTTTACTGGGAAAATAATAATATCTCTACCCCTCATTCTAATCACAGGGATTAGCCCAGAAGTCGGAGACTTGTGCGGGAGAAGGGGCGGCATATTATTATGAAGCAGGCCGCATTTGCGCCCAGGAACGACTTACGTTGGTAGGCCCTAACCACTATTCAGTGCAGGAATGAGGGAAACCTGGAAAACCTCATTAATTAGGGGGGTAGTCAAATATCAACCGATATCAATCTCTCACATTGACCCAAGCTAACATTATTCCACCCTACCATACCCGCAGAGAGGGTGCCAATCCTCTCCACGAATATAGCTTATATACGGTCTACCGGCAGCTGGACGCAAACCCACTCCGATCTAGTCACCTCGATTCAAATACTGATGCCTTAAACCGCGCGACCACTGACCGACACCCATGCCCATGCGTCCCGTGCTTAGAAAACACTGTTACATAAACATCCATATTTTCAAATTGTATAATAACTGTAGTGTGTATTTTGCAGGTATGTTTATTTTTTCAAAATGTTCGGTGCATACATTATTTTTTATAAAAGGCGTAATTTATTAGGTAGACGTAATGACTAGTATTGATTTTTGACACATATAAAAATAGCCTTCATTGTCATTTAAACGCATCAAAATTGACATACTTTTGATGTAAGTGTTGGAAAAAAGTATTTACATTTTCCCTCGACCATCCCTTATGTTAATATCGACCGTATTTTTTGCTATTGTGCATTTACTGCGACTGACCCCTGGGACAGCTTCTGCAGATAAATTGATTTTTTTTATACACCGAGGTATTATTTATAAGAGCTGGCAAGTCATAAATGTGACAAATGACTGCTACTAAATTAAACATGAAGCAAGATTGAATGAGTTTAGACTTCTTTCGAGAAGCAAACTGACGACAACGACCATTCATTTTACTTGTCGTTCACCCTCAGCCATAATTAGGCCACCTACCCTCATTTCCTGGAAATTTTTTTTGCAGGTAAATTTGCAATTGCTGAAATTGAGTTTTAGATGAAATAAGGAAGATTTCAACATTATTAAAAGACACTGCGAACAATCATATACAGGGTGGGGCTTGTTTAATGCAGATTATTGACAGACCAGATTCCTGGAACAAATGAAGTAAACTAATTTAGGTCATCATAGGTCGATTATGGGGTTTGAATATTAAACATATTTAATAAAAAATGTAAGGCCTGTTCTGGTCATATTAAGAGCGCGCACAAATCTCTTACTCCATACTGCGATAGATGCACCTGCGGAGTGGAATGTAGTGGAGATGGAAATCAGTGTTGCCAGATGTGAATATTTTCTTCACATTAACCTAAAATTAGACCCCTGTGAAGAAAATATATCTTTTAAATCACTAAAATGTGAAAGATTTTCTAAGGTACTTACTTAGTTTTAAGTGTTTTCATTTCTATACATTCTTTATTTGATTAATTAAATACTCGAATATCACATTATTTGTTTCAATCTGGTTATGTCATAGTAAAATGTCATTAGAATTATTTAGTGTAGAGCAGACGTTCGATTCGTGATAGCTAAATTACATTTGACATTATTTTAAACAATAGGCCATTGTAAACTATAATATCTGCTTATTTTATCAAAGCTGCTTTTTAATAAGCATTCCAATTGTTTTTGCTTTTCATTGAAGTTTCTGTTATGTGAAGAAATGTTCAAATTGGTTTGTAGAAATCCAACCCGTTAAAATGTTAGTAATAGTATTGTATGCTGACTTTAAACAGCATTTATTACGGGAGTTTAGGCTTGTCACTTTTTTAATTTTGTCGGTCTTTCGCAATTCATTTTCTAGCGTTTAATATTCTTAAGTGGAAAAAAGGCAATCAAAATACGAATGCAATACAACGTTTTATACATAATCATATCACAATCATATTTGTGGAATTAGAATTATTGGAATTTAATAAAAAATATATAAAAAGTTGGGCGTAAAAAATATATTTCTCTGCGCTCAATTCGTTTAACACAAGACATATAGCGATTCTGGATAAACAATATTTCTTACTTTACAATCTGCAGAAGAATTATTAAATTAACTTACAAGTGCGGTACCATCGTATGACGACATTATCAATAACTTTGCAGCTTTAAAAGATGGAAGAATATACTTCCCACTAAGCAATATAAAATTGCTCAATTTCTCAAAATTTACAAACCAAGCTGTAACGTTACAAAAGCTTTTACATAAAGTTTGCAAGGGATTTGTGACAAAGTTATAATTTCCACCCAAAAACTTTGCAAGGAAACATTATTTTAGAAAGTTTGCTACAACTTTTCTTAGCAAGTTCACAGTAGTTGAAACGTGCTTGCCTTGTACCACTTTGCCTTGCCTACAAAGATAATTAAGAAATTGCCGATAAATATTGTCATTTGCTTTAAATACTTAAATAGTTTAATTTAAAATACGTCTGTTTCCACACAGTCAGAGATTGGTGGTTTCAGACTACTAGAAATATTTCGACCAGTTAATTTGCGAAATAAATAGTAGTTGTCTCCAGTACATCTCCCAGGATAAAATCCTTCAACGAGGTTTTCCTCTGCCCGTGTGGCAGTGGCCAAATATAAATTAGGGATCTATTATTCCCTTGCCCGTACTGCCAATTGCCAATTGACAGGGCCCAAATCTTGTAGATATCCTACCAAAATTCGGTTACACAGTATCAGTGAGATATAAACGGCGCCACCTGTCGCCTATTAATATACATATAAAGTTTTGACATCTTGATAATTTCGTTGCATCGCAATTTTTCTTTTGTAAATTATGTGATAACTTGCAGCAAGTACTAATATGTAACGTCACATAAACTTTTTGCGGTTCACTTATAACAAACTAGCTAGTTAAAACATTCATATGAAATATTCTAGCAAGCCTGCAGTTACTTTACAGTGTAAAATTTACATATTTAAAATGAATACAACTTTGTTAAAATGTTATGTAAGGTCTCTTGTTTAGTGGGGGATATTTAAAAAATAAATGGGTTAATTATATACTGTAACTTAAAACAACAAATTCGCCGCGAAGTATTATTTACTTTTCTGCTTCATCTATTATTAAGTCTACGAGCCGCTACTAAGTCATCTATTTTTTAACTACTTAATTTTATTTTCAAAGCTTTTCCCGCCATCTAAGTGAAGCAGTGACCGACGTTGCAACCGAACGACCTTCTAACCGCAAACCAAATCCTCCACACCCGCAAAGTCACCCAGCTAAATGCAGTTTCCTAAAGTGGTCTTGTCACATGGTCTCCAGAGATATTTACTAAGCCTTTAACTAGATTATCGTTATCTATTTGCTCGTGTTCATTTGAAAACGTTAAATGCCTTTGTGCCGGAAAATGCCTCTTATCGGTCATACAGTCATCGATGTTTTGTTCTCCCTTATTAGATATGGACACATTTAAATAAATTTACTTCTACTTAACAACGTGGTAGAAGTACGGCTACTATAAAATCTCTTTGTTATATAATTTTATTCTTCAGGAATGCAAGTTGATACAATTTTTACAGGTTTTCATAAAGTTGATTGAGTAAAACATAGTATAAAAAATATGTTTTATCCATGGCCACTATATTAAGATTTAATACGGAATTTGAAATCCAGTTCTACAAATTACGACTTCTTTGCTGTTTACCTACAAATTCTCAGATCAATTCCGTTCATAACCTAGTTTGTACTCCAAGACGTAGCAGTTTGCACAACATGGATTATTGCCTGAAATTAGGTTCAGAACTAATAACTTCATTAAGTTTACGTACTGTGAGATTACGGGGTACTTCTGAGAATGCCCAGCTTGTTGAGATGCCCAATAGCTAATATGTCGCAACTTTGTATAATGAAAGCATTCCAGATCTGTCTAGCCAGTATGCAAGAGGCGGGTTTCGGTAATTTCGTTTGCATCCGTAAGTTCATTATTATATCCACTGTGCAGCTCAAGGAATGATGCCAAGTCTCAACAAGGGTATTAATTTAGTAATATATACGTATACATATGTATTAAACGTATCAGACTCTCACCTCGTCAATGTATGGCTTTAGTAAAAGGTTTTATTCTAAAGGTACATTTAATTATATTAAAATATTTAAACATATCCTTTGCATTAATTTACATCGATTTTCATATCATGCTTATGTATTTTACAAATAGCAATGGTCAGTATGGTACCCTGAAGCTTACATTTTAACGTCTTTGTTCTGGAAGTAGCTATTTAACAAGACCTATATGTATAATTCCACCATTGTTCAATTTACCAATGAAATATTATGAGAAACAGTGTCAAATGCTTTTTATAAATTTAGAGACACTGCACGACATAAAATCAATTCAGTAGCACGTTCATTTTCCATATTTTCTCTAAGACTGGACTGAACAGAATATTTTATATTTTTTTTTAGATTTACAACATCCAAGAGTTTACACTAATTACAGGATAAGGTGAACAACGAAAGATGGTAAATTACTGCAGTTAACAGACAAGAGTGAAACTAACCTAAAAACACTTTAAATACGGCAATAGATGTGTAAAAAATATCAAGCTGGCTACTTCTTAGTTATTAAATTATAGTTAGTATAATACTGAAATAAAGAAGATTTAATTAGCTTATTATTTCAAGAAACAACGAAGCGTTATGAACCTGGGAATATTTAAACAAATGTGCAAATAATTTGCAGCATTGTTAATTACTTTCAAAAAAATATAGTAGAATTACACTGTCTACGAACACCTCTCTAAAGCAAAGAATCTTGAGGTATACCAATATCAGGGTAAATGCCATCTATCTTGAAAGACAACAGTTTGAAGAAACGTCTTTGAGCAATTTCCAATTTAATAGACATTGCGTCGAATACATAAAATACATAGATTTCGAAACGAATTTGGGTCAAGTTTCGTTTAAGGGAAATCAGCTATGAAAAAAAAAACAAATAACAAATAGCATTCAGGGGAGGGGCCACTCTAAACACAGAAACATTAAAATTTTCCCGCGGAAATGCGTCATTTCCATTAAAAAGGAAATTTTGTGGACTTTAGAAAAAGGGAAATCAGTTACATAAAAAATATTTTTTGCTGTGCTTTTCTTAACACAGAAATGACAAAATTTTCCAACGGAAATACGTTATTTTCATTACCTATATGGAAAAAATGTAGAAAAGTGGAAAAATGTGACCAATTTTTATTTTTGAATTCTAAACGTATTTCTGAACACAAAAATCCAAATTTGGTAAACGAAAATATAACAGAGGAAGTGTAGTTGAAGGTACCTGGGCATTCGGAATGATTGCTGATAACTCAGAAGACTTAAGAATGGTAATTTGTTCCGAAAATAAAAAGGATGCAGGCACGTTAATTCTCCTTTTGGACAACATCTAGAGAAAGGGACTATTATGCATTCGGATATGTGGAAAGCGTATGAGAGATTCATTGAATATGGCATAGACTGTTAACCATAGTACTAAATTCGTTGCTGAAGACAGTAATTATATCCAACGGATCTAGTCGTCGTAGTCGGCTGCAAATTTTTTTTTTAATATATTCCACCGGACGAATTTGCAAACCGACTCTGTGAGTACTTGTGGAGACGCCATTGTAAGAAAAACAGTCTAGATCCGATGGATGAATTCATTAATTGTATAAAATTAAAATATGGAGATTTTTCAAATAAATAGTTTCAACATAAATATCATTATCCGCCACAATATTGCCACAAAAGATACCTTAACTGTTAAATACATATAGAATTCTTACAAAGCAATGCTACATGAAGACAATCCTCTTAAATCAATTCGATCCTGAATACGGTGAAATCATATGATTTTTTCTGACAATTTGAAATTTTTTAGGACCAATTTTCTGCCAATTCGTGGCTCTCAAGTGACAATTGGGATGTGCGAGGTACTATCCAACAACTGATTCATGTTTGGACCCTTCAATGGCACGGAGATACCAGGCAATGGCCATATTTTGGTCATTTTTTTGACCGTAGCGCGCAAATATGGAACGTGTGGGCTATACCGACCCCGGGATCGGTTTTGGGAGCCAAAAATACATGGGGAACCATAGGTCGGAGCTCGGGCACAGAACTATTTTTTGTGTGCCTGTGTTATTTATATGATTGTTTTCAAAATAATAATATGCTACCATTTTTAGATGTTTTAATTAAAAAACACGATAATTCTGTAGAAACAAGTGTTTATAGAAAACAAACACCAATATATATTTAAATTTTAGATCTAACCATCACATTGATATTAAGAAAGGTGTTGTTAAATAATGTTTATATGATAGAGCAAAATTAATTTCATCAAACAATGATATTTTTAATAACGAACTAAAATTTATTAAAAATGTTTTAATAAATAATGAATATATACCCTCCAAATTTTGTTGATAGAACATTCAAATATATAACAGATAAAACGAACACTGTAAGACAAATAAAAGAAATTAATCATACAATAAAAATTCTATACATTCCTATATTATCAGAAAAGTTAAGAAGAATCTGTAATAAATTTAATATTCGAACAGTTTTTCAGACAACTAATACTTTACGATCATTTTTGTCTAAAACGCGTCCAAAAAATGATATAAAAAATTGCATCTACAGTATACCTTGTGAATGCAATAAACATTATGTTGAGAAACGTCTCGGCCTATGAATGTTAGAGTTGAGAAACTTACAAATTATATAAAAAGATGGGAATTTTTAAAATCAAAAATTTGTGAACACGCTTGGGAAAACGGTCATTTAATTCAATGGGGTTCGGCAAAAATTTTAGGGAAGGAAGATAACGCAACAAAAAGAAAACTAAAAGAGACCGCGATTATTTTGTTGAACGGAGATAAGTGTGTGTCAAACTGTTCAGTTAACATCGATCATTGTTGGCTACAGTTGTATCAAGAAGAAGTAAGTAACAATAAAATAAAAATCATTTAACATCTCTATGGAAGCAGATAAACAAATTTTAAACTGTCAAACTTGACAAACGTTTAATATTTTACTACGATTTTGAGAACGAAAACAGAGAGTTTTTCGAAACGTCAATAATACGAAAGTGCGCGATAGTGATGTGATTTTTGTTACTTTTTACTTATCTGCTTTTTTCAGTGTGAGATTTTTTGGTTAGGCAAACTTATTTTTTTTAAAATAACCCTTGACTGTTCCGTTTGGCGCAAGGGCTTATTTAATTAATCTTTATTATTTTTCAGAAGTGTGGCAAAAACCCAATAAAACTAAAGAAAAAAAAAATTGTTTTCAATGTTTCATTTTTATTTTTAAGCACTAGTTTCTAATAGTGTCATTTCGAAATTCTAATCAATATCAAAATTTGGCAATTTTGAACCGCTTTCACGAAAAGTAAATTAATTAGATATTGAACTAATAAACGAAACTGAAACGAATTGTACGTAAAAACTTGTTATTCAAAATATCCTGAAAATGATGGGCCCCCGAACTGAAATGTCGATATTCACTCATGAAATTATTCATGATTCCCAATACGCCATCAAAGATATCAAATCCATACGTCTTATATTTATTGAAATTGAGTGACAACTATATGTATCGCTAGAGTCAGGCCTAAACCAACATCCCTCCCGTGATTTATTTCCTTCTTCGAAACCCTCCCTACGTCTCTGCTGTTTATCGAGTTACTTAAGTTGCGCTAAATAATTTATAGGCGGAATATTAGTCTAAGCGGAATATTACGTGATTTACCTGTTGCCGATGTGAAGGTTCATGCTCGGCTTAGGAAAGACGCCTTCTGCGTAACACATTAGCTGGAACATTTGATTGCCTACGTACTCCTGCCGCAGCTCCAGATTCTTTTCTGGAACTAAAAATGAGTATTTAGAATACATCAATCAGATGGGCATTTAGAATAAAATATTTAAAAAATCAACGTATCAGAAGTTTCATAGCAGCTCAAGTTATGAGGATCATAATAGCTTAATACACACATAATACAGATTATGGCGTGAATGAATTTTCACTACCAAACAAATTTTTTATGTTAAATTACGTTAATTTGATCTCTAAATTGCTCAACCAAAATTTTATGACCTATTCGGTATAGGGAAAGTTTACAAATTTGTTGGCCTTTTTCCATGTATGTGGAAAAATACTAAAGTAATGTAGAAGTTAATAATTGGTCAGTAAGAATTCTATTCCGATAAGATAATTGGAGCTACAGATATACAGACAAATTTTATGTTAAACTATCAAAATATAAAAGACATTATTACCAAAATATAATAATTATGCCCTTTATATAACTTACTTCTGCCCGAGAGATACAACATTATATGTTGGATTAAATATATTCTAATAGTGAACAGAGATGGGAAGAGAAAGAGACTATAGGTCAGGCTACAAAGCTACTATACTCGCATCAAGAATTCAGAAAATATAATGAATTATTCATTTGTTCGTATGACGTAAGTTGTCTGAATTCTTGACACGAGTATAGTAGAGTAGGAGTAAGTATATGGGTATCTATAGATATTTCGATTTTAACATAATATATAAATAAGTCCGTATTTTTGGTTTCCATTCAACAAATTTTACGACCCAGGATTTTTTTTCGTACTATAATGTGATGACCAAACTTAAACTTAAAAATAACGCACCTTATAAATATACATTTTTATTATTGTTTCATAATAATATTACTATTCTGAAAAATAACCTAAAACAAAAACAGAATGTATTTCGTGATAAAATGTGTTTAATAATCTTACGTTATAAATGTACGAGTATTACCTAACATATCTGTATTAACGTAATTTTAATGAGTAATCAATTAGAAATAACAAGTGTTTGTTACAACATGGACGATCAAATAAAATCAAATTTGAAGTCAATTTGTCTGCAAGTTTTAACCTAGAAAGCAAATTGCCTGTGCCAATGTCTACGTCACAGTAAAATATAAACTGTATAGTTGAAATTTCCTCTAAATGAGGATATTTTATGGTACTACATATACAATTCTACTCTTGGATTTATTTGTGATTGAAAATTCAAATTGAAGCCAATAATATTATGTGTGTGTACAATAAAATCAAATAAATAAAAACAAAATAAATATTTCTGAACGAAACTCAATTCAAATTTCAATTCACATGCTGAATTTGTCCGAGACGATAACCGTGTTATCATATGGCATACTTATGATGGGTTTATACTCGCGTCAAGAATTCAGACGTCTTACGTCACGGCTGACGTTACACATTTGGTTTTATTGTCGTAATTTTCGATATTTGGTCGCGTTAAAAACAACCATTTTCTGCAATTTAGTGCAATATATAGTTTTACTACTATCAGTTGTAGTTTCTTAAATATTTTGATAAAAATATAATGAATTATTCATTTGTTCGCATGGCGCAAGTCGTCTGAATTCTTGTCGCGAGTATATCGATATATTATCAATAGCTTGATTTACATAAACTCCACTGTTGCCTTTGATTTTGATAGGCCAAATATGAACATAATAATTATTTTTTTACTCGTTTTTTACAACTCTGTAACATTACGTGGTATGCCTGTAAGGCTTTATCTTTTTAATTACCCGTGCGACATAAGTTTTCACTGCAGATCGTCGAAACACAAAATACTCTATTGGATTAAGATCTGTCTTAATACATATAACAAGACGCTTGTTTCCTAAAAAACCTTTCAAGACACATTTACGTCGAAGTATAATTAACAAATAAATTTGTACCGTAATATAGGACATTATATCTATTTTATGTTAATTGAAAAGTTCAAATATTCCTTAGAAATTATCAACAAAAGTTGAATATATTGTAATCAAAATAGAACTTAGCAAATTGAAGAACTTAATGGAGCAAAATAACTAGTTATTACCTTATTTTTAACTACTAGTTGATCCAAAATAAGTTTGACAATTTCGTAATAAATATGTCAATATTTTTCTGTTGTAATAATTTAAAACTCTCTGAATACTGAAAAAAAATTTCAAGACGAAAGTGTACTTAAGCAATTTGTAATTTCGAATTGTATAAATTGACATATATTTCATTTTACTTGGTCGAAGAAGTTGAATAAAGCCTTATTCCAAAAACTAAAAAAAATACAAAAACAGAAAATCTTTATAAAATAGATTTGGATAGGTTTTCTCAATGGATGCATTAGTAATATGGAAATTGGGGAAATGGATACCGAGAAAACTTTACTTGCCTATTTCTTTGACCAGTTAAATTAACTGCATTGAAGTACGTGTAATTTATAAATAAACTAATTGTACCTTACTTATTTTATTAATCAAAGTCCAATTATTCATCGTCGTTATGGTGTATGTATTTGAAATTATAATGTAATGCTCCAAATTAAAATTTTAGGTAGTTGCTATTTTTGATTTGGTGCTTGCCGATGTATGGAATTCTATAATGTATGTGTTGATGATGTTAAGGAGGAAGGAACTGTTTTTGTGGTTTATGTGAGAGATATTAAAACATATAGACTCAGAACATTTACAATTTTAAATACCGACGATAGTGCAGTGAATTATATTGACATCATTAAGAAGTATATGAATATAAGATCGAAACCTTTTTATTTTACAATGCGGGTAAATGTACCTGTAACCCTATTGGCATTAATACATTCGGCCTGATTCCCCGAAATATTGCAAAGTATCTAAACATCTTAATGCTGATCAATATACGGGTTATTCATTTCGGCCAACATCCATTACAACTTTATCAAATAGTAGTGCTGATATTCGAAGTATTAAGAGGCATGGGGATTGGAGGAGTGAGCAGTTGTAGAAAGATATGTAGCAGATTCACTAGAAACTAAAAGTTAAATTGCCAGGACACTGGGATTTTCAAGTCACATAGGAAACGTGAATAATCAAATTTGTATTTCGTCATCTACGAGTGGATGCTCAAGTGTTCTTGAAACTAGTTCCAGAATTTCTATCTGGAAATTCAAACTGTAGTATTGCTATTAATATAAACAAATAATTTGTGCTTTAAGTTTAAATAACTTTCACATTGGACTTCGTGGCATACAAATGTAAATATATATTTTTAGTTTATTTATTTATAAAATAGATAAAGTCTAATAATTCTAATTACTGTAAATTATCGAGTTATTTGATAGAGAAACATTGTTAAAATAGATCTATCGTTTGAAAAAGTTACAATTCGAAAGTGTACCGACGAAAATGAAGAAAAATGGCACAGAGTATTAACCCATCTATTTCCATTTATCACAGATTGGTTGTATTCGATAAAATTAATCGATGATCTCCACAGAGTTATGAAGCGGATACACCGAATGACAGCGTTATGCTCCGCTATCATAAATAGACAACAAATTCGATGCGGTGTCCTGAGAGTGATGTACTGTAAAAGATTGATAAGCAAATTTTACTGTTGAGCTTAACAATGAGATAGACCGCAATGAATTATTGTTTGGGTCACAGAGGACATAATCCCCGCACAGAGCATTATGACATTAATTTTGTGCAACTCGTTCGGTTTGTAGTGTTTGATGTTTTTATTTCGAGGATACTGTTCTTCCTGGACTTATTTGTCAGATAAATGGATATTCTCATAGGTTTTTTAATGCACAGTAATATATGTTAGTGAGTATGGTAAACAATTTTCTGAAATTGCATCTTCTATATACACACAACGTCAAAAGTCTTGGTCCTCCAGTATATAAAATGATTCGATTAAACCTAGTGGTTTTTCTTAATGTGGTAGAAAAGTATATGAAGTTAGGGAACAAAAAAGACAATAAAAAATTGCAGACCATAAACCTTTACTTTATTACCAATGTTTTTACAAATCTGGTCAGTTTGCCAGTGTATTCAGCCAAGTGTTCCATTGAATTTTTGTACATTATAATGCCAGGACGTGAAATTTCTTTTACCCGAGCAAGAAAGACTCCTTTACATGATGAAGGACATTCTAATTACCAGATATCGAATATGTTGCGCATTTCTAGATCATATTATGTTGTACGAATAGTATACAGATATGAAAAATTTGATACCGTGGAAAACAGTCCAGGTAGTGGACGTCCTCTAGTATCCAACGAAAGGGAGGATCGGTATTTGGTGCAATATGACTGTAGACACCGCACATCTTCAGCTTCAGGTCTCAGGGCCCACTTTCAAGGTACGTTTCACCATGTTATATCGACACCTACTATTCAAAAACGACTCCACAACGCTGGATACGTGCTGGAAGACCATTATAGCTCCCCACTCTACTTCCAAGGCATAGTGTTGCCCATTTCCAGTGGGTGCGAGAACATAGGGGTTGGTTTTTCGCCAGCCAACACTCCTGACATGAATCCTATTGAAAACATGTGGGATTTCGTTGCTAGAGCCATTCATAATCATATTCCTCCACCTCAGACTGCAGATGAGTTAGTCGTGACGGCAGAAAGGAAATGGAACAATATTCCGCAAGAGATCGTTAAGCGCTTAATTATCTCAATGCACAGACGTGTCAATATGCTATTGGAACGTGGTCAAGGTCATACCGACTATTAGTCAATAAGAGAACTTGCTTTGTTACTTCTTTTTGATTTACTAAATGTTGTCAAAAATGTCACACATTTGCTGGTTTTAAATTTTCTAAGTGCTTAGTTTATCGAACATATTATGGACTTAGTAGATGTTTAAAACAAACAGGGCAAAATATATCCCTTGGAGGCTCTTCTAATTTCACTAGAAATGTATACAATAATTAAAATTACTTTCGTTAAAGAATAAATTTTAATTTAGCGGCAGTAAAAAGTATTCTAATGGCTAGGCAGTAAATTTGAGACTTAAGTGCCTGATTTTATCTCCAAAACTATTGAAGCCTTGATTGGAGCTTTTATTTTTAATAGGTTTGCTGCCGTTTATTCAAACTTAACTTAGGTGAATTACTGTTGCTGTTCCTTCTGCAAGTACTATGAACGCAAAATCTGTATCGCACAACGTGAAACAAAATTTACAACTATTGATGATACAGACTAATGTCCCAAAATTTCCATCAACATTGACTTAGCAATATTCAGTAAATACATATGCCATTTTCATTTAAAAATAATTAGTAAAACAGTCTGATGTATTATTTTCAGTTACTGTAACTTAACAATTTTTTTCTTGTTGTCTGTTGGATTTTCTTAACAAATCGACATTTTTAAGTGTATACAGAGTGAGTAAGAAGTAGGTGTAAAAAATTTAACTGAAGATTCGTCTCTATTCTCAGATAACTATCAACACTCTGTACCTTTGTAAGGAGGACGCATGTTAGATCAAACATTTATTTAAATCAATAATAAATTTATTTTGGCCAGAAGCATCTTGAATTAAATTTTCTGCACCGACTTCTGACTCGCCTATATGATTAAACATTGTAATACGTTGTGAACCTCCTCGTATATGTATTTACTGAATCAAATCTGAACAAGTATATAACAGAGAAGGCATAGCCTTAATTCATACTGAATATACAATGAGATCAGGTGTATGTGCAGGTGATTTATTGGAGAATAACTAGATTTCTTACAGCCAAAGTCAGTTATATAACGATACGAGCCCACACATGTGGGGTCTAATATGTCGTGTCTACATAATTTAATTCCTATCACGGTCTATCTGTGTGATATATCGAGTAAGCTGGATTTGATTGAAAATTATTGGTACTGCGAAACAATCGATATTTGCTACAAGTTTTCATGTTCTGTTATATATTTTTGGGGAGTTTTAAACAACACATGAAATCATATTTTGTCAAATGTCTAAACTTCTAAACAAAAACAAATGTAAGCTATGTTCATAAAAAAAATGTATGACATTAACTCAGCTACTATCTGTCAAAGTTTTCCACAGAGCTTGTAGAGCACCCTTATACAAATAAATTATTCTTAGCTTTTAGTGCTCAATGCTTGCTCATATTATATCACCTATAAACGAAAATATATTAATACATGTCATTTTAAACAATACTAATTTGTAGGCATATGTATCTATCTAATTTTTAGTTTTAGAAGTATAAGTTAAGAAGTATGTGGAACAGTGTAAAAAGAAAAAAGTTGTATATACCTTTCTGTGTCTCCCAGTATTTCACAAGGCATTATTTGATTCTCTTCATTCAAGAAGGAATTCCATCAGATAGCAAAGTCGTACGTACCCATTCATGATAGAAAGAAACCTACTCAGGATAAAGGAATAGTTTCTAGTTCCCAGAATAATATTTAAGTATTTATTTATTTTTTACAAAAAAATATTCTACTTTCAGCTGCTGGATTAAATCGGATAGAAATTTTGTACTTCCAGGTTTTCCAATATAGTAAAAGCTGTTACTGACGCAGTGACGTACACACGATATTTATGCGAGGGGTTGGTACTTTAAAGCTCTTAACTCTTCAAATGTTGATTCTTCGAAAAATAAATGCTAGTAGCGCCTATGAAGGGAATTTATTTGAAATATGTAAAATCCACTCCAAATTAACCGCTACATCTCAATTTCAAGTATTCTATATTTTCAACAGTTTCTCTCAATTCGTTGGTTCGTAAAATAAAATGCCGTGTATTTAAAAGGCAGACAAACAGACCCTTGTTTTTAAAAGCAACGACGCTGACCCAATTCCGCCAGCTTTTCCAATTTGCAATAGGAGGCAACAATCAGGTTCTCGTCTATTTACATCTGAAAATCATATTAGCCTTGCAAAAAGTAGACACTTCCCGGTTCATTTCGTTAACAGTTGAAATTGGATGGTGTCGAGAGTGAAGTTTAGATTCTGTGTTTTAAAATATATGGAACTATTTATTAGTGATTGTGTTTGTGTGTGTAAATATGTAGTTTTATCTAGCTTATTTTTAAAGAGAATGTATAACAATAGTGAAAACAAATAATAACTAAAGTACTACATAACATAACTACATAACAATACTACGCAACTAGTAGTGAAAATATTGTGTACTTACTTTCATGTTAATTTTATCTATTTATTTGTTCATTTTCTTAAATATTTAGTAACATCAATGATCTAATGTATGCTCTCTGTTGCACTTTTTTTTGACGTGTGTAAACACTATAGTGTATATCGACAGGAGTTTGAACAAATAAATAAACAAAGAATAAAAACAGAGCTAAAAATAATTTTAATTTAAACTGAGATACTGCAATTTGATTATGCAGGCTTAAACTCGCAAAGATATATGCGGTAAAACTTTGACTAATAAGCTTCTGTTTGGATTCCACTATTCATACACTATAGATTTCATGTAACCTCACAGAAAAAAGTCCATTGGTGACACATCAGGACTTCGGGCTGGTCATCAGCGTATTCCACGTGTGTAGATTTGTTGTCTCCAGTCATCATTAATACCTATCTATATATTCTGATGTCTTAACTTCCTTTAATCATACACCTACATTGTTTTTGAGGAAAAAATGTACACCTACTTGTCATTAGTCTCAGAAATTAGCCATTTTTGAAAAAATAGCTGCATAATTCAATATTTTAACGCAGTAGGCGCCAATTGCAAATTTGATATATTGAAAATAGATCGATAAGCAATAAATTTTTCATTGGTGTAAATGTAAAATGCTACGGAGTATTTTTCAATATGCAACGTTTTTTAAATGAGTTATACTGGTTCTTGTCGTTCCAGATAGTCGTCCTGAATTAGTTTGTGGACGTCCATTGAAATTTAATAGCCAACAAATTACAGTCTTTCTCATATCATATACGTATGAAAAATTATTATGTCTCAGAATTTTTCGATTTTGAACAATAATGTAGTGATACATCGAAATAAACAACAGATTATGATTTCTTATATCCAAAAACAATAAAAACATCTATTCCCAAAGTTTTAAGTTGATACAGTCAAACGCATTGTAATTGTTACAAAAAGTAACCTTTTAAATTCCAATTTGACACCTTGTATCTAATTTATTTTTATGATTGATACCAAGTAATAAATTACTGTAAACCATTCCCATATTTCCTTATTGTAGGTAATGGCACGTAAAAACGAAAATACCTGGTTATCATTATATGTTCCAAGAAATACTAAAAATTATCGTGTATTCATGGCTCATATGATATTTAATTAGCAGTAAAGTTTGTGACTGATAACATTATTTATTTATTCAGTTTTAACAACTGTGCATATAATCGAGATATAACCACAGCTAGATAGTCATCAAAACACTTATTTTGAGGCGTTTTTATTCGATTTGTCATATTTATTTTTTCAACATACAGATAGATACAGTCATCATGTTTTTGATAAAAGGTAAATAAAAATATAATGTCATTTAAAAACCCATACCTACACTGTAAAAAGCGGGAGACTCTGTATAGCGGTGTCGATAACAATGGTATCAATTTAGATTTGATACTTCAATTTCTTTATGAAATGAATTACCTAAAGGACACTAAACCTATATCTGCATTTTACGAATAAGATAAATATTCAAAATTAAAAAATAACTATAGATTTTATTTAATTCCTATACCTAATTATATAATCGTAGAAAATAAATCGAGTGTTTGGATACATTAAATGTTGGCCCATGGCCAATGTAACTATAAACATCTATATTATTTTTTATATAAGCGTAATGACATCCATTTTCATTACCATACATACTTAATTGCCCAAAACGATTTCAGAACCGAGATTGTATATTTAGCCCATTCATCCGGCGCCCGTTATTAAGTACGCATATGGATGGGCGTGGCCTAGAGCCGGTTCCCTACGCAATTCCAAGAGGGAGACACCGAGAAACATCAGTGTCAAGTCAACGCTTCATAGCTCCGGCTGGAAGAGTGCAATAATATTTCACAAGATAACATAAAATTAGTAGTAATCAGCTGTGCTGTACTGTATCAAACAACAGTGCGAGTTATCGACGTTATCATACGGATGGAACAGTGATTTATTTGGACTCTGGTGAACACCTGTGCATTGACAATGAGGTTATTTTTGTAAATGCAAGTTGGAGAAAGTAGCTATAAAATGAGTGTCAGTGCGGAAGACAAGTACACCGGCAGCCAGATCTTCTCGGGCCTGACGCAGTATACAGGGCTATCCACGGATCAGCTGAATTTTATAATCAGCCAACTTGTTGCGCTTGGGTTGGCAACCCTGTACCGCACCGCGTTACATCCCTCGAAGACCAGTACAGCGGTGAGGCATGCGTTCGGGCTGGTGTTCGGCCTTATTATAGGCTATTTCTGTTTCGGATTCCAAGCCATCCACCTCGCAGGATTACCGGCGGTGTGTTACGTAGTGATGATAACCCAGAATCCCCATTTGATGCATGGAATGGTCCTCACAGTGGCCTTAATATACCTTTCGTGCCTCCACCTCCACAGGCAAATTTACGACTACGGTTCCTACGGCTTGGACATAAGTGGTCCCCTTATGGTTATTACACAGAAAGTGTCTTCTCTAGCTTTTAGCCTGCACGATGGTTTGACCAAAAAGGAAAGTGAAATGACGGAGAACCAGAAAATATACGCTGTGTACAAAACTCCCAGTTTCTTGGAATATTTTAGTTATACTTTAGTGTTTCCTTCACTTATGGCTGGACCAGTGATATTTTACAATGATTACATGGATTTCATTGAGGGTAAAAGTTATGGGAAGGTTCTGCATAAGTCGTCCAGTGATTGTGTTGTGGTAAACGAACCTAACCCTATACGACCAGTTATCAAAAAAGTGATTTTGGCGTTGGTATGTGCTTTGATTTTCGTGAATTTCCTACCAAGATTCCCGATAAGTCGCCTGAAGGATGAGTATTTTGTAGAAAACACCAGCGTTAGTTATAAGTTTTGGTACCTGACTGTTAGTACAACTTTAGTGAGATTTAAATATTACTTCGCATGGACCTTAGCTGATGCGATATGCAACAACAGCGGCATAGGCTTCTTAGGATATAGTGATGATGGTTCCATGAAGTGGAACAAAATTTCCAATGTTGATATATTTCAATTCGAATTTGCTACAAGTCTGAAACAGAGCATAGAAGCTTGGAATAAAGGCACGAATAAGTGGTTAAGACTGATAGTTTACGAGAGAACTAAGAATTACCCTACCTTGTTAACCTACGGCCTTTCGGCTATATGGCATGGTTTTTACCCTGGATATTATCTCACCTTTTTCAGTGCTGCTGTATTCACTTTCGCCGCAAGGACAGTGAGAAGACACGTCCGAGGATATTTTATTGGTAGTAACGAATCCAAACTGCTTTATGATATTCTAACTTTTATTGTAACACATTTCGTATTAGCCTATGTTACATTTCCTTTTGTTCTGTTAGAACTGTGGGCCAGTATACGACTGTACAACAAAATGTTTTGGTGTATACACATCTTCGCTGTCACAGCGTTGATTTTTGTTCCCGTATTTATTCCAAAACCGACCAAAAGCGAGTATACCCAGAAGAGCAGTATTGCTTTTGCTCTTAAAAAGGCCGGGCCTTATTCCCATTCAGTGAACCATACTGACTGATTTTTTGCTCGCAAATTAATTTTTCCTTTTGCATTGCTGCTTTGGTTAGGTTTGTGTTTGTCTAAAGGGCGTATTTCACACTTATTTGATGTTTGGTTGACGTTGTACACATAATAATAATAATTTATAATTTCGAATATCGGTAATTGTTTACTCACTGATTCTAAACACGTAAAAGCGGTGTGTTGGTTTATGACTTATTAAACGAAAAATTTGCGTTGCATGTTGCATACCAAAACATTTTCCATTAAATTATAATGCAGATATATAATTTCCGAATAGTATTATTTGTCCCTGTATTGTAGCTATCATTTGTGAAATTGTTGTTCAGATGGTTGTAATATTGTATGGAGTATCGATATTTTTGTAAACCAATTTATTATAGATTAACGTCACTCGTAAGATTTTATATGATGTATTGTACCACGGTGCCAAATTTTTAAAATGTACAATTAGGGTAGAAGTATTTATGTCATTGTTGCTTTATTTTGTTTATATATTTGTGTCTTCCACTAGTCAACGTTAATTTGTTGAGAAGTAAATAAATATAAATGTGCAGCAGCTAAGTATTTTGTATAAATGTTTATACGATAATTAAATATTACATTAAATCCTCAATTAATGTGATTTTATTGTTATCATAAACTGCATATATATCTATACCTAAATAATGACGTAACCATAATAAACAAAGATAAACGAAAATCGCCTGATACCTATATTCTTATGCAAATAGTGACGTAATCTTATCGGAAAAGTGACAATTTATTTTAATTAAACCAGTTTAGTCAATTTCACTATATACGTCAGTTTTAATCTGTTGATCTATGTGATGTATATAGATATATTTATATAAAAAAAATCTTAGGTAATGAATAATTTGTTGTCAATTTTGTTGATAAATATATGAGATCTTCTTTTAACTCTAACGGGATTAGTTAATTATAAAATGAAGTATATTATTGATAAATACAAGCTTCATTTGAATTAAAGCTTTAATTTAATTAGGTAATTATTTAAGTAGTGTAGATTTTATTTTAATTTTGGATTAAAGGATTGTGTTTTATTTATTTACTAAATATTTGCTAAAATTATTATATAAATAATCATTCTAATTAATCATTAAAAAAAGAATGAAAAATTAAAAAAATCAGCAGATAAAATTACATTTTAAAAAATGATAGGGCATACAGAGGAAGTCAAAATAATGTCAGTACCTACTTCATATACACTTTTATCCTGTTTGAATCTCTTACCGACATACAGGGCTAGTAGCAACTCATAGTAACACAACTTTCGCTATTTAAATTGCAATTAGACATGGTCATTATACAGGTACAGTCAAAATTAAGTTTTAGAATTTACAGTTTACAGTTACAGTTTTGTCGATGTTGCCAAATTTGACATTTTGCAATCACAGTTAATTTTCCCAATCAATTTACTACAAAAAAGTTATCCCTTGTTCTATTTCATATCTTTTACCATTTTCGAGATAACGCATATTTAATGATTTACCTATATAATAATTTATTATTTTAGCAAACAATTCAATTTATTTAAACATGATTTACTTTCGGGAAACAAATACAACACTTTTTTGTCAAAAGTTGATTCATTTGGTGAGAATTTAATTTTTTTGACGAGTATTTGTTTAAATGAAACAGATAGTTATTCCATTTGAACATCTTACGAAATCTTAATTTTAAAAAATGATTTTCAATTAAATATTTTTTTTTCGTTTCAAATCGGTATAAAATTAACGTTTTGAAATAAAAAAAAATGTTTTTGATTGAAATTAATATGTATTTGGAATCAAATAATACATTTATTTAATTCAAAATTGTACATTTATAATTGAGGGATGTAGAAAAGGAGAATATGTAATCTTCTTTTTCTAATGTTTTTACATGAAGATTTAGATTATTTTTAGATTATTTATTTATTATATTATATAATCTTTTGAAAAACCGTAAATTAAAAAAACTCAATATCCTAATTTAGTCATATCGTCGAAAAAATATTTATTTAAAAGGAAAAATTGTGCTTTTTGCTTTTTCAAAAAAAAAAAATTTGGTATTAAGAAATAAATATTTGTTTGGCTCTATACAAACACCAAATTTATTTCTATGAAACATTTTTTTTCAGTGTAACCAAATGCTATTATGTTTCAATTTGGCACCGTATTTTTTAATCACCCTTTATACAGCATTCACGAAACAATTATGACCAACAGAAAAGCAGAATTGTAAGAGAGTGGGATATGAGAACTTTTATGCATTATACATTCCTATAAATAAAACAAATTGGGCAATATGATAGCATTCATTTTGAAACTGTTCCTTCAGGCAATGAAATCTGATTTGATGCTGCTTTCAGAATCGAATGTCTATCTAGTCATACTAGAATAAAAATGAGCACAGCATTGTTTCTGAAATTTTATTTGCTGGGGAATCAATTACAAGCTGAAGTCGAAGTGAATTAAGTTGAAGAGAGAATTTCATATTTTGCGTAGGTATTACTGTCATATATTTTATAAAGGATTGAATGGCTGACCATCATCAAACGCAGTTACTGAAAATTGCAAAGTATTAAGAAAACAGTTAAAACTCTAAAATTGCTACATATGAATACAGTTAACACTTTCTAAAATAGATTAGAATATAATATATTATTGAATACTATGAAATTATACTTTCTGAAACAAAATATGTAATCGTACAAAGTGTTCCAAATTGAAGGGACCAAATCTTATCAGGTGCTAAAACTTTTTAAAATAAGAAAAATTCATAAAAATATGGAAAAATGTTTAGTTTCTGAGATACAGGGTATCTAAAATGTATATATTTTTTAAGTAATGAGCTTAATTGTAACAATTTTAAATGAACTCCAATATTTTGTACTTTATAATGTTTTTTTTTTTTGAAATAATCTTGAAAAAATCTTTTATATTGAACTAAATATCTAAAAAATTAAATTTTAAATAAAACAATGTCTAGAGACATACAACACAAATTTACTATTAAACAAATATAGTCTCAAGACAATTAGACATAAATTTAAAAATACTTGAAAGGAAGAAAGAGGCAGGCCTCCCTATTATAGGGTTCTAAATAATAATTGTTTTTAAGATTTTTCCCCAAAAAGCAGTCTAAAGTAAAAAATATATTTACTTTAGAAGAAAAAAAAGCATTAAAATTGATACCTAGTTTTTTTTTAATTTTAATTGTAACTAAATTGAACTTTTTTAATCGTTTACAAAATCTCCAGACATACTGCAGTAAAAGCAGTATTCGCTGTTGTGAGGTTATGAAAACACGTGTTTCTGTATATTTAAAAAAAAGCATGATATATACCATATTTCATCGTACGAGTAGGTACCATCTATAGCCTATCGCGTTTGACATTTTGTACTACGTTTGCCTATCGATAATAGTTGGTGGGTGAGCGAATATATGATTCATATGTGTTTTCTTTTATATCCATTACTGAATTAATTAAATCTGTAAACAATTTGTGCATTGGAATCTCCTCGCAAAAAAAAACGAATAAAGGAAATTATCCAAATACTTGAAAAATATTTATTTCTTTTTTGTTGGTTCCTATTTTTGTTTCTCAAGCTTCATTCTGCAAATAAAAAAATAGGTAAATATTTTGATCCTTCCATAGTGCGAATTCCGAATTGGCATATTTTCTGAAGTGAAACCCTTATATTCTATAAATTTCCATTGGCAATTGGCTATATTTAAAGCTGGTGTATCTCACTTTTAATAAGATAACTGTATAAAGTTTACAAAATATAATAATTCTGTAACCTTATGATGAAATAAAATGAAATATAGTTTTTTCTTATTGTAAATTAGTTGCCAGCCTGTAAAATATTATACATCTGTAATTAAAACAGCTATCAATTTGTTGAAAATTGCGCATAAAAGTGGTACCTCTAGTATTAGTAGGTACCATTGCCACCATAAAATAATCAGTTCTAAAAAGCCATATGGAGTAAACAAATTTAAGGTATTACCATGAAACTTATATAACCAATGGTATTACTAAGCAATGAATACTCGACCATTATATAATGCTTTACATACCTATTCTAGGATATATACAGTGCGTCTATAAAGAAAAGCATACATTCATTATTAGCTAAATAAATAAGTGAAATCGGGAAATGAGAACAAAAAGGGGTATCCCATTTAAAAAAAAACCGGCGAAAACGTCATCACTCGAAGGTAGGTCACCCTGAGTATTAAATTATTATTCGAAAAACAGTAAATTAAAATACAAATCTACCTGTTTTGGGAATTTTTAATAATATTGTTCATTTAGCTAATAATGAATTTATGCGTTACTTTATGAATGCACTGTATGTAGGTATACATCATTGCATATTTAGGTATGTTCTTGTTTGTAAACTGTCTCTCTACTTTTAGCTCTTATTTATAAGCACTATTTATAAATAAGAATTCGCTAAACATGTAATTATCCTTGACAAAGACCTATTTTTTTGTTAAATATGACGAATATGTTGCCTAGTTGTATAGTTATACAATCAAATGACAGTAGTAGGTACTTGGTAATTGATCAGTAGATAGCACTGATTTCTAGTTGTCTGTAGGTATATCATAATAGAATAAGAAAGAATAGAATTTTAATCTTAAATGAGTAATTTCTATTTATAAATCTCTATTTTAAATTTGGCTCATGTGTATTTCAACTGAATGAACTTGACTTTAAAATTACAAAGCATATTGTATTGATCAGGTCAAACAGGAAATACTGGTATATGTACAGTATGTCCACGGTGAGAGTGAAAAAGAGGGAAAATATTTTTATATTTTGACGGGAAAAAGGCAAGCTTGATTAAAATATTTGCTTATCTTTAAAATGCGGTTGGCATGCAGAATTTTCATATTACATTGTGTCAAAGTATTCCAATTTATACATAAATTTAAATTATAACATAAATTTCAATTCTAAGCAACTTTCCTAAATAACATATTTTTGTATTGTTAAAAACGAAGACAGCTTATTCTTGAACGATTAATAATATATAATATTTACCAATTTTCTGAGCACCCTGTGTATGCAATATGATCAAGACTGAATTTTTTTCGTAAAATGATAAATACAAATATTTTCCCTATTTTCTAGTCTAATCGTGAACATACTTTATAATGTAACGTCAAAATATATTGCAATTTTGAGAAAAACTATTTTTTTTGTACCATTATTTAAAGTAATAATATCATAATAATATCTCTACCCCTCATTCTAATCACGAGGATTAACCCAGAAGTCGAAGACTTGTGCGGGAGAGGGGGCGGCATATTATTATTAAGCAGGCCGCATTTGCGCCCAGGAACGACTTACGTTGGTAGGCCCTAACCACCATTCAGTGCAGGAATGAGGGAAACCTGGAAAACCTCATTAATTAGGGGGGTAGTCAAATGTCAACCGGTATCAATCTCTCACATTGACCCAAGCCAACATTCTTCCACCCTACCATACCCGCAGAGAGGGTGCCAATCTCTCCACGAATATATCTTATATACGGTCTACCGGCTGCAGGGGTCGAACCCACAGCGATCTAGTCACCTCGATTCAAGTACTGACGCCTTAAACCACGCGACCACTGACCGTAATTATGGAAAAGCCGAATTAATTATATGTATCATTATAACTAACATAAATTTCAATTCTAAGCAACTTTCCTTAATAACATATTTTTGTGTCGTTAAAAACAAAGGCAGTTTATGCTTGAACGATTATTATATTTACCGATTTTCTGAGCACCCTGTACATGCAATATGATCAAGAATGCCTGTTTTCCATAAAATGAAAAATAAAAATATTTTCCCTCTTTTCCACTCTAAGCGTGGACATATATTACAATTTTATGAAAAACTATTTTTTATGTACCATTATTTAAAGTAATTATGGAAAAGGCGAATTAATTATATGTGTAATTATAACTTTTTGTAATTATATAGCTGTTTTTCGTTTTCTGGAAAGCAACAAGCAACTATATTACCTGTTAAAACTATGAACAAATATGATGCATGCGATAAAAGTGTTTTTCTAGTATTCGTATTCTGATTTTTCATCCCGTAATGCTATCTATTTCTGTATAATCTTTATTTAACATTGTTAACAATGGAAAATAAATAATGAAATCCAATTACATATAATAAATTAAAGTATCGACTTAAACTGAGTGTTAACATACATTTTGAAAATCAAGTCACGCATATCACGCATGCCATGACTAAAAATATTGGTTGCTATACGTAACGTAATGAGTGATGTGCATGCAAATGTACCGGCTGTCCCTATAAGACAAGCGACTGTATGCGCCAATATTTATAACAGAAGTGACGGGAAGTTTGTTAAAATTGCGCCGATAAAAATGGGTAGAAATTTCCATGTTTTGTTATGCTCTTTTTACATAATATTTACTGGAAAATTTTAATTTACATTATATGTTAAGGAATAATCAAGTGTATGTGTTTATACGTAATAAGTTAGGAAATATTGTGGTAATACAATGTACAACAAGGGAACTATTTACTTTTACTCAATTTATTATAAAATTTTACAGAAGTTTTCATGTCATTTCTGTTACACATGCGCAGAGGCACTTCCACCTAACCTCTAACCTAATACGTTTTAGTTGTGTTGTTACGGTTCATTGATAAGGACTTGTGGAATATTTTTAAAACAGTAAGTATAAGATTATATTTTGTTACGTATGCACTTGCAGCTGTGCTAATTTAAATATTATACAATTCATAAATATCATATAAATTGAAACGTTACGCTATTTAGAGGTTTGCATCAAAACATGCCATTACATGTGTCTCTAAACTATACAACATTAATTCCAACTAAAATTTATGACAGTAAACATAGTAATTGTTTACAACTGATATTAGTAAACATAGTAATTGTTTACAACTGATATTAACCTTAGTTGTAGTTAACGTTAATTATAAATTTACTGTACCTAAAATTCGAGCTAAAAATACGTATATCTACAAATATTAGCAAAAATCAAAGAATATATAATGATGTTATAAGAATAATTCTGTAGTATTTTCAGCGAAAATAGTCAACATCTTTTCTAGTGCGAATGAAATACTTACATTGGAATACATTTTTAGATGATGGACGAACAATACACTGTTAGAGGAAAAAATGGATATCTGCTTCTGGCAAGGCCTTCTTAACTATTTAGAAATAAGAATGTGATCCGCATAGTATATTTATTATTGAATTCTAATAGTAAAATCAACTGTATTTTTAATAATTCATTAGTAAGAGATATCCTGTATATAAGATAACAAGATATGTTTTTATTAACTTACGATGTGTTCTTGACATGACAATTATTGAATATTTATTATGCAAAAGTTGTGTCAGTATTGAGATATGGAATATGTTTTTGGGCCATTTCTACAAATAGTCAGAAAGTTTTTATTATAGACCGTTTTTCAGGAAATATAGTATATTAACGTTGACCTCTTTATACATTTTTGAAATATGTAATTATGTTTTCAATAAATCAAGTAATTTTAATTTGAATGAGAATATTCACACTTACAACACACGACAAAATCATAACTTCTATGTACCAAAATTAGATATATCTAAGTATTTACCTAATAGGGCATCTGCACGTGACGTCACGATTTTCAAGGTCGTTGTTTGGAGGATAAACAAAAGTATAACCTTATATTTATTCCAATTTATTATTAAATATTTGAGTGTTATTTGTATTATAAAATGCCTAATTGTTGTATGGTAGTAAACTGTGGCAGTAATTCTGCAAGAGACAATGTTAGTTTCTTCAGAATTCTTTCTGAATTCGACAGACATAAACAATTTAACAAGTTAGCATCTGAGAGGCGAAAGGTTTGGATGAATAGTTTAAAAAGAGCTGAAATATTTCTTTTGTAGGTAATTTAGATTATTTGAAATGAAACTGTTTTAGCATGTTGTATATGCATACCTACATACATAGTATGCGTACATTTTCCGTGAGAAAATTACTTATTTTCTAAGCCTTTAATATGCTTTAAGGGCGCCGTATTCTTGAAATAGTGTTTACAAATACAGGTAATTTAAGAACTGAATAATATAGAATTTAGCAAATAACAAGAATGTTATCTCATGCCACCTGCGAATATTTAAATGTACCGAAGTAAAATCAATACATAACGTCAGAAAACGATCTATCCAGCAAATTTTTAGGTACCTACTGAAATCTTTCAAAATACGTATTTTTTTAAATAGATGTAAGTAACATAAACTTACATAGTTCTGCATATAAGATTGTTCACGTTTGTTGATAAGTATCTGAAAATAATTGTTAAAATGTGGGGTTAGAATAGCGAAATAATGTGTATCATACAAATGCTTTTAAAAGTTAATATATTATTTGAGGAGAGTTTAAACAGTAAAAGTGGATAAACAAAACATCAGTAATTTTATTTTTGATATTACTTTTGCTCTACTTGTTTTATTTTTCGAGATTTCAGTACCTAAAAAACCACAAATTTGATGTATGTGTATAAGCACTTTTATTATGTAACAAATAATTTACAGAATTTGGATATAAAGTTTTAGGAAAATCTGCTTCATTATCAGATTGAATGTGTATGGATCTATTCCAATTTCACTTATTTTATGTCTATATCCATCAGCACTCGCAGCATCTATGACTTTCAGTGTATAATAATATTCACTATACATGATTATATAAATGAAGGAATATTGTAGCCACAAAAAAACGAAAAATAATAACAACAATAAACTATAACCAGAACACAACCACTTAAGGTAACGTGAAAACATATAATAAATAAATAGTAATAAATACGTTTGAGGTTATGATCGCTGTTTGTTTATCCTCCAAGCCAGTAGCCACGCCTATTTTGATCACGTGCCGCAGATGCTCTATTGCATTGGACTGAAGACATTTAATAAACTACCTGATGGTATAAAGTCATGTCGCAATCAAACACAATTTAAACGGATTTTGAGAAGTTACCTGGTTGAAAGTGTTTGCTATTCATTAACTGAATATTACAATTTTGTAGACTAATTTTCTATAATGCAAATATTGACTTTTTATTTGTTCTTTACCATGTTGGTGTTCTATGTTTAGTGTTACGTTGTTCCTTTTTTGGAGTGTTTTTTTTTGCTCCTTACTTTTTATGACTATTCCCATACAATTGTAATATTGTCTCAGTGGAAAATAGAAGATTATTATTATTATTATATTGACTAGCTTAAGCCTGTAGTTTTGTACATTTTAACAACTAGACTTTTATTCACGGCATTAAAAGTAAAAACTCTTTCCTCTTTTCAACTTCATCTGTCGATACACTCTTTATATGGCTACAAAAATAATATTAATACATTTTTAAATTGGCTTCTGTTACACTATTCAGGTTAAACAAAATGAAAATACTTGAACTGATTGATGAACTCTTTGATATATACATTTTTTAACATGTACATATTATTCAATTTTCTACACACTGATATTCAGTCATATATAGGTATATAAAATATTAGAAAATTTAAATTATCTACTCAGTAAAATTACATATCTATATTTTACAATTCCAAACTAAAAATTACAGTGTATAAATCAAGATAAATTATAGTGACGCAAATTTACGATGGAATTTAGCATAATAGTTGTAAAATTACATAAAAAATGAAATTTTATCCATGTTTATTTCTGTAATATTACAATGTACTTATTTTATTTACAGAATTATTATGTAATCTTACATAACTTTACGCTGGTCACAAATTGCCAACGTAAAGATATGTGAAATTACAGACAAATTTTTATCAGTGTAATTCCAATCCCAAATTGTATCACTAGATGGCGTATTTTAAATCTTAAGGCAGCAATTTTGTAGAAAAGGAATTGCACAGCCTGAGTGAGCGAAACGGCAATCAGATCTATGAGACAGTATACAAATCGTATAGGCCCGAACCACACGGTTTCCTGAAGTTTATCGTGCATTTTGACGTACATAAAAATGGAAGCCGTGATATATGTTATAATTTTACACGAGGACACAAAATGTAAAATTAGCAATAAATATTAATTTGAAAGTGAAACACAAGTTGTCCTATATGTCCTGGCTAGTGCGTGTGATTTTATGAGCAATGAAAATTATCTCACGCACTAGCGGGAACCTTTGTGAATACGTTGATATATAATAATAACCAATTATTTCAATTTTCTTGGAGTTCTGTGTCCTCGCTTGAAGCCCTGTTAGACGGTAAAAATATGTATACAAAATCCCAGCCTTAATAGAGAATGGGTATTTGTCTATAAAATCAATAGCGATTTTAGCGAACATGGTATTGTTTTAAAGCTGTCTTATAATCTAATCATTTTATTATGCAATAATTTATTTTAATACTCTTAAACATATGATTTTCATATAGTTAAAATGTAAATTCCACGTAAGAAAATAGAAAAAAATATTGTTTGAAACTGCAATGAAAACTTTTTAATGAGTTTGAGTAATCGAAATACTTTCCACTGGAATTCAAAGGCTATATAAGTAGTTCTTAATACAGTTTCTGCATGAATTGGCTTATCTTTAACAATAATAGTTTGAAATAATAATTTCCTTACAGGAAATTAATTATAAGGAAACCTATATAGCTATAAGAATTTTATAAAGAATTGTAAAACCTTTCCTTATTAGTTCACAAATTTTTAGAAAGGAAATTATGGTACTTGCGATATAATCAATACTTCAATACTGTAATTACCTTGTGCTTTTTACAATTTTTGTGAAAGTACCTTGTCATAATTTTTACTAGTTCGAAACGACGCTAGAAATAATTAACTTTGTGTGAAATATTGTTAAAAAAAATATGTTTCTATTACCAAAAAAGTTTGATACGCGTTTACACTGTTTCAGAATTTACATTTGTTTTGAACCTGCATTCTTAAAATATTATAAGTATTCCTAAAATTTTTAATAGCGCCAATATTTAAAGATAAAATGTCTTTGAAAATATATCCTTTGCTCGCGCAACATAACACTTGTCGATTGATGTTGATAGTTGTCCAGAACAATTGTTATTTTCGACTGTTTGTCTGTAGTAATATTATAGCCTTCTTTTAAATCTTGTTTTCTCTTGTCATTCGAGCTGTCAAGTCTTGTTTTGGTCTTCTTTTTCTTGTGTTTATTCTTGCAGGTAAGTCGTTAGGCAACAAATTCTGGACAAGGGCAAAATGATATGGATAAAGTCTTCCGTCATGGAGAACTTATAAAATTGTTGTTTTATTCACCCTGTTGCTGCACATAAGCGCCTTGTGCTTATCTCAGGATTATCAACTACACTCACTCTTCTTCCTGTTGAACAGTCACCATATTTGGACGACCAATCCTTCGTTTAGGATGAAATTCATCTAATCGGAGAAAAAGTCTACGATAAACGTTACGATTTGACTGTTTGCGGTTTGGGTTGAAAATATCTTCTAGTTGCTATTGTAATTTACTCAAGCATATACGCAAATCATGTCGCATTTCACAATTCGTAAATGTTTTATGTCTCGGCATTTTTGTTTTATCGTTTTTTTAATATAAAAGCAACTGCGACGTAGTTTTGACAATTTCTGATGTTTGTGCCATGTAAAACCACAATATTTCATTTGTTCGTAATAGCAACAGTTTATTAAGTCAAGGCCTTGCGAAACCAGACAAAATGTCTACCAACCAACCAACTAATTGGTCTTGGTGAGCCTCGTTGATAGATTTCTCCTCTTCTCACATCCTTACCCAAGATATAAAACATAAATTACAGTTTATATTTGGTCCACCCTCGTATGATTCATGCGACACAAATGCGTGACGACAGTCCTTTCGCATTTTTCCTGCCCAACCACTGGTTGGACCACCACAAATTAATTATTGCTAACGGCGTGACAGCTTAGAAAGAACTTCCGAAGAGAACAATAAAGGAAATACAACTAAATATCCCCTTCTGCCACAATAGCTCTCCGGGATAAACTTGATACTTCCATCCTTTACTTCATTTATTTTATGACAATAACTCTTGGACGTAGGATGGACGAGAAACGATTTGTCAGTGGGGACTTCAGAATTCATCCACCGTCACGGGAAAAACAATTTTCGCTGAGTGCGAAATATTTTTTCCGGCGGAGTTTACTTAGATTTCCCGGATGTATCCGTTTAATCTCCTTATAACAACACCTACTTGTTATTTTAGGATTATATAAAATTAGAAGACGGCCGACAAAATTTTATAATTTTGGATATTACCACTCGACAGCTAGATGTTATTTTTAGCCTTCAGTCAATTTCCACGAGGTCCTTCTTTGATGGATTGAAGTGTCATCGCGACTCTCGGAATTATTTTTGTACGAAATTGAATATTCATCGTTATACAAGGTGTTTTTACTGCTAATACAGATAGACTACTCGTTGAAGAAGTAGCACAATAATCTTATAGGTACTTCAAAATTATTAAACCACAAATTTATATAAAAGATCTGTAGCGGTCATTGTTCCATTTGAGATTTTTTTGTTAACAGCCGCTATTTTGCTGTTTAAAGTACCTGTGAGAATACGTTTTATAGAAATTATTTAAACTATTTTACTGTATATAATGTCTATAGTAGCAATCTACACGACTATAAAGTGTTATAAATCAATTTTGCAGTGGTCGCAAAAGAAATATTTGAGAAGATCCTTACAGCAAAAATAAAAGTATTTTGTAGAAGTTATTTAAATTACGTTTCAAAAAGCTGTTTAGCTGTTTTATTATAGCATTTGTTTTATAAATGCTGTATTAAAATATTTTTGCGCGTCAAAGGTAGTTAACACGGGCAAACGATTTTCTACAAAAAAGTATTTTGAATGCTTCTCAAGTGACCAAACTGTTTTACTATTTTAGAGACATATTTATTTACTTAGTTCCACTTGCTTTTTAGCGTCCATCTTTAAAAAATCAAACAACAACATTTACGTGAAATTTTTCATTAAAATAACTTCCGTTGCTCATTAAAAATAACAGTTTTTATTATATGGAATTTAGAATTCACACTGGGGATATTTTTTAGCAGCAAATGTGCCTGTATTTAAATTTTCAGTTTTTTTGTGAACGAAAATAAAATCTTTATTTTTTAGTACTATGCAGGCGTTATCACTTTTCGACCTACCTTATTCGTTTATCACAGTAAAATTTTATTCATACCTGAAATTCAACTTTGAATTAGATATTTTAGCTATAATAGACATACTGGTGTGTCGTAAAATTTAAAGGAAGTCGAATATTAGATATATAGTTGTGATGGGCTTGTAAATAAAGCAGAATAATTGTATAACGTTTTTATAAGACATTATCATGACATGTTTTATTGGAATCTTATAGTTTGCTGTATCAATGCTGTAAGCTCAATGCTAAAACATAACTTTTTTTATATAGAACTCTTAAAACACAATTATATAATTTATATACAGCAACTATGTTTTATACTATTAGCTGCTCTGTTGATGCCAATAAGATGTTTATGCGTCTAAACCTTGCAACTTTAACTCTCCAAACATTTGTTACAGAAACATTCTTAACTACTGCTACAAAATATCGTGCGTTACTTGGGATAACAGTTATTTTTTACTTTATATTGTATAAATTAAAATAGATAAACAATTTTGAATTTGAAAGGATAAGTCAATTAGTTAATTGGATCAAGTGACAGCATACATTAATGAAATGTTAAAATCATTTACATTCAGATTACATTCAATAACGGGAAAGTAAAGAAGAATGAAGAAGCAGCACACAGTTTTAATAATTTAAAATAAATAGCTTTGTTTGCTATTATGATATAATTAAAATTGATCGGCAAAAAAATTACGTGTTGAACTTGACAGTAAAGTAGACTTCGCTTCGTCTATTAAATACCAGTCACGGCATTAAATCTTATACCTACTTTGCTGCCTTATTAAACAAATAACTATAATCATAATCCTTATATATTAAAAGCTGTAGGTAACTCTCGCTCGCACACTTGACTCGAAAATTTCCCATTTTACCGCCACAAAGGCTTTCCTGCGAGCCGTGCAGCGCCGAACGGCTAAACGCTACGCCTTTCGCCGTCATTCTAGATTACCTACGGCGTATTTTGATGCCGATTTTTTTGCGTTTTCCTAGCTAAATTTTCATTTTCCCGAGGCTCCTCGGCCAAAAGTGGCGGATTTTTTGATGTGGAACGAGGATTGTTGAGTCGGTTACGCCCCTTTATAGAAGATAGCGATTTTTTCAAGCGGAACGAGTATAGAGTGAGTAGGTTACGCCCCTTTCGAGACATTCGACAAATGGCAGACGAAATGCATTTTGCACGGCATAAACGTTAGAAATGTCAAACTAATTTGTTGTTATTTACGCCCTTTTGTAGAAATTCAACAAACCTCAAACAAAACGTCAAAATGAATTCAAACAGATTATGTGTTCTGGAACAATTTTCGGGCCCTTCCAGCTGCGAGAAGTTGTTATTGTGTTGTCTGAGATATATCCGAGTCCTTTGGTGATGATTCCATAGCCCAAAATCTGAATTGGTATCTTTAAATATTTTTGTTTCAGTCAACTACGAGGCGCACCGCCGACCAAAATCACCGAAACGTCAAACGTATGCTCCGGCGGTGACATCTCGGAATAAAACGTAAGAAATTTGGAAAAATGGGTCGACTGGAGGCCGGCAAAGACCAAAAACTGTAAATTTGTAGTATCTAGAAAGTTTCCCGTACCCGAGCGTTGGGGTTTGAGGTCGTTTTTACATTGAACTTTGCATAAATACAAGTGAAACGTAGTAAAAATGATCTAGGCAATATGGCGGTAGTCATTTCATTGCCGTGTCGCTTCAATTTATAGGGTGATTCAAAAAGACTTGACAGTGTTAAAATAAAAATTAACAAAAAAAAATAAAATTCCAAATTCGAGCAAACTTTCGGTTGTTTCACTTCAGAACGGTTGTCGAACGTGCGATAAACTGTTTCGTATACAAAGTGTTGAAAAAAAATGGCAATTAAGTAAAAGGCACTATGCAGCGCGACCTGAGGGCTATAGCACGATGAAGGTGGCAAGTCGGCTTGACCTTCTTCTAGTATAGATTATTAAAGTATAAATTTATTCCTTATTGGTTGTGTACGAATCAAAATCATTCACCCACACCATTCAAACATTCGCTCTATTTCATTATCATTTTTTAGACTATAAATCAAATGCCTACAAATAAAAATACGTAGATGAGATATTGTGGGTGTAATTCAACGCTGGTCGGAGCATTAGCCTGCAATGTGGCTGTTCCCACAATATAATCAGAACCTAATAAAAAATTCATAACAAACAAAAGTTTTTTGTTGTAATTATATCACAAATATGCTTTATACAATCGCCATGTAAGGCCATTAACTGAATATATTTTGAACAATGTTTTGATAGTAGTTTTCGATAATTTCTATCGACAGCAAAAATATGAAATCAATTATTTAAGTGTATAATAAATATATAGGAAGAAAACCTAATAACTTTTCTAGTTGAAAGGGTAGCACTATGGTATAAAGCTTTCTTCATTCATACAAAACGTTGAAAAAATTAAAATGTCTAAATATTTCCTTTGAATTATACTTCTTTATGGCTTACTATTTTCAAAATACACAGTTACAATAATGTTTCTTTTAAGTTAAACAAAGAAGTTCCTTCGTTTCTAATTATATACAGCTCTTCTTGTGTCCTAGAATAGGAATATGTTGGTTACGACTTCTTTTGTTGCAATAAATATGTTCTGTGGTTTAAATTCCCTAAACCGTTTTCGAGAGAGAAAAAACACAATATTCTAACCTAATCTTATGATAATTGTAACAATATATTCCTGATTTAAAATCGCCATATTATCTTGCATGCTTGATTTGGTCGATTAAAAGCTCAAGCTTTATGTAACATGTTAAAAAATATGCAAATGATATTTGTCTAAATTGGACTTAACATCATTTAGACATTTTTTATCTCTTATTAATGATTTTTAAGTTTCCGTGCATGTAAATTTGGAAATTATGTTAATTAGGACCAATTTAATATTGTGATTTGTGTTGTTAATTAAATTTTACACTCATAAGAATATAGGAAACTATAGATAGATTTGTGATGCTTACGTTTTGAATGAAGTTTTTTTTTTACTGTTATTTTGTTTGTACAAGTTTGAATTTCAAATTATTTGTACTATTATCTATACACAGATCACTTCTGAATAAAAAGGTAACGAAACAAAACATTACCCTTGTCCTGATGTGTATTTCAATCTACCAACGCGTCACATATGTGAAGGTAAATATTTTGCTTGAAACATATAAATTCGGGTAGATATCTCTGTAAAGGCTACAAATTTCATACAAGCGATAATACTAATTAAGTATAAACATGTTCACAAATGCGATGGTGGTATTGTTGACTAGAATCTTTTTATTATGCTAATTTTATACGCCAGGTCAACCGTAGCAGTAATTGTTCCGTTTTATTTAACCATTCTCTCACAGAAGAGGAAACAGCTATTGTTCAAAATAAATTTGTTTGCGAATTAGATCGATCCATAAATAATATATTTTTAGGATTGCGCAGATGAACATATGTCTATAGTGAGTATAGTGCTTGCATTTCATATTAGATACAGGGTGTTTCGCATAAAAACCGACACAGAGCAGGTACATGTGGGAGGTCTCAATGTTGCCCAAGTGGAGCCAAATATTTCGGAAATAATTTGGTACATGATTTAAGTTTATTATTAATCTTCCTCGACTATGAGTTCAAGTAACTTGAAATAGTGTTCATTGAGAGAGAGTCACCCCTAAAATTATACCAACCTTTTTTCCATTGATCAAATTTAAAAATAATGATAATATCCCACGCAGAATTTAATTTAAAACACTATTTTAAATTAAATAAATTAAATTAAAAATAAACATTAAGGTGTTTATTAGAAGAAATCAAAAAGTCAGTAATAAACTTTGTCATTAAAATTTGACAGTAATAAAACTATATAATAAAATAAAAATAAAACTAAAGAAATTGTTCAAAATGGGCACCATTTTCTCTGAAACATAAGTTTACTGTTCGTAGATAATAATGATCGTTTCTTATAGCGTTACCTTTTGTTCGTAATAAAATTCCACAAACCTTCTCGGGATTTGTCGGTCAGTGGTCGCGCGGTTTAAGGCGTCAGTACTTAAATCGAGGTGACTGGATCGCTGTGGGTTCGACCCCCGCAGCCGATAGACCGTATATAAGCTATATTCGTGGAGAGATTGGCACCCTCTCTGCGGGTATGGTAGGGTGGAAGAATGTTGGTTTGGGTCAATGTGAGAGATTGATACCGGTTGACATTTGACTACCCCCCTAATTAATGACGTTTTCCAGGTTTCCCTCATTCCTGCACTGAATGGTGGTTAGGGCCTACCAACGTAAGTCGTTCCTGGGCGCAAATGCGGCCTGCTTAATAATAATATGCCGCCCCCTCTCCCGCACAAGTCTTCGACTTCTGGGCTAATCCTCGTGATTAGAATGAGGGGTAGAGATATTATTAAATTAGCGAGGAATAAACAAAATCCTTCAATATTTCCTAAAGAAATCACATTTGTTGAGGTCTGGCGATCGTGGTGGCCAATTTTGAGGACAATTATTTCCTCGTTCTAACCATTTATTTGGAAACTTAAACTTCAAAAGGTCTTTAATAGTAGCCTAAAATGAGGCGGTGTCCCATCATGCATAAATCAAAGCTGTACTCTAAGTTGCAACGGTAAATCTTCGATTAAATCAAGAGTATTTTGCAGAAATTCCAAATTCTTTTCGTCATTTCTTTGATTTGACAAAATAACTAATCCAATAAAATAACACTTATCAATACCGGCCCAAACATTTATGTTAAACTGAAAATGTCTAGGAGTTTTTGCATGGGGGTAAGAATTTTCTTTAAATTAAGATAAATTCGCAAAAGGTCGATACAAATCTTGAAGCAGTAGCTTTTGCACTTTTCGAATGTGATGGATGTAGTAGAGTACGTTTAAGAACTCAGTGTACAAAAGTTCTTGATGCTCCACTTTCTCGAGATAAACGTTTAATACTTATTTGCGGTTCATCTTCAACTGTCTGCAAAATATTCTCTTCATCTTGTACCCTTATTAAACTAGAACGTTGTCGGATATTATTGAAAAACTTTGCTGTCTCTCGAGCCCGTCTATCAACATTAGAAAATATTTCTCTGTGGGGAGTCACTCGATTTGGAAATCTCCTACGATATTCTTCAACACTAATTCTACAGTTTCCTTCACAAGAACCTAGCACAAGCAACATGTCAACTTGTTCGCTGAATGTAAATTTTCCAGCCATTTTTTAATAAAATAGTTTTATTACTGTCAAACTTTAAAAACAAAGCCTACTACTGACTTTTCGCTTTCTTTTAATAAACACTATTACAATCTTGTTTTAATTAATGCATTTTTTTCTTGAAAACCTTGAAGTTTTTTAAAATTTAACAAGAGTAAAATAGAACTTTAATTTGAATTCTGCGCGGGATATTAACATACCATTTAAATTTGATCAATAAAAAAAATTTGTATAATTTTATGGGTAACTTACCCTCAATGAACACCTTGTAGAACTTCAATTTACTTGAACTTATAGTCACAGAAGATCAATAATAAACCTAAATCATGTACCAAATTTGGTTATTCCAAGTAAAAGTAATTCAGAAATATTAATTTCTTCGAAATATTTGGCTCCACTTTGAAGGCCTGTGACTTTGTATATATGTATGTTTGATTAAAGTACAATATTTTGAGATCTTCTACATGCACCTGCTCTTTGTTGATCCTTAAGCGGAACATCCTATACTCGTATAATAACTATTGACTTTAAAAAGAAAATACGAAAACTCGAGGTTAATAAACTGCGAGATAATGTTACATTCACTTATTAATTTACTTAAAACAGCAGTACTATGTCAAGCACTGAGTAATTAGTTTCCAGGCATGGCCATCATTATTTGTGAATAATAGTAATTAGTGGATTAAATGTTTTCCCTAACACGACAACATGTCAAGCGAACTACTGTTATGCGGATGGACAAGATACTCATTTGTGTTAAACACTGAAAATATCGAATAACATTATACAAGGTGTTTCAAAAAAACATGACAATATTACTAAGGTTGATAGAACATTGTGGAAAATAAGAGGGGAGAAGGGGCAGGGGGTGTTAAATAAACGAAGGCCCTAGAGCCACTCATTTTTGAGATACAGGGTGTGTAAGATAATTTTAAAAAAATTGAATTTTGGATGTACTTTATTTAATGATCAACAGATTTAATGAAAATTTTTACAAGGCTTTTTCTTGTCTCTGCCAATTCTAATGTTAAAAATTAGCCTAGTTTTGTCATTTAAAACTCATCAAAATGACATATTTGTGATGTAAGTGATGGAAAAATAAATTTTACACATACAGTGTGGAAGAAAAGTATGGAATAAATTCATTATTTCTAAAATAACGAAGTTTCATGAAATTTCCTCGGACCCGTCAATTTTGCTTTTTAAAGAGACTCTCTTTTCTATACCAACACATTTCCGACGTTCATTTGTTTTCGCGTGATGACGTCATCGGATATTTTTTTAAATAGAACCCTTATATTTTTTCATCGGATTCTTGTAGAGCTTAACTTGCTGAATTCAAAAATGTATAATTTCAACACTTTATTCCTTCAACTTTCCGAAAAAAAAAAAATAATAAGTTTTATCGAAAAATTTTAATAAGTAATAACAATTTTGCAGAAAAATAAAAATACACACTAGGTACTTATTCATTTTCAAAACTTCATAGTTTAAAAGGACTTAGTTATAGTCTTAGGATTATACAGAACACATAAAACAGAAAAGAATGAAAATTACATCACAAAAAACAACTCCGCGGACTAATGCCCCGACCGGCATTGAGTTACACTTGCAGTATCTGTGTGAACAGCCACGAACCCTTGTCGGCCTCACCACTAGACATAGACCGGTTTCGGGCTTGTTAGCCCTCATCAGTATGCCATAGGTGAGATGACCGACAATTGAACTGGCTGTTCCTTCATATGCATGTTCACATGATGAAACATGATATGCCCAAGAAAGTTTTTGTGGTCGCCAGATTAGGTGAAAAAGGATCATTTCGCCCGAAAAGAGCCTTTGGAAGGTCGAAAATATTAACAGCGGATCAAGAAGATGATGTTTTAGTACGAATTGCTGAAAGCACACGTACAAGCATACGTCAAATTTCAGCAGCTACTGGCATCAGTCAGTCTTCCGTTGCTTATCATTTTACTCCAGTTCAACGTTTAACGCCACAAGACCTTCTAGCTAGGTTATGGTTTGCACAGTTTCTTTGCCAACAACAAAATGATGATCCAATGTTGTATAATAAAAATTATTTATGGACGAAGCCATATTTACCTGACGAGGTATTTTTAATTGGAGAAATAATCATTCTTGGAAACTAGAAAATCCTCATCTGCCAAGGAAGTACATTTTCAGCAAGAGTTCTCTGTCAATATTTGGTGTGGAATTCTCTAGCCGAGGTATTTTTAATTGGAGAAATAATCATTCTTGGGAACTAGAAAATCCTCATCTGCCAAGGAAGTACATTTTCAGCAAGAGTTCTCTATCAATATTTGGTGTGGAAGTCTCCCCGATAATATCGTGGGGCCGTTCGTAATACCACGTCCACTTAACGGACAAAATTATTTAAATTCTGGTTTTGAACAATCTTTTATGATTAATAATTTGTTAAGATATGCACAATAACATTTTCAGTTGTTGTAGTGTTTGTCTTATTTTTAATTCGGTTTTGATATATTAAGACTGTAATTTTCTAATTTAATTCCCGCCAAATCCCAAAAACTTAAATCGTCTGTTTCTTGAAATCGGTTAAGTTTATCGATTTTTAACAGGTATACCTACCTAGTCTATATAGAATTGAAGGTAGTTCAATAGTTTCTTATTAAAACATTTAAAAATGTAAATACAAAAAGTTAGACATATTTTTACATCGACAGTACAGTATAGTTAGCGCCCCCTAGTCGTGACCTCAACACTCTTTGTACAGGGTGTTAAAAAAGAGTGTAAAATATTTCAGGCCGGACCTGTTTTATGGCCTCCAAGATCGCCTGATCTGAACCCTCTAGATTTCTTTGTCTGGGGATATTTGAAGACATTAGTGTATGGTACTCCTGTAAATAGCCTGGAAGAGCTGCAGCTACGGATTAATCAAAAGTGTGAAGAAATCCAAACCATGGAGGGTGTTTTCGAAAGGTGTCCGAATATCGTTGAGACGAAGATGTCGTGCCTGCTTGGAAATGGACGGAGGGCACTTTGAAGATCTTCTGTAACTTTGTTTTTTGTTTGTTAAAAGCTTTCTTTGTCGGTTTATTCCTAATAAAATAAAATGTTTGAAAAACGAATAGTGGTCCATATCTCCGCAACCGTTACTTTGCGGACCCATGTTTATTAAGACTTTTTATTAAGAAAATATAGCAAAAAAATTGAAAACATTTTTTCAACTTTAACACCCTCTAGAATGAAAAGAAGCAACAATCTAATAAGGCATGTTGGGCAAAATCGCTTTATTTTGACATTAACAATGTGCCCTTAAGCAATGTATCATTATTAGTGACTCACGTTGTACAGTCTGTAGTAAAAAAAGGCTTTAATGCCTTTTATTTTTTTACAGACAGTCCAAATTTTAACCTTGACTTTTATTTCGCTGATATTTAATGAAGCATAAATGGATTTTAATCTCGACATCCTCCTTTCTATTGAAGACGAACTAGACCAACCAGTGTGAGCGGTCTAACCTGATTATATCAGAATGCAGCGGATACTTAATACTTCGTTGGAAACGTCTGATGTAACGTTATTAAATAACGGAGGGACGAACCTCACGGTGGAAACATTTTTAATAGATACTCTCCTTTAATGAAATTAATTACGGTAATTAATATGGCGTAATGGAATTTCCCTATATCAATTTTCTTCGGATTCTTATTTAATATATTATTTTTTATTACCAATTATGAGGCCACATATAAAAGGAATCATTATAATGAGTGTATAACTAATTAAACATGTATTAAATAATAGTATGTTGCTCGTAATATATTTAAAAAATATCTTTTTTTGCTGGTCGACATTAAAGGCGTAGTTTTAGTGACGCAATCAGGTTCTAAAGTGTAGCATTTACTGTGTAGGCATTAGAATCATTTTTACTGCCGCTAAATTAAAATTTGCTCTTTAACAAAGTAATTTTAGTTATTGTAAATATTTATAGTGAAATTAGAACAGCTTGTGATATCCCTTGTTTCTGCTTGTTTTGAAACATTTGCTTCGTCTATGGCGGTTGAAGTGTTTTCACTAGTAGATGGTTTATGGACTATTGAATCCTCCAGAGTAGTTGAATTATTTAAAAAATCGCTTCCAGCACTAGATGCAGTGGGGATTTTTTTTGGTAACAACTAATTTAGAAGTTATGGATTCCTCAATGTAGCATTCAGCTACCATTGAAGATTTCCACCCACCATGCATAGTTAAAGTTGTGATATCAGCTCCTTAATCTATTAATAGTGTTCGGTATATTCGTGAGCATCCTTCAATTTGAGAAACGCAGCAACTTGTTTTGACACTTGCCTAAATGTAATTGATTATATATTTCACATGTTTGATAAATTCAGAGAAATATACTAATAGTACTTTTTTTGAAACAGACATGATGTTATTCTCAGTCCGGTAATCAATATTTTCTTATCTGATTCTTAATATATCTTCTTCGATTTTTCTGGTAATAGATTACACTCTATTTGCTTTACTGTTTCAATATCAATTGATTTGTGTTGAAATTCTTCCATCTCAAACAATAAATAGATATTTTTATAGATTTAAATAGGAACAATATTCATTTGTCAATACTTTCGACTTTTTCGATCGATATCATTCGCTCTTTCGCTTCAAAAAAGCAAGACGCTTCTTTATGTTCATAATCGCCTTTAACATGGAGTAATTTGATCAAAGCGTTGATGATTCCCCTCTCACCAAATAAAATGTCACATTAAAGCACTTATAAATAATAACAACTGTTACGCATTTATTTATGTTGATTGAAGAACTTGAACTTATTTTTCTGTAATTCTAAATAAACCTCTAAACCATATATCAATGAATTAATTTCTAACAGTTAGTAATATTTGTTAAAGTGATTGTATACAAATTATTAACGATCTGTATATTAAAGATGATTATATGAACTTTCCTTGTTCGAAATTCATGGACCGTATACAATTACCGCTGTATTATTTTGCAATGATTATGTTCCTAATACGAGAAACTTTGTTGTTTTCAAAGTTGGCTTAGCACACCTTAATGCTTCTAATTTAGGAAGTTTTGCAGCTGTAATTATTTGCAACAAGTAACTGTGTTGTTTCTCTTAAAATGTAGTTAATTTTACAATCATGCAACAAAGAGTATATAGCTACATATATTTTTTTATATAAAAGGTGGACACGGTATATTTATTAATTTTTTGGATGTGTATGCAAATTCATGTACTGCATAGTAAGGTTGCCTCCAATCTTCTAAAGGTTCTATGATCAGAAATAAGGCGCTCTGGATACCTTTCTCGATATAACTTTACAGCTCTTCTTGAGTTTTTCTGTGAATTGCCGTTCTGAATCAGAAAACATTTTGTAAGCACAAAAGTTATACGTTTGATGATCGAATTGAGTAATGACACGTATTTTGTGACATTTATGCACTTTAAACAACGAGCATTCAATTATTTTCCAACGATTACTTGATACTAATCCAAATGTGACTTTAGGGTATATATTTTGAGACTCTTTAAGACGATATTGCTTATAACTTTTAAACGAGAAGTAATACAGAAAAATGTCTCTAACAAAAGTTTATTAGAAAAAAGAGAGCTTTTTAATATGAAAAATAAGGGTATCTTTTTGAAGAAATATAATTAATGACGTTATTAGTTGTTTCTGTCAATTCCCAAAGATAATACTTTCGATTGAAAAAACACCACGTGTCCCAAATTTTATTTAAATTTTTTGTATCTTCACAGTAAGCCCATACTATCTAGTTTGAGACACCCTGTACTTGTATTTTTTGCAAATTTGCGATAAACTTCCTTAAACTCTGAATGAGTACATTGGTTGATTTTTTGTGTCCAAAAATAACCAAATCAAATTTATGATTCTTCTTCATATTCTATTTATTGCACATAGAGAACTTGTAAAAGCCAAGCTATTTCTCACCAAAATTTTATGAATGAAAGCTGATCAAACTTGTAACGAATTTTGGACAATAATTAATATATAAAAGTAGAATTCCTTTATAAAACAACATAATTAAGTAAATTACAACCTTGAATGTTATTTTTGTCCTTAATGGGAGTAACTAGAGACTCTTTCCGTTCTACAGTTTCATGAAAATTACCAGAAGTGTTTGGATTACGTCAATGAGTATTGATGCGAAGAAAGAGGCAGAAACTGCCTTTTGTACAGGGTTGTAAACGGAACCGTTGTGACAGTTAATTTTATTCGAAAGGTAGACACAAAAGAATGCCAAATCAACTCGGCAGTGGGATTTATTTGTCGGAATGGACGGCCAACAATGCAGCACTTTACCTGTTAAGTGTATCTCAAGGGCATACCATTTGAATACATTTGGCTGGAATAATAACATTAAGCGAAAGTTTTTAAATAAAAAAATTATATACACCTAGGAAAATAGATCAATAAAAAATGGTTTGCATTATAATATCATGTTTTTCATTCTCCCCCTATGAAAATATACTTTTTATTTTAAAGAGGCAAGCGAAAGTACAATATGCTAGGTTATCGGTTTTATTTAGAGTGGAAATTAAATGTAAAACTACAAACGGTGTATGTTCCTGAAAGGTTTAGCGGTAAATGTTGATTGAAATCCAGTTCTAAAACAACGTCAGTGGTATGTTGACTTTTTTGTCGATTTGCGCAACACGGCCATTAAATTATGTTTCTGAATATTTGCTTTGCTGAATAGATATCGATTTTTTGGGCATGATTTTATTAGCAACTCCTATTTTATGGGTCACTGAATCTGCTGTTTATCCTTCCGCTATCTCTGATGACTTCCACCCCCTTTTTCATATCTATAATGTCCACATCTGGGACATTTGCTAGTAATGTAAAGAACGTTCTTCAAAAAGAGTGGTCGTGTACTTATTTGGGTTTGAAATTTTAAGAAATTTTGCCGTCGTACCAAATTTTTGAAATTGTATGCATTTCAACCACCTAATTTACACATCTGCCATGCTCATACCGATAAAAGAAGCCTTCGTCTTGAGCTTTTTTGATCGGAGTTGCATATAACGATTAAGAAATGTTATACAATTGTCTGTTAGTACAAATCTTCTGTGCACATTATTATTTTTTATTTTTGTAGTAAGAATCTGCACTAACACAATTTTTATAATCCACGTCCTTCATTTTTAGATTATATAGCTCATCAATTCGGCATGCCACAGCTACTCCAAAAATCGCTACCGCCTTTTTCATTAAATATATTTCATCGGGAGCTTCTAACAAAAACTTTGATATATCCTTTGTAAATACCTGAGAGTTTCGAGGTTGATATTCATCATTTTTCCTTTTTATCAATGCCTTCAAGCGGCCAAATTTTGAAATATCCTGGTTCTTATTTAATGAAATAGTCAATTTCAACATTGAGTATTCTGACCATAACGTAGCAGGGGACAATGTCTTTGTGAATACATCTTTCGTTATACATCATTTGATAACATTTTCATAGATTTGATTGTACCGGTCTTCAGATTTTTCCGGTAACAAACTTCTGCACGCAATAATTGCTGCTTTCTCAGTGAAATCGATTTTTAACTAAATGCTAGCCAAATATTAAACTTAAAAAAGATTTATCAACTTTATATTGAAGAATAATCATTTGATAACTGTTAAAATAATATTTTTTGTTGACATGAATGTTAGCAAAGCAATGTTAACAACACACTGTGATACTACTGTTTTCAGGACAATAAACCGCCTTATACCCATTTTATTACAGTCTACAGAAGATTTTCAGCATCTTTAAATTTTGTGTTTTGTATAAAATCAAGAGGAGTACGCAAACTTTAATACATTACACACTGCTCGAAGGTATTCAAATAGCTACGCTTCGCTTTTCCTCGGCTATTAAAATACACCTCGCACCTAAAAGTAAGCATTTCACTTGCAACTGTTTTAATGCGAAATTAAATTTTAAATATAAAGTTAATAATTGAACAATATAAGAGCACGTAGTAATGACAAGCAGATTATTTAATAGTGGTTATAACATCACTTATTTGAAAAAAATGAACATTCTTTTTCGTTCTTTGTACGTGTGAAAATTATCAAAAAGAAAAACAGTAATCAGTTGTTTTGGACGTCTCACTTTTCACTTCTAGGAAAAATTGGGGCAATAAATTCTTTCTGACCTTACTACTAGGGTCATACTAAGTATATGATTCACTTTTATTATATAATTATAGCGTGCCCGACCGTGAAGTGATTAATTATCAAATCCAGGGTACAAATAATTAATAGTTTTCCCCAACCTAATGGCGGTGATTATGTTACTATACGAAAGCACTTGCAAAAAATGTGTATGTCATAACACACAAAGATATTAATTTCCATATATCACATCAGAGAGTGAAAAAGGCGTCCTTTTGCTATAATTTATTTAGTTCTGAGTGTTTCATGTAGACGTAATGTAAAGCACGAGGTAAAGCACGAGTGAAATATTCAAATTAACATTTCCTTTGTTCTTGGTTTGACCCGATTTAAATATTGATAATGATTTTAAATGTTGAGTATTGCTTTACGAGGCGTTAGTTTATTGTTATGGAAAAATTTGACACGAGTGCGGTTTTTTCTTCTGATTCTAATCTTACATACAAACAGCGAATGGGCTTTAGATTTAGAATAAAAAATAATGAGTTGCTAATAAAGAATCTGTAGGTTTGTCAACTATACGAGTCCGTGATGAATGGGACATTCAGTATACAGGGTGTTAAAAAAAGAGTGTAAAATATTTAAGGAAGTAATAGTATGAACCAAAATAAGCAGAAAAGTCTCAATAAACATGGGTCCGCAAAGTAACGGTTGCTTAGATATGGACCACTATTCGTTTTTCAAACTTTTTATTTTATTAGGAATAAACCGACAAAGGAAGCTTTTAACAAACGAAAAACAAAGTTACAGAAGATGATCAAAGTGCCCTCCGTCCATTTCCAAGCAGGCACGACATCTTCGTCACAACAATATTCGAACTCTTTCGAAAACACCCTCCTTAGTTTGGATTTCTTGACACTTTTGATTAATCCGTAGCTACAGCTCTTCCAGGAGTACCATACACTAATGTCTTCAAATATCCCCAAACAAAAAAATCTAGAGGAAGTGGCTGTGACAACTATGCTTCATCTCAAGTTCACTGGTATTACACCAGATGTAGAATGTGGAGAGATTAGAAGTTACTCGTGGAATGAGGTCGTCAAAAGGATGCCCCTTCTGCAGGCAGACGCTGACAGTATTTCTCCCTAGCTTGCTTTTGACAGATCCTACACGGTAATTATCAAGAATGAGAAGACCACCCGCGAGGATCAAAAAGAAAGGAAGGTGCAGGATGTGGAATCTACTCCAGATCGCTGCACATCCGATATCAATGGGCAATGGATATGCATGCTACCGGTACAAAGAGAACTAGCAGGTATAACTATAGCCGCCAAGGAAATTGTCCATGGGCATTAAACGGGCAAAACTATCAGAATCTACACAGATAGTAGACAATCACTACTGATCTTATGTAATCATAAGATAACAACTAGATCAGCATGGGAGTGCCATCAAGCACTGGAAGTGGCCTCAACCGACAACAGCATATCTGTATGCTGGGTAAAGGGACACGAGCGGTGCTATGGCAATAAAACAGCTGATAAGCTAGGAGTGCATCGTGTTTTTGGACCTGGACCCTCCAGTATGCTTCCGCTGTCAGCTTTCGTTGAAATTATCAAGGAGAACACCCACAATTCAAAAGAAGGTGGGATGAAACAAACATCTGTCAATTTTCTAAGGAGTTCCTAGAGTACCCCAGCAAGGATACAGACAAAATATATCTAGCTATGACCAGGATTAATCTTCGTCTAGTGGCAGATATTCAAACTGGACATTGTTGGCTAAGAAATTACCTGTATTATATGAGGAAGTGTGAAACACCTATTTGTAAGGATTGCGAACAGGAAGACGAGACCGTGCTTCATGCACTCTGTGAGTCTCATCAACAAGATAATCCGTGTTGGGAGAGCGATGGCTTTCTTTGGCCTGCATTAGAGGGATCTCCCAGAGCAACGTCACCACCTTTTCTCTTTATTAGGTTGGTTAACCGTTCGGGTGGATTGATCTCTTAATGGGACCCAATGGGGCCTAAGTGCTGTGACTTTTTAAAGCTACCTTCTCACAATTCCAGAATCCAGAAGCTTTACTCGCCCACAAAAAATAATTCACACACAATCGCATATTTCTGTTAAAAAATGTAATTCCTTAAACATAGCTCTCATGGTACAACGTACCGAGCATTGGATCCGCGGCAGGACCGCAGGCGGCTTTGATGCCTTTGTGAGGCAATATTTGGCAGCGCCCTATTTCCTGACAATGTGGCGAGTGGCCGCAAAACAGCAGCCGCGTTTAAATTAACGTGGCTGGACAAATGTAAAATCTAATTTTATTGGTATTGAAATGGAATGTCCGCCTGGGACACACAATACAGTTAAATTTACGTCGAATTTAAAACACAAATGTTTAGTGCATTTGCATGGGGGATTGAACATATTTAGGACAGGGCATATAAAATACTCGCAGTGTTTAAACGGGACATATACAATTAACGAAATATTTATTGCGATTGTTTCTTTTAGAGCGTCGTTTATCAGATGATTTTAGTTAAATCAATGATTGAATTGCGCTTTTTAAAAAACACGAACAAACACTGGTTGGTTCAAGAGCATTTCACTATTCAAAATAACTATTTCTATTTTAGGCTAAAAATGTAGCATATTTCTATGGGGTAATTCAACCTTAACAACGGATTTTTTCATTGCACAAAAATAATTTTGAGAAGCATGTTAGGCCTTAGTAGTATTTCTTCATGTAGATGTACATTTAAAGATTTAAAAGTTTTAACTGTTGTTTTAGTGCTAATTTATGAATTATTGTGTGTTTATGTTTATATAAATTACACAAATGATCGCAATTGAGTTTAGGCTATCCCATTTCTAAATACAGGGTGTTAAGAATATAGTGTAAAGTAATTCAGGAGGTAATAGTATGAACCAAAATAAGCAGAAAAGTCTTAATAAACATGGGTCCGCAAAGTAACGGTTGCGGAGATATGAACCACTATTCGTATTTCAAACATTTTATTTTATTAGGAATAAACCGACAAAGGAAGCTTTTAACAAACAAAAAACAAAGTTACAGAAGATGTTCAAAGTGCCCTCCATCCATTTCCAAGCAGGCACGACATATTCGTCTCAACGATATTCGAACTCTTTCGAAAACACCCTCCTTGGTTTGGATTTCTTGACATTATTTATTAATCCGCAGCTGCAGCTCTTCCAGGCTATTTACAGGAGTACCATACACTACTGTCTTCAAATATCCCCAAACAGAGAAATTTAGAGGGTTCAGATCAAGAGATCTTGGAGGCCATGAAACAGGTCCCGTCCTTCCTACCCATCTATGTGGAAAAGTTTCGTGTAAATGCCACGGAAAAATGAGCTGGAGCACCATCATGCTGGAACCACATTTGTGCCTCTGATTCAAAGGAATGTCTTCCAAAAACTCATACAGTGTGTTCTGCAGAAAGTTGAGGTAAGCAGCGCATGAGGATTATCGTCGGCCCAAATATGCGTATTGTGAAAATTAAACACTCCATTTCTTGTGAACCCCGCCTCATCAGTAAAAAGAATGTTTGCAAGAAAACGACTGTCTTCAGCATCATGACGTAGAAACCAGCGGCAAAAAATCAAACGTGCTTGATGATCATTTATTGGATTTAAGGACTGTACTCGTTGCGCATGGTATGGATAAAGCAGTTGCTCGTGAAGGATTCTCCAAACAAGAGGACCACTAATTCTTACATCGGCTGATATTCTCCGCACACTCGTACCTGGATTCTGCTCTACCAGTGCTAGAATTTCTTCTTCTGCTCTAGGAGTGGATACCGACCTTGATCTTCCGGATAAATGGCACTGTTTGCTTAAGGAACCAGTATCACGCAATCTTTGGTGAATTCTTCCAAACATGCGTTGTGAAGGAACCTGGCAATTTGGATAAGCGTCAACATAAAGACAACCATACATGAAATGCATGTCTGTTAATTCTGCGTTAGAGTAACCAGCCATAGCGAAAGAAAACTTGTGCACTGAAATCAACTGTCAAATACGTACTGTTTATTTCACTAAACATCAACCAACTATTATAAAGACATTTAACCACGTTATATGAATTTGAAGCTCCTATGAAATTTATTTTATAGCAATTTATACTATCTTTATACAATGTATTTTGCTAGTTGGGATCTGTATCTGAAATACCCTGTATAGCAATTTCCAAATCTATATCTGGCTATTCACCTTTAGTAATATTGTTATGATAACTCTGTATGTAACATAAAGTCGTTTAACACTTTGACGGAGCTAGATGCGGGCAATTAATAATGGGCAAGGTAGTTCCTGTTATCGAATAACATGCGAAAAGCCAATTTAACATTAATGGGGTTAAAATCGTTAGTCAAGTTACAGTATACTAAGCATCACCTTAACTTATGTGTTTTAGATAAATAAAGGCTACCCATTTCCCTTCGCAAAGTGCAAAAGTGAGCTTTTAATTCTTTAATTATCAGAGTGATTTATGCGTTGCGCCATTACAGATAACATTTCAACATAAAAAAATGTTAAAATTTGCGCAATCTTTATTGTCGTTTAATTACATTAATCCAGCTTTTTAAGATACTCAAACTTATTCCCATTTGTCATGGTTGATAAGGGACACAGAAATGAATTTTTTATAGTTTAGAAAACTTTTGGTACCTGAAAAGTTTTCATACGCTATGTGCTGAAAATAAGACTTCCATGACAAAATATTCTAATGAAATAATAATCTCCCTAATAGTCTAAGTATAGTATGATCGGGCGACCCCTTGTATATACTGTTTTTAAAACAATTTTCTTGTCTGAAATTGCTGCTTTAACGTATTATTATTCAAGAAATAAGTTGTCACAGGTTAAATACAGTTCGTGAGGCAGTATTATTCTACATTTCTAATTATATTACTTTCATGCAATTAGTCAAATCGATGTTAAACTCACATGACGTAATCTGAAACTCTAACTATATCTTACTTACGTGTGCAAGTGGCGACTTGCGATATTAACCCTTTTAAAACGTGTTATCTACAAGCAACTAAATACCAATAGTATGGGGCAGGGTATATACCTAGTGCATAATAGAAAAATTTCACCCAGGGAGATACAAGCTTGGAGTCTTTATAATAACTTTGTACCTTGTATACTTTTTTTCCCATGTCAATAGATTACAATTTAATACGGAAAAATTTCGCCTCGCACTTCTTTCATTTAAACTAACGAGGATGCGATACCCAATTTGCGCGGCAGTTCATCACTGGAATACCGCAGATTCTAATTTCTGATTGTGGTACATCCGCTTCTCCGGTTTTAACAAATAATATGAAGCCATTTTTTTATTAGCTAAGTGTGCTTTAATGAGGTTCCGTGACTTTTGCAATTTGCTGTGCTCCCCCTGGCAGAGTTTTAATTTTACTGAAAGGCAAATCAGTCATTTGGGGAAGACATGTCTTGTAGGTATAATTAGGGAGCAAGAAAATTAAGCAATTCTTTATGTGGGAGCTCAGTTTAAATTTATACAAGATGTTCTAACATTAGCCTGCCAAACATTAGCTGTGGATTCTACGACTAAAAACAAAAGAGAAAAGTTATGTAAATCGTATAAAGCTAAACAGGGTGTTCAGCAAAGAATGAGCCAAATGTAGATAGCTTCAATAAAAATAAGCTGAATTAACTCAACTTATCTTAATTCAAAAGTTAATACCAACGGAGCTACAGGGTGTCAAAGTTAAAAAAATAACATTTTCTTTATTATTTTTCGATCGCATCGACCGTATTTTATGATCATTGCTCAAATGTTTTAACAATTGCTTGGGATAATTTAACCAAATTAACTTATCAGTAGCCAAGGCTTTTAAAAAAAAGAGAAGAAGAACTGACAGCTGGACAATGACTGTTCTAAGATCCTATATTTATATAACAAAAAACTCTTATTTTTAGCCACATACGCCCTTGGATATTTTTGACCTCTACTTTAGAAACACCCGGTATAAAAAACTATTACTAATGGTGGTAACTTTAACTATTTGCTATAATATAAAAAGTGGTACTAGTACAAAAACCATTGCCTTCATTTTTTAAAATTCTTTCATTTTATAAAGACAATACATACATATAGGCTGACGTATAAACAGGCTGATAAAATTTCTGGCTAAGATCTCAATTTGAGTAATATTTGCTCATAATAATGTTATATATATTTTTACTTCAATAGCCAAAAGCCCAACAGATGGTAGTTGAATAAATACAAATAGTTTTACATAGAGACAGTTGCAGCTGAAGTAATTTAGCTTGAAATGGGTAATTCTTTCCAGTTTTTTGCTGGAGAGATTATAACATGTATAGTGTTCTGGGCAGAGCTATAAATAAATAAAGAAATATTGGATGTGGATTTTCAATTCCATATATCTTTAGAAAAATACGTGCAGATCCGAATAAAGGCCTTTGTATTTCATATATAAAGCCGTAACCCGATTTGTGATTCTCTTTTGAATTTCAGCTTTTACTTTTTATCAAAGTAAATTCATAATTGGAAGGGAGGTTCTCTTTGAATAATGAAATTGTTCCTAAATGTTGTTTTGCTGATATGACATTCATGAACATATAAAGTCCTAACGTACATTTCAAACACTGAAACTCAAATTGGAGAATTCGGTAAAATGGAAAATTAGTGGATAATGTGTTTGAGTAAGTTAAATAAATTTAATATTCAGTTTTCACATATGAGTCATATTATTTACGAATCTTGGAAGCATCTTGTATTAAATTTATTTGGATTAAAACAAGACCCAATAGGAAATTTGAGAAACATTGGCTGCCCTAAAAGGTCCAGAATCACTAAAACTTAGTTTTTATGCCAATTACGTTGGTTGTATTGTAGCGTAAATCTCATTTGTTTACCATGATTGGTTACATTCATGTCACATTCTTTAATGACATTTAAAATGACAGCAAGTTAGTTAATTTCATATTGCAATGCAGCCATCATATTTGCACAACCGCCAACATAAAGCAAATAAAATATCAATTTTCTGGACCTTAGGTCCCTAGAAAACGCGACACCTGTCACGTGACCTATATCATGAACCGACGCTGTCTATATTTTTTGTAGGTTTGTGGTGAGAGTAGACGCCTGGCGGGGATAACTAATCTAATGATAATAGTCGGTCAGTTATCAATCAGGGTTAAAAATGATTAAACTACTAAAATGACTATTAAAAAATAGGGGTTTGTGATAGTAGGGTGAAAATTAAGGGTTGTATGTATTTTTTAATGCTACATCATAGAAAAATAAAAATAAAAATTTTGTCCAAAAAAAAATTTTTGGGGTGGATCACCCTTATCACTTAGGGGTATTAAAAATAGATTACGACCGATTCTCAGACCTACCCAATATACATATAAAATTTCATAAAAATCGGTCAAGCCGTTTCCGAGGAGTATGGTGACTAACACTGTGACAAAAAACATATTATCTAGGTAAAATTGATTACTCACATTTTTCGAAAATATTTGCAAAATTTCAATTCGGCTATACTTTTTTTTCCATCACTGAAATTAAAATGCGATGGTTTTTGGAGTCGAAATATTTATTTCAAAAGTATCATAACAATATTTATAAATATTGTGTTATTTAAAGCTTGAAATCATCCCAAACGTACGGCGTACAATATTATTAATTTGAGAAGGAAAGACGTCAATGTTAGAATATTGTAAAATTTATATTGCTGATTTAAGTAAGTAGATATTGTAAAAATATTGAAACGTTATATATTGTATTTTTAGGAAACCATTTTAAAAATACAGAAATTTTGCAAATAAAAATAAAAAATATATTGTAAAAGTACAAAAAAACAACACAAAATTTACAAATTAATATAAAATCACATAGGAAATCTACAAACATTTAGTCAAGACCAAAGCCATATTTACAACCAAATTGTAAAACTGCAAGATATGTGTGAAATTACTGATAAAATAACAGCTAATATACCTATTTTTTTACAAATAAAATTACAAAAAAATGTTTATTAGAATTGTAGGTTCATTAAAACGTAATTGTAACAGAACTTGCCATTACTTTTCACATGCCAGACTGATAATGATCTTTCCCCTTTTCTAATTAACTACCTACATGTATTTATATTAATCATTCTAATTTACTATGTGACCCTCTATCTATTATTCAGATAAGAAAGTATGCGCTAGTCATTTTGTAGTACGTGAGAATAATATCAACATTACCAGAAGTTGTACATTCTAGTTGCATATGCTCGTATTTGTACTATTTTGTAATTTGCTGCGTTTTCCAGTTTGAATTATGTTTTGTGTATGTTTCGAACAAATATTGTCATGCACTTGGTTGAACTACTCCAGGCTAGATTGCTATGTATTTTGAATTAGGGATATTAAAATAGAGAACACATATTTTGAATCATGTATGTTAAATTTCAGTACAAGGTAAAATGTTATTGCAAATGCAAATAGGAAATTTGATAAGTGAATTTAATTAAATTGTTAAATGAGTATAAATAATTCTAAAGCTATAGAGAATAGATTTTAACAATAAATGTTATTCATAGAACCTAATTCCTCTTGTCCATCAAACAATATTACTAATAATGATTAAGTTATTTACCGACAAGAACAGTGAAATAACTGAAAGAAGTCAAATGTACTATGTAACCGTAGCAGATACGAACAAAATTTAAGATAGGTTTTTTTGTTAGAAATTAAAATACACATTAAAAAGTGTCATAAACTTTAACATTATACAGAGCGATGCAATTTTTTTCCTAAATTAAAGATACGAACTGCCCTTATCTCCGCCACTGGTTATTCAAAGTGCCTGATATTTTCACACTTTATGACACCTTAACTAACTACACTGTGTACCAAGTATGGCTTAAATATCTCCATTAATTTAGTAATTATATTAAAACTTCAAATTTTTTCTTCAAAATTTAACACCCTGTATTTTTCTTATAAAGCCTCAAAATCAAACTATTATATAATAAACTGCCATTAGTTTTTTATTAAAAACTGAATCACTCTGTATAATAACAATATTCCCCTCATTCTAATCAAGAGGATTAGCCCAGAAGTCGAGGACTTGTACGAGAGAGAGGGCGGTATATTATTATTAGGCAAGCCGCATTTGCGCCCAGGAACGACTTACGTTGGTAGGCCCTAACCACCATTCAGTGCAGGAATGAGGGAAACCTGGAAAACCTCATTAATTAGGGGGGTAGTCAAATGTCAACCGGTATCAATCTCTCACATTGACCCAAGCAAACATTCTTCCACCCTACCAAACCCGCAGAGAGGGTGGCAATCTCTCCACGAATATAGCTTATATATGGTCTACCGGCTGCGGGGGTCGAACCCATAGCGATCTAGTCACCTCGATTTAAGTACTGATGCCTTAACCCGCGCGACCACTGACCGATCCAAATGTATACATGTACAATTTTAAACAAAATGGACGTAGTGGATACAATGGATTGAAATAAAATTTGTAATACTTCTTTATAATTGCTATATTTTTTGTTGCAAATATATTTTGTTAACAAAATAAGGAATATCAAAATATTACCATAGTTTAAACATTTTGTTACAAAAATATAACGTCGCTGAAACGTAATAGGTACCTATATGCTTTTCAATGAGGTGTCAAAATTAGCTTCCTGTTATAAACATAAAATAACAATTTAAAAATGTTTATGAATTAGCGAGCTTACTTAGAAATTTATAGATCGTTCGACTTCGGAGCCGTTACGTGTTTTACGGGTTCTAAATTGCTTTAATGAAAATTTATTAGATAAGGGCCCAATTAAATTTAATTATCCCCGAAATTACGTAAACGTAATCACAAAATAAATTAATTTAAGAAGGAGAGGTATTCTGGCCATTTATATTTTTAAGGTACATATTAAAACTATAAATAAGAATTTGCACCTTGTATCGTAATATTACCGACTTGCAAGTATGCAAAATTAATGCCTTCGTTTATCTAGATGGGGGCTTGTTATCAAAATTGTATTTATCATTTCTATATTAAAAAATTGTTAAATAAATCATCAACTTGGTATTTATATCTTTTTTTTATTATTTTCTTATTTATCTGGAATATGAGTATCTCTATTTTTCTATATAATACATTACACTAAAGATAACATACATATGACACATCATTTTCTGACCAACTGTAACAAAATTATAACTCTAAACAGATTATATGGCAACGTCACACATTATCGTGTCAGGTGTTTCTATTTCATTACATGAACTTTGTGCTAATAGACCTAATCATACATCGTCAATGGTTTTTTATTCTTCTCACACCACAGAATAGTCAGAATAAGTGTTCAAAATAACTATAGTTGCTTTCAACACACTTTCGAATACAGATTGCTCTACCGGAATGCAATATGTCAGCAACTCATATTGCATAGGCCGCCCAAATTCGTTTTTCTAATACGTTTCATTTTCAACTACAGTAAATACATCAAACATATAGAATTAAAGTCCGAGGATAGAGCAGGCCAGTCTACAGGTATGCTTACGTTATCTCAGATATATTATATGGCTTTTATTACGCTTGTTAATATGGAAACACAACAATTCCGATCTAGTTTTGTCAAGATTTGCAGGTGAGGGTTTGCAATGTTGTCGTACGTTACAGTTTGCAGGATATTTAGGAAAATGTATATTGTTTGCTTCATTAAAACTAATTTGACTGAAAAAATTATTAAGAATTTACGACATATTATTATACTTCTGATAAACTATTAATTTTGAACATCTCCCGCATACGAGGTGTGGCAATTAAGTTCCAGCAGTTGTTCAATGAAAAAACAAGCAAATTAAATTTCTCCAAAATGTTATTATCGACCTTCACAATAGTTTCCCTCTAATTCTATACAACGATTCCAATGTTGCTCCCACAATTGGAAGCACCCTTGGTAATCCTCCACAGTTAACCATATAAGATCCAGCCGTTCTCGGCGAGTGCGGGTCGCACACGGAAAACGCCGGCCCGCAGCCATTCCAGGAGGCCAACATACAACTGTTCAGTCACTGTCTGGCCGGCAGGAACATATTCACGATGAATAATGCCGTGGATATCGAAAAGAAAAACGATTAACATTGCCTTCAGCCGTGACTTGGACGTCCTCGCTTTCGTTGACCGCTCTCCACCATTTTCCACTCACTGTTGACTTTGTTTACGGGTCTCGGGGTCATACTCAAATATCCAGGTCTCATCTTCAGTGACTACCCGACTCATCCAGTCTCTACCGTCGCTCCGAATGCGGGACAACAAATCCTCGCAGATAGATTTTCGCATGCCTTTCTGTTCACGGGTGAGAACTTTTGGCACCATCTTCGCGCAAATCTTTCCCATAATCAAATTTTCGTGTAATATCTTGCAAACGGTTACTTTGTTGGCGTTTAACTCGTCAGACAACGCACGAATGCCTAGGCGCCGGTCAGACATGATCAGCGCACGCAAACGGTCAACATTCGCGTTAGTACAAAAGGTGACGGGAGCTCCTTCACGTGAATCATCTTCTACCGATTCACGCCCCTCCTTGAACCGTTTTGCCCATTCAAGCACGCGTGTTTTCGACATGCACTCGTCTCCATACACCACCTGCAATTTTCGAAGGAATTCCAAGGGTTTTTCGCCAGATTTCACTAAAAATTGAATCACAACACGTTGTTTGTAATTTGAGTCACTCATTTTCACGAAGCCACTAAAAAGGTTACTTCCAAAAAATACACATAAAACACAAACCAAACGTGCTATCGAATTCAACCTTGGACTGAAACTAAAAGGAAGGTTTTCCCTCTCTAGAGAAACGTTGACGAACGATGCAGTGTTACTAGTTTCCGAGTTATAACTAAATTGCCACACCTCGTAATAGTTTTCAGTTGCTTTTGATCAGATTAAAAGTAATAGTTATTTATTGTATAAGTGTTTTAAGTAGCATTTTATCCACGGAAGAATGTTTAAAGGCCAGAACGTAGTTTGTAATATTCAAGTGGATAAAAGGCATTAAAACAGGAATGAAATACAACGTTTTATCTATAATCACAACACAATCATATTTGTGAAGTCAGAATTATTGGAATTTAAAAAAACATTTTCATGACTTGATAGGTATTGCATGGAAAATCCAAGGAAAATATAGCTGTTCCTTAAAAGAAGAGACATGCGTAACTTGTACAAATTCTTCACAAATTTCGGCAGATGATATGCGTTCCGAAATTGATGACAACAATGCTACAATTGTTGTTATTAACGGAAAGAAGTTAAATGTGATAAAATAAAAAACGAACTGTGTGTTCCACTAGTGGATCAAGTAGACAGTTCACATGTGTGGATAAAAGTCCGATTATAAAAAGATTGTGGACAAAATATATTTATGACTTTATTCCGATTCGGGCAACTAAAATACTGTAACCTCGTAATTAGGTTATCGTTGAAACACGTCACGTAGACAAACAACTTTATTGTCACTCTTGATTACACAAGAACTCTGCTTCAACAAATTCACAACTGTCAAATACTTTACTTTGACGTTTCAGTAATTCGCGTTCGACTGCTCAATATAAACTAACTGCAGCGGCCGAAAATGGTCTGCTTATATAGGTTTTTAAAGTTCTTGAAGTTTCTGAGATCTCGAGAACGTGTCGAGAAACAAATAGAATATAGCCTGGAATATTCCGGAAAACATCAAAATATAGGCATCACAAAAATTATAAATTCTAACGAAAACAGGAACATAATTAACCAACTAAAAAGGTAGGTGAGCTTTCGTAACAATACTTTCACTTATAACGATGAGTTTCTAAATATATTTCCCATACAAATGATCAAGTCTTGTATTTCAGTAAGCTGGCGAAAAGCACCCTTGGGAGCCTTTTATTTAAAATTAATCAAGGAGTTATTTAAAACTAAGTTTGAAATTTCAGGATTCCGTAAATCAGCTTAAATAATTGACAGATTTGATTTACTCGCTTGGTGTAAAATTTAAAACTTTATTCACCTAAACAACGCATCTGCCTTCGTTACTGGGGAATATACGTATTAGAGACGCAATAGTTAAGTTATTAAGTACTACTATTTTAATAGCGACTTCTAGCAAGTTTTTCTTTAATTTTTACTTTAGCAACAACTATTTTGATATATCCTATAACAAGAAAACAAATTGACAAAATTGTTAAATATTGATAAATGTAATACAACGAAACGTTCGTATACTTTGAGAGCTATCCCCAAAACCCTACATAAATGTACGTTTGTCTCGAATACCTTTGTATTTATAGGATTGATAATGACATATTTTAACATGTATAAGGCAGTGTAACAAAAGAGATAGCGACGAACCCTCAGCATCATCTGAACGAAGCTTATATTGTATACTAAAACAACGAAGCAGGCCAGATGGGATCAATTCTCTTTCCAACTGGCTGAGCACCAAACCCATCCTGGAATCACTGGCTTGCCTCCAAGTCTTCTAAAGCATTATCAAAATGATAACTTCATATTCGTTTAGACATTGAATCACGTTTTAAATATTCCTGCAGAGTTAATTACTTACAAAGATTTTAAATTTGTATTAAGGAAAACCCTAACAATTGACAAATTAGTTTCAATAAACTACTATGAGCGTGTCAGTCATACACTTGAGAATTTAAAAGGGTTAGTAGTCCAGGCGTCAAAGATTCTGTTGAGTGTTTCTATCGTTTTTTTCATGCATTCGATGAGCATATTGTTTAAACCACTGAGCGGGAAGTTTTACCATTTTACGCAAATATTTTCGAAAGTATCAGTTTTAAGGGAAAAAATATAGAATACAATAATATTCCTTATACAATTCTGCATAAAGTGTGTGTGTTTATATACAGTTTTTTTATTGCGGCAATAGTTTCCAAGCTACGAACGAGTGAGTCCGACGCTCCTTCTCAGTCGGCACACTAGTGTAGGAGAATTCGCGAAACTCACGAACCACTAGATGGCGCTGTATAATTCAAGATGTCGGATGTAGGAGTGATCAACAATTTGTTTACAATTTCCGCTAATATTATAAAGCTTTTAATTGCCAGAGATGTTGTGTTTTATGATGTAATTCTTTGTATTTGTGTAATTTTTTAGGTGAAAGTGTATTTTCAAAACGATTATTATAACTTTCATGTAACACAAGACAAATTTCTAGTGCAGATAATTTTTTTTATACTTCCCATTTAAATGTTTTAAGCAATATCGTCCTAAAGGGTCTTAAAAGAAATACCACCTAAAATCACATTAGTAGTGGAAGGATCAAGTGGTCATTGGAAAATAATTGAATGTTCACCGTTTAAAGTGGATAAATGTCACAAAATATTTGTTATTGCTCAATACGAACTTCAAACGTATAACTTTCGTGCTTACAAAATGTTTTCTCATTCAGAAAAAGTTCACAAACAGCACAAAAATATTTAAGATGAGCTGTAGAGTTATATCGAGAAAGGTATCCAGAGCGCCTCATTCATAGAACCTTTACAAGATTGGAGGTTTTCTTTTCGGAAGAATCAAATAATACCGAAGGGTAAGAAACAATATTAATACAGCTAGACTGTTCCTGTATTTCGAACAAAATCCACGAATTTCTATACGGCAGGCTATCCGGGGACTGAATTTGGATAAATCAACCGTTCAACGAATTTTAAAGACCAATGCCTGAGCATCACATTGAAAACAAACTTAAGGCTTACGGTGAGCGCTCTATCAAACGATATATAAGGTCTGTTCCAAGAACCGTCGAGAACTGGTTCAAAACCGTGAAAAATGTTTGACCAACACCGTCTTACGTCGCATTCGCCGAAAGTACATTAACAACTGAACTGACTGACTAATTGGACGGTTCGGAATCGATTCTTGCTGTGTTGGAACAAACCCATAGTTTTCGCTCAGTAACTCCTTAACGGATAATGATAAAAATATGCGGTGTTTTGAAATTTTGAAAAAGTGTAAAATTAATTTTTTTTAAAATGAATTTTGCATATTTTCAAAATTTCAAAACACAGCGTCGACGTAAAATAATATTTGTAGTCTATTAAAAAAAACGCATATTTTTATCATTTTTCGTTGAGGAGTTACTGAGCGAAAACTATATCCCTTTGGATCGAGCGCTCTTCGTAAGCCTTAATTTTATACCTCAAATTGTAGTAAATGTAGAAACTGTTGACCCAAACCTTTTTCGGCACGTTCTTTGAACGGAAGAAAGTCGGTTTGTCAGTAATGGTTTGCCAAACAGGCGCAACGAACACTACTGGTCCATTGAAAATTTCCACATTGTAAATCCAGTCCAAAACCAAGGCCATTTTGGAGTAAATGTATGGTGCGGTATCATCGGTAGGCATTTAGCTATTTAATATTTAGATAACACTTTTCCAGAAAAATGGATTGGGGTTAACGTACCTACCCGGAAAGTCACCAGTTCTAACACTCCACTATTTTTTATGGAGGGTTTTAAAAAAATAAGTTTACAAAACACCTTCGTGAGATATGAATCATTTGAAAGAAAAATTCACAAATGCTTGTTGTAATATATGTATTTGTATATAGTTACAATATTTAGAAGTAAGAAGTTTAATTTATTTGGCTCGCTGTGTAATTGTTCCGGCGAGTTCTCTAGCGTTTTTTGCATATATGTTTTATGTTTGTATGTAGATATAAAAATGGGAAATGCGAGCGTTTTGTATCAGTCTTAGTTAAAGTAATATATGGAATCTGAAACGTATTTATTACAGTGTGTTATTTCACCCTTGGTATATTACACTCGTAATGACTTAAACGGCGAAATGTTAATAAACGCAGCCCACAAAGAAGTTAGGCGAAGGTTGGATATGTGTCTTGAAATGAGATGAGGTCATATAGAAAATAAATTGTAATATGTATGTCGTATGAGGGCGTTTGCCTAATTTTTTAAGATTAGTTACTTTTATCATCACTTGTTTTAACTAACTTGTTTTTGTTTTAATTTTATTAAAGAATTATCGAGTTTAATCCATTTATTTATTCTTAATGACATTAAAGCCGGCCACAGACTTCGTGATTTTTCATCGGTTGTCGGTCATCGTGCCGACCGTTCGGTCCAAAAACCGAAGTGTGTGGCCAAAAACCGTCACGATGGACCGTCACGATCAACCGACGGCCGAGCTTGATTTTCGTCGGTTCGGTGCGTCGGTCATCGTGCCAAAACCGAAGTGTGTGGGTATTTCGTTCCATCTCATCGGTGCAAAATCAGTAACGTCCGTCATTGTGCGAAGACAACGTATTGTATCTCGTACATCGTGTAATAAAATGGAGTCAAAAAGCGACAGAGATTTCTTCTGATTCAAACTTCAGTTCATTTAATAAATAGATATGTGAAAAGCTGTTTCTTTTCAAAAGCCACTCTTTGCTCCAAATCAATCTTTTTCTTTTACGCGAAATTTCACTTTTAACTGCAACTGCCGCTGCCACTGCTAATAATTGCGTTCTATTCATTTAGCTGGTAGAAATAAACTGGCAAAAACTGGCTACTTCGCACGAAGTCTGTGGGCTCATCGGGCGGCAGCGACGGTGCGCACGATGACCGACAACCGATGAAAAATCACGAAGTCTGTGGCCGGCTTTATGAAGTTTAAACAACGAACATAATTACTTTCCAACGACTACGTGATCTTTCGACCGTTAATGTGATTGTTATGCGGTATTTCTTTTCAGACTCTTTAAAACGATATTGCTTATAACTTTTAAATGGGAAGCAATACAAAATCTATCTAATAAAAATTTATTATAAAAAAGAGAGAAGAAAGAGAGAGAAAAAATTGTCTGTTTCTGTCAAGTCCCAAAGAAAATACTTTCAATTGAAAATGGAACTTTAAATGTTTTGTATCCTCACAGTAGGCTCATACTATCGAGTTTGAGACATCCTGTACAAATGTTCGAACAGAACAATTACTCGAAGAATCCGATAATTTTGAACTTAAAATTTTATGTTTTATGGCAAAAAAACTTGCATGAAAATGCATTGCTCAACGGACGTATGTACGTATCTCTTGGTTGTTTATCTTTGATCCACCTTTGTACTTTCAATTATAAATATGAAAAAAAAAATAGATATATATATATATATATATATAAATAAAATTCGTATAATTTGTGTGTTAGGTAGTTAGTATTATCATTAAGTTATTCATGGGAAATAACTTCAAATTTTAGCAGTTAAACAATGACTTTTGACATAATATGTAACAATAGCAAATACACTGTTAATTTTAATTAGAGCAGTATTTTTGGGATAAAACAGAACATTGCAACGAGTTATCGCAGCATTTTACCCTTGTTTATGTTATAAACAAGGATTTTACGAATTTAGTTTCATATATTGGCTATGTCGCTTGCACAAGCTCAGTTTATTCAGTGCCACAAGCCACAAATCAAATTTGCCACGTCGCGAACCGTAACAACCGGCATATACACGGACTATTATGCAATCTTTCAATTATAAAAGTCATTGTTGAATATATTGACTCAACTGCTTAGGTTTTGTTGTCGACACAACAAAAGGTACAGTGAGGCACATACCTCGGGTCGACAAACTAAAATAACACAAAGACCCGCCGTTCTATGGCAGTAAATTATCATACAAACGCAAATACCGTTCCATTTGTTTCAATTAAACATATAAACGGGTTAGTGGCGTGATATCGCGTAATATCAACCAGATAAGGACCCAATTATAGCCTGGATACATACGTAGTTGAAAGTAGATGATCAGATAATGCATGTACATCATTGAACTCTTGACCAGTGTAATTCGTTGCATTGTATATTATTCATGAGGTGATCTCCGTTATACATTTGCTACTTTGTTGTTTATCTTTATTGATAAATATGGTGATATACGATATACAGGGTGTTTCTTAAGTAGAGGTTAAAAATCCAGGAGTGTATCCTGTGGCCAAAAATAAAGGTTTTTGTTAGATAGGGTGTCCGGAAATGATGAGCAAAAAAATTCAGGGTACAATTCTAGACCGAAAATAAATGCCACCTCTTTCTATAACATTTTTTCCAAAATTGATTAATAACGGAGTTACAGGGTGTTAAAGTTAAAATTTGATTTTCGATATTTGTAATTAACTTCTTCAGAAATCCAAATATTTACATAAAATTTATAAATCGGGGTTTTTGCGGACGAGAAATTCAAATATGTTTCTAATTTTGACGTCACTGGCAGAGGGCCTCACTTGTGGCACACCATGTTTCTTTTAAAGGCAGAACTTTTTTGCATCTTAATGTATCCATCTGACTATCGAAAGAATCGATTCTCCTACCTGATTTTGTTGTTAATCCATTTGGAATACAAATCAGTGTCAAGAAACAAAAAGTGAAGATAATCCCACCCCACATTTATATAATAAAGAACCTTTAATTTTGGTCACAAAATACGCCCTTACATTTTTGACCTCTACTTAAAAAACACCCTGTATAATCATGTTTTAAAATTAAAGCCATTTGATTTTCAAAATGAAGGGATCTACCGCTGGATAGTTTTGTAACATTACTGCAGGGCTAGAACTGCTTCAATAAGATATGATTTATAAAATTCCTATTCTATATTCTCCTTGCATGGATAATAAAATTTTCAATAACTGCAAATCTCATTTATAACATATTCCGACGTTCTTTTCTTGTAATTCTCGCGGCACTTTGCGCTGTGTGTCCATGAAAATTATGTGTAATTTTCCAAGCTCTTGCAGGATATTACTGCTGATTTCATCTCTTAAATTTAAGATTAACTGGATTTTCTTTTGAAATTCCAGCGGCAGTCACATAAAATCTTAGATAAAATCTTAAACTACGTTTAACGCTACACGTGTTCCGTGGAAAAATACATTTTATATATGTTTCACAGCAATAAAGGCAAGACTCTGCAAATGGGTTTCATTTAACGAATTACACTATTCATTAGTTTTAAGTTTTAACTGCAATTTGTAGTGCATTTTAATAGGTAAACATGCACGGAAAAAAATGTGTAGCAGTCCAGACATCAAATAGTAAAATTCCCTACAATTTTATTGTAAATTATGCAGGGTGGGCAACTTTCGATATTTTTATAAGCCATCTCGTTACCTATAGGAGAAAATGACGCCCTCACTCTCGATGTCTTTTTTTGAGAAAATTAATAGTCAAAACCTTTTGTTTTCGAGAAATAAAACAAAATTTAAAATTTTCTACTTTTCGATACATGTCTGTATCTTGGTTGTTTGTAAAGTTAGAAAAACATAATTAATACGTTCTTCCAGTGGTGTGCCTATTTTTTTGTAACTTTAATAATTTTCTAGTTATAACCTACAGTTGTGTTCTTTTAAATACAAACCATAGGTGGCCATGAACCAGTTGAAATCGTTATTTTTGATCTTTCCATTAATCTTAATATATAAATCTAAAAATGATGATGCAGGAAACAACTACTCCGCGGGCTAATGCCCCGACCGGCATTGAATTACACCTGCAGTATTTGAGTGAACAGCCTTGTCGACCACCCCACCAGACATAGACCGGTTTCGGGTTTGTTAGTCCTCATCAGTATGCTATAGGTGAGATGACCGACAATTGAAGGCTGTTCCTTCATATGAATGTTTACATATAAATGTAGTGTAATTTAATGCCGGTCGGGGCATGGTATTTTACAAAAAGTCTCAAGTTAATGCTACTATTTTTTGCAAATAAATGGATTCTAACTTAAATTTTTTTAAATTCCGTAACTTATTAAAATGTTTGCGCAAAATAATATAGCAGCAACGTATGCATCACTTGTCATCTGTCATTCAATCTGTCTGAATTCATTTCACAGCCACTTGTTCTATTTCATGAATTTTCAAGCTAGCTAATGCCAATTGTAACAAATAAGATTATTATTTAGAATAATTTTTATCAATATTATTACTACGATATTATTTGTTTAAGAATACCAATGTTGAAATAACATTTTCTCTATTTTCTTCCATCATTTATTGTACTTCGTTCCTGTGTCTCATTCTGATTCACCACACATTGTCATTTCGGAGACGTAATTTTAAATCGTTGGATCCTAGAAATTTATGGGGCGGAATTACTCAATATAAGCAATAAACGGTCTCGAATGAAATGTTTACGTCACGTTCCTTTATTGTTATTGGTCTCTTACGATGTGGCACCACCTTTTATGTCTTGCCCCGAATAACCTTACAAGCACGATGTCCTATGCCAGATCATTAGAAACAACTGTTAAGAGACGGTACGTGTTATTCTGCTGTAATTAATGAAAAAATAAATATTAGTACAGTGGCGGTTCGCTATTACTAGGTTACTATCTCAAAAAACATTGTCTTTACTCAGTGCGACTACTGATTTCATACAATGCATAAGCAAGAAATGCGCAAAATCATCATCAGTCAAAGTCCGTTGCAATTGATCGGCCTTATTTACGGCGGCTGCTATGACAACGGGGACGCGTATAGGTGGCCAGAGCACGTGTCGCGGAGATTCAGTGCTGCTTTAAATTATTATACAATTAGAAAAAGCATTTATTTGAAGCATTTATCTCTCAACTTCAAGTTACCATACAGAAAAGTGAGTTGTAAAATTTTTCTCCAAAGTAAATAATTTTTGTTTTATTTAATTGGAAAACTTATTGGTCAAAAAAATCGTGAATCGTAGGCAAAGTCTTTCCAGTGTCAATTGGTGGAACGCGTTGTAATACCGATTTAGATAAATTTGTTTCCCGACTGCTTTCTGGCTCCACCAACTAGAAATAGGATACTAAAACGTTACTTGATATCCCAGTCAGTTTTTCCCCTTCGGAAAACGTATTTCACGTTCCTAATGAAGACGGTCTGGTCTTAATTTGGCGCTTTGTTATTGCCTTACATCCATGCTCGTGAATTAGTTCACTTAAGCAAGAATTATTACTGGGAAGCATGCATAACGGAGCGAGGCTAAACGTGTACCGTATATACCTTGGAAATTATTTGACTGGATGACTCATGCACCTTCAATACACCCTTAATAACTCTCCTTATCTGCTTAATGCCACACACAGCCTTAGTACAATAAAATGTACAGGTCTATGTGGATGCACGTTCATTCGTTTTCGAACGGAGACGCTCACCAACAATTTTACTAGTTGGCAGTTTGACTAGATCGGTCGAGAATACAAGGTGTTTTCGAACTGGATGGGATAGTTGGCAGTACAACAGTTGGTAGAAATATTTAGGCAAATAGTAGAATGTTTTTTTAGATATACAAAGTTACTATGCGGAGAAACGTGATCCTGATATGTATAGATTATAGGAACTAGGAGCTACAACTATCGTTGTCAGTTACTGAGAACACGATTTAATGAATTTATTATGGCTATCTTTTGTTAGGGTCAATGAACTTGGCTTTATTATTACCAAAGAAGTCATCAGTAGTAAAATATTGTTCATTCTTAGTTATTTTATATTTTTAATTTAAGAAAAGTAAAATTATTTCAAGACAAATTGCTCAATATATAATTTTTTTTTACAAATTGAAGTAGAGTGAAATTCTCTGAATCTTTAAAAACTAAACAGTTACTCCATTTACTAATAAATCATCTATGGTTCAACACAATTCAAATATACTTATACAATCTGCAACAAGTGAAGCCAGTGAAACATAATATGCCTCACGCATTCATAATATATCCGTCTTCAATGCAAAAGCGTTGTCAATCAACAAAAGAATAAGGTGTATTCCCCTATGCCCGTAACAAAGGAAAGGTAAACACATTACCAGAGGGCATTGTGATACAGTATTAGAGTATTATAAAAAAGATTTGCAAGTCTTAAGGTCCGTGCGAAACAAACAAATAATAGTTAGGTATTTATAGTACTAGTGGGATATAAGATGTAATTTCACGAATGTAATAAAAATGCCGTTATCCCACGTCTACTATGTAAAATGTTATCTAGAACTGCAAACAATTTTATCTACAGCTACCTTAACTTGAGAAAAATCCAAAATCTGATTCAGTTTGTAAGTTTTGATTCAAAATAGTAAAGGCATTGTTATGGTAACCTGTCAAACTTGTTAGAAACAAAACTGAGTTTTCGTTTTTACATTTTCTTGTAAAAATAGTGGTGTTGATTAAAATAATGAGTGATACAGATGTTATGTACGGCAAAAATAATAAGAAAGTACGGCAATTAATGGCACTTACCTATGCCTCGATGTTATTTCTTTCTTCTCGTGAATTCTCGTGGACTGTATCTCGTACAAACATATTCTTTGGGATAAAATAAGGGTGAGGAAATAGATAGATTAAGGTAAGGATTAAGTAAAGAGAAGTAGGAAATTTTAATGTACGAATTGCGAAAAATAGCGAGAGCGATATAGCTAGAGCACACGACACACTCGAGTCTAACTATCGAGCCGGACTCTCGGGACGAACTCTGTTTTTAGGGTCGTGTTTTTTCTCAGTAAGTGCCACTTTTTCGCGAGGGATAAATTTTCAATAATTAATAGAATATTGCTAACAAACAAAAAAAAAGATTATTATAATAAATTACCTTAAAACTAAGTAGTGGTGCAGTAACATACAGCCCACCAAAACATAAAATGTTTTCATTACAATTATTGGTTTGGTAAATGGCAAAGCTTTACCAAAGGCCTTTGAAATTGACCTTGAGAGGTTTTACAGTTACTACGCGAATTATTCCGTCTTTACCAGGATGAGTTTCAATTATTCGACCTAACTTCCAATGCAAAGGTGATGTTATTTCATTTTCAAAAGAACTAATGTGCCAATTTCAACTTTTCCCGAATTCTCAGTCCATTTATTGCGTTGTTGAAGAGTATGCAGATACTCGCTATGCCATCTTTTCCAAAAATCTTGGTGTAATCGTTGTATTAATTGCCACCGGTTAAGTCGATTTATATTTAAATGGGTGAGGTCAGGATCAGGTAAATTTGTTAGAGGTTCTAACGTTAAAAAATGCCCTGGTGTGAGAACGGAAAAATCATTAGGGTCACAACTTAATGCACAAAGAGGTCTAGAATTAAGTAATGACTCGATTTGAACCAAAATCGTGTAAAACTCTTCATAGCTAAGAATTTGGTGTCCTATAACTCGAAATAGGTGAGTTTTAACAGATTTTATGCCTGATTCCCATAATCCTCCGAAATGAGGGGGTTAAATGACCATTGAATATTTTCCTTTTCAGCTGCGTTTTTCATATATTCCTGCAGTTCCCTGTGTGCACCAATAAAATTGCTACCACAATCGCTGTGGATAACACTTCATCGACCTCTTCGACCTATAAATCTTCTTAGAGCACAGAGAAAAGCCTCAGTCGATAAATCAGAGGCTAACTCCAAATGGATTGCTTTTGTAGCAAAACATATAAACAGGCATATATAGGCCTTTTGCGACCTTATTCCTCTGCCTCTGCCGAGAGTAATGAAAAAAGGTCCACCATAGTCAACTCCCACACAGGAAAATGGTTTGATTTGATTTATTCGTGTAGAGGTAAGTTACCCATAGGAGGTTGGAAATGAGTAGGTTTCAATCGAAAACATTTGAGACAGCGAGAGAGCACTCGATGAATAGCTCGACGTGGAGATAAAATCCAAAAATTTTGAGCTAACGAAAACTGTAGCGTTTGAAGACCAGGGTGCAAGTGTTGTTTATGAACGTCTTCAATTATGAGTTGAGTCAAACGATGGTCACGAGGTAAGAGAAGAGGATATTTTTGTCATATGACAAATTAGAATAAGCAAGGCGACCGCCCACCCTAAGGAGACCATCTGCATCAATAAATGGATTCAATTTTCGTATACATTTAGGAAGTCGTATGCGATTTTGGAGATTTGCGATTTCATTACTAAATACTAAATGTTGAGTACGTTTTACAAGAATTAAAAGAGCTTCTTGTAATTGAAATTGAGAAATAGTACCATTCCTTTCGGAAGGGTGTTTCAAGTTATAGACAAAGCGAAGACAGTATGCGATTATACGCTTTATCTTTGAAAGAGAGGAGAAATTATCTAAAAGTTGATCCACAGCATCTAACGACGCAAAAGTAGAGAATACCAACTTCTTTTCTTCAGAGGTAATACTAGAAGAGATATTAATTTTTGAAGATGGCTCAGACCAAGAAGTTTGGGAGAAGCCAACCAAGAAGGTCCTGTCCACCAGAGAGGATGATTTATGAGTTCTGAAGGTAATAAGCCTCTAGAGGCGCAATCGGCCGGATTATCTTTAGATGAAACGTGATGCCAATTACATGGAGAAACTTTATCTTGAATATGGCTAATTCGATTAGACACAAACGTCTTCCACCGATGAGGGGATGAGCGAATCCAGGTCAATGCGACCATAGAATCAGTCCAAGCATAGACTTTAGAAAAATTTAATTTAGCGGAGAAAATATTCAAAACGTATTCGATCATATTTGATAGAAGAACTGCAGCACACAATTCTAAACGAGGTAGAGATATACGTTTTAAAGGTGCAACTTTCGATTTTGCGCAAACGAAAACAGTTTTAAAAATGTCATCACAAAGTGAAAATCTTACATAAATGACGGCAGCATAGCCCTTTTCAGAGCTGTCTGAAAAACCATGAAGTTCACAGAATGAAACCTGATTAAGATTAATTAGTCGGGGTAATTTTAAAGAAGAAATAATTGGTAACTCCTTTTTATATTGAAGCCAACGAGCTGAAATATCAGCAGGTACCGGTTGATCCCAATCAATACCTAGAGTCCATAAATATTGCATCATATATTTGGAGTAAAACGTTAACGGAGCGAGGAATCCTATAGGATCAAATATACGAGCTATTTCGGACAAAATTATACGTTTTGTGCAAGGTCTATCTAAGGGTTTTACATCGAAGAAAAAACAATCTAAAAGAGGGTCCCATCTTAGACCTAAAATTTTTATTGATGATCCCTCCAATGAGTCAAAATTTAAAGAGTTTTGGTGACAGTCCGATTCAGGAATATCTTGAAGAATGAGAGGTTGATTACTAGCCCACTTACGCAGCTCAAAACCACCCTTTTAAGGAGTAATATCAACTGATTGATAAGATATTTAGTTTCATCAACGGTATCACAACCAGTGACAAGATCATCGATATACATATCATTTGATAAAATCTGTGAAGCAAGTGGAAAATTATTAGATTCATCTGAAGCAAGCTGAATGAGAACACGATTAGCTAAAAATGGAGAAGATGCTACACCAAAAGTGACCGTAACTAATCTATAGTCTTGAATAGGTTCGTTTGGTGAAAATCTCCAAACAATCCTTTGAAAATCTCTGTGATTTTCTTTAATTAAAATCTGTCGGAACATTTGCTTAATGTCAGCAGTGAAGACTACAGGATGTAATCTGAATTTTAACAGAATTGATACTATATCCCGTTGTAGTTTAGGGCCTATTAAAAGAGTATCATTAAGAGATATATTTGTAGAGCATTTAGCCGAAGCATCAAACACTACTCTTAGTTTTGTTGTGGTACTCTCGGGTTTAAAGACACAATGGTGAGGCAAATAAAAAGTTTTATTAGAGTTATTATTATTGATGACAGGTTCCATGTGTTTGGAGTCTAAATAATCTCTCATAAAGGTAGAATATTGCAAATAAAGATCTGGATTACTTAGGAGACGACGTTCTAAAGTATAGAAACGTTTAAGAGCTATATCACGAGACCCATCAAAACAAGGTTCATGTTCACGAAAGGGAAGAGAGACTACGTATCTACCAGAATTTTCTCTACTGTGAGTTTCTTTGAATACATTTTCGCACATAGAATCTTCTGGGCTGAGAACAGTCTTAAAGGGAATCTCTTCAATTTGCCAAAATTTTCTAAGGATGTCATCAGTGTTATCAACTGAATTATAAGAAGTGAAGAATGAATTAACTGATGATTTTGTGCAATCAATTTTACCTATTAGTATCCATCCGAATATGGTATTAAGAGCAGAGGGTTCAGAAGATTTACCATTTACACGACCATTCGTAAGAATCAAAGGAAATATGTCAGCTCCAAGAAGAATATCTATGGTTCCTGGAAGATAAAAATAAGGGTCAGCCAGTTTTAGATTTTTTATATGTGACCAGTTTTCGAAGGATATACACTGGCTTGGCATATCAGCACAAATTTTGGGCAAAACTATGAAATTAACAGGCAGTGAAGGATTTTGTTGACCTTGAGGTCGAATGATACTGTTTACTGTACCTGAAGCATTCGAGGTCATTTGACCCAAACCATTGACTGAAAGGAATATTTTAGAGCGTACTAATCCGAGTTTATTGGCACAGTTTTCAGATATGAAACTAGCTTGACTAGCACTGTCTAAGATAACCCTAACTGACTGGCAATTTCCATGAACGTCCAAGATATCAATTACAGCGGTGGCCAAAAGAACAGTAGATTGAGAAGGTAAGACATTTGTAAGAGAATTAATTTGCGATGTAGAAGGAACAGAGTCGTTTTGAGAATGTGTTGGTACTGGGGAATCATTATTTGTTAATGGCAAAATTTTTGAAGTGCTTTCAAAGTGTAGCAAAGTATGATGTCTGTTTTTGCAAATTCTGCAAGAAGATTCTGATTTGCAATTTTTAGAAGTATGTTTAAAACCTAGGCAATTAGTACACCAGTTATTCTTTTTAGCAATATCATATCTCTCATTTGGAGACTTTGAATTAAACAATGGACATTTATAAATCAAATGACTGTCTTGTTTGCATAAAGAACATGAAATGGGATTAGTATTAGTATTAGCAATAAATGAAGATGAAGACGAACACATCTTCTGCGATGAAGATTTTCTACTAATTGTTTTATTTGGAGTTGTAAATGTTTTATTTTGAATGATAGCCACACTATTAATTGCTCTGCATTGGTTATCAACAAATTTAAAAAGTGCTTCATATTTAGGTATATCAGTAGATGAGTGATGGATTTCAAATTTAGTTAATGTATCGGAATCAATTTTATTACTAAGTTTATGGAACAAAATAAAGTCTGAAAAATCATTCATTTCAAATTGTAAGTTTTTAAAGCCAATAAATTATTTTTAAAAGTAGATAATAATGTTTTTAAAGCTTGAGGGAGTTATTTGTAACCTTTGGTGCATTATTTATTTCATCTAAAGAGTGAGTGGCAAGAGTACGCTTATTCTGATAATTTTGTACTAAATTATTATATGCAATAGGGTAATTATCATTATTCATTGTTATATTACTTACTATAGACAATGGCTCCGGTCCTAGAACTGTCATTAAATATCGAATTTTTCAATATTAGTTAAATCTGAATTATCATGAATTAAAGCATCATATAAGGATATAAAATTTGACCAATTTCTAACATGTCAATCGAATTTCGGTAAATCTAGTTTAGGTAATTTAACATTCGGACCTTTATTCAAAAGAACAGGCTGAACTTGAGTTCCAAATAGTTTATTATAATTAGATTTAACATTATAGTATTTAGTGTCGATTTCATTACGAATAACCTCCTCAGCTTCCAAGTCGAAATTATCTTGAATTGATAATATTGCCAACAAATTGAGATGATGTTCATTAAATTCTTTATACATATTTTCGATATCGTCATACCGTAATTTAAATATTGTGCGTGCCTCATTAGTTTCGGAATTATTTGATAAATTAAATAATTCTGTGATTCTATTAATAGCCAATACTCTATAAGTGCGTAGTTGTTTTATTTTATTAGCAGCAGCAGTCATAATGATTTATGTGAGAGTAGTATATAGAAATGCAAAGTATAATGAATCGCGAATGGACTATAGCGTTAAAAATATTCAAATACCTATAGCATTTGCCAATTAAATTGAGTAAAAATAATGAATATATTAACTGAGTTTTATAATAAGACTGAGAATTCAATCAAATGTTGAAAACGTGCACAGACAGTATTTAAAAGATGTTATAATTCTTAATTAACAAATCCTGGAAATGCGGAATATTTCTTTCAAATATAAAGAAGGTAAAAACGGCGAGTTTTTATTATAGAGCGTAAAAACGCGAGAGATCAAATAATTGTGATTGAAATCAATGAATATTAATATTAATATACATTAATGAAATTACTAGATTAGTTTATGATAATAAGAGAATATACTATAATAATTGAAAATTTAAGAAACATCCGTTGGCTCGAAGAACCAAAATATATGTTATGTACGGCAAAAATAATTAGAAAGTACGGCAATTAATGGCACTTACCTATGCCTCGATGTTATTTCTTTCTTCTCGTGAATTCTCGTGGACTGTATCTCGTACAAACATATTCTTTGGGATAAAATAAGGGTGAGGAAATAGATAGATTAAGGTAAGGATTAAGTAAAGAGAAGTAGGAAATTTTAATGTACGAATTGCGAAAAATAGCGAGAGCGATATAGCTAGAGCACACGACACATTCGAGTCTAACTATCGAGCCGGACTCTCGGGACGAACTATGTTTTTAGGGTCGTGTTTTTTCTCAGTAAGTGCCACTTTTTCGCGAGGGATAAATTTTCAATAATTAATAGAATATTGCTAACAAACAAAAAAAAAGATTATTATAATAAATTCCCTTAAAACTACGTAGTGGTGCAGTAACAACAGAAACAGAAAACTTGCCTCTTGAAATTGAAAAAGCTGCTGCAACTGCAGTGGCTTCACTTTTACCAGATAAATCGAGAACCAAGTATGAACAATTTTATAAACGATTCACTGATTGGTGTGCATCTAAGAATATAAAATATGAAGCAAAAGAAAAGGTTATATTAGCATTTTTTGAAGAATTATCCAAGAAGTACAAATCATCTAGTCTTTGGGCGTTCTATTCTATGCTGCGGTCTACAATCTGTATGCGGCAAAATGTTGACATCAGTAATAAATAAAGTACCTCACCCTGTGTCCTAGTCATGCCGATCATGGAAGATTTTTGTTGGTTACATAGGTGGTAAATGCATGAAACTTCCTGTTGGTATAAATACTTTTAGTGTAATGCCAAAAAGGATTGCTTTTTTTCTCAGTTTATCACAGCCACAACAATATACAGGGCACTGTTTTCGAAAATAACTACTTCACTTTTAGCCAACACAGAAGCAGACCTTCTAACTATAAAACGGTATGGTGCTTGGAAGTCTAACACCGTGTGTGAAGGCTATACGTCTCTTGAAAATAAGAAAAAAAATAGCCACAAAAGTCCTTGGAGGAAAGATTGCCATCATTGAAGCTACTTCAAGTGCTTATAAAGAAAATTTAAGCATTGTTAATACAAATACAGACCAGTACTGCATTCATTTGGTATTGATCTTACGAATTGCCAAAGTTGTGTTGTTAATATTTATAACAAGTTAATTTTAAGTTAAATTATCTATTAATTGTCAAATTGATAAACCTTTTGGTTTTTAATAAAAATAACCATTAAGCAGTGACCTTTTTTAATATTTCACTAGTGGGATAATATGTCACATTACTGCACTAGTGGTGTAATGACCTTCATTATTCAACTGAAACAGTGCCAAATAAATTGTGTAATGAGGCTCTTATAAAGCAGTTGTAGATAAAATATACTTAAAGCACGTCTGTTTCGAGGGCAGGTACACATGAATGATTTACATTTTGAAATATTAACTACTGATAGCTGACATGTCGCACGATTTTCACTTAAATCACACAAAATGACGCTATCGACATTTAATTTATTGTTATTTGTACCCGTACCTCTGTTTGAAAATCAGTGATATTATTTCATATGCAGGACAGCATCTACCGTGATTACGTACACTGTTTGTCATGTCAGCGGGGACATTTCACAGTCCAAGTTTATGCATAACTGATTTGTAATGTTTGCCGATAATAATACGCGTTATTTGTCCTTCCGTTGTCATTTCCAATAGCGCGCATCCTATTGAATTATTTTCACCACCATCTTTTGTGTTTCAGATTGCCATTACCTTTATTTATACCGGGTTATGAGGAAGTACAAAAATTTTAACCACATGCTCAGGGAGCGTAAAAGACAGAAACAAAATTATTTCGGAGTTTTAGCTCAATGTTTAAAAAATGGGTCTAAATCCTCTTTTGCTGCCTATGACAATCAACATCTGAGATGGCTTAGAAATGTCAACTACCTACTTGTCGTTTTTTACAGCGTTGTCAAATATAGAAACGACGAAGATAGAGATTTTACTGATAATTTGTTAGATGTTGTGTATAGCCATTACATTGGAAAAAAGCATAGGATTAGTTTCACGATAAGCAAATGATCTGAGCTCTCAATAGGTTAAGTCGAAAGAAAATTATAACGATTTTGGGAAGGTGTAAAGGATTTTTTAATTTTAATAATGATAGTAATAATATGTAATAATCTTTATTATTTTAACAGGAACAGGATGAAAAAAATACAATTATTTATGATGCATATACATACCTACCTATATAAAAATCTACTACAAAAACAAAACAAAACAAGAAATAATAATAAACAAAATAAAAGAAATACAATTCAATTTTCAGTTAATATAAATCAAGAGTATAAAAACCCTTAGATTTTTCATTTTTGCTATGAAATTATACAAAAAAAGTCCTTGATTTACCCGCCCCTAGACAAACAATGTATGTCGAAAACGAAACATTATTATTAATATTATAGATAAAAATAAGTTTGCTATACACCCAAATCCTTGAATACATTAACTCTACCAACAACACTATCATCAATGGAACATTCATAAATGGGAAAGCTATTCTTGCGAGTATAAGTCATTGCCAAAATCATTACACTATATTTACTTGTATTGTTTCAAATGATTTGCCCACACCATGAAGACATTTGATTGATACATTTTTTCAAGTGAAGAAAATCTGTAGAAAATTTAATTTCAGAATAGAATTCAAAATCATCCGCAAATAACAAATGTTCACAAGTAATGACTTGAGGAAGATCGTTAACAAAAATAAAAATATGGGACCTAAATCGGAACCTTGTGGAACGCCTGATGATGGAGAAAATGAATTTGAAATTAAATTTTTATATTTGATCATAAAATGTCTATCGCTTAAGTAAGAAGTGAACAATTTAATCAAGGCTTCGAAAAATTCAAAACTTCCCACTTTGAAAAGGAGTACGTTGCTCTATTTAATCAAACTGTTTGGACAAACATTTTTATTAATAATAGTAAGTACCTGATAGATAACAGTTAGCTGCAGTATTTTGCATTCCTTCGTTGGACACTGCCAAATTACGAGTACATTTTTAGTATTTTCACTCACCACAGGTCCGTCAGAATTATCCATTATTAGAGTACGCTTGTTAAGTGAAATACCCTTTTATTCTAAGAAAATTTAAATTTAATGTAATGAATACCTAATACTTAGGTACTTGTGTAAAATCTAAAATCATGCACGATTACCTAACTCCGAAAAACAAACAGCACATATCGTAGAGCGAATCATATTATATGGAAATATTTATACCTGACATAAATTCCTTCATTTAATTATTAAAACTTTTGAAACTAAAATTTAGTCACTAATATTGAACCAGGTTTCGATTGATGACAGTTTGACATTTTGCATTGCTAGTTGCATATTCTCCAAACATCAAAAAGGAATATTCTAATGGATTGCAATTCCGTTAATTTTTATTTTTCTCTATCCCCTCTTAAAATATTTGTACTTGGTTATAGTTAACCCTGTATATTTTTAACGCCTTTAGTTTTGGCCCGTCTCCACCAGATTAATGTTGGCGTTTTTTACCAGTTAACCGCCTACCAAAAACGTTCAAACCAAATATTTAATAATATTAATACTGTCTCTATTTATGATACTTTTATTTCTTGACTATACTGAAATGCTAGCACTACTGTCTCGTGTGTGGAGAGCAAACAGAAATAAACGGTTACTTATCTGCACATGTTCAGGTTTTATATATTTTAAATATTAATATCGCGTGGTTTACTGGTGTTAGTGATACCATATATTTACTTATTGCATAGTTCGTCTGAAGTCAGGAAAGGGTTTTTTAAATGTCTTGATAAGCAGCCTTGCAAAGGTAAATAATATAGTCGGTATAACGCTATATATACATTGTTTGTTTTGCTTTTGAAATGGTGGTGTAAAAACATGAGTCATATTTCGTTAAATTTAACGTAAGATTTATGAAAAACTGCAAAGCTTAGGTGCTTTGATAAAAAATGTTCTTGTCAGTTAGAAAATATATAATTAAATTTTAACTTTTTATACAGGGTTCTGTGACTGACGTTGACAAAGCACTTTTACCTTTGCGTGTTTGATTTGTCAAAGGTGCGTAAAATATGTATTTCTGTTTATGTACATTTTTTCTTTGAAAGTTATTGTCTGTGGCGATAACATTGTTTTACTTGTTCGTTTTTTTTAGACACCCCTGAAAATTCACTTAATTCTTTTCAGCGTGATACGTAATTATTTTAGCGAATGTCAAGTTTTGCCCTGAGGCATTATTTCACAAGAAAGCCATTTGTTTGGATAATACCGTTTTATATTGTGTGTAAATCGCAGTTCAGTACTCTGATGAGGTGACGAAAATCTAAATATGTCCACGTGTTTTGGCAACTGCTGTGACAATTCACGTTCCTATATGAATTGCATAACATTTATAGTAACAAATGATAACCCATTTATAAAGAAAGGTATGAAACCATTTAAAAAAAATTGCTCGATATGACAAAATCTAAAGAGTTGCACTTTCTTCACATTTATTTATTGGCAGTGCGGCTACTAACTTGTTTTGGTAATTATATTATACAGGGTGTCCGGGAAAATGTGGGAAATCTCTCGGGTGCAGATAGAATATAAAAAAAATTAGATGATAAGTTCCTATAAAAATTTTTCCTACAGGCCCTCCCTACGGAGATATGCGTCCCTGAAGAACGCCGCTGGAAATCGGTTTTTCTTGAATAACTTTTAAAGTACTTAATATAATTTAATAAAAATTTAATGTGATGGATACTAGTAGGACCTCTTAAAATAGTGTCCTTGAAACATATTTAGCTTTTTTAATTTACTAGGGGCGGGCTAAGCTTTACAACTTAATGCCTAAATTTTTAACACCCATAAGTCTGGTTAGCTTCAATCTTAGACTAAACAAGGTACTCTTGTTTATTGTCGATAAAATGAACCGTTTACGAGAAAAAGTTCGGCCTATGCTCGCATGTTGCCCTCTTATGAAGTTTTTCAATAATTTTGTTAAGGTGCCTCCTGGAACACCACTGCGTTTGTATTTTTTCGAATTAAACATCTTAAAATGAAACTTTAATGTCTGAATGACTTTCGCATCGCACTTTGTTGTCGAGAAAAAAATAGGAATCATGGCTCTTTGTATTAAAAATAAAACAAGAATTCGTTTATTATTATTTTTATCGTAAACGGTTCGACCACAAACATGAGAACCCTTTTTAGTCTAAAGTTGAAGCTACCCAGATTTATTATTTACCTAGATTATAGGACGGCAGATAAGCAATTTTTAGTCAGTCAGTAACATCGACTCATATTGTGAAGCCGCAATCATAACTGCAAGTAATAAAATATTAGTACACAATACTTTTTATTATTATGTTATTTAAACCAGGAAATCACACATCCCCACAATAGCAGAAATTATATAAACCAGTTCCACCCCAAAGTAAGTTATCTATCTAATATCAATTTATAAAAATACCTACGTCGTATAATTAGTTTACGCACAAACGTTGTATTTTCTATAATTTTTAATAACAGTACAATTTTTTAAACTCGCTGACATTTCACGGCATATTAAAATTCAACGCATCATTAATTTTGAACTATAAACACCCCTTCTTTTACAAGAAACAAGGACAATATTCCGTAGAAATTTTGTACACAGTGTAACGTGGTATGTGTTTGTAGTAGATTCAAAGTCAAATCAACATGCATGTATATTTACCAATGCGGCCCATACACTGATAAAAAGTGTGTCCCAGAGAGGCAGAAGTAATAGTTTGCCTCTATTTTATGTTGAATTTAAAGTTTCCAAAGAAGGTAGCAGTACCACAAATCCTCGCAAATCGATTTTCGCATGTCTTTCCGTTCACGGGTGAGAACTTTTGGCACCATATTTGCGCAAATCTTTCGCATATTCAAATTTTCGTGTAACATCTTGCGAACGATTTCTTTGTTGACGTTTAACTCGTCAGACAACGCACGAATGCTTAGGCGCCGGTCAGATGTGATCAGTGTCCATTCAAACCCGCGTGTTTTCGACATGCACTCGTCTCCATACACCACCTGCAATTTTCGAAGGATTTCCGGGGTTTTCCCTAGATTTCACTAAAAATTTAATCACAACACGTTGCTTGTAATTTGAGTCACTCATTTTCACGAAGCCACTCAAAAAGTTACTTTCAAAAAATACACATAAAACACAAACCAAACGTGCTATCGACTTAATTACCTTGTGTATGCCTCAACAATTTCTCATACTGGAACAGTAGACGTTGAACTGTTCTACACAAGTTAATATTATGTGATAAACGTCGCCGTGCAGAATACTTAGAAAAGCACGCCATAATATGTTTTACCACGTCCAGTATGCCACAGAAACTTTGTCTCAACAGTAAAGTTTGTCGGTTTTACGTATTATCTTAATGTATACAGGTATCTTATTCTCGACCATAACTTATTTGGTAATAGTACTATGTTGACATATGTTCATTTGTAAACTGACTACGGTCCTGTCAAACTCCGCGCTCCACTATCTTCAGTTGTCAGTGTAGTTTTCACCATAGACTATCGAACCTAACCTATGCCAATGACTGGTAAATTTGCAACCGTAGCATCACCATCACAACCTAACCTCAGGGGTAAAGCTTTTATCGTAAATACCTAGTTCCTGTTATACGAGAAATAACATTATTGCAATTTTCGCAGAGACATTGTAAAACCGCATTTCCCTCGCCGGTTCAATAATATAGTAAGATATACTTTTCCGTAAATGTAATTTATTCATGGCCACCCTAAAATAAACTAGCGAAATTTACTAGAAAGGAGCGTTGCAATATTCTAGATGTGGGAAGCCGTATTACTTGAGCGCAATATATTTTTCCTTTTTATCTCCCCGCACTTTTATTATAAAATATCCTGAAATCCCAAATCGTATGTCTCAGTTGCAGAGCGTTAGTTTCCTTTCCCTTATGTTAGGGGCGGTGAAACTTGGGTTGCTTGTTTACAGCCGGTTGTTTAAAAAGTCTGAAATAATCTGTGGCATTCAAAACAAAGCGAAAAAGCTTGTAAGAGATTTGTACGTTCCATTCGAAAAGCAAATCGCTTCTGTTTTTTACCCTGAAAATATATAATTAAATAAAGTTGTTAATTTTTTGCAGCCTTCGTGCAAAAGATCGTGCTTCTGTTCCTTTATTCAGAATTATTATCATAAGATCACTTTGGTTGTTTGTTCGTTGACTTAAGATGTTAAAAAACATTGTTTGGAATTATTATTCTGGAAAGTAAAAAAATGTTTTGTCGTTTCAGTTGAAGTACTTACAAGTTATTTTATTCTTTATACCAATTAATTCTTTAAATTAATTAAAATCAGACGCCTCGTTTACAGTAATAAAGAAAAGTTTTGAGACAATTTGCTTTTTAGGGGTGAGAGGGGACATGAAAATGGACAGCATGAAATAGAACCTATCTTTTAAATTATAATTTATCTTCGAACTTCCACTCTGAGCTTTGTAAATATTGTAATATTTTACTAATTCTGTGATGCATTTTTTATATTTACTGTTTCAGATTTCTTGAAGCCTCCAAGATCTCCTTATCCACCTTATTACCAAGAGATGTGGTCAAAAAGTGACACAAACTAAGCATCCGATATGGCTAATAGTGTATCAACATGTATCGTTTTTACATTTTCTTGTTAAAATAGTGGTGTTGATTGAAATAATGACTGAGACAGAAACAGACAACAATTCTCTTGAAATTGAAAAAGCTGCTGCAACTGTCAAATTAATAAACCTGTTAGTTCTTAACAAATATTACCATTAAGCAGTGATCTTCTGTTTAATATTTCACTAGTGGAGTAATATGTCACATTACTTCACTAGTGGTGTAATGACCTTCATTATTCAACTGAAACGGTGCCAAATAAATGCTGCAATGAGCCTCTTATAGAGCAGTTGTAGATAAAATTAAATATTATTATTTTATTTCCCAGAAATACTCATTTCGGTAAGTACATATTGTTTCCAACTATTTCATGTTTTATAAAAGGAGTGCCTTGAAATATACGTACGACCTTGGCAATATTTCAGCTGTGCCCTCATTCACGCAATAAAGCAACTGCGGCAGAAAAAAATAAATAGGCGATTTATACCTGAAACAAAACCGACAATTTTCAACTCATAATAATCATATATCGGCCCTGTATAATTATACGGCTTTATCTTACTCATAGAAATGGTAAACTGCCGAGATGTAGATATTTCGTATTTTCGCGTGCTCGATATATAAAAACATTAGCGCCTAAAAGTCACCCTTCCACTTATAAGTAAAGGCTTATTAAGGGTGACAATCTTAACTGCTGTACACGCTATCCGTGACCTTTTTGTGTAACAAGCGATCAATATTTACCACAGCATTGTTGTGTATACATCAAGATATGCACTATGGACTTGTATGGAACTCGTTAAATATTTCATTGTAAGTTTTCCGAACATAAAATTATGATTAGGGAAAACAGAAGGCAACAGACCGAAATTTTCACATTTAGACCACGTTTTCCTTTTAGTGTGTTGGTGAAAGACAATTTTTTTGGATTAAAATTTAACCTAGCGTATTCTAAGCAATTCCAAGTGAAACGAACAACGACTTAATGTCAGATTTTGCTGATTAGCTCTAATATAGGGGTGGTGGATATAATTGGTAGTTATGACGGAGCAAACGATTTCCATGATTTGAAAAATTACTTCATTTACTTAGTTTCTCTTTGAAAAGTTGGTATATATGCATTAGTGAGCACGCAAATGTAACACCTCTTAAATTAGCTGTTGTTGGAATGTCTAGATGTAGGTTAATATTTAAATAATTATCTTGTATTATTAATTCTAATAATTATACAGGGTTAACTATGACTAAGTACACAAATTTTAACCACGTGCTTAGGGAGGCCTAAAAGACAATACAAAAATTATTGCAGAATTTTCGCTCGATATTTAAAAAATTGAGTAAAACTCTTTTTTCTTACGGAAAGTCGGCGCCTATGATAAGCAAATGACTGAGAAACTGGCAAAACTACATTTTCACTCATTACAACCACTCGCTACCGATAAAACACACTTTCCATAGGTACAGTTACTTAAAATGCCTATTTATTATAAGAAAATCGAACGAAAGGAATGGGTAAGTACAAATAGATAATTGAAAACTTTTAATACACTCGCGGCAGTCTTGTCCCATAACCTAGAAAAATAAACCGGCGAACTATAGCGTGGGAAAATATCTGTACCCGACACATATACCTTTTTTAATAACTATAAAACGTTTAAAATTCAAATACGACGTTAAAACCTGAAGAAGAACACAAAACTACAACGTAAACACAGGAGTTGAATTATAACATGACAACGAATTTTACCATTGTTTGTTGGTTGCCTACTCTGACTGTGTAATAAGGATTTAATATAATATCGAAAACTATTTTTTTCGCTTTATAAATAAGTTTGGAATTTTTTGAATGGCGATTCCGTTAATTCTTATTTTTCTTTATCCCGTCTTAAAATATTTGTACTTAGTCATAGTATTTTACGGAATTTTCTTTGAAGGGTTCAGATTTTATACAAATATTTTGCATACATGTGTATTTCTTGACGTTGCAATCGTCAAAAAATTCACAAGAAAAAACTGCTATAACTTTTTTGTTTAAATGACTATTACTAATGTTAATAAGTATTAAAGAACTCTTTACAACGACACTCCTCATTCAATTGGCTAAACCATTTGGCAGTGAATCGAATCTAAATTATTATTACAATTTCTAACAGAAACTTTAAATAATTAAATGGCAACTAACAAACAATGAAACACAAAAAAAATTTCAAGTGTACTTTATTCAATATAGTTTACTCAGATTATTTTGACTCACCTTGATAGTAAAGACGAAATTGATGCAATATTTCTTGACTATTTCTCAAAAGCCTTCGATAAGGTACATAATTTACTTCTCCAAAAACTTAGGTACTATGTTTTAGTAGTAGTTGCTTTGTCTTATCTTTATCTTATTTACATCAACGTAAATTATATGTATCATTTAATTCAGATACATTTTTAGCAACCTCCGGGATCCCACAAGGGTCAAATTGAGGAGCACTTCATGTTGTTTTATTTGCGAATGATCTATCTTTGTGTTCAAAATCCTGTCATCTTTTTTGCTGATGACTTGAAGTTGTTTCATAGCATTTCGTGTATGTACTCTTATTCTTAAATTACAGTCATTTATATTTGATAACTGCTAATTCAGAACCTTTAGCGCGTTATAATGATGTCAAAGACCTAAGATTACTTTTTGATAATAAACTGTCATTTTCTGGTCATGTTATTCAATTAGCGAATAGTGCATATAAAGCACTAGGTTTTCTGATTAGAAACACGAAGATATAAGCGCTCTTAAGTGTCTTTACTTTTCATTAGTACACTCTAAGCTTGAATTTTGTAGTTTTATTTGGAATCCTCACTATAATTTAGGTATCCAATTTATCATCGATTTTTAATGTTCTTGTTTTTTCGAGTAGAGCTCACATGTAACTATCGATATAATCGAGTTGTTGATTGGTAGACGTTATAAAGTATAAAAACGACCAGTTTCACATAATAAGAATAAGTAATGGATGAAATATGTGTGAATTTAGACTCAAAAAACTGGATGTCTTTTAAATAAAGTATATACCTAAGTACAACATTTTTTCAGCTAATGTTCCTTTAAATATTACCCGTTCTTATATCTGTAAGACTTCTTCCTGTAGCAATATTAGTTGTTTTGTGTTTCAAGACTTTTTTTTACATCTTGTCTTGCAATTATTATTATTTTCTTGAATTAGTTCAATATACAGTGCATGTGCCTAATATAGTAATTAAATTTTACAATTTGCAAAAAAAATCTTTACTGACCCTCATTAGGTACTTTATCATGCTGAATCACTCTCTCAAGTTATATCTTTCATTTAATTTGTTAAACTTCTTCTGAATATTCAAATGAATAGTGCCTATTTGTAAGATTATAGAATTTTAACAAAAACCTCATCAAGACGCTTAGAGTTGCATTCATTTTCAGTACACAACCAAAAAGTACATCAAACTCCGTGAAAAATATCTATATTGCAAAATATTACAGCATTATTAAAACTATATCCTCGCATTGGATGCCATCGGTCAACGTCAAATTTAAAAATCAATATAGTTTTTGTTTGCCGCGCAGGCAATCTACTAGAATATAAAACAAAATATCGCGAAAGAACACTGATGTTTGAAATTAATTCGTCAAAACCAGCGGCTTCTTTTTCTTGAACCAACACGTTTTCCTTTCCCTGCGTCAATATTTTGCCACTAAAAATTTCACCCAAGGTGGGTAAACAAACCTGTCGAATGTAAACATTCTTTCAGTGTTTCAATAATATAGTCCTCTTCTTAGCTTCTCCTCGAAATGTCAGGTCGAGCATCTTGGGAACAAATCTGTTTGTGGGCAAGGTATTGCATTTTAAACAAGTTTGTTTACAGAGACACCGTAGGAAGAGGGAAAACAGGATTAGTGCTTTTCGGTAAATTTAAATTTAAAAAGCTTTATTCAATTCATTTCTTATTCTCTCTACAATTGGAAAATGATTAACAATGAATGTGTTGTTTAAGTGCTCAAAATAATTTTTCTTACGCTTTTTGTTCCATACAGTAGGTATATCGTATTACCGTGACAATGGTTGTGTGCAACGTAATTCAGCGGATGCAGGAAGCATAAAGCGAAAAAGTTTGCGCTAGATTCATCTCAAGGTGCTTATGAGTACCGCTCCATGCCGCTTACCGTCTAACAGTAAATAGCAGTACAGCTGCTGCGACGCTAAATTACGCTGGACACAAGTAACAACCGATAAAAACTCTTACCGTTTCCACAACTACGTGCAGTTTTGATTGTTAATATTTTTTTTACATAAGCTTTCAATTCTCAATCAGTTCAGTTTTAAGGTTGAGTTTGATTCATTTTGCATTTCTCTTCGTCGTAAACTACTCAAAATGAGTGAGGAGTTTCTCAATGAAGTTCCTACAGAGATATTGGAGACCGCTAATGATGTAAATAATTCATTAATTCCTAAATATTTAAGAATTCGCTTTGAAAAAGAAGTTGCTGCCTTCGACCAATGGCGCATGGAGAAGAACACTTCATTTTTATAAGAAGAGGCGAGGCGTTTTTGGTATATTACCACGAAACTCTCCGTCAGCTTTATGGTTGAAGAATTCGATGTTGAAACTATGCTTCAAAGTAAAGAAGGATATTGAAAAATATCTCAAGCTAACGGCATATTTGAAGAAATCAAATGTTAGTTACAAGTCAAAAAAATTAAAGGTATTTTAATGAAAGGAAATAGAAAACTTTCTCTTAAATGCCCCAGACAACGTACATCTTATGACCAAAGAAGCCACGATATTTGGAATTGCCGATGTTTCTCGGCGAAAAGAACTAGCAAATATGAGGATCTGCGATATCGAAGACAAAGGGGATGTGCTTTATTATTACCATACCAAACACGAAAACCAATGTTTCAAGAAAATTTGTAGTGAACAACGAATAAACAATTAAATATGTCGATATCTATCAATATTATGCTATTTTGCATCCTGGAGATACTCCCCACAATTGGTTTTTCTTATTCTATAAAGGGGGTAAATGTACTGAGCAATGTGTGGGTATCAATAGCTTCAGGAAAACGTCCCGGAGCGTATGCAGGACATTGTTTCCGGTGCTGTTCTGTCACATGATTAGCCAACTCGGGGTCCAATATTACAAACATAAAACGGCATGGTGGGTGAAAGTCCTTAGTCGCAATCGAGTATCACTTCCCGCACTTGTTAGGTAAATAACCATTTCAAAATGTCAAACTTGAGATGATATTTAAAATTTTAACTCAATGGGTTTTCATACCTGTACTTTGACCGAATGAACTGTTCACAAGGTCAACAAAGTGGCCAATATATTGGTCAAGTTTAAGGATATTATTAGATTTTAAGATAACGGTTTGAAAATAGCTGTTCCATATTCTTACACATTTGATTACAAAAGCAAAAAGTAACCAAAACTTTTTTCAAGTTGAAAGTAAAGAAAATACTTGTTCCTGCATTTTAGAAAAGATTTGACACGTGGTATCTTCATCAATTGAGTGCTACATATTATTATTTACTGATTTGTCAATTTCATTTTCAAATAGTACTACTTTAAAAACTTTTTCTATAAAATGAAGCCTTAAATAAAAAAATAACCTATAACTTTTGGCTATGTGAACCTGGCACCAGAAAATTTTTCCTTTATGATTCTTATAGTTCGCTTGTAGTAAAATTGGTTGGTTTGTAGTAATTTCAAAAAGTGTTATATGACCTTGAAACCCATTAGAAATCAACAGAGATACCTTATCAATTAGCTGAAACAGATTTTGTTGTGCATATATGACTAAATAATTTGGTTAATAGAATAAAAATTTATTTGACTTAATCAACTAGTTTTCTCTATATAAAACTGTTAATGTCATTTTGTAGAAGAAAAAATAGTAATGACAAATTACAATTACTTTGGATAAATGTATTCCGTTAAAGCCGTTTTTTCATGATATATAGCCACAATTTAATGGCCTTCGTATCTCTCACAGTTTTCGCGATCCTAGTAGTTACTGCATCTATTTCTCTGTTTATTTGTACGCTACCAGAGAAAATAAAACTGCATTTCGTGACATTTCTTGCCGCAAAGTTATTTCTTTCGTTATAATTTCATTCAGTGAAAGCCACCTTAAGATTTTAATTAATGATGGTTCTTTTAACGCCGTCGTGTACTTTTATAAGCTCACGGAGGTCGTCGGAGGCGCTTCGGAATAGTTTTCCTTTTCGACGAAAAACGTCCGGGATTGAAGGGGGTTTTTACAAGTGACTGTGAAAGTAAAGGATTCGTCAATCTCACCTAATACAAGCATCCCCTTTGTCTTCCTGTCCTCACTCCTGAACGTGGACACCATACACGTATAATTCCCGGAAAGATCCGGACCTGGTTCGATAATGTGGAGAGCCCTGTGGATGCTGTTCGTGTCCTTGCTGGCGGAATAGTCCAGGTTGAGTCTCCCTTTCAGGATACCTGAAAAAAATTGAGTTTTGGTAGCCAAATTATATGTATTGTTGTTATGATGAGAATTATGATAAGAAACTTTTGTTTTTCTCTTTTAACGCCAACTATGAATAAACTATTCAGATAATAATTCTGCTCATAACGGAGTTGTATAACACTCAAACACTAGTAAAGTTTTACTTTTATAAAAGTTAGAACCTTCAATATGAAATATTATATACTATAATATCATACACGAAATTTGATATGCTATTCCAACTATCATTTAATTTATTATAAAAAAAATTGTATCTAGAATACCAATTGGTATTTTTGCGTTCAAGAATGAAGTTATTTTCCTGTTATATCCATTCGAGAACTCAAAAACATGTTGCGTTCGAGATACAAACAATATTTTTTCGAAAACTGCAATAAAATAAGATAATTGTATTATGTACAACAATGTAGCTAATTTAAATTTGAAATCTTTTAAATCGTGTTTACAAATGAAAACGATCAAAATTCATAAATATATCCAAGTTTAATATTCCTATTTAGCAAACTATTGCTTTACCACACCAACCTGCAATATTTTTAACAAATGCGAGTGATGTTCTAAAAAGAACACAGCCATCCCAGCACACGAACGCCAACGAAATTAACGCAAAAAAGAATACATTTCCCGACAAACAAGCAAACGAGCAAGCAAATTGTGTCTCCCAGATGAATGTAGTAGTTTATAGCTGACATTTACAAGTGCAAATAACTGTACAAAAATGGGGGTCATTATTGTAAAAATGTTGTGTCTCGTACGTTGCAAACATTGCTGTAGGGCAACGAAACTTCCATTGCTTGTAAAAAGTAGTTGTTATTTGCGCGGTCATTTGTTGTACGAACTTTAAATATGAATGAATTAAATATGGCATTGCCGTAAGGCAAACTATTATACAACATTCTATGCATTTAAACAAACTAATAAAACCTTACAGTTATTCAGATTCAAATTCAAACTTTATTGCCCAACAGAAAATTCCAGTTGCAAAAATTATAGAAACAAAAAATAAAATACATACAACAATAATAATAAAAATACACGTACATAAATATATAAAGACATAAAATAAAATAACATAAATACTAATAAAATTAAAATTGTTGAAACCTTTCCACTATAGCCTTTCTCACAGAATTGATAGATAAAAAACTTGTGTTACATTGCTGTATGTTTGAAAGTAAAATGGTTAAACGCATCTTTGTCTACACAATAAACTTTTCTATACAGGGTGTCTCATGTATTACTGGCATCCGTGGAAGAGGTGATTGTACACTGAAAATATATAAGAATTGCCCAATAAATTCACTCTACATAAAAGCGTACATTCTAGATATCTACAAAGAATTCTCTAAAATTGTTTATTTAAATTTTGCCTTGTATCTAAAAAAACAAAGAGGCCTATGAAAATTCTGACTAAGAGTTCTATATAAAAACAAGTTATGTTTTAGCAATGAGCTTTATATTAGGTATAAGTACGATGTTATACTTTAAGATCAAAAATATCTAATTCAAAGTTGAATTTCAGGTACGAATAAAATTTTGCTGTGATAAATGAATAGTAGGTCGAATAGTCATAACCCGCCTCCATAATACTAAAAAATAAAAATACTATTTTCGTTCACAAAAAAACTGAAAATTTAAATACATGCACATTTGCTGCTAATAAATATTCTCAGATCGAATTCTAAATTCCATATAATAAAAACTCTTGAGCAACGGAAGTTATTTTCATGAAAAATTTCACATAAAAGTTGTTGTTTGAATTTTTTCAAGATTGACGCTGAAAAGCAATTGGAATTAAGTGAATAAACATAGCACTAAAATGATAAAACAGTTTGGTCACTTCAGAAGCATTTAAAATACTTTAATGTTATGTAAAATCGAAACATAAGTGCATTACGTTTTGTAGAAAATCGTTTGCTCATGTTAACTACCTTTAAGAAGCAGTTTTGCTTTATTGTCGCGCAGAAATATTTCAATACAGCATTTATAAAACAGATGTTGTAATTCTACAGCTAAACAGTTTTCTGAAACTAACGTGCTGCGTAAATGGCGTAAGAAATTGCTGTAAGAATTTTCTCAAATATTTCTCTTGCTACCACTACAAAATTGATTTATAACGCTTTATAGTCAGTCATGTAGATTGCTACTATAGATATTTTACAGTAAAATGATCTCCTCAAGCAAAAATACTATAGAAGTGCAGATACAAGAACGTTCTGAAAATAGTTTAAATAATTTCTGTAAAACGTTTTTCTTATTGGGATTACATTATTCTCACAGGTACTTTAAAGAGCAAAATAGCGTATGTTAACAAGAAAGCCTCAAATGGAATACGATGAAATTGCTGTCATGTAACCACTACATATCCTTTATATTTTTTGGTGTTATAGTTTGGAATTATAAGACTAGTGTGCTACTTGTGAACATCCTTCTATCTCTTGTAGTTTCCGAGATTTGGACACCCTATACACGTTTATATTTCTCATTCATAAAGAAAGAAAATATCCCGCCACATCCAGCTTGTGGAGATCCACATTTAAATGTAAAAGCGTACAAAAACTGTGCCGTTCTGCAGCGGTTTCTTTTTAAAAGGCCCTCCTATCTCATTTTATTACATTTCCCGTGGAATTAGCGGGCTCAATATAGATGCTCCCCGCAGATACATATATAATATATACACATTCCCGTACGGTTCCCGTTTCCCTCATATCTTCCGCGTCCAGCTGGGCGAAAGGACAAAGTCTTCCTTATCGCCCGCTCGCTATGAGTTTGATTAACGGTCGAAGATTTATTTGTGAAAAAGAAGTGGCTCTGCGGACAGTGGGCTGTTTATCCATTGTCTTAATTTATGGCCATACTTGCGGGAAACAGAGGGTTGTCATTATCTGGAGAGTAAATCTTTTAATGTCAAAACTGAGCCATTTGTAACTTGTCGATAAAATTCATTTCCGGGTCCGCCAGCGTCTCCCTCAACTTCTGTTATACTAGACGGCCGAAAATCTAGAGAGTGACTCATGAACCTGCTCAAAATCTATAGCAGTCGAAACACAAAGAAACATACATGCAGCCCGTATATGTTTCCTATGAAATCGTGTGCCGCATGTCTCTGAGAGCATATCCGATTACACAGCTTCTGCCGCAGTAAGTAGGCATGCGCCGCAGTTTTCTATTGGCTGTCACAAATTGACAGATCCACCTTTTCCATTTTCAGCGCTATTATGAACGGGTATATCGTTTGGGCGGGCAAAATTTCGGGTATATCTTTTCGCTAATTTAATTATGAATGTCATTATTTTTATTAGTGATTCTATGTCCTTAAGAATGAAGAATAATTCAAGCTCTACAGCGTATCCTCAAAACCGTCATAATTTAACAAGTGAGGAATATCGAATGATGACATGTATGAAGAGTTTAGGGCGGGAGGTCAAAAAATGAGTGTAGGTGATGTTTAAATATTTAGTTCATTAACAAAAATGTACCTGAGTAGCATATATGTATAGTGCAAACAAAAAAGTGGTAAAGAGGTACAGCTGTGAAAATAATGGAAACCTGCGGAAGGAAGACGGTATTTTGAAAATGAGTGTTCGACAAAAAAAATTGGATTGCTATATCTTACATGATGAAACTGCCTAGAATATATACAAGGGTGCTTTTGCGAATTATGCAATTTATATTAATTATAGTAGGTGAATTTCCGTATAAATGAAATCGAAAATAGTATATTGATAGAAAAAGAAGTAGTGATATGGGGAATAAATATTAAGAGATCAGAATCTGGATCAAAGAATATATTGTTACGAAAGCTCACCTATCATTTAGTTTGTTAATTATGTTCCTGTTTACGTTATAATTTATAATTCTTGTGATGCCTTTATTTTGACGTTTTCTGGAATAGTCCAGGCTATATTCTATTTAATTATCGACACGTTTTCAATGTCACAGATACTTTGAGAATCCTAAAAAGATATATAAGCGGGTCGGTATCGCCGCTGGAGTCAGTTCAGATTGAGCAGTCGAAGGCGATTGACAAACGTCAAAGTAAAACCTTGACAGTTGCGAAATTTGTTTGGAAGATATTTCTTGTGTAATAAAGAGTGACAATAAAGTTTGTTTGTCTATGTGACGTGTTTCTACGCTAAGGCAATTTCGAGGTTACAATATTAAATTTTGACGAAACATGTTTGCATGAAGGTCATACGGAAAGCGGTACGATATGATATAATAAGTCTTAATGTGTGACCGTTATAGTGACAGTACTAGTAACCAATAGTGAATAGTGTGTATGTATTCTAAAGCGTTCTTTTGAATGCGGAATTTGCAAATATATACGCGCTGTATTTAATGGTGGGAAAATCATTTTCTATCATTTTCATCATGAAACTACCATGGTAGATTGCTAAAAGCTTAAAACAAATTTATTAACACCACATAATGAAAGTAGCAATAATATTTGTAGTGATTTACTGTTTCGCAAAATTTGTCAAAAGTTGAGATTTTCCCACCATAAATAATTAAAACCGAAGTTGCAACATTCGTGCAACAATCTGTGAATTTCGCGTTCACGTGGACAAGTCTTAAGTGTGATACATGCGGAGTGCGCATCAGGTACGTGTAAGTGGGTGGTGGTTGGCGATCGTCGTCCAAAAGGACGACATTCTAATTTGTAGAGAGGATGGAACAGTTAATTGTTAATGTGCTAGGTTCAGCCGACGTCAACTTATATTTTGTGTGCTTTTGAACTCTTCTCAAGTGGCACGTTTAGGTAATTATGCCACCCTCACATTCTGTACTCACCTCCGTGTTGTGAATACTAATTCGATCTTGGGTAATTGATAATACAAGACAAAAACTTTAAATTTCGAAATAAATCTTATCATTTTTATTATCTAACGCCTCGAAATTGGAAAAAAACTCGTTATATCACTGTTTCTACTAAAAATAAAGGATGGTATGTAATGCAATTATTTTTGTAATTTTTCAAATTTAGTACGCCTATGAAATATTATTCCTCCTCGCACGATTCGCCCTTCACGCTTGTCTGCAAGCTAACGATTAGACCCTCTACATTTTCGGCCATCTAGTATAGTTCTTGAAATCTTGCAAATCCTTTTCTCGATGGTCGATCAACATTAATCCTTGTAGATATATATTTCTAGGAGCGTCGGAAGTCGAAATGCATTAGATAGATGTGTCCCGGTTGGACACTTAATTGGGAATTTGTAACTCTAACTAGCATTGGTATCAAGAAGATTGTTTCTTTGCTAAAAAATGTAGTCAGACATTTTAAAATACCCTACCTGAATTAGTTTCCATAGCCTAGTCGTTGCTCTCTTTTTTTTATAGTCGCTGTTGAATAATATTTGGAGCCTGTCGTCATGAAGGACTACGCAACTTGACATTCAATAATATCGAAGACAAAGGACAAAAATCAATGTGCAACGACCTCTCGTTATTATTGATGCATTATATTTAAACTATTATAAAATCTGCATAGTCCTTCATCCAGCGAACACTAATCATTCAAGGATATTCCAGTTGGAATCAACACATTTGATAAGATGCCTACCAATAATGCGAAATTTCTAAATTTGCTTTATTATATAGAAGGAGAAGGGGGAATGGTTATATAGAAGACTCGCGGGCCAAATTTTGTCTAAAATTTTGGCAGATAACATTGCTCTCTACCCTAGTGTGAGTTTTACACAAATGTTCGTTGTTTAAAATGCATAAATGTCACAAAGTGCTTGTCATTACTCAATACGGACGTCAAACGTATAACTTTTGTGCTTACAAAATGTTTTCTCATTCAGGTATTGCTAATTTACGGCGAGTCACAAAAAAATTAAAGAAGAGCTGTAGAGCTATATCGAGACAGGTACCGAGAGCATCTCATTCCTGATCATAGAACATTTACAATATTGGAGGCGATCTTGCGACGAAATTAAGATGCATTTTCTGTTCAGAACAATCAAATAATTGAGCGAATGATAAGAAACAATGTTAATACAGTATTTCGAATAAAATCTACAAAATTCTATACGGCAGGCTAGCCGGGAATTGAATTTGGATAAATCCACCATTCAACGAATGGAAATGGAAGAGAATAGATTGTAATATATATATGTAGTATGAGAGCGTTTACCTCATTGTTTAAGTTCGCTTATTGTTATCATCACCTTTTTTTTTACTGAATTATCGAATTTAATCCTTTTAAATATTCTTAATGGCATTTATGCACTTTAAACAACAAACATTCAATTGTTGATTCTTCAACTGCTAATGTGATTTTTAGGTAGTATTTCTTTCGAGATTCTTTAGAACGATATAGCTTATAACTTTTAAACGGGAAGTAATACAGAAAAAATTCTTTGATAAAAGTTTATTACAAAATAGAGTTTTTAACAGGAAAAATATTTGGGACGTCTGGAAAAAATATAATTCATGACGTCATTAGTCGTTCAAATTCCAAAGATAATACTTTCGATTGAAAATGGAACTTACCTCATCCCATTTAACACCACGTATCCCAAATTTTATTTAAATTAATGATCAATTTAACACTTTTAGTTTCTACTATGATCTAAAGTGGTCTATTTTTATCTGTTCTACAGAAAACCTCACTTTTGGCATTTCTACAAGAAATAGAGCATCTCAAAGGAATCGATATATTCCGTTTGGATATCGTGGCAGGTTGCTCCAACGCACACTGTCAAAACAAGACACCCCTAGGCCTATTGCCCAAACGCAAGAGAAATATTTGGATTGGACAATTCCTCATGTTTGTATGAACAGTTCGCAGTCAGATATGGCGTATATGTTAAATTGCGCAATTTGTACGTACACGCTTGAATAAACATAATGTCGCATGATTTACGGACTCTAAATCGCGGGGAAGCACCAGGAATAGTTTAAAATATAACAGCCATAATACGTTATCGAAATAGATCGGCAGACATTGTGTAAACCAGACACTAATGAGAGATCCCTAAATCCTAAACGGTACTTGCACGAAATTGCGGAATCCCATTTTATATTATTGCATTCATTAAGTTCAAGTTTTACGTGGTTTAATGTTTGAAAAATGAATCCCAGGCATGCAAGGTCAGTTTTAAATAGACAATAGGTAATCCTTGTTAAATTCGACATTCGCATAGGTACTGGGAGATTAGAATAAATTGTTCTGTAATTAGTTAATTGTTTGCTTGGAAATTCTTGACCTGTGAATACGAAAGCAGAAACGCCACACTTTTTTAGTAGTGAGCGTAATACGTTCTCAATAAAAACGGGTGAATGATTCTCTTGAGCATCGTGTCAAGTACACTCAACAACATTGGGTAATCTAAGAAATTCGGTACTTTTAGAAATTGAACCTATGTTATTTATACCCACTGTTTGCGTAGTACATTTTTAATTCCTGTACGTGATAAAAAATCGATTGTGATCAATGGTGGATGGACGTAGACTTACATATTTGAGGAAAATTTCCAAAAAATCGACTCCTTCTATATCTCCTTTTGGTATTGGGAATAGTTACTTTAACGAACGATTTAGCATCTGCAATGATCTCTGTACGTAAATAAGTTAATTCTTGTCTCATACAGGCTCCAAATACACCAACAATCAAGACAACTTTTTGGAATAAGTACTTTTCATCATCTGCCTCTTTGATAAACCTTTCAACCTGTTCCTTAGAAAATATTCTGGATTTTCTGGGTCTATAACCACTTGATTTCCTTTTGAGGAAAGCATTCACATTGGTATATTTACTAATATCCATATTTTTATTCAAATAAATTGTAGTTCGCAGCATGGACAATAATGTAGAGGGTGCACATTGTAAAGTTCTGGGGCAAGTACGCTAGAATAAATTCCTTTCTCCGAAATATTTCATACCTTTTTTTCGGCACACCAAATATCAATTTTTGCATGTCTTTTGGTACAATTTCTTCGATTTCTGAGGAATCAATGTACATTAGGCAGCTTTCTCTTCATTTTCTATTTCAGAATATTGGATATCACTAGATTCTGCGTCACACATACTGAAGTTGTATGAAGAATTAATAACGAGTATTTGGGGTTACATATTCACAAACGTTCACAGATTACAAATTTTTTTTATATGTTTGTATAGTTTGTAAACATCGCTCCTCCATCGCTGCTCCATAGCAACAACCTTATAGGCAACTTAGTTAAAGTTTAAATAAATAGTCTGGCGATCATATACGTCTTACGTCATGGCTGACATTAGGCAATTGTCTTTATTATCAACGTAATTTTCGATACTTGGTCGCGTTAAAAACAACAATTTTTTGCAAATTCGTGCAATATACCGGGTGTTTCATAATTGAATGTCAATATTGAAGGAGGTTAATCTACGCATGATTTTAAGACAAAAGTTTCATATAAACATAGGTCCGTTTCCGCTTTATTTTTGATTTACAGGGTGATAAAGATTTTTTAAAAATTTATATTTTTTTGAATAATTACTAAACTGCATTAGATATTTTTGTGGAACTTGGTGGGTGTAAACTAGACGCAAATATACATGTTTTATTAATGAAAAGAATTTTCAGTTTTTACCAGCAGCGTCGCTATTAATTTCACTTTCACTATTTTCAATGAAAAAATGATACGCCACTGCCTATTTCAAAAATAAAAAATATGTTCTGAAAGGTTCATCATTTCGCAATAAAAAAGATCTCTTGGCATTTTCTCGTATCTTAAACGTTACCTAATTTTTTTTCAAATATATTGGTATTAATTATTTAGTTGTGAAGCATTTTTCATTAAAATGTATACAGTGCGTATGTTAAACTGAAAAAATATGTAGTGTTTTCAGTTGTAAATAAATTGTTCTTGATTTTGTTACTGCAAAACCGTTCAAGATACGAAAAAATGTCAAGAGCCTTTCAGGACATATTTTTTATTTTTGAAAAAGGCAGTGGTCTATCATTTTTTTCATTGAAATGTGAAAGTGAAATTAATAGCGACGCCGCTGGTTAAAACTGAAAATTCATTTCTTTAACAAAACATGTGTATTTGCATCTAGTTTACACCCACCAGGTTCCACAAAAATATCTAATGCAGTTTAAGTAGGAGTTATTTAAAAAAAAATTCATAAATTTTTATCACCCTGTAAATCAAAAATAAAGCAGGAACGGACCTATGTTTATATGAAAACTTTTGTCTTAAAATCATGCGTAGATTAACTTCCTTCAATATTGACATTCAATTATGAAACACCCTGTATAAAGCACATATAGTATAGGATATAGTTTTATTACTCTCAGTTGCAGTTTCTTAAATATTTTGATAAAAATATAATGAATTGTTCATTTGTTCGTATGACGTAAGTCGTCTGAATTCTTGACGCGAGTATATTAGCAAATGCAATCGAAGATTATGTTGAAACTATTTCGAATATTCATTTGATGATTTTACGAAAAATCTTGTTCTATACATGTTGCGAAATAGGTGTTTTAGGCATTTATCGTGGCATGCCAAATAGCTATTGTTTGTACGCGATTTTAAAGAGTGTGAAAGGAAATAACGACAAAATGCCAATAGGAGGTTGATCGTACTAAAGACCCAATGATTCCACATTTCAATATTGAACTATATCTATTTTGAGTTTTTGAGGAAGTAGTACCAAAATCCACCAATAAAATTAAATTATTTACAAACTGTATCGTAAAGGTATCAGAAGGTATAAAGTAGAGATCATCTCTGTTAAATCAACATTTTTCTTGATTTAAGCGAACATCGGTAAAAGCTGCATTAATTTAACGACCACTTCGATATGGGTACTATGTTAAAAATAGAATCCAATTTCATATCAAACTACCCGCGACATATTATTGACTGGTCGAGCAGGTATTGAATCACGAATCACGCTGTGTGCGTGCATCACTTGCGTGTTCGGCTAATTCGTAATTATTTAAACAATGTGACAACAAAGCTAAATCATTAATCATATATATTATGGTAGGCATAATAAATGGAGTTAATGAAATTTAATTGTCGACGTTTTATAGACCTAAAATGTGGTACAATGCGCCTCGCCAAAGTGTTCTTGGGCAAAATTTCATAGTGGTTTTAGACGTGTCTTCAGCGAATTTTGTCTCGACCTTCTGAGAAGGCACTATACAAAGTGTTTCAATAAAAACTCCTGTCATTATTTTCACGCGAGTCTAGCTGACTAGCATTTGGAATTGCGCTTTTAGTTTTTGTTATTTACGTAACGCTGTAATAGTCGGTGTCGCATCGATACGTTCCTTTTTTATATCTGCTGTAAGTTGTATTCGCCATCTGTATTTAAATAACTATTTAATATTTATAAATAGAAACATGATTTACATTAATAACAGTAAAAAACACAAAATGTTATGAAGCTTTAGATGTAGGCAAAATGCTGCTGGTGGCGCCCTCTGCAATGTACACCGAAACTGTGATCAGATCTCGATTTGTCATCCTAAAAATCTCCTAAGTACCAAATTTTGTGCGAATCCTTATCATGATAAATATTTACAAAAAAGTTAAAAAAAATAATAACTGACACCCTGTATTTCGGACACTATCAACTTTTGGACAAAAGTAAATTGGATCAGATTTTCATATTTGAACCTCTGGAATTTCTGCTAGTGTTTTGTACAGACCTGTTAGATAGCCACATAACTATTTTTCGAAAATTATTCCCATTTTACCCGCCTACGATGTCTTCTACCTCTTTTTAGTTACCAAATATCCTGCGGCCGACCGAAGAAGGGAACCCACCTCTACGAGGCGTCCAGGTCTACAGCGATGAAGTGGGTAAAGAGAGATAGTCCCTCTCGACCCCGCTCTTCCGAGGTCATTTATCCTGCCAAGGATATTGGCGCCAAATATCCGCTATTTAGCCATAAAACTACTAAATATTGTCTCGGATAAATCTTGAATCACCCTTTAACTAGTAGTAATATTTTAACACAATTTTCCATTGAAAATTCCGATAATAAAAGTATGTATAATTACATTGGATATTGTGTTTCCAAATATAATTCAGATACACGTTATATCAGAACCTAAACAACTTTCATAAACAGCAATCCTTTGTTGTGAGAAGCTTTTGCAGCATTGTAGCACTATTGTACCTTTAGTCTACCAGCATGTCCTCTCATCAGACCACGCACTTTCAGGAATAATAGCTCTGAGATGGCCCTTATTTCAGTTTTCTCATGAAACAAGGCGACAATAATCTTTATTGTCATCGCCATTGTTTCCATCGCTGTGTCGGTGAAGAGCTTCTAGCTCGTGCAGGCGTTACTGTTACAAATGCCAACAGACGAACTAGAACCGTTTTGCTTTATGTGTATTTGGAATTAATGATAAGTTATGTGTAGACCAAATATTTTCTAAAAAAATTAATCATACTCCGATACTTGCAAAATTAAATTCGAAGTTTGATTTGACTTAAAATTAAAGACACGTATTTTTGTGTAATTATTTTATTTGAGATCCGTTTAGTACTTTCTTATTTAATTTTCCACATTAAAAATAAAAAGAATTGTGTGATAAATGTCTAACTTGGGTATAATTTAACTTACAAGCAGTGTATTAATAAACTTTATCTACGACCACTATATTAAGAAGATTTAATACCTGCGTTTTCCGTGGAGTTAAGGCCTCTTAACGCACTAGTGAGTTAGAATTCTTAATACCACGCTTTGATTTTATAGCATTTTATTTAGAATTATTATTTTTTCGTATATTTTCAGGTATTAACAATATTGTGTGAAACTAACTACTCAGTGGACAAAAGCCCCAACCTGCGTTGAATTACACCCACAATATCTACCCATATATTCCTTATTATTAGCTTTTGTAACATTTTTTACTGTTTAAGAAAGGTATTTTAAGCTAATATGTATCAAATCTCCTACAATTCCTATCAATGAAGTCATATGCATGCTCTCTGATACCAAACATCTAGGTATGCTAATGAACACCCACAGACAAAACTCTATTCAATAATTATCAGTTTGTCGCTGTCGACATTATTTAATTTCATTTTGACATTTAATTTCAAATAATTTTAATTTATTGGTATAATAATTTTTATAGTTAGATATTTGACTCAAGTTAAAGGAGGCCACCTGATGAAGCAATCCAAAAAAAATGCAGAAATAGATCAGATCTCATCTATTGTGGTTGAATTTCGAGTTCCCACTACATATGTAGAGTATATCAGGTTAGTAAATAGAATACATTTTTTAGATAATTATTGAATAGAGTTTTGTCTGTGGGTGTTCATTAGCATACCTAGATGTTTGGTATCAGAGAGCATGCATATGACTTCATTGATAGGAATTGTAGGAGATTTGATACATATTAGCTTAAAATACCTTTCTTAAACAGTAAAAAAATAGAATTATTATTATAATTAACATTTATCTCAACAATGATCTTGACATTTTGATCGGGATTATTTAAATTCACTCGATAAGGAATTTCGCCAGGTAGGACTTCTTCAGCAATTGTCATCTTGCTGGACAGTGAATCTTCAATAGAACTTTTCGCTACCTTAGTCGATTTCCAACCACAATGACGCTTCGCAATGGTAATATCTGGATCAGGGAGCCCAAGAAATGCAGCACTTTTGAAAACGGTTTCGAAATTGTGTTGATGCCTACATGTTGTGTAGTACATTTGCCAGGCCGATATCGGAAGAAAAATCTCCCACCGGCATTTTTAGGTTGCAGATTGATGAATTTTTACACATTTCTACAGAATTTACTGAAAAAGCTTCTTCCACGACCGTAAAACTTCTTGAAATATTTGTTTTCGTATCCGGAATAAGTACGTATAAGTAACTGCCGTTGTCTTGGACGTGGATGATATCCAAAAAAGTTAATTCATTGCATCGACAAGCACCTGATACTTCCATGATCGTTGCAACCTGTAAAGAGTTCAAAATGATACGATCGATGTATAAATTGAAATATTAAAATCGTATATTTTCTACCTTAACTTGTAAATATTTCTCATCCAGTGATTTTTTTCAAAAATTCTTCGATTTGGTTTCTCTCCAGAATCTTTGCCTTCTTTGGCTTATAATTTCTTGACTCTATTTTTAAATATGAAACAAGTTTACCATACTTCGGAATATCAATGCCTTTGTGCACTTTTAACATTGATTTTATCCACATCGAAGAGGCAGCAAACCGTTTCTCCACATTGAAAAAGTAATATAGTTGCACCTCTTTTGTAATTGCTCCTTTTTCAATAAGACAATAATTTATTATAGCATATTTTGTTTCTTTCATTTTCTTTAAGTAAGCGTGTGTCATTTGAAATAATTGCCTGTTAATAATCTTTGACATTTTCGTTTCGGTTGTTACATATCAGCAATGTTATTTAGCTTTTCCCGTACATTTATTTAATTACGTCTTGGATACATTCTCAGAAAGATTGTTATTACGAATATATCATTTTAATAATACTATTATTTGTCATGATTTCTTCTAAATGTCTTAAAATTAAATTGATACTGTGGAATAAACTGTAACTGTAAATGGCGAATAGTCATATTTAACCCCACATAATATACAGGGTGTAACGAATGCTGATGGCCAAATATCAGGGGGTTATTATAAGATTGAAAAGTTGATAGTTCCTTTTTTATTTAACATTTTTTGATATCAAAAAATTTTGTGACTTTTTTCATAAAAACATCTGTGTTATTCTTACATCCAAGTTCAATTTAGACATACCAGAGCGTTAAATTTACTACAAGACGGGCATATATGTGTTTAAAAAATTTTCTATACCAGGTGCTGTAAAAAGTTCAATGTAATAATTGTGAAATGAGCAAAATTAGTGGTATCTCCTTATTGGTGGTAACGCCAAAAATTTGTTAATGAGGATGTGTTTTTTCTTCAGCAAAAACTACTGTTTTTAGTAAGCTTTTATCAAGGGCAAAGGTAATAAAACCGTAAAATGAACGTCTTGTATGATTTAACGCAATAGGAACATAACCACTGCATGCTTCGTGAAGAGAAACTATTCAACAATAAATTTTGCTAAAATTGATTAACCGGGCTGAGTTAAGGAGAAAACAAGAAACAAAAAAGAAACAACACCCTGTAACTTTTTTGCTACATTTTTCATTTAAACAAGTTTGGTCAAGTTGACACCAACACCAGGTATGTGAAATTCGTTAGGTGACACCTATATTGACATGTATGTAGTAGGTTTACTAGAAGACGTAAAAATAAACTCTTGAACTGTTTCTGGAGGACATTTTCCATTGAATATCTTTACAATGACTGAATGTTTATAAAAAATATTTCTAAGAAGGACGATTCCGTTGACTTGTACCACGTAAATACATTAAGCAGATAAAATTTTCCGCGCTAGAAGGAATGTTCTGGGAAATTCCATTTTCATAGACGTCTGCATTGTATTTTTCTTCTGCAATACGACCAACTGATTTTATAAAAATGCTTATTTCCAAAGTCAATCTATAAAAATAGTATTTCTAAAGTCATTGTAATAAAATATGTAAGTATAATTTTTGTAAAGTAAATTCTGCAAGAAATAACAACTAAAATTGATATTTGGAGAATGTTGCGTTGACCTTTTTTTGTAATATTATAATATCAAAATCATTCGTCCGTAAATTTAATATTTTTATGCATTAACATTAACGCTGTATTTAAAAATATATTGTAATTATTAATAACGATGATATTAATATTTTGAAATTAATTTGCTAATCATAAATAAAATTATTCAGCTACAAAATGCACCTATTTCTGTTTACCAGACGATAAAATTTACATATCATAAAGCCACATCACGTTATTGTTCAAAACTCGTTGTACATAATATTTAATCATTCGAAAATTTTCGGCATTTTCTGCATTTGTTAAATATGCGTCACAGTTCACTGGAGTTAATATTGCATCCATTTTATTACTTTATTATATATTAATAAACATTATTCCTGTACCGGTAACTGCTAGATAAGGCCATATTTATCTAACAGTTCAAATCCTACACCCTAAAGAATGTCATTATTTATACACACAACGTCAAAAGTCTTGGACCCCCCCTCATTCTTGTTAAAGAAATCTTTTTTTGTCAGAAAAACCAAATACATATGTAAAAGTATATTCTTTTCTGAATATTTTTTCTTTTGTGAAATGAATATGTTCGATAAACTGAGTACTTACTTAGTAACTTAAAAACCAGCAAATATGTGACATTTTTGACAGAATTTATTAAATCAAAAAGAAGTAACAAAGGAAGTTCTCTACTTGACTAATAGTCGGTATAAACACAAAATTTTCATCTAATTCATTACGTAGGGTGTAGATAATGGGCGTAATAACTTGTTTGATGTAAATTTGTCTCGTAATATTCCGTGGTATACGAATTAATGGGGTGCGGCAGTTGAACATTATTCCCCCTTCATACGGAGCAACTTCAAGGGAAAAATGAAGTGGTTGTTGACCTGGTTCTCTCCAGACTCTTTGTCGATTGTCATCAGGAACCAGCCCAATTCTGATTTTGTCTGTAAATAAGTTCCAACGCCACTGGCGTAAAAGCCAAGCCCTATGCTCTCGCGCCCAATGGAGACAGGCAGCACGATGCGTTGGAAGTAGAGTGGGGACCCGTAATGGTCTTCTAGCACGTAAATTTGCGTTGTAGAGTCGTCTTCGAATAGTAGGTGTCGATATAATACGGCGAAACGTACCTTGATAGTGGGTGCTGAGAGATGAAGCTGAAAACGTGTATCTACGGACATATTGCACCAAACACCGATCCTGCCTTTCATTAGATACCCGAGGATGTCCACTAAGTGGACTGTTTTCCACTGTATCAAATTTTTTATGTCTGTGTACTATTGGTGTAATAGATGATCTAGGAACGCCCAATATGTTCGATATCTGATGATTAAAATGTCCTGCATAATGTAAAGCAGGAATTCTTGCTCGGGTAAACGCAGAAATTTCACGTCTTGACATTATAATGTACAGAAATTCAAAGGAAAACTTGGCTGAATACACTGCCAAACTAACCAGACTTGTAAAAACATTGGTAATATTTTCTGTTCTCTACGTACATGTATTTTTTTACCGCATTAAGAAAAACCACTAGGTTTAATCGAATCATTTTATATACAGGGGTCCAAGGCTTTTAACATTGTGAGTATTTACCATATTAATTGAAATGATACCTAAAGCGTGTAATAATCCTGTTATTTACAGAATATATTGTAATAGCGTCATTTCACTTCGTAATTTTAGCGGTAAACCGTGTAAACTTCTGTAAATTTAATAGAAATTACAATATTATATATTTTTACAGACATAGTTACGGTAAACACATTACAATGCATGCGCCTACAGCGTCCCGATTCAGTAATGGTCGGCTTGTCTATCCAATCACGGGCGTTATAGATATTGTGGTGCAGTTGAAATTAAAATATTACGAGACATTTTAAATGTGTGTACTGTTTAGTTGTGCTGTAAAATAGTGTATCAGAGGCTTTCTGAAGATGATTTAAAAATACGTGTTTAAAAAAATGCACCTACGTCAATACTATCACAGAAATTCTCAAAAAATATGTAATTGTGTTCCATGCCTTAATAAATAACTGCCTACTTGAAAATATTGTTTATATACCTGTTCATTTTTGTCTTTCATTAACTTTTCTCATATATATTGCGTGCTTTCATAATTCTATATTAATAGAGCAATAACACTCCTAACTCATGCAGTATATAGCAGTATATAAGACAAACTTGAGAATAAATCAACCATAAAATGAAATTATTTGTCATTAAATGAATAATTGTATTTTAATTCTACAAATAATTGGCAAATTCACATATTATGTACGTAATTACATATAAACTTTGCAGAGCATTAGTAACTTTACAAATCGTAAGTAAAGTTACCATGATAGTTATTGGCACAAAAAAGCCAATGAGAATCATGATACATTTACATAAATCATTTTTTTAGTGTACAAAAATGATTCGTTGCCATTTTGTACTCGATGTTCTTTAAAAGTTTAGATACTATTATAGCAGGGAACGATAAAAAGGAAGGTTCAAATTGATTGTCCCTGGTATTGTTCTGTACTTTTACTTACTTTTCATCTGCCAGGATTCAATTCTAGATACTAAGAAAATAATTTGTCCTTGTCAAACCCGTGACTGTGTATTTGTCAAGTGTCCTTACCGGCTCTAAAAGACGCAAAGCTATTCATTTATTTTAAAACTGATATAAATTTATTCGTTTGTAATGGCAGTGGAATCAGAAATCGAGTAAGACAATTTTTTTCAGTTAGGTGGAGTGGTGGAGTTTTTTTTAAGTATTATGCAGGGTGTTCGGAATATGAATGACAATATACAAAGGGTTTATGTATATGGCCAAGAGCAATTTGAAGAATATGAAGAAAATGTCTAAAACGAAATACATTTCAAGAATAAAAAATACAGCTAGATACTAAGTATAACTGTACTTGCAAAAAAAATTGTGTTACGATCTTTTGTAGAAATCATTGTATACAACATTCATTTCAAACAACATATTTATCTTTGTGACAATAAAAACAGTAAATACTTACAACAGATATTAACATTAGTTGTAGTTACGTTAATTATAAATTTACTGGAACTAAGATTCGAGCCAAAACTATTTATTTTCACAACGATATATGTATATCTACAAATATTTGCAAAAATTAAGGAATATTTACTAATGTTTCAAGAATAATTATGTAGTATTTTCAGCGAAATTATTCAACGTAATTTCTAATGCGAATGAAATACCTACCTACATTGCAATGCAATTTTAGATGATGGATGAATAATACACTTTTACAGAGAAGGATGAATAATTCATATTTAGAAGAAAGAGGGACAAATTCCACTAAAAAAAATCTTCCTACACTGCTCCTGACAAGGCGTTTTGAACTATTTAGAAATAAAAATGTGACTCATTGTGTATTTATTATTGAATTCTAATAATAAAATCTACTGTATTTCTAATAATTTATTAGTAAGAGACATCCCGCATATTATATTGACTAGCTTAAATCTGTACTTTTGTACATTTTAACAAGCAACAGACTTTTTTCCATGACATTAAAAGTAAACACTTTTCTCTCTTTTCAACTTCATCTGTCAATACACTCTCTATATGGCTACAAAAATAATATAATACATTTTTAAATTGGCTTCTGTTACAGTATTCAGGTTAAACAGAATGTATATATTTGAACTGATCGATGAACTCTTTCGTACATAAATTTTTTTAACATGGATATTCAGTCATATATATATAAAATAATATTAGCTATGAAACTTAAACTTAATCTATGCATATTTTTTAATGTTGGTTATAGAGGTAAGTATATATAAAATAAGAAAATTTAAATTATCTACTCAGTAAAATTACAAATCTATATTTTATTATTCCAACCTAAAAATTACAATATATAAATCAATACACATTTTGGGGACGCAAATTTACGATGGAATTTAGCAAAACAGTAGTAAAATCACATAACATAATATGAAATTTTTTCCATGTTTATTTCTGTAATATCACAGTCTACTTATTTCTATTATAAAATTATTATGTAATTTTACATAACTCTACGCTGGTTACAAATTGCTAACGTAAAGTTATGTGTAATTACAGATACATTTTTATCAGTGTAAGGCACAGTTAAGGCTAAGTACTTGTTTGTATTTTGTTTTTTGTATCAGTGTTACTGAAGTAAAGAACAAAACATTTCCTAAATATTCTATAGTAACGTACTATAACGTGCGGCAACATTGCAGTCCATTATCTGTAAAATCTTGTTAGTTTTCATCTGTTTGACACAAAATTATCTGCGAATATTTTTCTATGTGTGTTCTGAGTCACTGTATCGAATCTTTATGTGAGCAAGGCCTTAGAAACTGTAAAAAAATGCGTGATCTCCATATTCATCAACCCTAACTAGCACACCATATATTTCCAAGTTGGAATCAACAGTATTCAGATCACTTTTACATTCGCAATCGATGGCAAGTCATTCGACAGTCTCGAGAGACTTCTCCCTCTTCTTTCTGTGATCAGTCCGTACCAGCGAAACATTTTTTCCATTCGCCGAGTTTATTTTCATCCTTGACATTTACATCAAATTTTTAAAACACAGCAGCAACGAATATTCCGCCATCCCCCAGCATGGCTTCATTATTTCATGCACATCATGCACAGATCCTGGAAATTTGCCACACACAGCTGCCGGGAAATATATTTCATTTTTCCAGATAAATAAATGAAAATAAACAATTCGAAGAATGAGCACGGGATTTTATCCCGCAGGTAATTTAACAGTAATTAATTATTCGTTAATAAGCTGCGCATCATATGAATTATTCGCTTGATAATATGAACGTATACAGGATGAGTCATTAATGATGGTACAATTGTTTGCAATAATAATGACACTCTTTAAAATTAATTTTGCGAACTTTTCTTCTTTTTTTGAAATGCTGACGTATTTGTAATGAAATCTACTTTCAACTTTCAACATTAGTTCTTAGTTGTTTCACTCCCAAATAGAGATTTAATGAAATTTCTACTCAGAACCTCCAAAAGTTCAAAAACTGTTTCGAGGGAGTGTCATTATTATTGCAAAAGCATGTACATAGCTTAAGGGCAGATTGTCAACGTCAAAATAAAGCGATAAACCCAACATGCCTTATTCAATTGTTGCTCCATTTCATTCTACAGGGGTTAAAGTTGAAAAAATGTTTTACGAATATGCAAACAGTATTGAGATCACGACTAGGGGGCGCTAATTATACTGTACTGTCGATGTAAAAATATGTCTAACTTTTTGTATTTTACACTTTTGAATTTTTTATTAAGAAACTATAGAACTACCTTCAATTCTAAATAGAAAAGGTATAATACCTGTTACAAATCGATAAACTCCGTTTTCGAGAAACAGACGATTTAAGATTTTGAGGGGTCAGTGACAGTCGGAAAAGAGGGTTTAAATAATGATTTAAAATTATTTTTTTCGGCGTAAATATGCACTTAGATTTTTTTTAATCGCGTATTCATATTATACTCATTATTCCCTATCGCCTTTTAAAATTAATGACATTATGACTGACTCACCCTGTAGATTGCTTAAGTAAATAAATAATGATTGTCAAGAAAATTGCGATGTTTTATTGCCTCAGATTGGTGCAACTTGCTTCTTTGATATAATATGTAATCATCGCCATCATCCTATTTCACGAACTTTGTATTAGTACTTATTTATCAAAACCCGAACTAATTCATTGATATTTCATTTTTTATATGAGAATTCCGTCATGCAGTTTATTTTCTAGGGTGGATAGTAATTTGTTCTTTTACTGAATATTGTAAACTTCTTGAGATTCGATTCTGCTCTGCGATTATTACTCGTCACTATATAATAACAGTGGAAACTTATAAAGTTATATCAAATTTGCTTCAAATCGAAATTTTTTGATAAAATATCAGTATTATAAAAATTGATTAACGTAAATGAAATTTTTATGGCATAGGCACATCATGTATGCAAATAATTTTATTACAGTAGTATTAGATTCCACTTTAATTCAGTTTGTCGAATACAAACAATTTTAAATTGAAATACTTTTAACGTTATTGATACTGGAATAGTAAACAAGAACATAAATGTAATTTAGAATCTGTTGCAAAGCAATGATGCCTTGTTGATTCATTAAAAATGAACGTGCAACGTTCAAATCAATTCTTTTGCTCCATGGAATATCAGGATTTAATTCCGTTATTTGTATTAATACTGGAAATGTAATAGAGTTCCATTTATTGCTGTAGTTGTGACATTTTAAACTGCTATATAGGAACACATCGATGTTCAAAATTGTCTTACATGTATATTGACGTAGTAAACAAAACATCAATAAATAAAACATTTGCTCACGTGTCTCCTTGCATAGCCATCTATTTAGGTGTGACTGTAATGTACACTCGTTAGGATAACAAAATGTAAACATAATAATGTACTTATAAGTGTTAAAAATTTCTATTTTAGGGACTATGATACACGAAGGAAGTCATCCGCTCCAAGTCGAGTCGCTTTCCACACGATAAACAAAGCAATCTAATTTTTCTTATAGATAGACATGCGAAATTACATAATATCAAAGATAAGCTTTTTAGTTATTAGAAGCTATTTCAGTCAATGCTGTAGAAATATGTCGAAATTACATCAATCTGCGACCTAAAAATGGCGATGGGATTTTTCTTGCGATAACGTTTTCAAAAGTGGCTGCATTTCTTGGGCTCCTTAATCCAGAAAGTTTTACCGGACATGGAATGAGGCGTTCTTCGGCAACATTACCAGCCAATGCTGGGGGTGATATTACCACTGTGGAGCGTCATGGTGGTTGAAAATCGACTACGGTAGCTGAAAGTTCTATTGATGATTCACTGTCCAGCAAGATGGCAATTGCTGAAAATACTCCATTCCTACCTTGCGAAGTTGTGGTCTTCAGAAACTCCTTATCAGGTGAATTTAAATAATCCCGGTCAAAGTGACAAGATAGTTCTTGATATAAATGTTAATGTTAATAATAATAATTCTAAATAAAATGCTATAAAATCGAAGAGAGGTATTATGAATTATAATTCACTAGTGTGCTAAAAGGCTTTTAATTTACGGAAAACAGACGTATTAAACCTTCTTAATATAGTGGTAGTGGAACTTATTTATGTTAAAAACAGTTTTTTGTTAATGATCTACTAAAGATTAGGAATATACAGGCTAAAACAATACATAGCGATACAAATCTCACGTGAATGAGATACTTAACAGATAAAATCCTAAGGCTCTTCCCTAAAATTCCTCCTTTCTTATAAGTTAACAACTGATTCAAGAGCTGTCTTGTTCAATTCACTAGTGTGCTAAAAGGCTTTTAATCTACGGAAAACAGACGTATTAAACCTTCTTCGTGGAACTTATTTATGTTAAAAACAGTTTTTTGTTAATGATCTACTAAAGATTAGGATATACTGGCTAAAACAATACATAGCGATACAAATCTCACAGATAAAATTCAAAAGCTCTTCCCTAAAATTCCCCCTTTCTTATTAGGCCAGGAGAGTTACAGATTGGCATGGCTCTAACGAGACGTAACTTAGATAACTATTGGAATCGCTGGGGAATAGTATACCTATTGAAAATGTCGAGGTGCGCCAGCTTGAAAAGGTGTGCTATTTACATAAACAACGAAAAAGGGAAAAAATGCGAAAATCGCATATAACTCGGTAAGTATGCATTTTAGAGAAAAAATGTATACTTATAAATTTGTTCGTTATGAAATTTTCTACAAGATATCCGGTCCGATATCTGTAGATTTGAAATGTTCGCTGCAAAATGATCGAAAGTGCAAAAAAAGTAGGTAAATTTAAATTATTTATTTAACAATTGTAATTTTAAATTATTTATTTAACAATGAAAAAATAACCCAATCACGCCATACATTTAGAGAAAAATACTTGCCTGAAATACGAAACGAGAGCCGCAAGGCCGATTAAGATCGGACTGACAGTTTTTGCATAATGCAATTGTTAAGTAACCTACCTGGAAAAAAATACCTTCTTTTTAATTTTGTGCCAGGCTGAAAGTTATGAATATATTTTTGCGCCCGCGCTTTTACACCTTCCTGGATCCTTAAATTATCATATATAATTGCTATCTTAACCATTTTTCAATTTTTAATAACTTTTTGAGCGGTTTTAAAAAGTTTGAAAATTTTGACTTTTAAATAAATAAGCCTGTGAAGCGGGATTTGCGAGTGGGAAAAAACCGGAAAGTATAGAAAAATAGTACTCGGAAAAACGCTTCTTAAAAAAAATCATCCAATTCGGTTCAGTAGATGTTGATATATTAACTTCCGAAGTTGGGAAGGGTATGCGGCGTAACGGTTAATGATGTAACAATAAATTATATACCAATCGATAGGTTTTTCCGAGATATTTTCGTATCTGTTTTCAAAAATTTCATTGCATGTGTGCATCACGCACAAAAATTTGCATAAACATTGTGTAGCGCGCTCTCGGAGCCGAAATTCGGAGCGGCTCTCGTTTTGTATTTTAGTCAAGTACTTTTTTCTACATGTATGGCGTGATTGGGTTAATTTTTCATTATTAAATAAATAATTTAAAATTACCTTGCTTTTTACCTATTTTTTTGCACTTTCGAGCATTTTGCAGCGGACATATCAAATCGACGGATATCGGACCAACTCTATCTTGTAGAAAATTTCATAGCGAACAAATTCATAAGTATACATTTTTTCTCTAAAATGCATATTTACCGAGTTATATGCGATTGTTTCCGTATAAAAATGCGATTTTCGCATTTTTTTTTTCACTTTTTCGTTGTTTATGCAAATAGCACACCTTTTCAAGCTGGCGCACCTCGATATTTTCAATAGATATACCACTCCCGAGCGATTCCAATAGTTATCTAAGTTACGTCACGTTAGAGCCATATTGGAAAGATTTCGTCTTAATTCTCCTGGCCTATATAAGTTAGCAACTGATTCAAGAGCTGTCTTGGTCAAAGCTTTGTATTAGAATACATAGATAAAATAGAGGATACAATCTTAAGCAGTTAAAGTGCCTATCCGAATGAGATAGAAAAGCCAAGGACATTGTTTGCTTTGCATCACATGGAAAGCGGTTTTTTTTTCAATTTGTATTTGACAGTAAATTAGGCCGAATTTTCATTAAATTATTTTTAAATTACTGCGCTATATTTCATTATTATCTTAATGTTACTCTTACTACTTGACTGCTTTCAATATTTCTTTATTGCGTTTATTTTATGAATGAATGAACATCATTAAGAACAGAATTTTTTCAATGGAGACAGTAGTAATTGTGTACAAGACGTATAATACGATAATAGCAATGTTCATTCAACAAAGCCATTAGCGTCTACAAAAAGTGTACATATAAATAGTAATTACTACCGATTCGTATCCCCCATTAAAATGGGTTTTATTTTAGGTGTTGTTTATTGATTAGAATATAATAATTCTTCGAATAATAAATCTATAATAGAAAATAATGAATATGGTTACCAATAAGTGTTAGTTGTTCAAATGGAGAATTATCAAATTTAAATTGAGTTTTGATCAAGGGAAATGGTAACTGTAATAAATAATGACAAAGTTATACATAACATTATTTATATTAACACAACATATTGTGTTAAAGCTTTAACAGACTCCTACATGCAAAGAAATATATCAAATTAGTCACTATTTCGTGTGGTTGATTAATAGAGGAATATATTCGACTGTTAAAATGTGTAATATTCTTTACAGTGATCATTTAAACTTTTTTCTGTATAATAACAGAAAATAAACATTTTTGAATAATTATAAATGAAATGTACATGAAATAATATACAGAGTGTCTTGCAAGTTGTTACAATAATTTTAGAAGGTGATAGAGTACTTGATTTTGAGTCGACTGAAATAAACGTACCTATATACCGAATATTTCTATATTTTTTTTATTAGGAATGAAATAAGGTTTAAATAAAATCCACGTTTAAATTTGACTCTTCGCTTTTACAAAGTAGAAAAACCATGCTTATGAAGTTCTATGTAAGTAACGAAGCCACTTTGATTTTATTGGTTAAATAATTTAAATAATCGATTCATTCCGAATAAAAAGTATATAATTGTTTGTTATAAAAAGGTTTGTTTTCTCCTACGGTTGGTATATAGGTATGTTTGTTTCAATGGACTCAAAATCACGTATTCTGTCACTTCCTAAAATTATTGTAACGACTGGCAAGACACCCTGTATATACTCTTACTTCTCACTTAATAAAATGATGTACGACGTTGCCCATAAAAAATTTCATTCATACCCTCAAAAGCACTTTCAATATTGATAACTGTTTACGTCTAGACTGTGCTAAGTAAAAAACACGTAGGTATTGAATACTTAGCTGAAAAAACGTTAATAGTAATTGTAGGCTGCAGGAACGTAAACAATATTTCAATCCTTTCAAATTGATGAGAAATGTATATTTCACTTTAGTTTCATTGATTTTCGTTAATGTGAAAAAGAATTCGGATGATTGTTCTACAACCTTTATTCTATTTATTATCACGAAATCCCCTGTAAAACAGAGTAGGGGTATACAACAGAGCGATTAGAACTAATTGACTTTTATCGGATTTCTATTAAAAGAAACAGCGTAAAAGACGTTGCTCTAGATTATTGTACTCAGCTTAATGTGTTCTAGTATCTTAGTACTTATACAGGGTATCCCAACGAAAATTTGACCCCCCCTATAATTGGAAAACCGAATAATATTTCAAAATTCGCCGAGACCCGTCGATTTTTGTTCTTGGGGGGAGCTTTTTTGACAGTCAAGCCAACTCGATATGTTCATCCCCCTAATGCCTAGCAACCCCAACTTAAAAATTTCAAATGCAACTACCCCACTTGTGGCACATCATTTTAAAGCCCTTTTTATTGCGAATACAGTGACGTACCGTTTTTAGAAATCGGTTGCGATTTGACAGAATTATTAGTTACAAACGAAAAGATGACAAACAACTTACGCGTAGTAATTTCTACACAAATGCCCACCACTAATAAGTTTTTCATCTACTACACATGACCGCATTACCTAATTGTTATTGATATGTCTATCAGTTTACAAAAAAGTCAGAAATGAATTAAAAAGGTTAAGCAAATAAAACTAGATACTAAAATAGTTATTAGTAGAAGATACTTAAGTTTATAGCAATTCAGACCTTTTCAAAATAACAAAAAATCAGTACTACAAGAAAAGTCGGTGTTTTTTGCTTGTGACCAAGAAATCGTTAGTTTCAGTCGTTATTGAAAGTATTAACGTGTGTTCGAAATGGTTTATTTTATCGCGGAAAAAGTAGAAATTGTTGCAATTTATTATCGAAATCACGATTGCGCTAAAGCTACAGCACGAATTTTTAATGCCAATCATCCTGAAAAAAATGTAAACCACCAGTACGTTAAACACCTGATTGACAAATTTGTTGCAACAGGTTCGCTTTTAAACAAGAAACGTGAAGTAATTGGGCCAGTTCGAAATGAAGCAGTTGAAGTGGCAGTTTTGGGTCATGTACAGATGGATAATAAGCAATCGATTTCAACTGTGTCTCAAGCTTCTGGCGTCTCCCGTTCCAGTGTTCATCGAATTTTGAAAAACATACAAGTTTCATCCATTTAAGATGACGCTGGTTCAAGAGTTACATGAAGATGACTTTGATCGCCGTAACCAATTTTGCGAATACTTTAGTGAACAACTTCTACTGAATCCAAATCTTCTCTACAATACATGTTTCTCCGACGAATGCACATTTATGTTGAATGGCGAAGTGAATAGAGACAATTGTCGTCATTGGAGTGATACTAATCCGCATTTAATCAGGGAATTTCATACTCAGACACCTCAAAAATTGAATGTTTGGGCAGGCATTTTGGGCGACCATCTTGTTGGACCATTTTTCATCCAAGGTAATCTGGATGGAAACACCTATCTAGAATTATTGGAAAGTACAATTGATCCTAGGATAACAGAGATTTTAGAAAGTGGCGACAATTTACTAGAAAATGAAATAACCTTCCAACAAGATGGTGCGCCCCCGCACTATGCTGTTGCTCTGCGGCAATTTTTGGATGACCATTTCCCGGGGCATTGGATTGGCAGAAGAGATCCCGTCGAATGGCCACCAAGATCTCCGGATCTGTCCCCTTTGGACTTTTTTCTGTGGGGTCATTTAAAATCACGAGTGTACGCCACTCAGCCGGAAACATTGCAAGTGCTACGTCAGAGAATTGTAGAAGAATGCCGATTAATAACTGCGGATGTCTTTAATAATGTTCGAACAGAATTTGAAAACAGACTGTATTATTCTTTGGAAGTTAACGGGGGTCATTTTGAGCAATTCATAAAATAAATCTGATTTATTATTTGCTTCAGCTTTTTTATTTCATTTCTGACTTTTTTGTAAACTGTAATAGATGAAAAACTTATTAGTGGTGGGCATTTGTGTAGAAATTACTACGCGTAAGTTGGTTTGTCATCTTTTCGTTTGTAACCAATAATTCTGTCAAATCTCAACCGATTTCTAAAAACGGTACGTCACTGTATTCGCAATGAAAAGGGCTTTAAAATGATGTGCCACAAGTGGGGTAGATGCATTTGAAATTTTTAAGTTGGGGTTGCTAGGCATTAGGGGGATGAACGTATCGAGTTGGCTTGACTGTCAAAAAAGCTCCCCCCAAGAACAAAAATCGACGGGTCTCGGCGAATTTTGAAATATTATTCGGTTTTCCAATTATAGGGGGGGTCAAATTTTCGTTGGGATACCCTGTATTTGCATAATTTAAAAGTGACAATTGAATACAATCAGAGAAATGGAAAGTATTGGTCTATAATTGATAAGATCTATGCATTTAATAAAGATTGAACTTGCTTCGAGAAAAGATAATCTAGCATTTCATTTCACAATAAGTAAGTGTAATTTTATTAATAACATACAAATAATTTGATATCATCTGCATATCACAGTTTATTGCAGTCAACTACTTGACATCTGTCACTGAAAAAGAGAAGAAATAATGAAGGCCCATGGTTTGAACCCTGAGGAATTCCTGAGATGTCAGAATAATTAAATGATATAAACTCTGTTTTAAAGATAAATAATACATCATTGTTAAGTATTATATTAATTAATAATTAATACTTTTAAACGCAACTGTAATAGTTTACTGAAATGAATACGTGTGTTTGATATTCCTTTTACAGACATCTAGTGCCTAAAAGAATATTTTTTACTAGGTATTTTATAGCCGGTGCCATATTTCATTGTTTCGATATTTTTTCTTTCGAAAAAGAAATACCGGGCATTTATTCCCAAAAGTAAAAAAGAGAATGTGCCGAACTGTGAATGAAGTCAGGCTGAAAGAAAGTAGCCAATAAATCAGAACAATCCTATCTTTAGAAAACCAGAAAGTAAAATATAAGAAGATGTAATTTATGTCTAGGGGAATAAGGTTATCATTTATTATGGGGGAATGTAAGAGAAATTCATTTATATGTTTTTATTCTTATATCTTGAAAGGAGATGGAGACATTACATACGTAATGAGTTGTCGGATAATATATTACTTCCTTATACAATTATTACATCACCGTAGATATGGAATCCTTAAACACAGTACAAGTAAAGGAATAAATAGTTTTGTTGTGAACTTGATATTAAAGAAATAGAGAAATACAGGGTGGCCAAATGAAAATGAAACAGAGCTATTTTCAGGAACTGCGCCAATACTGTAGAAAAACGCTTATACCCGTCGATTTTAGATTAAAGGGGGGCAGCCTTTGCTGGTATTTTTACTCCGCCACTTTCACCCCTAAGCATCACCCCAAAATATTTAAATGACATTGGGGGTTGAGTAATATTTATTTTGAAAGCTCTTACAATTCTCTTTACAACGGACTTTAAATTTTATAATTCCGCCCACACCTCAAAAATTGAATGCTTGGGCAGGCATTTTGGGCGACCATCTTGTTAGACCATTTTTCATCCAAGGTAATCTCGATGGAAACACCTATCTAGAATTATTGGAAAGTACAATTGATCCTAGGATAACAGAGATTTTAGAAAGTGACGACAATTTACTAGAAACTGAAATAACCTTCCAACAAGATGGTGCGCCCCCGTACTATGCTGCTGCTGTACGACAATTTTTGGATGACCATTTCCCGGGGCATTGGATTGGCAGAAGAGGTCCCGTCTAATGGACTAATTCCGCCCAATACTTGATATGATCTCTGAATAAGAATTTTGATTTTAAAGTTGAAACTTATGTACAAACAATTAGTAGGTAACGGTAAAAATGTCACTCATTTGAGTTAAGTACGCCAATGGTATAAATTTAGTATTTCTTGCGTTACATTGGTTTTTGGCGATTTGTTATCACTTTCGTAAAAAATACAATTGTAAAATACAGAAATGAATACTATACACACACAACGAACGTAAAATTAGTGGATTCCAAATTTATTTTCTAGTATTATTTGGAAGCGTTGGTTGGTAGTTTATTTAATTGTGTTTTTGAAAATTATACACTATGGTTTGTTCCATTGCGGGAAGGTTAGATATAATTTCGCTTTACTTTATGAACAATAAATGTGCGATAAGAACAGCTCAGCTATTTAATGACAACATCAAGATCAACATGTCAGGAGGAAGTATGTCCTAGAGTTAGTAAAAAAATTTCAAGAGACAGGGAACGTAGCCGATAAAAAACGAGAAATTGAAAAACCTATAGTTAATGAAGCTAGTGAAGTTGCAATTTTGAAACAAGTTTATCTTGATCCTACATTAAGTACGAGGCAGCTGGCATCTGTGTCTGGGATCAATAGAACTATCATACAAACCATTTTGAATAAGAATAAATTCCATCCATACAAAATACATTTAGTCCAGGAACTTCATGAAGATGATTATGACCGCCGTTAGCAATTTTGCGAAATAATGAGTGAGCGAGCAGGGAACGATCCACAGTTCCCTCTTAACATCTGTTTTTCTGATAAATGTAGTTTTCTCTTGAACGGGACGGTAAATCGTCAAAATTGCCGCTATTGGCCAGATTCAAACCCAAGAGTTTTTCATAAGATGCATACACAGCAACCGGAAAAATTAAATGTATGGGCTGGAATTTTCAGTGATCGGCTGGTGGGTCCTTTTTTTCTACCTTGTAATTTGACTGGCCAAATGTATTTGCAGTTACTGGAAGACGCCGTTGGCCCTGCCTTGACTGATACTATTGAAAATGTTCCAGATTAAGATGAAGATCATTTGATTTTTCAACAGGACGGTGCTCCTCCGCATTATGCGTTATTTGCCCGTCAGTATTTGGACAAAGTTTTCCACGGAATTGGATTGGGAGAAGAGGCAACATTGAGTGGCCTCCACGATTACCAGATTTATCGCCCCTTGATTTTTTTTTGTAAAATCTATAAAATACAGCCAGCGTCGCTGCAAGATTTGAGTCAATGAATCGTCGACGACTGCCGTTTCGAACAAAATCTTTATTCTTGTATGGAGACGGGCGGTCATTAGTTTGAACATTTTATCAACTAAGTAGTAAGTAAGCAGCTAAACATAATTTAAATTTTAAAATGTAATTATTTTTTAGAGTATTGGGAGGAATTATAAAACTTAAAGTTTGTTGTAAAGAGAATTGTAAGAGGTTTCAAAATAAATATTACTCAACCCCCAATGCCAATATTTTGGGGTGATGCTTACCCTTGCTTGGGGGTGAAAGTGGCGGAATCAAAAACACCAGCAAAGAATGTCCCCCTTTAATCTAAAATCGACGGGTCTGAGCGTTTTTCTATAATCTTGACACAGTTCCTGAAAATGGCTCTGTTTCGTTTTCATTTGGCCGCCCTGTATATTCTGTTATACTCGGAAATTAACTGCATTGATATATAAAAATTTGGTTTTAGTTAGAAATAGGTTTACATACTTCTAAGTTTTTTTCCTAGGGTTGATGCAAGCCATATAAAATGGAGTAGAAACCCTTTTCAATTATTTAAGACAAGCAGATATGTAGGTACCTATCACAGCATATAAAATAAGATCATTAAATCCATCAAAAAAGCAATTTGTCTGCCAGAGGAGAGAATAAATTGAATTTTAAATTTCGTGTTGGTATAAGAACGGAATTATTATTTATGATTACCCCTTTAAATTTTGTTACTAAGCGCTTCAAGTTTTTTAGGCTGGCGGTTAAAAAAACTTTATCGTTGTATACAGTATGTATAGTGATTTTCCGGGTTGTCTTGCCGTAACCTCGGTAACTGGTAGCTGCCAGTAACAGAATTAAAGTGCACGTCGCTAGCTTAAGCTAGGATTCTTTCACTTGCCCTTGTTGTTGCCGGGCTAGGTTATGTGATGGCAGACTCAATATCGGTATCTCTGGGTCCGCCTATACGAGTATATTGATTTTGGCTTCTGTTGGTATTGCGACTGATACTGCTGTGCTTTTTTGGCGCAGAAGTTAGAAATTGGAAAGTGCCTCTCTACCCCTGTCGGACGCCTCTAGTAGTAGCCATGAACGATGTAGCATTTTTTAATGTATTCTAAAGTATTTAAAAATTGTGGGTAAAAATCATTTAACACTTTCTAAATAAAGCACTCTATAACTGTGTAATTTGTATTTATTGATAGTTAATGTAATTTGCAGTATTTTATTTGTACTTATTAAATGTCTGTATCGTGAAAATGTTTATTTTTTTTATAACTGCTTATCTGAAAATTATTAATTTTCCTTTAGCTCTAGCGCAGTTTTTTAATTAATAGAAAACGAAATTTAATCATAGGTACACATTTTCTCGTTTCGGGTATCATTTACCATCAAATAATATTACTAATAATGATTACAGACAGGAACACTGAAATAACTGAAAAAAGTCTAATTTACTATGTAACCGTAGCAGATACAAAAAAAATGTACACTGTGTACCAAGTATGATATAAATATCCCCATTACTTTAGTAATTATACAAAAAAATCAAATTTTTTCTTCAAAGTTATTATTTTTCAAAGCTCTGCTTACCCTTGATGTTTGTTAATTAAAAACAATCACCCTGTATATGGCAACCTTAAGCTCATTAAATGAACAAAAGTACTAGTGTGGACCTTATACATTCCTACTATCGATTAATGTAAGACAGCCAACTCATTCTATTTGTCAAATTGCTTAAAAAAAGTTTCTAAAAGATTACAAACGTCTTCTCCGAAATTTGTTGCCGGCCGGAGATAACGTCCTGGTCTGAATGGTGACCTTTTCACCTACATATTGAGCGGCGTATTCCAGCCTCCCCCGATATAAGAAAGATCGCAGAAGACCTTCCTCAAAAAAAAAAAACACTACCATCGCCCGAAAGTTGTTTTGCGCCGGTATCGAAGCCTGGCTATTTGTGTGAATGATAATGGAATGTAAAACGAGACAATCGCGTGAGAATGTTGGTTTTAATAGGAAGGAGGCGCATTGTCGGAATTTGTCAGCTCTTATCTTGAACTACAATTAATTTGCGCGACTGCTGCATTTATATCATTCGCGGGACAAATAGCGGTGCCGTTTCGGAAAACACGGCACTGCTGAGGTATGTTAACTATAACCTACGGTGGCGTAGTTATTGCTCTGGAATTTATTTGGGATTCTTACCGGGGAATTACCGCCCTAGCGATGTCCTATATTCGTATTATATGCTTACTACAGAATATGCGAGAACTCGCGATTCGTGATGAGCGATGCGTGATTTGTATGGAATTCGTGCATGATGTGTGTGGTTTTTATGAATAGATTTTAAACGAACAAAACCGAAACACACTATTCGCGAATTCCATACAAACCACGCATCGCAAAATCACGCATAGTCTGTAGACAACCTTATGCTTGCTACAGACTATGCGTGAATTCGCGATTCGTGATGCGGGATGCGTGATTTGTGAAAAAAATTGATTTATTCGATCAAGTGCATTTTTACTATACTCATTACATTACTTAAAATAATAACAAAATAATTAATTAACGGAATTACTTTACTATAATTTATTATAACATATGTTGGAAATAAAAACCTTCAACCAAAATACATGCTTCAGATCTTCTTGAAATTGCAGCTCGAACACGTGCAAAAATTCCAGGAGTAGCTCTTATCACATCACAACCAGCTATAATTTGTTGACGTAAGTGCTCCTCAGATTCAATGTGAACCTTGTAAACTAATGTCTTGAGATATTTCCAATCAAAAAAATAAATATGGTTCATATCGGGTGATCTGGGTAGCCAAGGTGGACCTGGTGCTTGAGTGCCCCGTCCAATCACGTTATTACCGAAACTTTCATTCAAAAATTCACGAGCAGTCGTTAAGTAGTTCAGGTAAAACATTTTCAAGAAAATATCTGTAAGAGTAAGACCCAACAAGAAAATTTCCATGATAAACGAGACTCCATTGTGGAATTAGGGTTTTCATTAGACCAATTATGTTTATTGTGGAAGTTCATAATAGCATCCCTGGAAAAATTAGCTTCGTCGGTAAACAATATACCAGCGGAAAAGCCAACATCTTTTTAAATTTCCTGCAAAATTCAGTGGCAAAATTGTAGGTGAGCAGGTCTTCCAGGAATTAGACATTTCTGAAATGTATCTGACTCCGAAAAATGTTGCAAACCATTTCTGAACATTCTTTTATTTGGAGTCGGATGGTTTAGAAATTTTTCCATATAAATTCACCTAGCCTTAGTACTATTTCCACCTGCGAAGCCATAAATGTAAACCATATTGGCTATTTCAAAATTTAATCTTTTTAAAAAATAATTTGACAATACAGAATATTAAATAATATGACGGCTCCTTATTATTATTGTTTTGCATGGCCTCCTTAAAATATGTTTGTAACTGTGTAAAAATGCACTTGATCATAAATCAATTTTGTTGTTAATCGTTTTGGAATACAAAAAAGTGGGAATAAACTAAAAGTGCCAAAACTTTTACAATATGTTACTTTGTTGTATACTAATATTGTGTAAAAATTTTGAAATAAATTTATATATTTTCCTTTGATGCTAATTCCGATAAAACATTGCCTGCAATACGACTGCTGTAAATTTATTTATGTCTGGATTTCCAGCAAATATTCAGATTGCAGCAATTTTTCAGATTCGAGTACAGTATATCAGCGCAAACCAAGCAAATGCAGCAGTATTACGTTCAATAAAATATCGTAAACATATTTCTTTTCTTTACAGCTGGAAAATAAACCTCGTATTAGAAATATTTTCCAAACAACCAGAAAACATATTTTACCTGGATATATTATCAATCTTTTTTTAATACATTTTTTTACTATGTAAGAAATTAATTGATATTGACATTTTATCATACTCTGCAGTTCATACTTGGGAAACACGTTTCTTGTCATTCTTATATCATTTACAGAAGCTAATTTGCTACTAAAATACAACAACTAATAACATTTTACACCTGTGAATTCATATAGGCAGATCTTACATAACTATTTTTCTGTATTACTAAAGTAGGTGTATCATCTCTTTTTAATTTTAAAGCTACGCTCAAAAGATTATATATAATAACAAGATGATCTACTGGAGACCGTTCAAGTTAAATATTAAATTAATAAAGTACTAGAACGTACAGTTCTTGATGAATTTTATAAATATCAATTATTATTCAGGAGGAGCAAATATCAGTGTCATGTTAGAAAATATGGCACAACTGAAATATGCTAACGATTCGCGTTGCCGTAATTACTGTCCTGAAATTATTTAAAAGTCTTCTAGCTGTTCTGCACGAAATCCAAGCACGAATTAGGTTTGTAGGTTGGAGTGGCGCATATATTTCATATAGAAAGTCAAAGAAATTGAAGTGTGAGGGTCTGAAACGTAAATTAAAATTGTAATACTCACAATATGAGTATGTACAATGGTCGTCAGCTTAAAGTCACCAGTTCCATAGTCCATTCTTTTCTAGTGCTATTTATTATACACGGTGCTAGAAAGGGACAAAACATGGAAGTGGTGACTTTAAGCTGACGACCATTGTACCTGTACCTACTACAGATATGTCTTGTGAATAGGCATAGAGATAATTTTTATGCTTTGAAAAATGTAACATTTAGGGTTTTGGTCAAGCGAAAAATTTTTTACAATAGGATAAATCTACAGATCGATCATATTTTAACCGTGACTATCTATACCTCTATTCATTTAGAAATTACAACTTGTTAAAAAGCTTCTATTTTAGTCGCAGAAGTGCACACGTGGGACTGTTTGTGTCAGTCTGAGGTACTGTATTCGACAGCAAAAACAGTAACTCTTGGAGTATTTCTCAATTCGGAATATTATTTTATTTATGATTTTATTAAATATCTGTTAATAATTTATACTTATTTTTTTTTGTGGAATTAAGTGCCTATACAATTAAAATCAAGTAACTTTTGTTAGAGCCGAATTGACAGTTATGGCAGATGCCTAGCAATAACATCAACAGACGTGGTTTTCATGTACGCTATATTTAGCACACGAAAAAACACTAGCAAAGAAACAGATTTTTTTAAATATAAAATTGGTAAAATATGGATTTCAATAATGATAGTAGTACAGAAGACATTCCGAATACCTACGCTTCCTAAAATTTTTAAAGAGGCGAAGGAAGCGAAAGGTAGCCTGTTGCCGGAAAAATCAAAAAAACTTATGATGATTTTTTACATGGCGTTTCTTTAAAAACGTGAAATACTACACTGAAAATGTGCTCCTAGCATATTTTTTTATGTACAGTTCTCACACTTTTCGTGGTCGTATTATTCCATATTAAAGACAACGGTACTTTTACATCATAACATCGACATTAGCAAATATTCAAGATTTATAACATTCTTAAAAAGAAAAAATGATGGTTACAAACAGAACCAGTCAAGAATATTATCTGAGAGGAAATTGACACATTTATGAGAGATGCCCCCGATGAAATAAATGTTTAATGATCAAGGTAAGTGGTAATTTTCAAATATAAAGTAAAATGTATCTATATTATATTTTTAATTATATGGCACTGATTTTTGACATATTATGTGGAGCTTGTCGGAGAGAAGGGTTATGTAACAAATCAATAGACGATATTCAGGATTTGGATAAAACTTTGCTAGTAAATATAAAAGAATCCAACACTAAAATACTAGTACGAGTATATAATTGATAATGAAAACAAAATATTTGGATATGTACAGAAGATATGAATCTCTACGTACCGGTGTGAAAACAGCAGCCAAAGATGGCAGCCCAAATGCACGGAAACACCCGAGCGGCCATAGACGTACGTTGCCGTTGCATGAAAGATCAAAAGTTCGGACTGAGTGCTCATCTCCTCAATAGACTAGTGTGACGTCATACATTTAGACTACCTTTAAATTGTCGTAATTGAAATTGTAATGTACTATGTATTTACATAGATACTATAAAAAAATTAACTAATTAATTATTTTTTTCAAGGACATAGAAGCATTTAAGAACAACCAGCATCTGTTTCGTAAAATCCATATTATTAATGCACTTAAAACAATATTTTATTATTAACAATTATTACAAAAGTCAATATTGGTCAAAAATTTAAATATATAATTCTTTTAGTTTGTCACAAAAAATGTCCTTTAGTGAAATACTTTGCTGGGGTCGCAGGTTACCTTGTTATAAAATTTCATGAACTCGCAAAGGATTCATGGAACCCAAAGGAGGCAAATACAGTAAATTAGAAAAAAATTCTAACGTTTACACAACTTTCGGGAAAAAATTTCCGTCGGTAGGATTATCAACGGGGACACAGGCTGTCCTCATATAAAATTTCACGGACTGATAGAGGCTCCCTGGGGTCCATCGGCAGCTATAGCAGCAAACCTTCAATTCCGTTAATACACACAATTATCCTGATTCGACAAATGTTTATTATTTATTCTAGCCGCATTAATGTGTGACGTATTGCACTTCCACCGAGCTATAATTGAAATACCCATTCCAATAATTACTTCAGAGCAATGGAGCTGATGCGAAATGGACGGTCCTGCAGAAATTAATACATCCAGAGTTCTGGACCAACCATTGTCCTTTATGAGTCACGCGTGCAATCCAGGAAGTATTCGGACGAGAGTGGATTAGTTAGGTAGTTGTTGGATTGAAAGGACATGCTCAACTGCTTAATCAGTTTATATTATCTACCGCTGGCTGTGGCGAGACACGTCTTTTGTGTGGAATTGTTCAGTAGGTAAATGGAAATCCCAAAATATAAAACCATTAGGACCTTGTATTTCTAGTTCCTAATTAATAGGATATGATTTTAAATTAATACTACTAGTATTAATTAAATACGAAATTCAATTAAGCATTGCTATTTATAACAACGCGAACAGGCGAAGCGAAGGGCTTTTTGTTTGGCATTATATTTTCTTTATTGCTTAAGTATACAGGGTGAACCTTAAATAATTACAAATATTTTAACTGCAGGTGTAGTTCGTCGTACAGATGAGTCTACTGAAAGTAATTTTTAAAAAATTCAAATATTTACGGATATTAATTTTTTTTAAAAATACCTACATTTTGAGGACCATTAGGATTGATAGTCAGCGAGGTCGACGAAGTGGTTATGTTGATACCGGCGCAAAGACATAAGCTATGGCAAAGGAAAGGTACAAGTTGAAACAAAACACTACTTGTGAAATTGGATTTGATAATTTCAATACACCTAAACTGAAAATTAATATGAGATACTGATTGACGCATCTGTTTTAAGAGTTGTAACGTATTTTCTCCTAAGTGTCTTGTGTATTCAATTAATATTTTTAGTGAAATACAGTGTAATTTAGTAAAATATGGCGCATTATTCAAACGCTGAAACGGCTGACATGCCAAAATATGCCATATTTGTTAAACAGTGACAATTGGTGATAGTGATAACGATATGTATGTATTGTGATAAATCAGTTAAAGTGTATGTAAAAATTAATGACCAAATTCTGGATAACTATGAGTAGATAAGCCTGGTTTATATTTTCAATTTCATGTACATGGACATACTTTATTGAAGAGGAATAAGATACAACATATTTGATTAAAATTTGACATAGGTGCACGTTTTTGGTAATGACGAACAAGCTGGTGCCGGTGTGAACATTTTAGCTGATATTTTATTCTCTAACTTCTTTTAAGTTGATTTTGAAAATTTGATTTTTTAAATTATCTTCACGCCCTGTTTTCATTATATCATCCAAAACGTGAAAATAGGTAGCGTGACCAATTAAAAAAACAGTCCTTATGGTAAAATGTTTGATGTTGAAACATTTTAAACAAATCCTATATATAAACATTTATTTCTAGGTCAGAGCGTAAAACGTTTTGATACTGAAAATTCCGTTCGATCTAAAGAATATAGTCGGAATAAAGTGAATTCAACCACAGTAATAAGATGGTAATGTTACTTTGGCTTTGTTGACAATTTTTATTTGAATGAAAATTCTAAGTGACCCGTTCTACTAGTTTAAGTAAATATACGGAGTGTTGTACCAAAAACGCTCTAAATATTTTCAGGACATCAAGAAAGAATAAGAGAATGGAATCACCCGCCAAAAATGTGTAAAGTTATTTATAAATTATATTAAACCCCTAATTAACGGCGCCCATGGCTGCTCGTCTGACGCGAATTTAAATAAAAAACACAACATGCTTTGTAAGATACTTACGCAAAAAAGATCCACTGCATTTCTTCCTGCTAATAAATTGCGATAATCAGAAATGTGTGCTGATAAGTTGACTTAATATTTTTAATTTCTTTGCTCTATAAGAAATTCACTTCAACAACATTCAATTCATGACAATCAAAATGTCAGACATTATCCTTCACTTTAGCTATTCAACCGTAAACACAACAATATCATATGTCTTACCAGCTGTAGTAATGAAATATGCTTGTGATGTCAAATTTCCAAACTATCGGCTGAAATGTATTTATTCTGTTTCGTGACAAACATATCTTAATCATACGATATATAATTTTTAGATATTATTTTCCTTTAACTATGTTATAGTATTTTTCCAAATACCTAGATATTTTCAGTGTATTTATCTTTAATGCAGTTTTACATAAATAAAGTGAATGATTGTACATATTCTACAATTCCGCAAAATGTATAGGATTTGGGAAACGTAGTATACATTTAAAAGATTTTTTGGGAAATCAGGGTAACGTGCAACGACTTTAAAGAAGTGGAAAACACGCTACGCCTGCTTCGTTAAACGTAGTTTTCACGAAATACGAGACCATTAAACACTTCAGCTTGTCGTTTTTCATGGTTTAATACAAAGGATTTTAGGAAAATACTCATCCCATGATATAGTAAGGATAAGGTGAAGATTGCATATATTCGAGAAAAATTGTAAAATACTTGCTATATACATATATCTGCCTATTTATTTTTAATACATATGTAAATTATATGTTATGTACAAGTCAATACATAACTATATTTATTCTACACACTGACGTAGCTTGTCATATGAATAAGGAGAAATTATAGACCTAACTTTTTCCATAAGAAAATAACTTTGTATCGTCACGTATTTCAAGCTTCTGCGAATAGAAAGAAGGAGGCAGAGTGTATTTTGGACCATAAACTTTTTTAAAACACATTACGAGTCTCCATATTTCGATTAGGAAAAAAGAAATTTCTTATAAGCCGATCCTACAAAAATATATGTGAATATTTGAAAGTATTAGGTATGCTGCAGAGTTCAGGTCCTAATTGTACACATCTTATATAGGTACTTTTAGTATAATCTTCAATTTATTGTATATTTGGCTATCGAATTTCAATACATCTTCCCTTTCAAGTACTTAACCAGATATAATGAACTATAAAATACATTTTTTATGAAATATTTCAGAACCCAACAATACAGCAGGTGATTTTTTATAAAAGAAGTAGGTAAATATTAATTGGTCTTTCCCTGAAGCTCAAGTTCATTCACAACGGATCGAGAAACCTTTTTAAAACGGGATTAATATATATTCAATTTTTTTTTATGAAAGGCGACGACCCTCGTTTTGAACTTAAATTAAATCCTTAATGATAAATAAATCCCACGTAGAATTTTTTATAAATATATTAAACCAAACGTACCTACAAGCTATTCAGTTTAAGGTTCAGATGGATTTACTATAAATTAATAAAGAAATATCGTCTTATTTCAATATACAGGGTGAGTCAGTCATAATGTCATTAATTTTAAGAGGAGATAGGGAATAATGAGTATAATGCGAATACGTGATTAAAAAAAAATCTAAATGCATATTTACGCCGAAAAAAAATATATTCAAATCATTATCTAAACCCCCTTTTCAGACTGTCACTGACCGGTCACAGCCTTGGTCGGTTACAGCTGACAGTTCAACTCGATATCGACCTGATGCAATGTTGTCAAGTTGTAATATTTTTCTATATAGTACCTACCCACCTAGGTTTTAGACATCACAAATAAACGGTTGTACTGACTATTTTAGAATATCATTTTTCTTGCTCAGTTCAACTTCAGCCAATAATAATTTAAAATGTTAATACCCAATAAAATCAAATAATAATAATCAAATAATTCTATTAAAAATTGCAAGTAACGCGGTCCACTCAGGTTTTCCCGTAGAAAATACGGCCCAATCAAACGATACCCGTACACTCGCGGGTCGATTTTTCTCTGAGCAAATGTAGCCGTTATGACTGCAACAAAACTCCAACGTGTCTAATAATAAACTGAGTAATAAACCATTTACGTACATTACATAAAAAACCTATACCCAATGGGTAAATTATTGAGAAGCTGAAAAGTGTTTCGTGTTTAAATACTAAGTACTTAATAAAAAACCATCGTGTTGTCGACAGAAAACTGTCCAAGACCGAAATGGCACGCCGGTAATCGAGAGTTAATCTTGACCTTGACCTTATTAGGTCAGTAACCTAGTTACCTAGTTTTTGTACTGTTATTTAACAAGGAGTAAAACTATTTTTTAATCTAGATACATGAATGAATTTTCCTTAAATATTGATTTATTTGTTAATAAAAACAAATGTAGATAATAAATAAATGTTTTCGAATGCTAGGCTATTACAGTTTTATAATTTTGATATTACGTTTTCACTACGTTTTACAAATAAATATGAATTTTTAGTATTACTCGTAAGTACAATTAACCGCACACATAACCAAATGTACAATTTGTAGTTACGTACATCTAGCCTAGAAATGTATTTTTTTAAAGTAGTATGATACTAACAATTTTTAGTATTACTCGTAAGTACAATTAACCGCACACATAACCAAATGTACAATTTGTAGTTACGTACATCTAGCCTAGAAATGTATTGTTTTTTAAGTAGTATGATACTAACCTGTTTACAGCCCACATAAGTATAACTGCATTTATCTGTCCATAGCACTTTATTAATAAAATTCAGTCGCATTTCGTAAACATTCTCCGTATAACACTACCATTTCCACATAATCGGAATTTGTAAAATTATGCGTTGTGAATTTACGTGAGGTTAGACCGAAATAAACAAACTACTGCTTGTATTCTCTAAATCCCCCCTCCAATGTGTGGCATGATCTACAAATTTGAGGGGGAAGAAATGCGGGAAATGCAGTGCTAAATGGAGGTAAATTTGAATAACACGCTGATGTGTTAGATGATATTATGTATGTAAATGTGGCATCCATGGTTAATACGGCAAGTCTGTGACATTAGAATTTCGTCGGGTGCGTGTAAAAAATTTTTTTTTTCGATTTTCTGCCTTTATTAGGCCTCCCGAATACGTGGTTAAAATTAATGACATTATGACTGACTCACCCTGTATACAATGTCCTATATTTATTTAGGTATTTTACTAAGCAAAATTATCAATTTATAATATTTTTTTTGTTAACTTGTGTTGCACTTATAAAGAACAAACTTGATGAAACCTTGGAATAATGTTTACTAAATTGAAATTAATAAATATTTCAGAAGGAAATAATATAGATAAACATTAATTATAAAACATCTAAAGAAATTTTGAAATTGTCAATAAATTTTCTAAAATTCACGTATATTAGCCACGCCAGATAAAATCTGTATCATGGTTGACTGTATGCTAATATGCGTTTAAAGTGGATTTTAGATGGTTACTTAATAGTTGCAGTATGCTATGTAATTTTTTTAAACAGTATTCATAATGTTATAGGTTATAGAAGATGGGTACTGTAGAAAAATCAGTCGACTAGATAAAGCCTTATTTATAATGAAAGTGAGCACAGGATTGTCAAATGGAACACAAGCAACACTATTTATATAGTAATTTCCTATTTTTAAATCATTACTTAGAAGATTTTAATATGTTAAGTACTTTTGCTAATATTGTTTTGTGTGTCCCTATGCATAATCTTAAGTAACATAATATTATTACAACAAAAAGGTCATTATTAGAAAACAGCACAAATTGAACAGAAAAACAATAAGTAGGTGAATGTACGTTTTACAAATTTATATTATTTTTGGTATTTCTTTTTCAATTTGGCTTTTTAGTATGTTCATAAAGAAAAAACAAACAATTTATATACCTAGTTGTACCTTCAAAATTTAGAATAAATAAATATTTTCATTGTTTTTAATGTCTTGTTTTTACTTGTAGGCACTAGTGCCTAAGAGAGTGTAATTTCGAAACTCTAATCAATGTCGCACAAATATATTTTAAGATTTCGTCCGTTTCCATTATGTTTCTGGGCAGAAGAGCAAAAATAAAAGTGCAGTAAAACCTTGGTAAACATATGCAATATTTCCGAAAAATGTATTTTATAGTACCTTAAAACACTTTGCAGGCCTTTCAACCGCACCTGTTGGTCCAAAATTACTCACTAAACACCCTGGGGGTTGTAAACAGAAAATAACACCCCCATAAATCAGCGCGGGTATATCTACGTAATTCCGCAAAGAAACAATTACAGAAAATATGCTAATATCAATCTCTCACAAGATTAAGCCACCCCTCGCGAGCTGCCTGGCGTCTAGTCCCTCTATAATGTTTACAATCCTGGCTTGGCGCAATGAATTACGGGAAATAATTTTTAATTAAAAATTATTCCGCTTCTCTGCGTCCCGAACCGCGGCGTTGACTGAATAAATTTGATTCCTAGTTCGTCCACAGTTCCCTTATTTCGTGTTAATAAGAAAATATTACCGACCTAATTCTCGGACGGGGCTTGTAGCGTTCAGGAGCAGGCGGCGAAAGGACCCTCATTTCAATAAGCGAGGCGTGCTTTAGTCCTTGTTAAAAAACCAGAGGTGTCGAAGTCAGATGCATAATGAACATGTCTCCAACCGTTTTATCTTGCACTTAATAAAAAGTAACAGCTGAATAGTAAAGTCACGTAGTCCTTTGTCCGCCCAGTACAATAAAGAAGGAGTTCACCTCAGGATCTGATAAAATTCCGTTATTTGTAGTAAAAGATTTCATGAGAGTTCTGGTTTTGGCTTTGAAGACACTGTTTAATGTAATAAACACAACGTCAAAAGTCTTGGACCCCCTGTATATAAAACGATTCGATTGAACCTAGTGGTTTTTCTTAATGTGGTAAAAAAGTACATGTACTTAGGGGACAAAAAGGACAATAAAAAATTGCAGACCATGCACCTTTACTTTGTTACCAATGTTTTTACAAATCTGGTCAGTTTGGCAGTGTATTCAGCCAAGTGTTCCTTTTTTACATTATAATGCCAGGACGTTAAATTTCTGCGTTTACATGAGCAAAACTGACTGCTTGACATGATGCAGGACATTCTAATCGTCAGATATCGAACATGTTCGGCATTCCTAGATCATCTGTTGTACGAATAGTACACAGGTATGAAGATTTTGATACAGTGGAAACAAGACCACGTAGTCCTCGAGTATCTAATGAAAGGGAGGATTTGTATTTGGTGCAATATGCCCATAGACACCGTCTTCAGCTTCAGCTCTCAGGGCCCACTTTCAAGGTACGTTTTGCCGTGTTATATCAACACCTACTATTCGAAGACGACTCCACAACGCAAATTTACGTGCTAGAAGGTCATTACAGGTCCCTACTCTACTTCCAAGACATCGTGCTGCCCGTCTCCAGTGGACGCGAGAGCATAGGGGTCGGCTTTTATGCCAGTGGCGGTGGGTCTTATTTACAGACAAAACCCGAATTGGGCTGGTTACTAATGACCACAGTATACTAAGCAATCAGTAGGGAAACTCAGCTTTCCCGCGTCTTCCAAAAATCCGCCATGTTGTTGGCGACTGACAGTTATTACTATAATTTCTCAATCAATACTTCAATTTATATGAAACTACACTGGATTACAACAGTTAATTAAGTATTAATGCAAAGTATTATAACTACGAAACAACTTTGGTTATGTTTACGCAAATTATTAGCTATTTTTTCGTATGTTCTGTGGAATCCGCCATATTCTTGGCGACTTTTTCTAGAGTGGGGGTATTTAAAAACTGCCAGACGTATTTCATTCATAAATTATCTAAGATTCCGTACTGTTTGCTTAGTATACTGTGCTAATGACATTCGACAAAGAGTCTGGAGAAAACCAGGTCGTCAACAGCCACTTCATTTTCCCCGTGAAGTTGCTCCGTCTGAAGAGGGTACCGTAATGTTTTGCGGTGGAATGATGTTCAACCGTGTACAACGTCTCCAAGCATTAATATCAAGAGATAATGATTAATTGTATTTATTATTTTCGAACTGCCTTCTTTATTTTTTTTTACAAAATTGTATTTCTGAGCGTCCCTTATACATTATTTTTTTTATAAGTTTTGAATAGCGCTGCATATAATTGTACTCATTATGTCCACAAAAAAATGTATTTCAATTTTCCAACATGGTTTTATAAATATCAGACCAACTACAAGCAACCTAGCAGTCTTTAAGTCAATTCTCATACAGAATATTAGACAATAGAAAGGAGACTGATGATTCGGATTTCTCTAAGGCCTTTGATAAAATGAGTCATAAATTGTAACTCCATAAACTACACCTTTAGTGATGTATACATAGAATCTATTAAGTCTTACTTGAGTCACCCTAGGCAGTATGTTTATTATATTGTTTTTTGTTCAAATAACTACGTCGCAACCAGTAGTGTCCCTCAAGGGTCCAGCCTGGGGCCCTTCTTGTTTTTAATTTTTATTAATGATTTATGTGCAATATCTTCTGCTTCGTTAAAGAGACACTTAACTAGATAATTAAGAGCTGACAGTTTTGTCGAAAAATAAAAAAAAACAACTAATAGCTAAAGAAAATATTCATGGTAAAGTTGTCTCTACATCTGCAGCAACTAATGTATTAAACTGTGAAAATGTAATCAATGTTTACAATAAGTAAAGTCTAATTTTTATTGTCTTCAATCAATGTCAGTTGTTTAGAAATATTGTTGTAACATGGATATTTAGGTCCTTGCCCTATAGTTTGTAAAACAATTACCTACGTATATAAATAATTCAATACAATTTCAACACAATCGCAGTCCTTTAATTTCGCGACGTGTAGAAAAGTAAAATGAGGCTATTGTGTTTAAAATAAACTACTTTTACGCAATAGAGGAATCGTGCGATAAAGCCAGTCATTAGAATGGAAAATAAGGTAAATTGGAATTGCTAGATTATTTTGATTATACACATTTACAAGGCTTGTCACTTCGTATACTTCATTCGAAGGGAAAATTATTGTTCGGCAAACAAAGTGGGAATTAAGTCAAACGGAAAAGTAATGGGAAAAGTCAAATTATATACAGCAGGAACGAGTTTTTCTGTGTTGCGAGGTGAATTAGGTCACACGTAACACCCTTAAATTAATATCCGTTTCGCATTTTTCCTGCAAAATGTCAGCAACCTCCTACTGTTTTGTGTACGGGGTTAAAATACTACCAGCGGATTATCTAAACAAAAGAATTAAAAATTACCATATGCAGGGTGATCCTTAATGATATGCGAATATTTAAGGATTCTACGTCGAAAATTAATGACAATTTACTTTATAAACTATGGTCCCATAATGCTCCGTTACAAAAATACGGGGTGTTTTTAGGAAAAAAAAGGAAAAGAATTAATCATTTCGAAACCGCTTTAGATATTTTCATTAAATTTGATATGTGGTGACTATTAATAAAGGTAAATATTTTGCAATATAAACATAATTTGAATCTTTAACAGTGGCGTGCGCACGAGCACTGACTAATATTTTTAGAAAGAAAAATGGTACGCCAATGGTTTCCTCTCAGATAAAAATTATTTTTCCTGTTCAATTTGAAAATAAGAGTCCTCTTGAGTTTTTGGGTTGCAAAGGGCCGTTCTTGAGAAAAGAAATAAAATACGTTGGATTGTCCAAGAGAATTCATTAATAATTATTAAAGGAAACAATTTTATAATAAATCTATTTGGCCTGGAATATTCCACATGCTTTGTGATTAGATATTTCAATCAACTTTTGTCGTTGTTTGCTGTGAGTATCTTATTTTTACACAGTCGCTAATAATGGTGAACTATTCAAATCTGGAAATGGTGGAAATGCATTACGTGTATGGCCTAGCCGACGGTAATGCAAAGCAAGCTGGACGTATTTATTAAGAGATATCCCAATCCTGCTCTGCCAGATAGTCGCACTTTTCTATTATTCATCGTCGTCTTCTGAAACTGGCAATACCCGAAAAGGCACATCTGAAGGTAGACCTCGAAATGTAAGAACACCCGAAATTGAGGAGGAGGTGTTGAAGAACATCCTGGTATCATTGGTGATTACTTTATTGGACCATTCTTTCTGCTGGGATGACTTGACGGACAATCTTACCTGAATTTTCTTCAACAACAGTTGCTTTTGTTGCTTGAGGAAGTTCCTTTAGGAATAAGAAATCAAATGTGGTAAATGCACGATGGTGCACGAGCACATTTTGGTATAACAGTACGCAATTATATACAAACAATTTATCCATTGGATTGGGCGCGATGGGCCTCATGATTGGCCACCAAGGTCCCCCGACCTCAATAGTTCAGATTTTTTTGCGAGGCCACCTTAAGACTCTCGTGGACACAAATCTCATTAAATTGAAGAGGAATTAAGAGAAAGAATTGTTGCATGAGGAAGCATGCATATTAAGTAATGGGGGCCATTTTCAACAATATCTGTAATAATGATTTGTTACCATTATTACAAAAATTATTAGTTTTACTTTAGGTAGTTCTAATATTATGTTAATGTGTTGTTAATGTTAATGTTGTTAGAGTGTTAGAGTGTTATGTGTTTCAGTTGTTGTTGTTTTCTATCAAAATTTTATCATTTAATAATTACATGGATTCTCCCGGACAGTCCAACGGTTTTATTTTTTTCTCAAAAACGGCGCATTGCAGTCCCAAATACTCAAGAGGGCTCTTATTTTTCAAATTGAACGGGGCTCAGGGGCGATGACATTTACGTCACAACTATTGCGAATGTGGCGCCATGGGACCCTTCAAAATACGTCGAAATAGAAAACAGATTTTGATTTCTCATATCCAAAAACATCTATTCACAAAATTTTAAGTTGATACAGTTGAACACAGTGCAATTATTACACTTTTTAAATTACAACTGTGACATCCTGTATCTTTTCTATTATCAACATAATATTAAGGCAAGTTGGCTTAAATCGTACTATTTTTAAGTGAACAATTTAGTATGATCACCCATTATTTTATATTTAACAGTACCAGCTTTCATAAATTTGGCTCTTTTTTTAAAGTAGTTAATTTACATGAAGAAACGTAGAGTGTGATCTTTTTTATTTCAAATATTATCAATATTCGCCACATTCGGTATAGCAAAAACACAGTGACTGTTTTCCTTCATGCAATATTTTAAACAATGTAAATTCATCTATGCGCTGTGCAAACGTAAATACCAGCGTTTAGCTGAATATTTATCCATTTCGTCTAGGCATACCACACGGAATAAATTAAATCGAATATTTACTTTGACTATTTACATTGTAAAGAGTCATAACACTAAAAACAAACAGCAGGCAGCCCGCTATCCCGCCTAAAGCATATCGCACTTTCTGAGAATTTATCTGAAACAATAAAACTTATTTACTCACTTCTGATCTATTTTATATTCCGTTTATGTGTCCAATTTTTTATTCAGTCCGCAAAGTTCCAGCTACATTTATTTTCCTTTCATATTATCTCGCAGTAGCTCTCGACTCGGCAACTTTATTTATGAGAATAAAAACAACTTTTAACCCTTTGATTTGCATAACCTGCGCCCCAACAACTCGACGAGAACTGCAGGAACTTATTATTTTCAAGACCTCGCAACTTCACAAATGACTTTCCTTGTTTTCGGCCTGCCCACACCTGTTTCAGCAGAGTATCACAACTCAATTTGAAAGTCAAAGTTTATGACTCCGACCGATGTTGAAATCTAAGAATCGCCAAGTTCGCGGCGAGACTGACTTCAAAAATAAAGTCGTAAGGTATCGGAGTAACATGCATTACGGGCAAATTGCAGTGCTGAAGTGCTTTCGGCGGCATTTGGATATTTCAGATTGAAGATTTGCTGGAGGAAACTTTCTTGTAACGTGTATTTAGATAGTTGTAAATCTGCCTTCCATTAGCACTGAAAACAGGTCAATATACAGGGTGTTTTAAATAAAGTAGCAAAAATGAGACCACAGAATCTTTAGGTGAAAGTAAATCGATTTAACAATACATAGCTATATTTATCCCAAGTCGTTTTATTTTCGATATTTGTAGATAACTTATTAAAAAATCCAAATATTTAGATAAAATTTGTAAATCAGGGGTTTTGCGGGCGACAAATTCAAATTTGCTTCTAATTTTGATGTCACTAGTAGAGGGCGCCACTTATGGCACATCATGTGTTTTTTTATGACAGAACTTTTTGGTTCCTTGTTGTATCCATCTGACTATTGAAACAATCGATTCTCCTACCGATAATATCTGAAAAAGGTATACTTTGTTGAAGTCGTTAGGAGTAACAGTTTTCAAAATAATCCTATTTGAAATATTCAGTGCACCGATTGAAAATTGTTATCGTTTCAGGTAAAGTGCCTTTTCCACTGAAAATATAGCAAAATGTTACTTGAAAAAGTTGTTGAGAACGGTAAATTATGGAGACGTGCAAAATTTCAAAAAGATCGGAAAAAGCTCAACCTGGTACAAGTGATATAGAAGATACGGGGGTTAGGATGGACCATAAATAAGCTCACTTAATTAGATATAATGTATATAAAAATATAAAACACAATGAGGGAGAAAAGAGGGCATTAGAAAAAACGGCTTACTTAATAATACTATTAGACAACGATTCATGCCATCCAAGACTTTCAGAAAGGATTACAGAAGCTGGCACAAAAAGAATATTCAAGAATTTCTTGAAATCCATAAAATTGCATACGATGCTAGTGTGACGACAGGTGAATTGCTGCATATAGTCAAGAGCAATAATTTTGCAAACAAATGCGTTTGCAAACAGTTATAGATGTTATAAGAAGCGAGGTGAATAAAATTACATGAGCTAATTGAAAAAAACCGAAAATGTCAGAAAAATTGAACAAGACTATATAAAGCTGATATGTATAAACTATATCTTAGAAATTAAGCAGCTCTGGGTAAGGTATGTTTTCCCAATCGTTATAAACACCAATTATATTAGACTATAAAATAATTTTTTAAATAATATGGCACAAGATCTCATAAGACTGTCTCCAAAGTCATAATTTTAAATTTTTCTTTCAGAAAAATTAATCGGGAAAAAATGAATAAGTAACAATTTTTAAGTAACTTTAAAGATCCAGTGGATTTAAATTTGGAATACGAAGAGATAATTCTGATAGACGCCCTGTCCATTCAGTAGTTCTTAGTAATTATTTTGAATTCTAGAGCTAGGAATGCATATTTTACAAAATCAAGATTAAAATTCTAGAATGTAAACGAAGCTTATTTCACAATCAATTCAGAAAAACTATAAAATTCAAATAATTTTCAATGAAATAAAAGTTATACAGTGTGAGCGAGTTAGAAATTTCTCAAATCTACGCCACTGCATAACTTTTACCCATACCCTTTAGAGATATAGTAAGTTATAAGAAATGCGAGAACATTTTTCATAGTGTTTTCTAATCCCTAGTACATTTCCCAATGCACCAATAAAGAAAATTTGCTCTTACCTCTCTCCTGCGGCTTCGTGTTTGGTATCCATTGGTATACGGGCAAAGGTTTTTCATTGAAGAACCACTTAACCACCAATCCTTCGGCTAAAGACTCCTCCAAAGTGTAGTCGCAATCGAGAACTACGGGATCTCCCAGCTGTGTCACTTCTGGTACATTCAGCCTGTTGATTCGGACGCAGAACACTGTTTTCAATAATCCTGAAACGACACAAAGTCATTTTTCATTTTATACATTTCCAGCGTGACAGTCTATTAAAGGTGTAACGCTGTACGGATCTGTAATGGTATTAAATTCGTTCCAGCGAAAGAAATGCTTGGCAATAATTTGTTATGTCGTGTTGTACGGTTTTCCATTATGACCTTTCATCAAGTATGGCATCCGTGTTTCATTTGGAATTCCGCTGTACGATTAATTTTAGTTTTCTCTATTAATGGAAGGATAATAAATGATATAATACAATTGATCTTACCTAACACATGATTCTCACAAAATAAATAACCTTTTCATTTATGGGACATAAATTTCCTGTACTGAAAGAAATACTACTGAAGTAGTTATTGCTAGTTTCTGCTTATAATTTTATCGTAAAATAAACTAAAATTGTACAGTAATATGATTATACAACTTTTTACTATATTTTGTAATAAAATGCGAACAATATTTATAGATACATTTGTGTGTCATCGTTACAAAAATAAAAAAGCGTACCAGAAGTTAGCTGACCAGTCATAACAGTGCAGTCGAGTTCCAAACAGCGAAGGAAGAAGTAGATTTTCTATTATTCCCTTGGTACATATACGTTATGAATGAATTTGGTTTGTTAATACTGTATTTACATGTGTGTATCTCGTATTAGATTTACATTAGATTTTATAGCAATTGGAAATGGTTTAACATTACCATAATTATTAGTTGTGATGTCGTGAACCTACGGTTTTCCTAAACGTAACTTATTCCTTTGTTTATAATACAGATCTGCTCGTGAAACTTTCGACGACAATGATGTTGGGTACGTCTAGATAGAAGGCTTTACTTAAGGTATTTATAAAATTAAGTCATTATGCCACCAACATTTTTAATAGTTTCAGGTCTTTCGAAAACGTAACCAAAAAGTTGATATTGAAATATAAATTATACTTCCGCTGGAATGAGAAAGCGTGACCTTTACTTACACTAAAAGGTAAATTATTTTTAAGACACCAGTTGCTAACCTTATGTGGAGTTTCCTGTAATTTCTGACAGTTTTGCATATTAAATATAGTTTGATGCATTTTTAAATCATCTGCATGTAATAGGTTATATGTATCAAGTTGAGCATTAATAGAGACAATAAAGACAAGAGGGCCTAGAACTGAGCCCTGCGGTACACCATATGTAACAGTAAAATCGTTATAACCACAACATTCTAGGAATAATCGATTGAGTAAATAGGAACTAAAAAGTGGATATATTGACTAACAAGATGTAATTCATATAATTTTGTCAATAGAATGCTGTGATTTATTTGGTCAAATGCCTTACAATTTATTGCCTAAATTTTTATCACCCTGTATTTTAAAATAATAAATCTGGCTTCAACGTTAGACTAAAAAAGGTACTCTTGTTTATTGTCGATGAAATAAACCGTTTACGAGAAAAATAATAATAAACAAATTCTATGTTCTATTTTTAATAAAAAGGGCCATGATTTCTTTTTTTTTCTCCTTTCATTTTAAAATATTTAATCCGAAAAAATACAAAATTTAAAAAAAATGCAGTGGTGTCCCAGGAGACACCTTAACGAACTATCCTCCTTCTACAAAATGTTAGAACAAATTGCTTTCAATAACATAAAATGAATGACAAAAATTATGTTAGAGGGCCAATAACAAAAATATTTAACGCAATTTTCAAGCTACAGTCTTATAGCACACACTTTTCGATTTATTTCCGTGTGTGTTCTGCACACAACCTTAAAATCTTAATCTTTACCTTCCCTTTTCCGATGCCAATAGTCGATATTTTCAAACGGAATATAAAATAATTAATTACGATCTAGATATGCCGGAAATGGGCAACTCTAGCCCTACCTCTGGCACTCCGCTACAGGAATGCAACCCTTAATTCTCGCCTATCCATGACCCTTGGCGGTGGGTGAACAGCACCATCTTGTTAAACTATTACGGGTCGAAGGGGAAACAGCTGCCCGTATTTGTCAAAATAATAGCCGACAAATATGAGCCCTAACAAATAATAGGCGTATATTTGTATAAAAAAGTTATAAATAATTTAAATAAGGAGCAGGTCGCGTGACTAGACGTAATTCGGTGAGCATGGAAGAAGCAATTAGAAAGGATTGAGTTCTTGCTGTGGGCCACCCCTTTAGGGGTGTAATTACTTAAGTCTGAATTGAACGCAATTAAAATCAATTGCAACCTGCAATGTCTAACCTGCTTTTGATGTAATTAGAAAACAAAGCAATGTCAGCCGTTAACAATAAATGAAAAATAAAATTACAGCTATACGCAACTGCCAAAAATCTAGAGAGTGACTCATATTATAAACCTGCTCACAATTTATAGCAGTCGACAAATAAACATATATGCGTAGCTCTTAGGGCATACCCGATTACACAGCTTCTACTGCACGCGCTGCAGCTTTTGATTGGCTGCGACGAATTGTCGGATCCAACTGTTTCATTTCCAGCGCTATCATGGGCGGGTATATCGCGCCAATTTAATTATGAATGTAATTAATTTGTTAGCGACTTTGTGTTCTTAAGAATAGAGAATAATTCAAGCTCTAATGAAGTGAAAAATATCGGATGATGACATGTCTGCAGGGTTTAAGGCGTGATGTCGAAATATGACTGTAAGTCATGAGTTCATTAACAAGAATGTACGTGAATAATATATGTATAGTGCAAAAAATTGTGGTAAAGAAGTACAACAGCGAAACATAAAATAGTGGAAACTCGCAGAAAGAAGATGATATTTTAAAAATGAGTTTTCGACAAAATGATATGGGTTACACCTTACAAGATGAAATTTTGCTTAGAATACACAAGGATGATTTTGCATGACATGATATGTGAATTTCCGTATAAATGAAATCGAAAGAGTATCTGATAGAAAAAGACGAAATAGTGATATGGTGAAAAAACTATTTAATATAAATATTAAAAGGTCGGAAACTGGATAGAAGAGAAATTTTGACGAAACATGAATACATGGAGATTATACAGAAGGTGGTACGATATACATAATATAATAAATGCTAATGTGTGACCGTTATAGTGTATTCTAAAACCTTTTGGCCTTATGATTGAGAAATTTGCGAATATTTGTGTAATTTATTTAATACTGGGAAAATCTCTCGGGAATTTTGTCACTATAATTTTTTTATCATTTTCATCATGAAACTGCTATGGTAGACTGTCAGAAGCTTAAAACAAACTTATTAATATCACATAATAATGAAAGTAGCAATAAAATTTGTACTGTTTTGGAAAATATGTCAAAAGGGATTTTTCCGCTATAAATAATTAAAACAGAATTTGCAAAATTCGTGCAAAAACCGTGAATTTCGCGACCATGAAGACAAGGTGCGATAGTGTGCGATATCCGCGGAGTGTGCATCAGGTAGATGTACGTGAGTGCTGGTGGGCCATAGCCGTCCAAGAAGACGGCATTCTAATTTGTGGAGAAGATGACACAGGGGGGGGGGCATTTAAAGTAAACTGTGCCCTTTAATCCCTTCTCAAGTGGCATGCCCATATATATTTTTTATATCTGATCGCCTTCAAATTGATATTCTTGATATACGAAAAATATTTTTTCTGCCTAAACTACTCATCTATTGAAGTCAGCTGCTAATAGAAAAAAAACTGAGAGTACAGGGGGTTAAAAAAAATGTGCTTATATTTGCACGATACATAATTTTTCTTATATTTCTAATTACTGCAAAAGATTTTAAATAATGTCAAAAAGTGTGGGTTAGACTTATAACTACGCAGCCCAAAAATGGTTAAAATCGATCAAGTCGTTTTCGAGATATTCCGGATAAACAAAAACTTTGGCGCTCACTAGCGGCCAAACGAAGAAATTTTGGAAATAAGTAAATTGGGCTTAATCGGCTTATTTTGAAAACAGGAATCTGGGGTCTTCCGTTGTTCACTTCTTTTCCGGACACCCTGTATTGGAAGTGCCGTTAAAGTCCACCTTCAGTAAGACCAATATTTAGACGATAAATTCGTTGTTCCGCTATTGCAAAATAACGGGAAACGGCACTACAGCTTCGATTTGAAGCAAAGCAAATACTCTAGGAAACCGTTCCACAGCCGACTAGTCTTACAGGTTTAAAATGGCATTGTACGAGAAGTGACGGACTATGTAGGTCACTGAAATAATTTATCAAAGTAGCTGTCCATAAATTCAGTTTAAGCGAATCCCGGTAATGAGTAACACGCGTCACTGCTGTATATTCAGTGAGGTAAAATATGTTCGTTTTAATAACATTCGGATGATACATATCATTTTTCATGAAGACTATTCCGTCGGTAAATAATAGACGAACGGACAGTTCCAGAATTGAAAAAAATGTATTATCCAGAACTGTGTACTCCATTTGTTATTACGAGTAAATACGGTTAGTTCTGGCGTAATGCTGACAAATTGAAACAGACTTTATTTCATTTGGGTGACTAACAGTACTTGAAAAAGTATTATTAACGTCACATCACGACAGAGACCATAATATGATTATTTTTAAACAATTGTCTCCATCACTCTACATTCGTAAAATTGGTAGGAAAAGTTCCACCATTACAGAGTGCAAGATTTGAATGAGGAAATTTACTGTTTTCCCTAATGAAGCCACTTTTTCCTTGAATGGAATTGTAAATTGTCACAACTGTCGGTATTGATCTCAAAAGTATACCTATTGGGTTTAAAAATGCCATAGCCAGGACAAAGAAAATGTGTGGACTAGAATGGTAAATTTTGTACATTTTTTCTTAGTCCCAGCTCTAGCAATTCTTTATCCAATGGAGATAATAATGTTCCCCATCCAACAACATTGTCTCAACAAGACGTAGCTCCTCCTCACTTTGGTGTTGATGTCCGTACATTTCTTGACAATTCTTTATCTAGCAGATAAATAGAACGGCGATAATTAACTGATGAACTGAACCTCGTTCACCTGATTTAAACCCCTTAGATTATTTCGCTAAAGCCAAAATGCAAGTCAGACAAGCACGTCAACTTTCATAACGTTAACTTCTTCCATTCTTTAACAAATCTCCATTCCATACACTTGTAAGAAATATGTAATTGTCTTCTGCATAATAATACCAGTTCTTTAAATTACACGCTACACTGAAATAATACGCTCATGAATTATACAGTATGACATCACGTAGAATTTTCAGTCAGTGTCTTACGGCCTGTCATTTTGTATAAAACGAAGAGTGCATCTCTGAATTCTTTATTGCAAATGGATATTACGGTCTTTCTTTAATGGAATAGCGTTGTAATTTTGTAACTAAACATAATAGTATATTTTAGTACACTCTCATGATTAAATGACATGCCTGCAAACACCGAGGGACATAAAGTTTTTCCGTTTAAATATTAAATGAGCCAGAGACTCACTTTAAAACTGTATAAAAGTAATATATATTAAGGGAAATATATCATTTAATAACTGCTATAACGATTTTTCCATAAAAGGTTGAATTTGAGATGAATATTTAAACATTCAAATCATTACGTTAATTAAAGAAGAGATAAAAAGTAAAGTAAGCTGCATGGAAATCATTAGACTGTAATATTAAAATTGGATTCAATGTAATGAAGACAATATTATGTTGGCTGCCAGTAACAAATCTGAGAAATAATTCTGTTCATGGTTAAACCGAATAAAATTATGTAGTTAAAGTAAGTACCATTGAAAGCCATCACTTTCAATGGTGCTTACTGGTACCGCAACTTCAATTAAGTGGCTATTATGTAGTAAACACTAAAACTACCACCATATAGCAAAAATAACTCCTATTGATGTTAGCATAGTTGTAAGAACGTAATCCTCACCATTGAAAATCACTTCACGGTTTTGTAATTTTTGATGGGGCGTTTTTGGTGTTTGGGACGTTATGAAAACTAAGGAGAAGCACTTTAAAGTCGCCCAAACTTTAAAGTGGATATTAAAAGTAACGGCATTATACATATTGAGGCAGTTGTCGCCACGTTATTGCTTCATCCATAAGAGATTTCCACATTTTTCATGAAATCAAAAGAAAACTTTTTGGCTATGTTTTATAGGAAACTAAGACAACAAATAGAAAGTGCACTTAAACATTATTGTTTTTTGAGTTGAAAAGCATCTTTAAAATTTACTAATTCTGAGAATGAGTAGAATCGCCCGTGAGTGATGTACTAATTGCGGGCTCCTGCGTTTCTTTATTTTGAATGGTAAATGAAAACTAACTATTGAGGTCCCTAATTACTAGTAATAGTGCAAGTGCAAATAGTTTGTACGTCTGTCTAGTTGATGTTAAAGCTTTGAAACTTTAGTGCAAGTCTGCAATAATATTTTGCATACATTTTATAACACGACGTCGTTGATATAGTCGTAATCATGACTTCAGAACTGAGAAGTGCCAGAAGACTTGGCAATAGTGATGAACTTGAGCAGCTTATGAAAATGCCTATTGCATCTGCAATACGTTTGTGAATAAACTAGAAACTAAATTTGATAAAATACTTACGAAGCTCAATGGTAAACTGTCCGACGTTAGTGAAGGTTTAAAACCTCTTGAAGTGAAATGGTAAAGCAGAATGAACAATCCATTCAATCTATAACTATAACTACCTCTCTGCAGATGTATAATAAGCGCAATTCACTTCGATTCCATGGGTTTCAAGAGACAGAAAATGAAAAACTTCTAGATGTGTTGTTACCATTCGTTGAGAGCAAGATGCAGGTGCAGTGTTCCAAGAATGATATAGATCAGGTATTCCGTGCAGGTAAACCTGGTATATCCGAAAAACCTAGGGCCATAGTGGTGACATTTGTAACCAACATTAAGCGTAATGTCTACATGGCGAAGAAGTATTTAAGGCAGTCTGGAGTATCTGTTTTTGAAGATTTATTGAAAGATCGGCATGAACTTTTAATTCAAGCCAAGAAGAAATTTGGAAAACGCAATGGTTGGTCAAATGGGGGCAAGATAAATTTTTTTAGTTTATATTTACAAAGTAGAAATCAGTATGTCACTTATCGGGGTGAGAAGTCGAATTACTTTTTAGCAAGATCGGGTGTGCCTCAAGGTTCTAATTTGGGTCCCCTGTTGTTTATAATTTTTATTAATGACTTACCTAGAAATGTTCTGTCGGATAATCTATTGTATGCAGATGATTTTAAACTATTCAGTAGAGTTAGTAATTTTGATGATTATTTGAAAATACAAAATGATTTAGATAGTATATATAATAATTGGTCCGTTCTATGTAACATGTGTATGAATTTGTCTAGAAACATATAATTAGGTTTTACAACCTGTTTGTTTCTTACAATAAAATAAAATAAAAAATAAAATAAAATAAAATTTTAAAATGCACTTAAGCGAACACCAAGTGTCTTCGGTTTCTTTTTGAGAATAGTTTAAATGTTCTGGCTAGAATAATGTTCCGTCATTTTCCCACTGGTATGGAACAACACATAAACAAATACCTTTTTCTCGTTTGTAGACACTTTTTTAAAACTCATTGTACATATACATACACTAGATATAAAAATGCGCAGGATGTGAGATGTTGACATGAACTATATATATTGCAATTTTGTGGATATGGAATATAAAGGTAAATAGGCAAAACAACGTTACTGTAGCGTTGCTACCAGTGACCGGAAAGTTGATGGGTTAGTTCCATTGATCACTTGTTCGATGAATGTAACTAAAGAGTTAGATATTCTCAGTTTCTGTCATTTTAAGAATACATTTGAGGTGTATATCACTTCAAAGTTCTATTTTCAAAAGCAATCATGTTACAGATGTATATTTAAGGTCGCCATTTTATAACAGAAATTTAAAAATATTATTACAGATTAGTACTGTATGAAAATCGATAAAAAAAATTTCAGGCATACGTACATGAAACAGAATTACATAATTCTTTGAATTACGAATTTTTCAACGGTGCTGGTTTATATTTTGGGCGGTAACATACATATATGACAGTAAACTTTCAATCGTTCTAATTTTATACCTTGGGATTATTCTCATTATATTAATCATTTGAAAGAAATAATTACAAACGCTTGTAATGAGTTAAACGGCGAAATATTAATAAACGCAGCCCACAAAGAAGTCAGGTGAAGGCTTTACAACGTGTCTTGAAATGAGAGGAGATCATATAGAGAATAGATTGTAATATGTATGTAGTATGAAGGCGTTCGCCTAATTTTTTAAGTTTAGTTATTGTTATCATCAACATTTGTTTTAACTGTATTAAAGGATTATCCAGTTTGATCCTTTTATTTATTATTAATGGCATTTATGCAGTTTACACAACGAACATTCAATTATATTCCAACGACTACTTGATCCTTCCACCGCTAATATGATTTTTAGGTTTGAGACTCTTTAGGACGATATTGCTTTTGAACGGGAAGTAATGCAGAATAATATTTCTAATAAAAGTTTATTATAGAAAAGAGCGCTTTTCAACAGGAAAAAAATGGGTATATTTCTGGAAAGAATATAATTGATGACGTTATTAGTCGTTTCTGTCAAACCCCTAAGATAATACTTTTAACACTATGTGTCCCAAATGTTATTTACATTTTTTATATCCTCACTGAAGGCCCGTACTATCGAGTTTGAGATACCCTGTACATTGACTTTTGAACTGTGTAGAATGGGACTATTTTATAGTGCGATAACTACAAACCCAACGGCAGTTTTATCACAGCTTTCCCGTAATCGTGGATTTCGATTAATATTCAAAACGATTCTATCAATACCACCTCACTGCATCGCTGTTAAATAATTTATGAAACCACAGCAGCTTTTCGCGTGCAATAAATCATTTATTTGTAATTTCTGTACATTATGGAAATTATTTCGGCGGTTCCATTAGCATAACTGTGGATTTTCTTATACCATGGAATTATACAGTGAAATTTCGGGAATGCTCGTCCTTGGTTCTCGTGATATACAACCCCCGGAAGATAGGAGAAAGAGAGGAATAATGGAAACATAATTAGATAAAATTTTAATTTTAAGCCACTTGCCTGTTGATGGCAGAGTGACTTAGGTAATTTATAAAGTTACGATAAAAAAGCGGTTAATCTAAAGTTCGGGTCCATACAGAGCTATAAGCTATTAAGGAAGTTTTAATATTAAACTCTCCATGTCCTTCAACAAACGGATAAAAAGTTCCGAGTGCAGTCCCGATTATTTTATCATTTTTATTACTTTGACTTTATACCCACCGACTGAAACATAAATTACACACTAATCCGTGTTTTTACTTCTTTGAGAATGAGGAGATAAGTTCGGAGTTTTTTGTGCATATTACTACAATTCGTGCTGGAGCTGATCCCGAGCATTAAAGTAGGTGCCACTTTTGCCAGGAAGATATATTTTATTAAATTACCAACTTTGGAATAAAAATTATCTGTTCAGTGCCAGTGGTTTTCACAGATTTAAAACGAATTATATTTACGGCAAATGAAAACTTTACAACACAACTAGACAAATTTGACTCTAATATCAGTGACGGTGTATAGAAAAACGTGAGGAATATGCTAACGATATTATTAGTTATTCAATAAATGAGCGCACTTATTTAAAGTAGATTTCAGCGTTTTTAAATCCAACTTTTAAAAATGTGCGTATTTTAAAGTTACCATGGCAAAATCAACTACCCGAGAAGCATGAAGGCTAAGTGTCACCTTTTTAATTATTGATCTGACAGGTGTTTCAAAAGCTTTATTCAAATATTCAACAATCTTAATTTTTTAAATGCATGTGAAAAATAGAGTATTATTTAAAATATTACCACTTCGATTTTTTAAATCGGAGGAAATGCTGTTCAAATTAATACTGCCAACATTCTCAATGAGGTTGCATTTCCATTAATGGCACTCGCAATAATGTTTGAAACATTCTTCTTATTGCTAATACTCTTCAACGTAACATAAGCATAACCTGACAAAACCTTTCAAACCTTTCCTGTTAATATTGTTAATGATTTGTGTGCCTTTTGTGATTTAGTTGTGTTTAGTGTGTTTATTAGTAGTAGTTTTTAAAGGGTCATAAACTATGGTGGAGTCGGTCTGTCACCGTAAATGTCATATGTCTGTCATTTACGGTTTTTGTTTTTTTCGGTCAATGATCTGTGGGTTTTTGCCCGAACTAGCTCTATCTCTGTCGCACACATCTGAGCATCAACGATTTGTATAGGCAGAAAACGGTTTTGAGCGCGTTTATGATTTATAAGGTCTGTGGCCATTCCACTATTCGTCATAATGGTAGTGGACATACGTCGAAACGCATGTCCAGTGTATTTATCAGGATCGTGCAATTTGCAAGGGACATGATCCAAATATATTAATACCAATCACTTGATGGTGGATTTCCCCTTATCATACCGTAAGAAAACTCGGTGTGTACTTACATTTTGAGGATACAATAATAAGTACCTACTGCTTCACCAAACACACATAACTAATTCCATCACTGTTGGCAACAGTAAAACGTCGAGCCTTCACTGTCTTAGATGGTCGGATAGTAATAGACAATACGCTTCCTTCTTCCTTGATGTCATGTAAGAGTAAGTCGCACAATTCACATTCTACAAAAGCCAAAACATCACAAATGGCTACCGCCTTCAAAAATAGATACGTAATGTCCGGTGCCTCTGTGAAAAACTTTTGAAAATCATCTTCCCTGAATACATAAACCTTCTGCTACATCATTCTCTCTAATTGCCTTCATGAATGCATGCGCTTTCACAAATGCTTTTAAATCAACTCCTTTGTTTGGCCTCAACATACTCTGCAATTTCGAATGGATGTGGGCTATCCAGTCCACGCCTTAGTCGACGCCACAGTATACTAAGCAATCAGTACGGAATCTTAGACAATTTATGAATGAAATACGTCTGGCAGTTTTTAAAAAACCCCACTCTAGAAAAAGTCGCCAAGAATATGGCGAATCCCACATAACATACGAAAATATAGCTAAAAATTTGGCGTAAACATAACCAAAGTTGTTTACACGACATACAAAGCTGGAATATAAGTACAATAACGATAACGAGTGGATAACCATGTAATAATGTCAAAAATTCAAAAAACCTGACACAGAATTTATAGTAATAACTGTCAGTCGCCAACAAGATGGCGGATTTTTGGAAGACGCGGGAAAGCTGAGTTTCCCTACTGATTGCTTAGTATACTGTGGTCGACGCCATACACTGCTTCAACATTTTTTTGAAGATAAGCAAGCACAACTCGTTGATCTGTATCTGTTACTTTTTGCTCTTCTATCTACTTGACGGACTTGTCGTATTCTCTTTTATAAGCGTTTCCCAGTGTTTGCGGTATTAATCGTGGTTCTGCTTTACTATTTAAGTAATTAATGTTAGAACTCATTTTTAAACAATATACAACCCGTAACAAATGTCATGACAAGATTCAATTTTATGTGACAGATTACATTTTTTTTTGTTTTTCTCATTTTCATGACAACAAAAAATATACTGATGTCACATCACGAATTCAACCATTGTACATTGGTACTTATTTCCTTTTTTGTAGTATTTAGTGTTTATAATTTCAAAGTGTATTAATAAAAAAAATAGCGTAAAGTATTCGTGGATAACTGGTCTTTACAACATTTGCTCTATTTCGAGCAGAGAAAGGTTTTAAAGACCTTAATATCCACTTATACTTTAATATGCTATATTCACCTTACAAATAATGATTAAGAAATTTGTTACTCCTACCAGAAACGCTGCATATGTTTATTGAAGCTTCAGTTTATAGTCTCATTAGAAAGAATTAATAATTAAGTAATTTAATAATTCAAATTTTAGTTAAATTGATAAAACTCCAGAGCTACCCTCTTGATTTTGTGAAATGAAACAATCGTGAAAACCGAATTTAATTATTGCTTGAAGTATATGTCTCGGGACGATGAACTAACCACTACAATCATATCTTACACGTTTCTCTAACCCTTCTTCATCGCCATAGCTATAAATTTATCCTTGGCAGCGTTGCGCCACGCTCTGAAAATCACGAAACCAAACAAATAGGTTTTGATTCTAGCCGGCTGGAACCAGAGCTAATAGCGGCAGCGGCAACTGTGCCATGGGCGTACCCGCCAGACACTTCTGAATGCAAATATGCAAAATTCTAAATTAAAACGGATGGATGATGAACTAAAAAAATTTTATTGCCTGCCAACTTTTTGTTTTTAGGGAAACATATTTTGTGACTCTATGGATAATAATAATAATTATAATAGCGTTTATCAGTTAGTTGCACAAGAAAAATATACAGGGTTATTCAGTCCCAATGTCATTAATTTTAAGAGAAGATAAGGCCTACGCGCGACCCTACTTTTCTCCCTTCTTTATCCATCAGTCATCATTTTCTCGTGGTAGAGGTTGATGAATTTCGTGCGTTTGCGTCGCCAGTGTAGTTTATAATAATTAATAAAATTTTCTGTTTACCTAAATAAAAAGTACAACCGCAGTTGTCTTCTACTGACCAGAGCGGTGGAAAAATTTATAAAAGACATTTTAACAGACATTTGCATCTGAGTTTTCCTTGTGCGTCTATGTTATTCGGTACCTACCAATCATAAGTAACAGATTATAAAACTACATAGGAATGTTTCAATACTATTAACTGGTGAGCAGCTGTCCTGTTCATTTGGGAATATGCCTCTTAAGTAGGTATTTGTACTTTTTTATAATTTTAATTCCATTTAGTATTTATGGAACTGAATTATAAATTTTTGGAGCCAGACATTGATAACTGTGTTGCCCTTTTGCGGAATACACCAATCGAACTACTACATACTTATTTTTGGATTAAGTATCATAGCAATGTTCAATATTCTGTAAGTTATTTTTTTCAGTATGAGTTTTTATTGCAATTCTGAAATAATATAATTGTCCAACATACAAAATTTGCATTTTCTTATACAACATTTCAGATAAGTATGTACTATTTTTAATTAGCACATACTTCATAATTATTCTCCTTTGCAACACATTTGTATCGTTAATAAATACATTATCAGTTGTCCCCAAGGCAATTACTCCATAACTAAGATAACTTTCTACTAACACGTAATAGATATAGGACTTTTAATTGCTTCATAGTTAAGAAGTCATTTATCTGCTTTATAGATGTATTGCATAGTACATACCTTAGTTATACTTTTAAGACCTCAATATGAGCATTCCATCTCAGATGTTTGCCTAGGATCACTCTTAAGTAGGTGACATTTCCTTCTGATTGGATAATAAAGTTATTACTGTTCATGTTTACTTCTAGGCTATCAACACCTGGCAGAGTGCTACTAAATGTAGAGTTTACAATTTTTGTCTTATTAATTGTAAATAGATTATTAGAATACCTAACTGTTATACAACACTGTTTTATTAGCTAATATGCTTTATAAGCTTCTCACATAATTGCCGCTATAATAAAACAAATATGTAACCTATTTCTAAAATAATAATACTACAATAAAACATAATTATATAATGTGAAAATTATAAAACTGTTTTGCTAGTTGGGTAAATTATACTAAGTCGCTGTTCTTTTATAGATACCTGATGGAAGAGTTTTAATATCATCATCAATAAAAACCTAATTGTATTTCATTATACAGCAGAAGAATATTGCCAATATGATAACTGAAGAAGCAAACTTAATAAACAAAATTATGCTTGATAATCACTTACTAGATAATTAAGGGAATAAAGTAATTATCCTATTTGTTTAACCTAGATCGTAAAAGGTAAATTAGGATCATGTTTACAACAGTTCCGTAGCTATATCAAGTGACACTTTCTGTGTTCCATATAGTGGAAAATCGACAGGCAAGAGCAACTATAAAATATTTACTCAACACTCAAGTAACAGAGAGATAATAATAATTAGTTACTGCTCTGTAGCGTGAAGTTGAGGGGACAGGGGTTATTTTGTTGAGAAATGTTAAAGGTCACAGGCCAAAACAAGACACAATGAAGTCGTACAATCTCTGGTAATGATGGAACAGAAGGCGGTGAGAACATAATTTTCTCGTGGTCTTTTTTCATAATATAAATGTAATGGACTTGTTCTAAATCTACTGTAGAATGTCAAAGGGATTGTGTCTTTATAGACCTTAATTTTGTGGTAAGGGATTAATGAAAAAATAAGCGTTGTTTACTATTAAATTGTGAAGGACAACGGGAAAGAGAAGAGAACAAAGAAGGGAGAAAATACAAAGCCTACCGAACAATTATTAAGCATCTTGATGAAGAAACAAATTGAATGTTATAATTATTTTTTGTCAATAAGATTTAACAATCTTTAGACAGATAAAAATTTAAACAAAACAATTCAAAGTTTAAATTTTAGGTTATAAAAAAATAGTTATCTAGATGTAAGAAATAGCATATTAAAACTGGAATTATTAATTATATAACATTTTATCAAAAACATCGAAATATTAACAATAAAATACAACAATCTATTGTGGTTGTATTTTCGAGTTCCCACAGTTTCAAAAATGAACTTAGATATTTATAGAATGTGTTCATTAAATCAGGTTAGTAAATTTAGCTGTAAGATTTCCTGCCTTATGAAGCTTTAACATTTTCATACCTGTATCGCCATCAACCAGAATAGTGGCTGAGGACATTCTGAAACAAGGTCCAGTATATTCTTCTGGATTCTTCAATCCAAGCTTTGTTGAAATCACTTTTGGCCAAAAGTATTAATTCCGACAGGCTGGAAGGTACATTTTCCTTCTGTAGAATACAAAGAACTGCCTGAGCAACAGAAGAACAGTTGATATCTTCCACATTTCCTTCTGTTGTAACAAATTCTCAAACAATTTTTATTTTCGTGGTTGCAATCACAATTTTTATATAGAAGTTATTGTATTGAATATGATCCAACATCAGCTTAGTTAATTCTGACTTTTTACATAAGATTCTTTGGACGGAGAGTTCTCTTTTACCAGACGTGGGGTAACAAATTATCATAATATCCATATTTGGGCACATCAGAATCCTCGAGAAATTCGGCCAAGATCATTTCAAAATGAATTTTCCGTAAATGTTTGGTTGGGTGTTATTGATGGTAATGTTTGTGGTCCACATTTCCTACCCCCAAGGTTGAACTCGGAACTGTTTATGGAGTTTCTTAACAATAATCTGCAGGACTACCTAGAGGATTTACCCATTAATTTAAGGTATGAGAGTTGGATACAACTGGGTGGAGCTCCCCTGCATTTTGGAATAGCTGTAAGAGAATGGCTCAATACCAATTATCCTCAACTATGGATTGGCTGGCTAGGGAGGAATGACATGAATAATGACGTGGTTAATGGTATTGGACCAGTGGCCTGGCCACCCAGGTCACCGGATCTTAGTCCGCTAGACTTTTACGTTTGGGGCACTATTAAAGATAAAGTCTACGCTAATCCCGTATTAACAAGGGAAGATTTAATTTTAAGAATTCAGCAAGCCTGCAATGATATGCGGCGAAATCCGCATGAAGTATCTGCTGCAATAAATGCGTTAGTGAGAAGATGTCGAAAATGTATTGAGGTGAGTGGACTAAATTTCGAGCAATTTTGTGATTTTACCCTTAATTTTCATCCCCTTTGTTATTGTTGTTGAAAGCCACTAATTAAAATTTTCATTTTCGTTTTTGTTTACTTAATTGTTTTTCAGAAATCATTAGGTAATTTAATTTTTTACTGGCAAACGGTGTGTCAAACGAAAAAAAGTAAGGAGCCTTTTTCTGTTGTAAATTGAAAAAGGATCCTAGAAATAGTTTTTATTTCTAAAAAAACATAGACGCACCATTAAAATTTCCCGAAGATCTGTCCGTACGCACGGCACTGGTGGAAGAAAAATAATATTTTTTACGTAAAAATATGTATCTAGATTACCTATTCACAGGTTCGAAATTTTATTTAAATATCTAGAGCAGTTTTAAAAATATTAAGAAATTTGGAACTTTTGATAAAAATTCTTACACCCTGTATCTTTGTAATGAAGCATTTTTCGAATATAGCTTATAATACAAACTGATATTATTTTGTGGTTCTCTGTCTGCCTCTAAAGTGGAACACCCGATATACATACTTCTTCCTTTGTAAAAATTCTGAACTTTTTGGCCTTGTAACCATCTGAACTTGAACATGGAGTAGCGAGTCCAGTGTCGATGATTCCTGGGAGCGTTGCTTTCTGGCAAAAAAGCCAGAGGATTTTTTCCGGCGCCTCTTTTACCTTGTTAGTTATGCACCAATCTTCAGACGTCTTGTACTGCAACTCATTGGGCACCTTGGATTTTGTCGGAACTAGACTTGAGGCCACTCCGTTTGCCACTGCTTCCATACTCGTATAAGAGGGCAAACAGCCATCAGAAACACTCATTTTGAAAAGTGCTTTTTATATTTATGAGCTCGTTTGACAAAATTTTGACAGCAACCACACGAAAGGTAACATAAGAAAACTTAATAGCAGGTACTTTTTTCTGTTCATAGAAAATACAGCAGTTTTTTGTTACCAAGTATTTGTGCTTTTTCGTGAAAGTGGATAACAATTTGTACAATATTCTTGTAAATTCACATTACTACACTGGATGTAACATTTCGTGTTGTAATATGAATCTTTACTACATTTATATAGTGAATATTACAGAACAGTAAAAAATAACCTACGTATGTTACCATGCACTAGTTGTAGACAGCAGTTCCAGTAATTTTTGCTACTATCCGTATGAGTTATTGTCTGAAAATTTAATGTGACATTTTCGCTGTAACGTTTCAACCCGCTTGAATACATGTTTGTTAGCATCTCTTCCTCTGGGAGTAGTATTTCTCATAATTATTATATTATTCCAGGAAGTTATTGCCAGGAGACTTAAATGTATGACATTTCCCCTTTTAACATACGAATATATTTGTTGGGATCACTCCTATTAGGAAATGTTCGCTTTGTATTCCTGAAATGCCGGAGCTTTGTAGCTTCACTGCTACGAAGTAAAGGATCTCCCAACAAACAGAGCAGAGCTGGATATGAATACAGGAGAAGTATTCAGTCCATGAATACTGTTACTTTGTTAAAAAAAATCATTCGTGTTACTTGAATCCTGAATTAAATATTCAAAGAACAGTTGAATCCAGAATTCTAGTAGCCATATTATAAGAATAAACTGCTGCATGCTTACATTGTGTAGGTTAATATTTATGAAGTTCTTATATAAACATAGGTCCCACTCATTTTTGTTTAAAAGTTACAGGAATTTTAAAAAGTATAATTTCATATTTTCATTTAAAGTAGCCTTATAAATAAAAATGATGATTGCTATAATAATTATTATTGTTTGTGTCATTTTGTTTATTCATTTGACACATACCGTTAAAGTGCTAAATATAAAATACATTTATTTACAACTGAAGATTATGCAGATATTGTCTTCGTATAAGGGTATTCCAAAGAAAATGCTAGACAACCAACCCGAGAATACCGACGAAGATACCCAAATAGACATCAACCTGCCCACACAGTATGTAGTGCATCATTTCGTAGACTTCAAGAAGAAGGTAACCCCGTTTCAAAAAAGGCCGTTCGTCCTACTGAAGTGAATGTACAAAATGAAGAAGATATAATTATTAATAAAAATATTAGAATATGGCATTAGAGGTGTAGCAAAAAAACTTATATCATCATATCTTCACAATCACATGCAATGCTTTGCAGAGGTGGATGAATCGGGAAAATTAATAAAATCAGAAAAGATGCTAATACAAAAAGGTGTACTTCAAGGATCAATATTAGGACGTTTGCTATATATTATATATACCAACGACTTACCGTTAAGAACTAGTGATTATGTAGTACAGGATGCTGACGATGGTACAATAATATTTGATTCACCATATTCTAATTCCATTCAAAGTACTATAAATAACACTATAAAAACTGTGTAACATTATTTTGCTTCATTGGACTTACAGTTGAATAAAGATAAAACGCAGATGATGATGTTTTCTAGAGGAAATAATCACGAACTACAATTTATAAATACAGATAATGAACTGAAATCAGTAAATAATCTATTATTTTTGGAATTGATTCACGTGATTCAAAAGTATCTCAATATTGCTATGCTTTAAAAGTATTATCTCAAAATATTAATCCTGAAGCAGCTTTTACGGCTTAGATGCCTATATCCAATCCAGAATAAAATATGGTATAATTTTTTGGGGCATTTCCTCTGATGCAAAACGAATATCTGTTTAGCAAAAGAGATGTCTTAGGAAAGCAAAGAGAATCTTGCAAGAATGTTTTCATTTCTAAGAGTATTCTTATTTTAACAAGTTTATATATTTATTAGGTATGCATTTTTGCAGCTGGCAATAAATCCTTTTCCGATAATTACCAGAAACAAGATTCTTACTCAATTTACATATATCCAGAAAAATATACCTCATTCTCTAATAAGAGTCCTTAACAAATTACCTAATACCACGACTGCTTTACCTATCAAAATACTACAAAAAAAATTTAAATCATTTCTAATACAAAAAGTTTATTATACTGAAGACGAATGTTACAACGACAATCTATCTAATTATTTTTAAAAAATGTCCTGTCTATTAAATGTATCTTACTGTTTTATTGTAGACGTTTAAGATATTTTAGGTATTTGCGTTTTTTCGTTTTTGATACCTAGTTTTAAGTTTAACTTTCAATTTAAATATGTCCTTTTCTAAATATTTTGCTATTAACTACTTAGGGATTATTTTTATTGTTCTTTTGACCTGTTCAACGCTCATTTTGGGTATTGTGTATATTACATGCATTTGAACTAAATAAACCTTGGTATAATGAAGCGTGTTCTACTAGAGACTGTATAAATATTAATCATAATGAACATATCTGGACATTACAAAATCCGCATGCAATTAGATCAAGACGAGTTCAGCAACGTTCCAGTGACAACGTTTAGGGTAGCATTTTCCGCAATAATTCACTGCCTGTACATGTTTTAAATGATAGTTTAAATGTAGATCTGTATAGAATTTTCTGGAAAGCAACCTATTTTGATTTAATTGATATTGTAGGACTTAACATTGTTCAAAATATGTATTATCAGCACGATGACACACCAGCACATAGAGGTAGACAAATAACTGCTTGGTTAAATAATCATTTCTCGAATAAATAGATAGATCAACAAGGTCAAGCAGCATGGCCACCGCGTTTCCCAGATCTAAATCATTTGGACTTTTATTTATGGAGACATATAAAGCAGCTTGTCTACCACATTGAAATCACTACCCTTCAACAGTTACCTGAAAAAATTGAGGATGCAGCTAACCAAATAAGACATGATTCAAATCTCATCCGATGAGTGACGGATCTTTAGATCGACGATGTGAGGCTCGCATTTTGAACAATTTTTATGAATACGCAAAGTGAACATTGCCTAAAATATTTCGTTTGAGCTAACTGAGATTTGAAGTTAAGGTAAGGGTCGCTAAAAATGACATATTATTTATTGAAATTTCTTGAATATCCATCCTAACTAATCGCCAACTTTAAACATTGTTTTAGAGGATTTGCAGTATAAAATCTGATCAATACTAAGCAAACTTTGACATTCAATTAAATTAAATTCTACATTGTTATCTCAAAATATATGTGAAAGTTTGTGATGATTAGGTAAGCCTTGGGAAAGGGTGAAATATAAAACAGGATTGTTAATAATCCGCTTAGGCTTAAGCCGCGTACACATTAGTAAAAATTTACGTTGTATGATGATTGATGTTGGAGTTTGAACATATGTAGAGAACGTTATTAGTGTTAAAATAAAATCCCTTTAACAACATTTTAAGTATACACTGGGGGAAATATTTTTAACCATTAGCAGAAATTTATTATTCTTAGTAAGATATCTGCATTAAATAGGCTTCAAAAAGGTTATGTTGCTGTCGTGACAAAAATAATTTTCTTAAGAGAACTTACCAGTGTTATTGTTAGAATATCATTTTCTTATTATAGCGCATTTAACAATTTTTTTCTAAAAGTTGTATTGAAACTGTTGGCTAGGATGATTAGTTTTATTGTAATATTAGCAAATATTTATTTTCATCTTCGTTTGAACTCATTTTGACACTTTTATCTTAATAAAGTATGTTTACTCTACTAATTTCTCTCAGTGTAGACATCGCGGGGGTAAAAATAATACATTTAATTTCACTTATAAATAATTTCATTCATATTGCTATATGCATTCTTAGGGACAGGCAACAAAGAATACTCTTACCACAGTTGTCGTTTTAATTAATTACTAATAGCCATTTTTCGTGTTAACCATTTGCGGCTTAATTACGGTAATTAAGGAAAAATCGATATTTGTGGAAAAATCATATCGTTACAAGTTTAAAATAGGGTTGGGGAATATTGTATGAATTATGTACCCTTTAAATGGAAATTTAGACCACTTGTAGGAGTTATAGGTAATTAAGAATGCTTTTGTGATACAAAAATATTGTTTGTAATTAAAAATCTGGATACGCGGTTAATAACAGAGCCTACGGTGCTCTCAGATTTTGGCTTTGGCATTTCAATTGTTTATCATCAAGAACAGTCGAGCGTCGCACTACAGATATATTGATATTAACTTTGTTTTTTCTTGTGAAACCATGTATAAAGTTATGGAATTATTTATTATTAGTGGCCGATATCTTGTAGCTCATTACATGTTTATATCAATGCGAAAAACACTGTGGAGAATTAAAAAATGTAAACATATACAGGTTGGTTCGTTTCTCATGGCTCACCATAGTCATCTCGGAAATTGTAAAATATACAGGGTGCCTGAAATTAGAAAATTGTTGCGCCTTTTGATGGTCATTAAGATAAACAAGCAGATTTAAGATATCTGCTGCCATCTAGCGTCATTATTTCACAACAGAGACCTGAAATTTGGCACAAAGGGATAAGAATATACGAGAAATCTATTTTCGTTGAAAGAAAACTTCTACGGGCACTAGTTTCAGTGTAGTGTGATGCTCAATGTTTATTTGATCACAGTTTTGAAATCCTTGTAAAAAATTAGTTAAGAAACGCATTATTCAGTTTTCTGATATCATATAGTTACAGTCGAATCTAACGTTTTCGCGTGATTAAATCTGTACAGACATATGTTTCTTCAATGTTTCTGAAAATTCTTAATCTACATAGATGTGATATCGTGTTGACAATGTATTTGTATACAATATTGTAACTCTTCAGATCAGTTGGTATCTGAACTGTGAAGTATCTGTCTCTTGTCGCGAATTCTTCTACGTAGGTACCAATTCCCTTAATTTTTCTTTGTTTGCTGAAAAGTATCTTAACGTCTTCTTGATATTAGCAGTATCCAAGAATTTTTTATTACTATTTTATACATTTAAAAATCACCAAAACATTTAATATAAAAAAATCATTAATTCCACCATTCTCTGTTCAAAAATAAATTTGGATAACAGTTGTCTAAACTAAATTAATTAATTTTCACAATAGTTGTTTATCTTTGAATTTTTCGTCACATTAATAGACAAGCTGGCACATGGTAGGCAACCTACAAACCCCTCGCCTGGTACAGCGAGTAATTGCACTGTTGCCACTTTGTGATAAAATTTCTTCATATATTAACTCGACTTATTTTAAGAACGGCTTGAGTTGTACCCTTGTACTATTTAACTTTTTTTGTTCATTTATACTTTATCTATCTTATATTGATGTTATGTTGTGTTGTGTGATGTTGTATTGTGATGTGTGTTATGGCAGTCAAACCTCTAGCACTCTATATAATTTATTAAGAAGTTTGGAAATATTTATCTTGTTCGTACACATTAAAACAGCGGCATTAATTAAAAATTATTAAATAGTTATTCATGCCAATCATATTAAATATTACTCATTCATATTTTGAATGATGAGCAAAAAGCAGCTTATTCTTGAATAATTTTATGCAAGATGAAAATTCTCAATACCAACGGCATTTTAAAAACAAACGAATATTTTAATCAAGAATGTTTTTTCTCGTAAAATGAAAAATAAAAATATGTTCTATCTTTTCCACTACGTATATATTTTTTTATTGTATAACCGTGTATACAGGGTGATTCAGAATTTATCTAATAGAATTTGTTAATAGATGCGTCATGAAAAATTAGTCAATATCGTAAAATCCTTATAGTTTTCGAGAAAAAAATTATTGAAGTTCTTTACTTCGCTGGGCTACTGTAGTTTCTAGCCAGACGATTTCAAATATCCGATTACTTATCGTATTAAGTATCTTACAACTAGTTTCTAAATAACTTTCGTAATAATGATCCGATTTTAATGCGGCTTGCACGAGTTTTCTTTGAAAAAAAATCTAGTTTCATGGATGCCCTAAATCATGTTTTTGACACGAGTAAACTAGGGTTTAAAACGTAAAGAGAACAAAATAAATGGGCATCCTAGAAGCGGTGAATTATTTTATTCACCTATGTACACTTTGTTTCTAAAAATAATTCATAATAACTGTAAATTTGGAACTAAGAAAGTGTATTTTAAGTTAAAACCTGCTAAAGGAGCCGCTTACGTTCAAATAGTATCAGATGATAAGATACGATGCAGGGAAAGACAGAAAATGTAAGGGAAGTCGGACTGTTGCAATGCTCTAACGGAGTTGACTTGCATCTAGCGTGGCCCCTTAGGAATTAATAATAATAGCGGCAAAAGCAGTTGAATTTGCTGTATAAAAATAAGTGTTGTAAAATGTAATTTATTTCTTTCCTTGGGAATTTCTTTCAGTTTTTTGTCCGGTCGTCGATTATACGCCTTATCAGGTTTTACAGTGGACCAGTTTCCAGTGCCGCGCGGAAGTGTATTTTTAAATCATTTTTGAACTGCTCTTTTTGATTTGATTTTTACAAAATTGTATTTGTAAGAGTCCCCTGTACATTAAAAAAATGTTTGCGTGTACTACATTAATATAATATAATATCAGTCCGTCATTAAACCTTCTAGTCGCAAAATAGTGCACTAGAAATTACCTGACAGGCATCCATTTAGAGGGATACTAAAAGCCAGAAGCCAAACTAATGCCTCTGGTCTGGCCCGAACAACACACCTATATTAAGGAGGATTCAAAGGCATTATTTCTTTGCTATATTGTATCTATATAGAGTCGTATTATATCACGATGAAGACAGAATAGAAATCCCCACCAAATTTATGGCTTAACGTATTTCCGTACAATATACGGCACCTGCGGTATAAATAATACCTATACTTACGCGATAATCCATACACAATGTTTTATTATTAAAATATGCGGAACATTCGAACCCGCGTCGAAGATTATATGTAAATATTTTATGGGTTTAAGACTACTTCAGGAACAGAACTGTGAGGATTCATAAATCTTTTGGGTTATTATTTATTTAATACTGTTACGAAAGTTTCCTGTGCAATTATTTTTTCAACATACGTAACTAGGCTAAGATCGAAGTAGTACGTATTATTAAGGTCGCTGTATTTCTTGCCGTAAAATAATCAAAGTTATGGTCTTTTAGGTACACAAATCTCGAAAAGTAAACCACGTAGAGCAAAACTAATATCAAAAATAAAATTATTGATGTCTTGTTTATCCACTTTTACTATTTAAATTCTCCTAAAATAATATAAAAACTTTTTACATTCATTTGTAAGACATGTATTATTTGGCTAATCTAACCCTACATTTTAACAATTATTTTCACATACCTACTTATACTCAGTGACATTAGAAGTGTTACACCCAGATGGAAGAATTTCTGAATTTTTTCAACAGAATGACTATAAGCAAAGCATGCCTTGATAACAATATCCAAATTTTATCTTTGATAGTTTTTGCAATAATGGAATGTTTTCTCTTATTTTCTTTGTGAAGAAGGCTGTTTATGAGTACATACAATTTTAGTTATTCCGCGTCCGTATGTTTGCGTAGAGGGTAACAAAATGCCTCGAGTTCCAAGACAACAATATTATCATCATAGCGATTTTAACAGGGGTAGAATTGTTGCCTATCGAGATGCTGGTTTGTCCTATCGCGAAATTGGCCGCCGTGTGAATTGTTCTGCCATGACGGTATTGCGTGTGCGCCGTGTGTGGACAGAAGAAGGTAGAGGAACAAGAAGAAGACCAACTGGTCAACCGAGGCGTACCACAGAGCGTCAAGATAGGCGTTTCAGGCAAGTAGCTCTACGAGACTGTTTTGCTACTACGCGCCAAATCGCTGATCAATGGTTTGGAGAAGAAGGAAGATCAATTATGATGCGTACACTATATCGCCGCATTAGCGCTTTTGGACTTTTTTCGTACCGTCCGCGATTAGTGCTTCCTTTGACTACGGATCACCGTCATCGACGTTGGAACTGGTACAGAGAACGTCAAAACTGGGTGGTAGAATGACATAATGTCGTGTTCAGCGACGAATCGCAGTTCTGTCTAGGTATGCATGATGGCCGTGGAGAACGTCGTGCTGTTGAAATACATGTACACAGAACTGTTGGAGAAATGGTTTGGGGGGCTATTGCCTACGGTAGTCGAACAGCACTTTTGTTTATTTGAGGCAGTATGAGAGCTGCACGTAATGTTGATGATGCTGGCGTTAATGTTTTACCTTGGCCACCTCGTTCTCCTGGTTTAAACCCCATTGAACATGTGTGGGATATGATGGGGAGGAGACTGGCCACTTGCACCATCCTCCACAGACTCTGGCACAGTTGATCCATGAAGTTCAACTTGCATGGAACGAGGTGCCACAAGCCTACATCGACCATCTAATTTTGTCGAGGCCTAGACGGATACAGGAGTGTACTCAGCTACGGGGTCGCCAGACACATTATTATTTTTTTTTAGGTTACATGGCAATAACATTTCTTGCAAATGTTATAGTTACATTGTTGATGTTAGTATACCATATTATTTTATTTATCATATTATTATTAGAAATAAAGACTTAACTTTGTTAACAGAGAAATTGCCTCAAATGCAGTCAAGGGCAAGTGATTGGTTTATTTCTAATAACTTAAGTTTGAACAAGTCAAAATTGGAGACTATAGTTTTTACCCTACGAAATGAAGAACATTTAAATAATCCAGATTTTGTTAAATTCTTAGGAGTATACCTGGATTCTAAATTGTTATGGGAACAGCATGCCATTTATATTTGTTCCAAAATATCAAAGAATATATATTTGCTCCGTACTCTTTCATACAAAGTATCCAGAAATATACTAATAACTGTATATCATAGTCTCATTCACTCTGTTTTATCTTATGCAATCCTTGTTTGGGGCCACGCTCCCTCGAATAGACAAGTGTTTTGACAACAGAGAAAGACTATAAGGGTGATATCGGGTTTAAACTATAGAGATGACTGCAGAGATTAGTTTATTAAATTGAGTTTACTCACTTTTCCATGTACTTATATATTCCATTGTCTTGTGTATGTTAGAAACAATATAGAGTCATTTAACTGTAATCATAACATTCACACTTATAATACCCGTAATAAAAACTACCTCTCAAATAAACATCTAAGACTAACAAGAACACGAAATGGTACAGGTTATTTGGGTTTAAAATTTTTTAATGCTCTCCCTGATTATGTAAGGATTTTAAAGATAAATACTTTTAAAAAAAGAATTAAGAATTATTTATTGAGAAATGCGTTTTATGATTTCAATCAGTTTTTATCAAGTGACTTCCACGGTATTTAATTGTTTGTCTTAACTGTTTGTTAGTTCGTATTGTCTGTACCTATTTAACATGTTATGATTTGTATGTTTGTAATATATTTAATGGTATTTTAGTCTGTATTTATATTACATTGATTTTATCTATCTTTGTATAAATTTTTAACTTTCTTAAAAATGTAATAAGTGATCTAGCGTACTAAATTATGTTCGTTTTTTTTTTCTTTTTTGACGTGTGTAAACGCTGGTGTATATTAACATGAATTGTAATAAATTTAAATTTATATTGCTAAAAAATCCAGTTCAAGAAATTCTTCCTTCTGGCTAATGTCACCGTGTATATAAACAAAAGTGAACAATCTTACATGCAGAACTATGTAAGTTTATCTTATAACAATATTTACATCTACAGTTGAATTTCAAAAATACGTATTTTGAAAGATTTCTGTACCTAAAGATTTGTTGGTTAGACCGCTTTCCGTCGTTATATATTCATTTTATATCGGTACCTTTGAATATTCGCAGGTGGCATGATATAACATTCCTGTTACATGCTGAACTCTATATTATTCAGTTCTAAAATGTCTAAAATTACTTGTATTTGCAGAAAACACTATTTCAAGAATACGGCGCCCTTAAAGTTCTCGTACATAACCTATAAATCGGGACACAGCGATAGCATACATATACGGGGTGGTCGTAATGAATGAAGTTATAATTACGTGAACAAAAAATAGGGTTTAGTCAAACATGCCTTAGCAAAATGTTGTTAAGCATTAAAGTTTTAATCATTTTTTTATAGTTGACTGTCATAATATTGCTGTCATTATGAAAGCCAAATCGTTAATAATCTGCCACTTTCTATCACTCGTGCTGGAATGTGAGATAAGCATTTGGGCACGTTTTAATACTAATCATAATAAAAACAAAATATGGCATTTGAATGTAAAACTGATTCAAGGGTTTCAATTATTATAGAACGGTAGTAGGTGTCTGTTATGCAGCTTGTAGTAGAACATTCCTTGGATGATCTTAAAATAACTTCTCTTATTAAATTGCTCCACAAAGACGGGCGCTCGAACTAAATGAAACTCTACTGAGAAAATGTATATTTAGTTTTGCAGAGTAATAATGTAAGTTTGGACTAAAAAGCTACGCGGACTCTTATTTTCATTCTTCTTGGAAAGTCTAATATCTCACAAGGGAAATGTAAGGTGAACATATTATTTCAAAATAATACTTCTGTATTCTGAGGAAGCAATGTGAATAATATTATAGAAATACGAAAGTAGCTAAAAATGATAGAAATAAAGCTTGGTACATTACAGTTTTTTGTCGATATAATTATTTTTAAGAAAATTGCAGTCAATGACTACCTACCACATATATTTTTGAGCTTCCAGATATGCTTCTAAAATACTTAAGAACATACCTTAGACTTCACCTGTTGAAAGTTTTGTTTAGATATTGATCTTGTTCAATTCCATTTAAAACTGTATTATTCGGATTTTAAACTTAAATGCTTTTTTTCTGAGCAAGATATTAAATTTCAGAAAATTATTGTTTGCGAAATTTAGCTGCTCAAGGCGATGCACAGTTACCAGCTCATCTCTTAAAGACCCCAAAATTAGATCGCAAGTTAAAATTGTTTCTCATTTTCCGCTGCTTGTTTTTCTTTTTTATTCCAAACCGTGCTCATACAGTCGTTCATAAATATTCGTAGCGCTTCCAGATTTAAAGATTCTGTCTGCGTACTTTCCTGGTATTCCTGATTTTTTTCATTCAGATTATGTATTCATTGTGGATAATGCTTAATAGATATTTTCTTATTTATGTTCGAATGTATATTCTAAAATATAAGAAGATTTGACCAACAGGATTAGTTAAGTGTTAATATATATATGAAACATTTATTAACTTACATCGTAGCAATATTGCTATTTCCCAAAAGTTGAAAACTGACTGAACTGTCGCTATGTTTGGCAAGATTTTCATGTTTTTTATTTACCCCGTCACGTAAATCTTTATCTACGCTCGTTACAAATGACAGTAATATGCACTCATATCAATATCATAATGACGTTGTTTATAGCACTAGTGCGATATATATTTATCGCACGCATTTAATAATAAAAAGCACGCAATTGTATGTTTCAATAAAACTTAATCCACACATTTTTTACTTTGAAATCAGTACCTACTAGTCACACTTTAAGTAAGCAAACTAACTAATTAGACATCCACGAATTATTTCTCTTATATTGTAAAAAAAAACTAAATAAATGACTATTTTATTCTCCATTGCAACATTGACAACCGTCATAAGTTACGACGTCTGTTGCTGTTGGGTTAGACTCATAACGTAACACCCCACGAGCTGGTCGATGAACCGACCGACATTATCGGATGCGAAGGATATATCAACAAACAGCTATTGTTATTAAATTCTATAAAAATGAGTTTTACCGACGAAGATTTGCTTGCAAATATCACAGAAAGTGCATCTGAAGCAATTTTATGCCTTGTCACAGAAGTCTCGCGCACAGCATGCTTTAGTATTGAGATATATGAGAAATGGTGCCACGAAAATTAAATTATTGACATAACTGGTGAAAAAGAGTTGTTAGTTCTATTTCAACAAACTAAGTAAGGATCGTAAACTTACTTCATTATGGAGTTGTTATTTCATTTTTTACTGTATTAGAAAGGTATTTTAAGCTAATGTATATCAAATCTCCTGCAATTCCTATCAATGACGCCATATGTATGCTCTTTGATACCAAACATCTAGGCATGCTAATAAACAATTCCACAGACAAAGCTCTATTCAATAATTATCTAAAAAAATTAATCTAGCTAAATTTACTACACTGGTTTAATGAAAACACTCTATAAAATATCTAAGTTCACTTTTGAAACTGTGGGAACTCGAAAATTCAACTACAATGGATGAGATCTGACCTATTTCTGCTTATATAATATAAAATATAAATACGTGTTACCCCACCGCACCTTTCGCGATGTGCGACAGCAACCATACTTATTTTTATTGCGAGCAAGCCTAATTCAGTGAAATAACAAACAATAAAGTCAATATAATGGTAATAAGGAGACAGACAAATGTGACACATGTCGGCTACAGTATTAACATTTACATGTTAATCTATACTTTGTATATATTCAGCATTGCATCATATGGCTATAAAAACTATGCTTAAAAACTGTCACTGTAACTATATTCTTAAAAGGCTTTATACAGAATCTTTATCCTCCTACGTTTTACGAAAGCGTTCAAATTAATTAAAATTTGGCCAGCCCGTATGTTCCATTTTTCCGAAAAGAGAGAGCCCCCTTAAATTACAGAAATCGCTAGCGTTTATATTTTTGTTACAGCCAGTGTTTCCCTTTCCATTTTATAGTCTCCGTTAATATATGGACCCTGTTTCCATCGGGAGTATAGCGACAAATATTACGTTTGCAGTAAATACAGTAGACATTCCAATTTTATGCCGGGCGCCATTGCCATTATAAAGCGTGAGTTATGAAGGCTTCCTGATAGAAAATTTTACGCTTTCTAGATGTAATCGTCACCGAATTTGAAAATTTTTCGAGTAAATTATTTTAATTAAATTCTTTTATTGTCGCCGAGCGATTCGTTGGTCCATTAAGTTTGCTCTGGAATTCATATTTCTAGATGGCTTCAGTCTACGTAATGCTATATTTGATTTCAATAAATAGACAATCAACTTACTGAAAATTCAAATAATAGTAATTATAAAACGTTGCTAAATCTATACACTCTGTAAAAAATTTGTTGTATAAATGACTTCTCTGTGTGCAATTGAGGATGTGTAAAATTGCATTGAATACTCGTAGTTTAACACATATGGAAAGAGAATAAAAAACATGGAAAAATATAGAATGCCATTTAAAAAAAATATCGATGACGTGTGACGAACAAAACATTTTTGTGCTTGAGTATAAAGAAAATAGCACCATTTAGAAATATGCACTGTAAAAAAATAATTACATTTTAATACAATACTGTGTTAATCGAGATCCACACGGGATTTTGTATATTTTTACGCATTTCTCTGTACACATGTAGCAGATTGTGTTAAAAATTTAACACAATCCATTGTGTTATGTACTTTTACACATTAACATGTTAATTTTATTGTATAATAGTTATTGATATGAAAGCTCATCTATGCTTTTTTAATTAATTAAATATGTTTGCTTCTGAAATAATTTCTAATAAATGTAATTTTTGTAATACCTTTATTTTGACGTTTTCTAGAATATTTCCCAGTCGTCAAGAATGCATCGAATATAGCCTGGAATATTTTAGAAACCGTTACAATAAACATATTACAAAAACTATAATTTCAAAAGCAAACAGGAACAAAATTAACAAACTAAAAATGCGACTTTCCTGATAAATATTATAGTATTTTCAGAATTATGTTACACTAATAATAAAATACACAATAGTTTACTTTTTATGACTATTAAAAATATATAATTCAGTTCAAATGAACAACCAAGTTTTCTAACAAAATATTTAATAAAATTAGTAAGTAGTAGTAATAGTACATATTCTAATACTATACTTATATACTATTAAGGTTCTAATAAATCATAAACAACCAAACAACAAATAATAAACAAAGATGTATTTAGACACTACGTAATAGAAGTTAACAAAAATTAACTGGTATTGATCTGAACATGTCATTTTCTTTCTCCTTGCAAGAAAATCAGAATACAGAGTAATTTAAAGTCAAAGTGAACTCCTAATATTTTTAAGAGTTATAAACATAATTACTTTGATCCTTATCACAATTATCAGCAGTATTTGTTATAGTTAAGTAAGTACTTATCATTTTCCTTGATCAAACCTCAATTTAAATTTAACTGTTCTCCATTTGAAGACAGTGAACGAGAGCTAACTGAACACCACATTGCTACACGACCAACATGGCGTAGTGACCTGTGTTGGAACAGCTGATATACTGCAGCTGCGCAGTTGCCCACAACCAATCAGGAGAAGGGATATAAAACACAAAGTTGTGTTAAATTTACACAAACGGTGTACTTTTAACACATCACTGATACAAATATTACACAAATTCAGTACATTTTATTATAATATTAGTAATTTTAGCACATTTTGTGTAAAATGTATGAAAAAGCCATAGTTTGTAAAACTATTACCACGAAAATTGTACACATCACTTACACAGCAACTTTTCTTACAGTGTACATACTTTACAGGATGTCTAAAATTAGGTAACCGAATTATAGATTGGGGCCTTTATAATCAAACAGACTCTATAATAAATATGAAATGTGTTAATACTACCTCGTTTGGAGTTAATTCAACACACCTCTGTGTCTTATATCTCTACTACGGACACGTTGTGCACAACTGTGCAGCTGTAGTAACACAAAAGTGCTAGCACAAAATACGCCATTTTGATCGCATTAACATTTTAATATGGGCAGGTATGTCTGCACCTTTGATAATACAAGTATCTAACAGATGTAATTTGTAAAAAGTATACATAAACATTTGTTATATTAACACAATGAATTGTGTTAAACCTTTAACACACTGCTACATACAGAGAAATGTGTAAGATATACGCAATCTCCTGTTAACCTCGATTAATATAGAACTATGTTACTTTGTGCTAAAATGTGTATTTTATTTAGTGTACCTAATTTCAGAAGTAAATAGTTTTCTTAGTGTAACGAACATTTGTTATATTGACACAATGAACCGCTAGATACAGAGAAATGTGTAATAATATACACAATTTCATGTGAACCTCGATTAATACAGAATTTTGTTATTTTGTGCTAAAATGTGTATTTTATTTACAGTGCAATGTTAGAAGTAAATAGTTTTCTAAGTGTAACTAACAGCTTTAAAGATCGCAGAGCCACTAATTATACATGTTCACGATTAATTAGTTTTGTTTATTCCTGCAAGAATATTTCTCGCTGAATTTTCCTTTTGGCGCTCTGATCATAAAGCTAACGAATCGGGACTAGCTATGAGATATTTTAATATCATCGTTTACCAAATAAAGTAAAGAGAACCTGGTAGTGATCTTCTGATTAAAAATTCATGAATCCCCAGTTCTATTTAAGTTAAAGCTAACGAACTTTACATTTCCTTGTTAACGAATTATAATTTGGTGCAGCAATTTATCCTGGAAAGATAATAGTATCGCTTATGTGTGCTTTAAAACGCTTTTTTAATATATGCATATTACAAAACCACAAATATTGTTATTATATACCTATATTGGTATTAAGATACTATGTATAAGCAATTGAAATTATTGTTAATATAAATGTTAACTAAAGAACAACCTTACCTAACTCAAATAAATGTTGCTGTTGATTTAAGATAATCTTTTTTCTGTGTTAAAACAACGTTTTCAATGTTAGATTTAAACTTTCGTTGTTAACTGTTTGATATCTGAAGTGTCAGTTTATATTTATTTAAATGTTTTTTCTTGACAATTTTTTTTTTATGAACTACAAACTTTGGCTTACAAATTTGTCGTAAAATAAAATACAAATGTAGTAAGCCATAGAAGTTCGTTGTTATGGTAAATGTAGGTAGTAATAACACTATTTTATGTCTGTTACTGTTTGTTTTTGAAAATGGCTGGAAAATTTACATTCAGTGAACAAGTTGACGTGTTACTTCTGCTAGGTTTCTATGAAGGAAACTGTAGAAGTGTGGAAGAATATCGTAGGAGATTTTCAAATCGAGTGATTCCTCATAGAAAAACATTTTCTAATGTTGAGACACCGTCTCGAGAGACAGGAAAATTTTTCAATAATGTCCGAGAACGTCCTAGTGTAATAAGAGTACAAGATTAAGAACATATTTTGCAAACAGTTGAGGATGAACTGCAAATAAGTATTAAACGTTTATCTCGAGAATGGATTATCAAGAGCTTCTCTACACCGAATTTTTAAACGTAACCTACTACATCCATATCACACTCAAAGCTATTGCCTCAAGATTTGAATCGACGAGTGACCTTTTGCAAGTTTATCTTGCGTCCGGATATTAATTTTGACAAGAAAATTCTTTTCACTGTTGTGAATATTCCGATGTAAACTCCTATGCAATAATTCCTAGACATTTTTAACGGGAGTTTAAATATTTGGGCCAGTACTATTGATGGTGATTGGACCATTATTTTTCCAAATCGATTAAATAGCTATAGTTATTTGGAATTTCTGCAAAACACTCTCCCTGATTTAATAGAAGATTTACCGTTGCAACTTAGACTACAGTTAACAATAATTGTCCTCAAAATTGGTCACCACGATCGCCAGACCTCAACTCATGTGATTATTTTCTTTGGGGAGCATTGAAGGATTTTGTTTATTCCTCGCCAATTGAATCCTGAGAAGATCTGTGGAATTGAATTACGAATAAATGTAATGTTATAACGATCATCATTTATTAGACAGAGTAAATTTCAATTTTCGGCGAAGAGTCCTCAATTTGAACTATTTCTTTTTTTTATTTTACAGTTTTATTACTAACTGTTAAATTTTAAAGACAAAGCCTACTACTGACTTTTTGATTTTTTCAATCAACACTATTAAATAAGTAAAACAATATTTTAAATTAATACCTTCTAACTTCGATCAATCGACAAAAGTTTAGTATAATTTTATAGGGACGACTCACCCTCAATGAACACCTTGTGAGGTTTCAATTTACTTGAACTCATAGTCAAAGAATACCAATAGTATACCTAAATTATGGAGCAAATTTGGTTATTTCAAGTCAAAGTAATTCAGAGATATAATTTTTTTCGAAATATTTGGCCCCACTTTGATGGCCTGTAAATCCGCCTGTGTGCAACTTTGTATAGCTATGTTTGGATAAATTGCAATATCTTGGAGCCCTCTACATGCACGTTCTCTGTGTCGGTTCTTATGAGGAACGATTTTAGTTTGTTAATAGTGTATCTACATGTGTGTCTCAAATTAGATTTTTTCCTACAGAAGTTGGAAACGGTTTGAAACTGACAGAAATGTTTCTCCAACCACTTGCCTTAATTCACTGCGGTAACTCATTCTCAACTTAACTGGTCGAATATTTCTGAGAGTTCCACACCATTTCTAACTGATGGAGGAATAAACATATTGAATAAAGAATACCCAGATAATACCTATTAATAACACACCGTTACATAATATGTTAAGTAATGTTTGGATAAGTATCCCATATCTATCCACTTAGGTTCTAGGTTTGTATGTCACATGTCGTGCATGGATATCGCGGAAGTTGTGATATAAGTGGTAGGAAAATAACACTACAAATTGTGTTTGTAGCTGTAACCACAACAAATTGTAGTACATAGATCTACAATTTCATAATCGACTACTATTCTATTTTCAATGTTCATTTTCCCGTTTCAATGTGTGCTAATTTCATCATTGTCCAATGAAATGTAATCATTTTTATAGAAGCATAACTGCATACGTCAGTAAAAACAAATATCAATATTCTACCAGCAATCCCAACTCTCCAACTTATTAAAATTTAAATTCACTAGCCAACAGATCGATCGGTTTAAATTTAGATTTAAGTGTAGGCGAGTGAGTGCCCAACATAGGTACCCTTAATTCCACTCAAATGGTAAATAATTCATTTATCCATCTTCGAACTGGATTTCCAACACGTCGGTGTTTCAAATGATGGCCTAATACAATTTTAAACACATACAAAAAAATGTACCGTTATTTCTATAAATACCCTGACATCCTCCTCCCTGTCCCGTCGCCCCATGACATCGTATTTGTCTTTATTACACTGATAAATGGAATATTTGAATGGTCTGCGCCCTAAAACTGCCACAACAAATGGGAGGAAGTAATAAAGTTAATTCCATGTCCACTCCATAAACTGTGAAACCATTTCTGAATTCTAATCCATACATTTTATTGAGTTAAAATGGCGGATAATGTGTTTATGCACAACAGAATAGTAAATAAAATTATAACTCGACTACATTATCATATATTAACGTCCGTTTGGGAAAATTTCAAGCAACAAGTTAGTTAAAGTTTTGTCTAAGTTTGTTGCTGTAGAGGCAGGAATATACAAGAAGTGTGTTTTTATTTTATTCAAGAAACAAATTGTGAAACACTCTATTTTGGTGTACTATATGCCACATAAGTGAACTTAGAGTGAAAACTTAACTTTCTGAGACAAACAAAGAAGGAGATTAATTTGTGTGTGGGGCGACAAATCAAGATACGATTTTGAATAAAAAAAAGGGCAAATTTATGACAAGGACTTAGTAGAGTGTTATTACTAATTGTTGGCAAGATTTTTTTATGCGAATTACTGTAAAATGTTAAAAAAGCGCCAAGTTGGCATTTTGACGGTAGTTACTATGGTACTAAAAAAGTCGAACATACAAAAACTCAAATTAGTTGCATTTTTGATAGATTGTCATCAAAAAAGTGTTTTCAAAGACCATGAGCGATTCATAAGAAATTATTTGTACTCCTCCTCAACTGAGAGAAGCCGCTGAAAGTATGGAAAAAGATTTGTTACTTAAGAAGAGTCGTGCAAGGTACGATAAAGTTTATGATGTTTTCAAGAGTTGGTGCTCGCAAAAAGGTGTTCAGAAAGCTGTTTCTGAAATTATTGTGCTGGCATATTTTAGCGAAATTGCCAAAATCAAAAAGCCGTCAACCCTTTGGTCCATTTACTCAATATTGTATACTACTTTAAATATTAAAGATAAAATGGATATCTCCAAATTTTCGAAGTTATTGGCATTTTTGAAACAACAAAATCTAGGATATGCTACTTATAAATGTTGCACTCATAATTGGTGTATCTGGTGCATGTCGAAGTGATGAATTGTATAAAATGAAATTCACTGATGTTAATATCATGGAAAATAAGGTTCACATCAAAAACCCACCAGTCAAGAGTATTTATAGTAAGTAATGAAGAATGGTTAACGTTAATTAAAATATATGTTGCACGTTTAAATGTTCTAAATGAAAACTTCTTTTTATAATTAAGATTGGGTAAAATCACTCTCCAGCCATTTGACCACAAATCGATAAATCAATTTCCCAAATGATTGCAGTGTCTCTATTGCTTCCCCATTGTGAAACATACGAGGTGTAGCAATTAAGTTCCGGGAATTTGTCAATGAAAAAACAAGCAAATTAAATTTCGCCAAAATTTTATTATCGACCTTCACGATTGGTAATCCTCCGCAGTTAACCCGTTCAGCACCACGGTTACAGTTTCTTTGGCCTCCTCTACGCCGCAATGATGAGTTCCCTTGAGGTGAAAATCGCAGGGGCAATATTGGGGCTATGGGGTGGGTGCGACAACGCTGGAATGCCTTTTTTGCCAAAAACTCTTCCATAATGAACGATGAATGGGCGGGGGCGTTGTTGTGGTGCAAGATCCAGCTGTTCCAGGCGAATTCGGGTCGCACACGGAAAACGCGGGCCCGCAGCTGTTCCAGGACGCCAACATAGAACTGTCCAGTCATTCTCTGGCCGGCAGGAACATATTCACGATGAATGATGACGTGGATATCGTTAAAAATGATCAACATTGCCTTCAGTCGTGACTTGGACATCCTCGCTTTCGTTGGACACTTTCCACCTACTACTGACTTTGTTTACGGGTCTCGGGGTCATATTAAAATATCCAGGTCTCATCTCCAGTAACTACCCGACTCATCCAGTCTCTACCGTCGCTCCTAATGCGGAACAACAAATCCTCGCAGATCGATTTTCGCATGTCTTTCTGTTCACGGGTGAGACCTTTTGGCACCATTTTTGCGCAAATCTTTCGTATAATCAAATTCTCGTGTAACATCTTGCGAACTGTTTCTTTGTTGATGTTTAACTCGCCAGACAACGCACGAATGCTTTGGCGCCGGTCAGACGTGATCAGTGCACGCAAACTGTCAACATTCGCGTCAGTACGAGAGGTGACGGGAGCTCCTTCACGTGGATCGCTTTGTACCGAGTCACGCCCCTTCTTGAACTGTTTTGCCCATTCAAAAACGCATGTTTTCGATATGCACTCGTCTCCATACACCACCTGCAATTTTCGAAGGATTTCCGAGGGGTTTCGCCAGATTTCACTAAAAATTGAATCACAACACGTTGTTTGTAATTTTTGTCACTCATTTTCACGACGCCACTAAAAAGTTACTTTCAAAAAATACACATAAATCACAAACCAAACGTGCTATTGACTTCAACCTTGGACTAAAATCAAGGTCCCTCCTATCTAGAAAAACGTTGACAAACGATGCAGTGTTGCCAGTTTCCGAGTTATAACTACATTCCCGGAACATAATTGCCACACCTCGTACACGGGACACTGCTTTCGAAGAATGGCAGCCACACTATTGATAAATAGAGGTGGTGACATTCTCCAGTTCAAGAGATTAGGGGGGTAGAAATCTTCCACTGTAACGGAAGGGTAAGTCAACAAGTCTACAGATTCTCAGGTTAAAATTGTCACAAAAATATCTGGCGAAATGCAAAACTTCAGTACTAAAAACGTGACCATTTCTACGCAGGATTTTCAGCATGAATTAACAATTTCTATTGCCGCTTATAACCAATAGAACGTTACAATTAATTTAGTAAAATAATGTGTACTACTTAATGTGAATAAAATAAGTTGATAATGTTTTAATGTACAATAAGATATTTTCTGAAACAAACATTTTGGTTATTCAATGAATATTGACAATTACCTTGGTTCAAAGTGACATTTGCTTGGGTGGAATGTAATGACGTCCACCTTGGTAAATGTCACTCTCCATCTGGATATATGTCAAAGTCAGAAATATGTTTCTTTCAAATTTACTTTAAGTATGAAATATCAGCATTACATATATAAGTAAATGATTGTAAATAAACAAAATTTCGAGATATTAATGTCTGTAGTTTGCTGTACTGATCGGTGATTCGGGCTATCCAGCATCATAAAAGTTGTATTTGCTGTAGAAATGATTTGCTACTATTCTTGTTGAATCGGACACTATACACGTGTTCCTAAATATTATAATTTTGCAGCACTATATCAGCAGTGCTAAAAATATAATTCTACTATGATATCAGTACCAGGATAGCGGCTATCCATAAACTGCCTTCAGAGTACTATATCAATTCCAAGCGTAAAGTGTCCTCGGATGTATGGAAAGATAATTCAGAAGGGTTGTAGACGATAAATTTATATTTATGGACAGTAATGCTCCTCCACATCAGGCAAGAACAGCGCAAGACGGGACGGAAAAAAGAATACGTCAAAGGTTACATATTTAGGGCTGCAAACAGTAGAGAAAATCGGAAGACTTGGAAGAATGATAGCCGTCTTTAAGGGATGGAACAAGGTCTCATAATAAATAAAATCCACCCTTGCTAGTACGAGGCGGAGCCTTCATAAAAGCTAGAATTATGATTGCGAATATATATTGCTTACGTACCTGCATAACTCTGTGGGTTTACATATAGATAGACAGATGTATTTAGTGTTCAAGTGTTTGAACGATTTTACTACTTCTTTCGAGCTGTTATGCTTTAGAGCAGTCTAAGCTTAAGTACATCGGTAACTTCACTTATATCTCCCTTTAAGTACAGCGTGGATATATGTACAATCGTTTGCAATAAAAATGACACGCTTTAAAATGAATTTTGCGGTTTCTTTTGAACTGCTGACATATTTTTAATGAAATCTACTTTCAACTGTAACATCAGTTCTTAGTTGTTTCACTCACCAATAAAGATTTAATGAAATTTCTACTCAGAACTTCCAGAAGTTCAAAAACTGTTTTGAGAGAGTGTCATTATTATTGCAAAAGCATGTACATATATGGAATGCGTAACACGATTTTTTAGTTCAAGAATTGTTCAAAATCAAATATGTGAAGGTGTTCACATCCAATATATCTAAGCCTTTCAGGTAAACCAATTACCTTCTTAACAATAGAAATCTTGTAGACCTGTGTAGTATATTTGAGGAAAATATTCCGTAGTTCAAAATTGATTGTGTTGTTTTAACCATTAGGAATATTAAACCAACAAATCAATTTTAAATTTGGAGTGAGGTACGATAGTGTGGTCGCTCTAAAATAGTGGTTTATTATGTGGTAGTAGCTGTCCATAGAAAAACAAGTGGATTTTTTTAAACAATAATATGCATTAAGCTACAGTTACAATATTTATTATAAAGATAATTTGAAATTGAGTTATTTTTAAGAGGAATATAAAACAATTGCTTTATGTGTTCAGGCTGTAACAGCAACAGATTAGTCTAACATTACCTGTGACTAGAAAATTATGCTGTTCTTTTAGATAAGCTTATTATATCACCATCATCATCAAAATCGTCATTTTCAGCGTCATATATTATATTTTCAATCATGGTAAGTACAATCTCCCGTTACTACAAAACAATATAAGTTTCTATATGTGTAATTGAAACAATGAATACATTTTGTTTTAAAACCCGAACTGTAACGTTTGTTTTATAAAGATTTTCCCATCATGGCGATAATGTCACAATTTTAAAATATTTGCTCATTTATCAACAACAGATTTTAATTTCAAATATTTTTATATAGGATCGTGAAATCTTTCGAAAGCTTGTAACATTTATGTTATTTTTACATTTAATTAAATCTGATAGTGATGCCAAATTATTACACACTTCTTTATCCTTTCGATATTTCAGTGGAACTGTGGATTCTTTGAGGCACAGATGGAAATGGATAAATCAATAATTCGCTATTGTGATACTGACCACAATCCCTATTTCCATCTCATTGGCGATAAACTGGCCATTCTCAGAAAGAAATATTTCGTGGCGTATCATATATCAGAGTAGACTTTTACGGTATTTATTTATGATTTTAATATATTTTACGTTACATCCCAATCAACACAAAATGTTTTACAGGAGTTGTAAGAACGTTTATAAAGCAAATTTAATAAGAAATTAAGCTTTATAATTTGTTCTCCACAATATTCATACAACCTTAACAAGTATTCTGTAAGTGCAAAAGAGTACCAGATTGTAAAACAAATTAGTATATCAGGCATTCAAATAAATTTGTTGTATAAGCACTTGTAGCGCTATTATAAAGCACTTCAATCAATATGCATTATAATTGTTATATTTAAGACTAGTTACCACTAAAAGCAACCAAAATATACTACTACTACCTATAAAAACTCTGTAAATTAAATCTCTCAACAGCAAAATTGTTCTAGGTTTTCTCTAAAGTTGTAGTAACAAAAGCCTATACCTAAATGTTCCCTGAGAAAAAAATCAACCTTCTTAAATCAGGATTACAATTTTCTTCTAAGAACATTCTTATGACTTTGTAATACAGCAGTCTTGGTTTTGGAGACTAAAAATTGTGCCATTTACAATATTTATAATAGCAAATGGCATTCTGGTGCTTTTCTAGAACATCTAAAACAATGACTTGCTTTATAATCAGGTAAGTTTGGGATTCTTTTATGTTCTTGTCAGTTTGATATTAACTTAACATAAAAACAAAAATTTTGATGTGTAGACCATCAAACCAGTCTGAATAAGATTCAAGTTAGCTTTTTTAACCGAAAAAATTATTTTCATTAGTCAAACAATATCAGTCACTTTAAGCCAACAATATTTTAAAATAATGAATGCATATATACTCGAGTTCAAACCATAAACAAATTATAATTAATTTTAACATTGAAAGCGCCACATTCAAGTTACTTACAATGAAAGTAACTTTTGAAACGACTTAATTTGTTACATAGAAAATAATATTTTCAACATAAAGGCGTCAAGGAAACACATAGTTTTTATTCGGATCAATTTCAGCTTCAAGGCCATTCGACTGTATTAATATTCCCATATCCACTGACAGTCTGTTTAAATTCCAAAGCATATAATGGAAAGGGATATTAATTAACATTAATTTGCCTTATAGAACCCTTTATTTTGTGCTGTGGTGAGATTTTGCGTTTGCTAAATCTCCTAGTTTGGAACTCGCTTATTATTTACTCAAACTTTACGCAACATAATTTGGTTTTTAACATACGACCTTTTGATACCACAAACTGTGTAAATATTTATTTTAAAGTGGTATCTTGTCCGACACGCAATGGATTTACTAATAAATTATAATTTCAACGTTGTTTTATATAGACTGATAAAAATGATGTAACGTAAATTTATACGTTGTTTACATCATCCATTAATGAAAAAAATAGCTGTATTACAACAATATCCATGTGCGTACGTACATGTACATCTTTCATGTGAAATTATATGATTTTTTCTAAAAATACATAATACCATTGTAAAATTACATTTAATGTGCACAAAAATGCAATTTTACTATGAAGAAATGCAGACTTATTACAAATTTAATTACAGTATAGCTCTTGATAGTTTCCCGAATTCACCTAAACTAATTAAAGTTGTACCTATTCATAAGTAGAATGACAAAAATTGATCCTACTAATTTTAGAAACCCGTTGCTGCGATTCCTTTTTTATGTATTTTTCTTAATGTTTAGTGAACATACAGATAACTAATACTTTAAAGATAATAAACTATTTAATTCTCATCAATATGGTTTTCGTAAAATTTGTTCAACTACACTTGCTATCGACAAATTTATAAATTGAATGCGTGAATGATGGGTTTGAAAAAGGAGAAGGTATATGCGTTTGACTGTGTCACATAACATTTTTATCGACAGATTGAAGTGGAATAGGTTTATTGTGGACAGTCTGGAATCGTATCTTTCAAATAAGAAACAATTTGTAATTTATAACAATGTGCAATTTAATACGAAAAGTGTAAGATATGGTGTTCCTCAAGGATCTATATTGGGTCCTACATTTTTCCTAATATACATAAACGATTTCATGAATTCTTTGAATAACAACGTGCTAAGCGTACTATTTGCCGATGATACCAGTTTGATTATGAAAAATAAAATTTTACAGAATTTGTTAGAAGATTCTTCTCTCATACAGGCAGAGGCTAAGAACTGGTTTACTAGTAATAAGTCTCTGTTTAAATATAACAAAAACTGAAACAATGGTGTTCGCCTCTTGCAAATTCAATGATAAATTGGAACAATTGTGACTTTTAAATTTCATGGAGTATACCTTGATTCCAAATTGCTATGGAAACAACACACTAATTATCCAATCCAATATTCCATAATGCAATACTTGTGTGGGGGCATGCAACTTCTATTATGAATATTTTTGCTCACCAGAGAAGAGCTGTTAGGATTACGACTGGTTTGGGTGACAGGGATGAATGTAGAGGCCAACTTAAAAGATTGAATATTTATACTAACAGTGCCTGGTATATACATATTTCAGTACCTTGTATATACATATTTCAGTGCCTTTTGTATATAAAACAGAATTCGTGTGACATTTTGACCAGAAATCAGATACATTCACATGATATTAGAACAAAAAATAATTATTGCACAAATTTCCTTAGGTTATCTAGAACCAAAACTGGTACAGGTTTTATTGGTGTACGCCTGTTTAATGTGTTGCCGCTCCGTATAAGAGATCTGAATATTGTACAATTTAAGAAAAGAATAAAATTATTTCTATTAAGAAACACTTTTTATGATATAGAACAGTTTTTTTGTGAGTGATTTCAATTTAATTTAATTATTTATCTGCCGTTCGTCCTAATTTAGTATTGACTTGTAGTATACTTGATAGAATATGTATGTATGCGATACTTTAAATTATTTTAACTTTTTTGAAATTTTTAATCTAAGTTTACCGTTTCCAAGATAGGTATGGGGTCTCAAAGATATCAAAATTTCAATCCACTGTCTAATATCGCTAATAATTTTTATCAGTGTATAATCACCATAATCATTATAGTATTATAATTTTTAATTGTAATATTAAATGAATTACGCGAAAATATGATTTTCCCCTATGAACACGTATTCGGATTTAAAAATAAAGAAAACATCACCTTCCCACAAAAGCATCAAGCAAGAGGTATAGCATTTTACTGTAGATGTATTTTTAATTCGACTTGGGGCAATATTTCCTGTTTTGCGAGAATCATAAATTTTGTAGCTTGGATTTGGATTGGTGCAACTGGATATAACGTTCTTAAACGTTGAGAAATTTAAAGTTATCACCTTTAAAATGTTTCATGTCTTTTCATTTTCTTTATAGTTTTTAATTAATTCCACCTCTTGTTAAGTATGACCAATTTACATCGAAATAAATGAAAAATTCACTTACCGAACACCAATAAAACAAATACAAAGGAAAAGTTCAGTTCACATGTATTAAACTTCATTTTGCACAGGGAAACTATTCAGTCGCTTAATCGTCACTCATCGCAAAACTTTTCAATTGGCGTCTCGATAGCAGCGTCGTACATATTAATCGGCAAATGTTATCTGTCCACTTCCTATCGTATTCTAGTTACTGCCGATATATTTTATTTTGAACTCACCAGTTATTTGAGCACGTTCGAAGAAGGTCAGCGACGACGCCGATTAAGGACTGGCTTTTAGAAGCGTCGCGATGCTACTGAAACTCGTATATGGACGTCCGTTTCAGATGGATAGCTTGCGCAGGTCTGCGAAGTTTTAGAAATACAACAATGAACATTACATAATTCAGGAAAATATAATTTGGTCTTCGGAGGTTTAATGTATTGTCAATTGTTATAATGCGTTCTACAAGGTGATTCACAAATGATGGCCAAAAGTTAAACCTCCGATTATATAACGCGTTTCATGTATTACTAACATTTTTGCAAAATTTTAGGGTATTGTACAGTTTAAATACATGAAATGTACCCAACTACAAGATATTCCACAAACTCTATGACACAGTTTGGCAAATGGTAGCTGGGTTAATGTCAAACATGTTTTCTTACATGAAGATAGATCCGATTCGCTTTTGTTTAGCATTTATAAATATATAATTTCATATTTCAATCAAAGATGCAGATATTGTCTGTATATGGGTATTCCAATGAGAATGCCAGACAAACAGCCCGAGAATACCGACGAAGATACCCAAATAGACATCAAGCTACACAGTTTTTAGTGCATCATTTCGTAGACTTCCATAAGAAGGTAAGCCCGCTCCAAAAAGACCATTCGTCCTACTGAAATGAATGTACAAAATGAAGAAGATATAATAGATGCTAATTCGGAAATAGTTGATATGTTGCTAATATACGGCAAGTCATAAAAAAATCAAGAAGAGCTGTGTAGTTATACCGAGAATGGTATTCAGAGCGTCTTATTCCTAATTATAGAACTTTTACAAGATTGGAGGCGATCTTGCGACGAAATGAAGATGCATTTTCTGTTCGGAAGAATCAAATAATTGACCGAAGGGTAAGAAACAATGTTAATACAACTAGACTGTTAAAGTATTTCGAACAAAATCCATGAAATTCTATACGGCCGGCTAGCCAGAAATTAAATATGGATAAATTAACGTTCAATGAATTAAGACCAATGGGTATCATGACTACAAAATTCACAATTTGGAGTATTTTTCTGAGAGTCACATTGAAAACAGACTTAATTTCATAGCCCCAATTGTAGTAAATGTAGAAACTGCTGATCAGAATCTTTTTCGGCGCGTTCTTTGGACGGACGAATGTCGGTTTGTCGGTAATAGTTTGCCAAATAGGTGCAACGAACACTACTCGCCCATCGAAAATCCTCACATTGTAAAACCAGTCCAAAACCAAGGCTATTTTGGAGTAAATGTATGATACAGCATCATCGGTAGGCGTGTGGGCCTTATTTTTATGAACATACATTGAACAGCGTGAATTACCTAAATATCCTACAAGAAGAATTTGCTACATGTTTTAAATGATCGTTTAAATACAATACAATACTTTCTTGGAAAACAACCTTTTTGATTTCATTGATGACGTAGGACTCAATATTATTCAAAATATGTGGTATCAACAGAATGATGCGCCACCACATAGAGGGAGACAAGTAACTACTTGGTTAAATGATCATTTTCCGAATAAATGGATAGGTCAACAAGGTCCAACAGCACGGCCACCGCGTTCCCTAGATCTAAATCCGTTGGACTTTTATTTATGGGGACATATATATATATAAACCATCGGTTTGTTAACTGCAATTTAAAAATAATGAAACCTAAGCAGCAAACTCACTTTAAAACATATAGGGACTTTAAAAATTTTAATTATGATTTATTTTTAATTGATTTGCATAACATTTTTTGGGATTATATTTATTATCTTGATGACGTAAATAATATGATTTCTTTTTTTAATGATAAAGTGTTGTCGTTATTCAATTACCATGCTCCCATTAGAACGGTTAAAATAAGTAAACCGCCGGCTCCGTGGCTGTCGGAAAATCTGAAATTTATGATGAAGTTAAGAAACAAGGCTCATTCTAAATATCGTAAATTAAAAACTGAGGCAGCATGGGACGAATATAAAACTCTTCGTAACCTTGTTAATATGGCGGTAAAATCTGAAAAAAGAGCATATGTTCATCATATGTTTAAGACAGATCCAAAAAATTTTTGGAAAACTCTGAGGTATTTAAACATTTCTTCCAATGCAAATGCTCCTCAATCATATGCAGACATTGCTACTGCTGATATATTTAACGAGACTTTTGTTCATAGCAATACGTTACAAACAAATGATAGTGATAATCATCATGATTTAATTAATTCATACTATTCCAATAATAGATGGAGTAATATTACGGAGGAATTTGTTTTCTCTCCAGTAACAAATTTAACCATAGAAAAAATTATTTTTAACATTAAATCTAATGCCATTGGTCCTGATGGTTTATCAGTGAAAATGTTTCTGTATCTTTTACCTCATTTAAGTAACCATATTACTTTTATTATTAATAAATGTTTAGCTACAGGTGTGATACCGAATGCTTGGAAAAATGCTAATGTGATACCCGTTCCTAAAATTTCTAATCCTACTCTTATTAGTCATTTTAGACCTATAAGTATATTATCAGTCATGTCTAAAATATTAGAGAAAATTGTTAATGATCAGTTTAATGAATATTTAATGAAAAAAATAAATTGTTTCTCCTACTCAGTCAGGTTTTCGTAAATCTCACAGTACTTCAACTGCATTACTCTGTGTAACTGATGATATCATTGGTGCTTGCGATAGTGGTAGAGATACTTGTTTAATTTTATTGGATTATAGCAAAGCATTTGATACTTTGAATCATGCTATTCTTGCAACTAAACTTAAATACTTTGGTGTTAGTGATTTATCCATAAATTTTTTTAAAAATTATTTAAGTAATAGACATCAAAGAGTTCTTTTGGATAACAAGTTTTCTGAATATATTTGTTTAAATAAAGGAGTACCTCAAGGTAGTATTTTAGGTCCCTTGCTGTTTTCCATATATACTTCAGATTTGTCTAGTCATCTAAAATATTGTCGATCACATCAATATGCTGATGATACCCAAATTTATTATTCTTTTAGTTATTGTGACCTTGACTACGCTGTTGAACATATTAATTCAGATCTTGCTGCCATCAGTAGATATTCTAATGCTCATGAATTAATTATTAATGAAAGTAAGACAAAAATTTTAGTATTTGGTAATCATCGAAATCTTATTCTCTCAAATCAATCCTTTACTATTGAATTAAATAATATAATTTTAGATCCAGTAACTACTTGTAATAATCTTGGTCTTAGATTGGATACAGATCTTAGATTCAGTTCTCATGTATCTAATTTAGTTAAAATGTCTTTTGGCAAATTAAAACTTTTTTATATGTATAAAGATATTCTATCTACTGATGTTAAGTTGCGAATATGTGATTCAATCATTCTCTCTCGAGTAACATATTGTGATGTCGTGTACTGGCCTGCGTTATTAGAAAAAGACAAATATTCTTTACAAAAAATTCAAAATGCTTGCCTTAGGTTTTGTTATAATATTAGAAAGTATGATCATATTTCTACAGTTTTCTGTGACTCTCGTTGGTTTAATTTACATGAACGTTTTGTAATTCATCTGACATGTCTTGTATATAAGGTCTTAACTATTAAACAGCCTCAGTATTTATATGAAAAGTTGACAAAAAACTCCGACATACATGATTATATTACTAGACATCGTGATAATTTAAATGTACCTAAACATAAGCTAACTTTATTCCATCGTGGCTTCACCTACAACTCTGCAAATGTATTTAATTTGATACCAATAAATATTAAATCATCTTCTAGTATCGTGGTATTCAGAAAAAGGATCAAAGATTTTCTTGTGTCTAGCCGAGGTCATACATAGTATGTTACTATATTTAATTATTGTGTATTCCTACTTTATGTTCTGTTACCTGTTTCAGGTGACAATTTTTGTATTTATTTGTATATTGCTAATATTTAAATTATTTTTTTGCATTAGGGTGGTTGTACTGAGCAACACTGTTGGATACCGCCACTCATTTTGATATAATTATTTGTGTACTGTTCATGTAATGCAATAAAGGCCATATTATTATTATTATTATTATTATATAAGCAGTCTGTCTGTCATGAAATCCGTCAACAGTTACTTGAAATAATTTAGGATGCCGTTAACCAGATAAGAAATGATCCAAATCTGGTTAATAAAGGCTAACTGATGTTTAAACTTTAAACACAAATAATAAATAATTTAAAAACTATTTTTTTAAATGCTTGTAAATTCTAAACGAAAATGAATCGAACCTATGTCCGATGTAAGAAAAAGTATTTCACATTAATTCAGCATGCCAAAATTTGTTAACACCCTGTATAAATATATCTAAAAGTTTACCGTTGCCGAGATATAGAGTGTCAAAGATTTCAAAATTTTCATTATATATTTTTTTTACTCGAAAACCATTTATGTTAAAACAACAATAATTCTAGGTATATAGAGATGGCTTTGGTAGCATTATTCAATTTGTTTAAATATTCCCATTCTCACAAAATTGCTTTAAGTTTAAAAAGTATTATATTTAGGCAATTGTTCATTTAAAATATTTCTGCATTTTGTAGCTATTTGGTAGGTTAACAGTAGCAGGTTCCATTAATACTGACAAAAAAAAAAGAAATTGCGTTACATGAGCCTTTATTTAACCACAGTTATTTATACCTTAGCTGGTAATTTCGTATCATAGTTTTGTATTTTATTACAGTTGAATTTTTGTTTTAAAATGTATACCTAGATAGAAAAACGATTAATTTTAGGGATTTTTTTTTCATAAGAGTTCTTTGTTGTTTTTAATCAGATATACAGAGTGAGGCAGAAAAAATGGGTCAGCACTAAGCTGGAGATACTAGACAGCAAAATATTATGTTGGAGCTGATCATACCTTATACGAATGTCGCTGATTTAAGAAATACAGGGTGTTCAAGGTTTAAATTTTATTCAGAAGTTTCTCAAAAATTGAGAAAGTCTTGATAGCATGACTGAAAACTGGTAGTGTTGGGTTTCTTAATATGGGAATTACGAATTTGAGGCTTATTTTGACGTTGCTCCTTGATGGCGCTAGTTTCACCATATTATTCAGTGTATAAAATATTTCCTGGGAATTGGTCAAAATAATAAAACCATAGTTTAAAATACTATGCAATCATAGAAATTTATTATTACGATCGTTTCGGGAAAGCACCCATCTTCAGATAAAAGACATTTTACTTTGCCCCTGACCTTGTTGTTAATAACTGGTCTGATTTTAACAAAAATGTGAAAATTATATATATTTCGGCAAGTCAAGTCATTATGTAGTTTAAAACCAATTGGACTAATTTATAGAAACAACATTTAAAAAAAATGTTACACTTATATTGCTGACACTCTGTATATAACAGTCCACAACCTATAATTTCACGATATTTAAAAGCTAGTTCTCATGAAAGCACCAATTTTTTAAATGATGTTAGATCATAATAATTCTTTTATTATACTTATGTGTTTATTTGGAAAGCTTTTCAAATGTCTTTGTACTAATAAAATATACATATATATGAACCTTTCAAATTACAAGTCAAGGGAACGGTAGATCCTTAACAAACTATTTTCTCTAACTATTCCACATAGAAAATACAATAAATGAGCTAAAGAGAATAATGTAGTTGAACCACGAAGTTGAAAAAAATTCTGTACACAATGTAGCTTTTCCTGTTTAACCTTGCGTGAGAAAGCGGGGCACGTCATACATATTTATTTTTCACTGTAGTCTGGAGCGGCTTATATCTAATGAAAATATCTTAAGATACCTATCACCGCAAGCCTACCCTCCAAAGTGAAATTCAACGCCTTGAAAGGACTGACAAATTTGAATTCCCCATTTCCATTACGCTGAGCATATGTCAATGCGTTTCAACGAAACCATTCTTCCTCGGAAAAGCCCGAGAGATCGGTCTACAGAATCTGTCAGTTTGAAACAATGGCTCCATATTGATTTTTTAATATATTGCGTATGTATATATGTATACGTCGGGGAGGAACACTTACCAGGCCATTTGTTTTTATGGATTTAATATTGCGAGATGCCGGAATTATAAAAATATTTTCTTTCTTCTTAGTAAATATGTGGATACATTTTCCACTGGCTTCTTTGTAGATACTTCTGAAGTAACTGATTGTAGAAACAACTGGATTTACCGAAGTATAATCCCAATGGCCACACATACGTTTAAAAAACATTCAGACGTGGTTGAAAGCCAAAGGTTCAAATAACGTCAAAATGTCGCGCGAAAAAACGTTATTTTTAACTAAAACCGTTTATAAAACACTGTTGTTACTTGTTACGTTTAAATAGCATAGACATTACAGTTAATAAACGTTTATGGAAAACGTTTTATTCATATTTCTATTAGCATTTGATAACGTTTTGTATAATAGTATATTAAACAACAAGGTTTGAAAACGACTCTTTGCACACGCGCGAGACTTATTGGTCTAACGAGTTTTTTACGATACTTTTTATACGACTGCAAACAGAGACCACAAATATCAAATTTTAATTTAAATCGTTTTTATTACTAAAATTACCAACGCATTAACAAAATAAATTAAATATAACTTTTAATTTAATTCGTTTTTATTAAGAAAGTTGCTAACGCATTAACAAAAGAAACTAATATTTAATATTTATGGTAAGATTTGAACATTCCTTCAAGGTTACGCTGGGAAAAGCAGTATTATTGTGCACCTTGTTTTCGGTAATAGAGAATATTTTTGGTGTCGTGTTTTTAGTGCAGTTTTTCAGCGTGCGGTCGTTGTTTTGTTGTTGTATTCCAGTAGACGATAGTTGTTCTGGTTCTGTGGCAGCAGAAGACACTAAAGACTATCTATTTCGAAACTTCCATTTTATTTCTCAAACAGTCATCAACGTAGCCTTCGGCAACTGTACTGGATTTCCACCCTCCATGGCGTTTGAGGGCAAGCAGATCTGAGCCAGAATTGACTAAAATTGTGGCCGATGAACGCCGAAAACAATGTCCCGTGTAACTTTCTGGATTCTCTAGCATCAAAAACTTGGCGATTTCCCTAGCCATGTTTCCAATTTTGTTGATGCCAACGTTTTGGCTTTGACAATTTCCGTTTTGATAGTTTAAAAAAACCTGCTTGTCTTCAGATTAGGAGGACGACGAGCACAGTACTTTTTTAAGATAGTGTAAAGGTTTCCTGTAATTGTAAAACACCTTGGTACCTTTGTTTTTGTATTCTTCAGTTTAATCTTCATAGCACTGTCAAAATCTTTGGTGTTTTCTATTTCGAGATAACTAAATTCCTCCCTTCGACTTGCCCCAGATAGTCCAACTGCCACCACCGCCTTGATAAGTAAAAATTTGTCGTCTGATGCTTTCGTCAAATACTGGCAAAAATCATCTTCTGTGAGGATTTGGGACTTCTTTGGGACGTAGTTATCGGATTTTCGTTTGATTTTTGCTTGCAACTTTTTATAATTTCCAAGATCTATGTTGTGATTGGCACTTAACGTTGACTTGAGCATCGAAAATCGTCCATAACGTCGAAGATTTATATTTCTTAGATAGTTCTTCAAAATACACCATTACTGCGTTTTCTGAGAAAGTTTGGACATTTTTGGCTAGTCGCCAGTCCATAAATGGGCTTAACTCAGCTTCATACCTCCTGGATTTTGTGGGCAGCAGTTCCGAACATATTTCGCTTGCTTTCTGTAAAATCTCTTCAAATCACACATTTGAACCAACTTGAAACATTGCATAATTTGGGTGACAACATCAAACAAAAATCACAATCTGGAGACGTGTGTGCAAAGATGACATAACTGTGTGCAAAATGTTTAGCACACAGCATGTGCAAAATACCGTTTTCAGAGCTTGTTTTCCGTGTGCAAAACCCCCTTTTACAAGGCAGTCGTATAAAAAGTATTTTTCAACATTAAAAAAATATTATGTTACGATTTTCTTTTCAAATTATGGTAATAATTCACTGACGAATATACAAAGCAACATAACCAGCAGTGAATTTACACCCAGAAAACTTATAGCAGACAGCCAAGTCAGAGAGTCCAGGCCCGGGTCACCAGACATATACCCATTTCGAATTTGTTAGCTTGCTAGGCTGACGAAAATCGTGACTGCTTGATTTGATATCCAGTCTATAAAAGGACCATTACAACATTTTGAAAACGTTATATAAAACCCATTATAAAACGTTTAAAATGTAAATGTCTACTTACCGGATATATTTATGACTGATAAAGAAGTGGCATTCATCCGCAAAAATGATAGGTCGTCAATAAAAAATTCTAAACCATTGTTATCCTTTGTGTGAAAATTCATATATTTCTAGAAAAATATAGAGGTAAGTTTTTCGAGTTGGAATGCAGTGGAAGATATAAATAATGTGATAATAATCTATTGCAGTTCCAGAGTTTAACAAAGTGCCGTTACCTTTTATCTATCTGATGAAATACTGCGGGGTTAAAAAGCTGCAACAGCTATTTGCCACTTTTACGATTCCCAGTTGGTAAATTAATAGATGGAAGGTAATTATGAATAAAATAATTTTGCCGAGCGTTGAATAATCTCAAAGCCAACCTACTTTTTACTCTAAAATGAATAAAACACAAGGAAGTATTTTAATTTAGATGTAAGTGGTGACTCTCTGTAACTACAAAAGATTTTTCTTTTGACGCTATGGGTTAGACAAGTTATTTTAATTCTTGAAGAATATCCATTAAATATTGAACAATTTCTGTAGGTATAATATTTTAATATTTCAACTGGTTTCCTCTTTTTAAACCATCATGAGAAAACAAAATTCAAAGTTAAAAATGAACAGGATACAACAATCTCTGTTTGCTACGATTTATTGAAAATGTATATTCAATTATTTTGTATTTATTTTGAAATATATTAAACAGAATTGTTGAACAATTTTGGTGGTATTTGAAATTTTGACATAGATCAAGTTTATTTTTAATCTGTATGTTCCTTGTGTTTTTGATTCTTATGGCAAGTGTGCCTTGAATTTCAATTGTTAGAGATAGGTGTTTCTAGACAACCTTGGTCAGATGGATATGGCTTACGATGACTTTCCTGGCTTGTACAAAATTCACAATTTAGTGTTCCTTCAAAAACTCTACCCATTTAGTCACAAATTGCTTACTGTTTTCGATCCTACCTACAATGGGATATAATATGGTTTGAAATCCAAGACTTATGTAGCTATATTGGTTGTTCCTCAAGGTTCAAATTTGAGTCCACTACTTTTTCTTGCATTCATTAATGACCTTGATAGTATGATAATGCTAAAAATTATACTTGCACTTTTTTAATGGCCAGATCCATAATCTTGTGGTAGAATTAAATAAATATGTAGCTTGGTTTAGAAACAATAATCTTAGCTTAAATGTGAATAAATTCAAAATAACCACTTGTAATTGGAAATTCAATCCAATCCACAGTTCTACGGCGTTCGACTTCCGTGGCAGAGTTGTGTGGCCAATGTTGAAGTTATACAAAATGAGGAAAAAAATATATGTTCACCTAATGTCCAGTTATCCGATTTGAAAGAATGTGTTATTAATATTTATAATAAATAAATAATTTAAAATTCAGTTATTTTATTTTACTTTTACGCATATGTGAGTAAAAAACATGTGCCTAAAAGACTGTCATTTTAATACTGAAATGACAATCGAGATGTCATTGTTATGCAACGATTTTACGAAAAATTTATTTTCTGTTCTTATAAATTTTAGTAGATTGACCAGTTTTCGACACGATAGGTATAATACATAATTCAAAACAACTTACAGTGTGGAAGCTGAAGCTGGTATATGAGACTAATAAATCTTCTGCTACCAATATAACGCACCCGAGCTAGCTCTTAATTGGGCTATTGTCTGGAAGCGGGCTATTTACTGGTGCTATTTTCTTTCTAATACATAAGAAAGATGTAAGCTAGATGACTAAATGAAGATGTAGTTTATCAAATATTATCGACACATGCAGACGGAGGAGCTATCTGAACTTCCCGACAACATGCTTTATCAGACCAAAGTTGACACACAAGAAGTTACAGGCGCTTTCTGGTAGTTTTTTTTTCCTGGTGATTTCGTCGATAATTCGAATAACAACATTATATCGTTCACATATTCCCGGATTGTTATCGTCATATCTCTATTTTTTATCTAAGTATATCGTACGTCAACTTGCGTGACAGCTTTGAAAATTCGTTATTAAACAACCAATTCCAAATAGTAATTATGCGACGCTTTCGTTTACAACTTTATGATAATTTAAATATTTATACAGGGAGTTTATTAAATGTGATACACAATAATAAAGAATTACCGATATCAAAATAGGGCGAAATATTGTTTATTATCAATGTTGCCTATATTTGATTAAGTTTGAATATCTCATACTTTCTCTACTTTACATATTAATAGTTTGTAAGAAATAAATTACCTCGTGAAGAATGGGCACCCATTGTCGTCGGTAAATATGAGTTTAACATAGTTTGAACAAATTTTTATATTAGCTTTTTGGGAACAATGCGTTACCTAAATAACAAATAACAACTGTTATAATAACATTTTACATTAGAATACTAAAGAACGGTATTAATAATGACAAAATACTCGAAGAATAATTTGTATATTACACCTCCAAATGTTTTTGACATGCCCTCAAGAATAATATTGTTATGTACAAACTTATGGTATTTTTTGTTTCCACGCGATTTACGAAATTAAAATTAATAATAAAAAAAGTTGACGGCAGATATTTTTATAAAATATATTCACATTACCAGATATAAGACTAATTAAAACATTTTTTTTTGTATACATTCTCTAAAGTAACTTTAGTTAGGGAATAAAAACATTGCGCAAAATGTTAAAATGGCATAAAAAGAGGATAAGCTACTACTAAAGCTGAACAAAATTTTATTGAAGTTTCAAAAAAACCACTTCTTATAGATTATTTATATATGAATATGAAAATTTCAATTTCTAGCATACTTGTAGCTATTGTTTGTGTTATTAACAACCCCAATTGTTTTGTCTCCCAAAACTAATAGTGATACCTTCTTTCTCTTCTCAATCAAGTCTTCTATACATGGTGATTTAGAACTTATCTAAAATTGTGAATCTATAGAGGGCTTTTACATTTTTATAAAAAGAAATAAAAAAGGGCAAATCTAAATTGATTTAAAAATACACTTTTGGACGGCATTGGAAACCAGTCCACTGCAAAACCTGACAACGCAATGCATGCAATCGGTGACGGGACAAAAAGTTGAATGAAATTCCCAAGGACAGAAATAAATAACATTTTATAGCACGTATTTTATACAGCAATTCAACTGCTTTTGCCGCTATTGTTATTAATATAATCAATTTGTGATTTTGATTAATAAAATAGTTTCATACAGGTACTGCTACAACAACAAAATTTTGAACCTGTCTTACCCAGTTTCTACAAACACAAATGTTTCTGCTTCTTGCCTGTTTTGAACTCGTAAGTTATTGGCAGCAGCTATGATACGTTTGCGTAAATCATCAGTGTTCCCTTCGGTGCGATACACTTAATTTTTTAAATATCTCCACAAAAAGAAGTTCCAATGATTTAAAGTCAGGAGATCGTGGCGGCCATGGTACCGGTTCTCCTCGTCCAATCTTTTGGTATTAATGCTTGGACACGCTGTACATGGTACGGATATAATTAAGCTTCATGTATGATACGCCACACTGCTGCAATACGCTATGCACGTCTTGGACCTCCATCTCTTCCACGATTTGGTTTCTAATATTCTGTGTCACGCTCGGGTTGCACTACACTTGCACGCACTGCACACTGCGGCAGAAGTAGCTACATTTGGCACATATTTACCAGGAAATCATTCTGCTAAAGCATTTTCTCTGATACCAAACCTAGGTATGCTAATGAACAATTTCACAGACAAAGAAATTAATCTAGCTAAATTTACTGACCTGGTTTAATGAAAATACTCTATAAATATCTAACTTCACTTTTGAAACAGTGGGAACTCGAAAATTACACAATAGATGAGATCTGACCTATTTCTGCATTTTTAGGATTGCTTCTTCAGGTGGTCTCCTTTAAGTTGAGTCAAATATCTAACTATAAAAATTATTATATAAATTAAAATTATTTGAAGTTAAATATCGACAATGACAAAAGTGATTTTAGCCTGTCAATGAATTTTAAATTAAATATGACAAAAACTTACTTAAATAATGCTTACCCTTTATTTAATCGTTTTTTATATATTTTTAGGTATTAATAATATTGTGTGGAACTAACTACTCTGTGGACTAAAGCCCCAACCAGCGTTGAATTACACTGGTTGGGGCTTTAGTCCACAGAGTAGTTAGTTTCACACAATATTATTAATACCTAAAAATATATTTAAAAAAAAACAACCTGTATAGCTCTCAGCAACTGACGAAGATTGTCATTCAAATCCTTGCTCAATACTGTTTATTATAAATCAAAAAATCTTGCATAAAAAAGGTGTAGATATATTATAAATTAAATTTAAATTTTGGCAATGAAAAATTAGATGCACTGAGCACGTTAAATGAACTACTGACTTAAATCGTTGAGTACTTTAATTTTTGTCAGCGCATACCGACTGCAACACTGAATTTTATCCAAAGAAAAGCATGCTTATAGATTTTGGATTTACATGCAGAGTACTTCGTACCAGGTATCTCCTGTTGTGCACAATTTGCATAAAAGTCGCTTTCAATATCCTATCTCCTATTATTTAGCACCGCAGCCTTGGCTGTGGTCTACCGGATTTTACCATTAAACAATTATTTTCCTCCAGGAAACTAGCAGGAAACTCGCCAGCATTGTTTAAAACTCGGTATTTGGAGAGCTTGCAGGAACAAAAAACACTTTCCAATCAAGTTGTCTTATCGGGACGTCTACCTGGATACAATTCCGCGTAGTCGGTAATCTTGCTATATTCTCCTTCAGCTAAAAGGGCCAGCCAGCGTTGTTTACGTGTTTCATTACCGAGGTCGATATCTGCGAAGCCAGCAGGGTATTAGCATTCAGCCTGCGATATTAACCCTGCTAGATGCCATTCTATGTACTCCCGTCGCCGCAGTTGGTAGCAATGTTATCGCCAAGTAGCTTGTAATTATTTAAATTAATTTATAGGCGCGATGTGTACACCATGTTGCACCTCAATATTTTGCCCCCGCTATCAGTTCAAACGGTCGTGTTAACTTTAATTAAGACCTTTAATTTTCCTGTAATAGGCGTACGCGGGAAGGACTTCCGATTGTTCTACTGTATACAAATTAAATCAGTTGAAATACCGCTCTGGCTTGACAAATACAGACTTTCTGGAGTTCCATTTACATGGTGTCGTTTTTACAGTGTTCATCATAATAATACACAAGGTGATCAGTCACAGTGTCATTTATTTTAAGAGAAGATAAAGAAAAATTAGTATAATACGATTAAAAAAGTTTTTAAATATATATTCTACGACGAAAAAAATATTTTCAAATCATTATTTAAACCCCCTTCTCAAACTGTCACTGACTGAGCTTCCAGTTCAACTCGGTGTCGGCGACGTTGCCAAATTTAAATGTTTTTCTAGTACCTACCTACTTATTGTAATGTTAAAATACAGTGCGTCCCTAAAATCGCGCACAAATTCATTATTAGGTAAATAGAAGACATTATTGAAAATTCACGAAACAGGTCGATTTTTGATTTTAATTTACTTTTTTTTAAATAATAATTTAATATACAGGGTGACCTACCTTCGAGTAATGACGTCATCACATTTTTTTAATGGAACACCACATGTTTTCCCAATTTCTGGATTACCCTAGCTAAGCTGTTTCCAAAAATATATCACAAGTTGCTCCAAATTGTTACAGGGTGGGCAACAATACCCAAACTATTTATGCTGTCAACAAAAAACAGTCCGAAACATATTTAGTATTAAACAGTCCGGCAATCCAAATCTTGATCTACAGTATTTAAATCAATATACCTACTCAATAACAAGAGGTGCAGAGCTACAGAAGCGTCAAATTATAACAACCAAACAATTAAATTCTAATTTATATAGGATGTTTCATAATATATGCGCAGGATTTCAGGATGTGATAGCTCGTCCAAAAATTTTAAAAATAGTTTGTATTAACTTACCCTCTAAAATGCACAATTTTCGAGATACAGGGTGTTGAAATTGTAAAAAAAATTTCGTTTTTTGCGAATATCTCCGGAACCGTTTATCGTACAGAAAACAGCTTTTGTAAGCATGTATTACTCGTAATAAGCTATGTTCTGTGCGAAAATTTTTTTTTTCAAAGTCATAATTTGTGAAGATTTTAAGAGGAAGTGGGTGTTTTCTCCGCAACTTCTACGCCACTGGAAAAAGTACGGTTTTGAGACGCCCATTTGAACCGCCAATGTCTTCTACACAAAACATGTACTCTTGGTCATAAGCTCTAAAGTTGACCGTTTTCGAGAAAAATCTACTTTTATGTTGGAAAACATGGTACATTTTTTGAAATAAAATTTTGTTACTAATTAAACAAAATTTATTTAACCGTTAGAACAAGTAACAATACCAAACGTTAACTTCATAGTTGCAAAAATAAAAAAAAAATCGTACACAGTTAAATTAAATGATAGTTTTAAAATTTAAAGCCTAACTTGATAAAAAAAATTATAACACATTTATGAAAATTAAAATTTTATTTCAAAAAATTGATCATGTTTTTCAACATAAAAGTAGATTTTTCTCGAAAACGGTCAACTTTAGAGCTTATGACAAAGAGTACATTTTTTGTGTTGAAAATATTGGCGGTTCAAATGGGCGTTTCAAAACCGTACTTTTTCCAGTGGCGTAGAAGTTGGGGAGAAAACACCCACTTCCCTTTCAAAATCTTCAAGAATTATGACTGAAAAAAAAATTTCTCGCACAGAACTACTACTATTATGAGTAGTAAATGCTTACAAAAGCTGTTTTCTGTACGATAAACGGTTCTGGAGATATTCGCAAAAAAACAATTTTTTTTACAATTTCAACACCCTGTATCTCGAAAATTGTGCATTTTAGAGGGATTTTTGGACGAGCTATCACATCCTGAAGTCCTGCGCATATATTATGAAACACCCTGTATAAACATCCAATGTAATGAATGTAAAACCATGAGTATTTACTATTTAATAGATTAGTCATTAGTCCCATAATAAATGCTCAACCTCAGTAATCATGGGCCGACGTCAGATCAGCTGTAATAGGCACATTCAGCACAGCTAAAAAGTTGGCAGTTCAAATTACCGTTTAATACGTTCACAACGGAATAAGTCGAATTCGTTCGGGTCCGTTTTCCTATGCCGCGAAGCCAGCCGTCGAACTACATCTCAACAAGCAGCGTGGCTATCCCTTCTCTCTTCAGTACTCCAGTTCAGTCCCTTCTTAAATCAGTTACCATGTTCGCGTAAGAAGGTGCGTGTTTGTTGTTATTTGGGTCGCCAGTGAAGTTTATAATTATTAAATTCACTATTCACCTAAATAAAAATGTAATGGAAATTGGGTGAAACTTAATTTCACAAATTTTCCTACCAGGAACAATAATTAATAGTGAAAGAGATAGATCACGACACGAAAGTCTGGATGGAAACAGGAATAAGAGGTCTGATTCTAAGAAGTGAGAAAATAAAAAAAAACATGAAAATGGTAAACCTCATATTCAGAATCAAATGCGATTTGCATTATTTGCAAATATCAACGTACAATCTCAACTTGTTTCCACTTTCAGAAACATACAAAGAAGTGATAAAAATAGGTGTATTTTATTCAAACTCATTTACCTACTGTATACAATTTTGCAGAGTTTTAGAAAATTCCGACAATTTTTAAAACCTTGGTATTTTTCGTGTATTAGTGAATTTTACGTCAAAACTTGACAAAAATCTTAATGAATACCTTAAAAATGCAATAATTTTTAAAGGTACCTCAAAAAATATACAAAATGATATTTTAGATTGCTTACTAGTAATTGCAAACAAATATATTTTCCAACTGGAAAATAAAATCAATTCAATTTAATTCAAATTAAAATCGGTCATGCAATTTACTTTCAAATTTTTTGCACATTATTCAGGATCACCCTGTACAATTGTTTTTTAAATATTCATTAAACCAACGAGAGTATTATATCTATTTGATAACACGAGAGACATCTAAAAATTGCGAGAGCAATTTTCATATTAGTTCGTTAATTAAAAAATGTTCCTTACATTTACTTACCTTTTGCAAACTGCTAAATTGAAAAACCCCTTGGTAAGGGCTTAAAATATTTAGATTGGCTTAATAGAAAGCCTTATCTTTTTTGCGAGGAAGTCTCTTCTCGTTTTAATGAACGTGATAGAATTTATCCATCAGGACGGCACACCCAATTCATTTTAATAGAAAGAAACTTATCTAGACCAGAAAAAGACAATTTATACACTCTATAATGTCTTGTCTACATGATCGGCGACGATTTTCTCGGTTCAATTTAGGCGAGGCTCTAAAATTTCCTCATCTTGCGAACAAAAGCCTGAAAAGCAACGAATAAATCCTAACGATGTCGCTGTTAGAGCGCCCTCTCGACAAGGTGAAGAAATATAATAATTTTTCAGTAGTACTCTATCAATTCCATATCACTATTGATGTAATCGTTTGTCAATATAACAAATTTGAATATTTGTCAAATTACTACTACCATTACTAACTATTCGAGTTATCTTAAGTTTGAGATAATATTATTAATTATATAAGGGAATTAACAAGCCTTTAATCCACGGGAAAAAATGGACACTCGAGAGTTACATTTTTTCGAGAGGATTACAGACTGGTTAATTTCCCCCATGTAATTTAATATCTTATCCACAAACATGGCCAAAACCGGTCAATTAGGAGATTGAAAGCCGTGTGAGAGCATTTGAAAAATATGGTTCTGAAAAACGTCATATTTGACAAATTTATTTTAATCAAGAATAAAGAATAGAAGAATAGAAAGTCTTGAAATCATTTCTATGATATGCGTTTGTTTATTTGTCAACATGAGTGAAAAAATTTGAAAAATCGACACAAAAAATGAGTGAGAATGCTGAGAATATCTTCATTCTAGCTGAAATCGAGTAAGAAACTCAAGAAGTAACATTCCGTATGTTACCATCGAAATGCAAAAGTGTGTACGAGAAGCAATTAGTGAAATTCGATAACTGGCGAAAAAAGGGGCATAGGAGAAGGAGCAATTACAGGAGAGATGCTATTCTACTATCAATGTGGAGAAATTATTTGCTGCATCTTCGATGTGGATAAAGTATTCCATAAGTACTAAAATCAATGTTGAAAGTGTACAAAGGTATTGATATTTCGAAGTAATTCATATTTGAAAAGTAGAATCAAGAAGTAGAAGAGAAACCAAATCGAAGAATTTCAAAAAACCATTGGATAAGAAATATTTACAAGTTAAGGAAGAAAATACACGATTTTAATATTTCAATTTATACATTGAGAGTTTTATTTTGAACTCTTCACAGGTTGCAACGATCGTGGGAGTTGTAGCTTGTCGATGCAATGGATATCACCCATGTCCAAGACAAAGGCAGTTACCTATACGTACTCATTCCGGATATAAAAACAAATATTTTAAGAAATGTCACGATCATGGAAGAAGCTTTTTCAGTCAGTGCTGTAGAAATGTGTTTAAAATACATCAATCTGCGACCTAGAAATGCCGGTGGGAGATTATTCTTGCGATATGTAGCTGGATAATGTACTACACAACATGTAGACATCAACACAATTGCGAAATCGACAGAAGAAGCGTTCTGAATAACACCATTTATAAAATTCCATAGATAACTAAGTTTTTAAAGCTGCCACATCCATAAATATATACTGGACATTGCTTCCGTCGTTCTGTAGCTACGATGGTTGCAAATTCTGGCGTAGACTTGGTAACAGTAAAGTGGTTGGGTGGTTGGCAGTCTTCTTCTGTAGCAGAGACATACATTGAGGAACTAGTTACCAACAATTACAAATAATTTGCAAACACGGAATTCCAGGAAACAACTACTCTGCGGACTAATGCCCCGACCAGCATTGAATTACACCTGGAAAACCTATAGCAACAGCTAGAGTCATTCGTCAGACGCCCACCAGACATATACCGGTTTCGACCTTATTAGCTCTCATCAGTATGCCATAGGTGAGGTATCCGATGAATAATCCTAGCTGCTTTCGTCTGTCTAACCCGACAGAAGGGACCATGAGTACGCGGTGTAGAACTAACTACATCTATCGGCCGTTCGCTACTCCATGCCGGACTGAAAATGTCACAGGCACGAAGCGTTCTACATGCAGTAGACACCATTGAAAGCTGTCGACCTTTATCGCGATCGGCGAGAAACGATATTTTGCAAACACGGAATTCCAGGAAACAACTGCTCTGCGGGCTAATGCCCCGACCAGCATTGAATTACACTTGGACGTGCCTGTGACATTTTCAGTCCGGCATGGAGTAGCGAACGGCCGATAGATGTAGTTAGTTCTAATAATGGCACCTATGGCATACTGATGAGAGCTAATAAGCTCGAAACCGGTATATGTCTGGTGGGCGTCTGACAAATGACTCTAGCTGTTGCTATAGGTTTTCCAGGTGTAATTCAATGCTGGTCGGGGCATTAGCCCGCAGAGTAGTTGTTTCCTGGAATTCCGTGTTTGCAAAATATCGTTTCTCGCCGATCGCGATAAAGGTCGACAGCTTTCAATGGTGTCTATTGCATGTAGAACGCTTCGTGCCTGTGACATTTTCAGTCCGGCATGGAGTAGCGAACGGCCGGTAGATGTAGTTAGTTCTACACCGCGTACTCAATTACAAATAAGTAATAATTTAAATTAGTTGTTATGGTATTTACATAAAAAAATAAATCTTGATCTATCCTTGATTTTAAACTCATCTCATCATTTTATCTACACTTGCGGTTAAAGTACTACTTTATGTACGATTTTTGTTGGATGAAAGACAACTTTAACATTAGCTATAGAAAAAATATTATTCTATAAATAAGGTTCAAAATAAAAACCGACCCTGTCCTACTGTACTATATAAAATGTACAGCAGCTGTTCTTAAAATTACTTGATAATTCTTCACCATAATATGACAAAAATTTAATAGAAATTCAGGTTTCTTGATAGCAATGCTCATAATTCTCTTAAAGGAAAAAAAATTATTTATATTTTACATTACTAACGGAAAGCTCGTCAGATTTCTCAGGATAAATTCCTTCTTTATTTTTTACATGTAATGCAAACGGCTTAAAGCTCTCCATTATCTCAAATAACACTGGAAATGAGGCCATGTATATAAGTAAGTAAATCATAAATATTTGTATTATCTGAATTTCTTTTTTGCTTGTGTTCGTGTTCATTTTTGTAAACATACTTCTATTTCATACTTCGCATTCTATTTTATACAGTACAAGTTACTCTGTAATTATGCAGAAAATATTTATGAAATTATTATGCTAATAAATCGGTATACCCAAATATGTCAAAATATTGGAAATATGCAAAAATGTTTGAGGTGTTGAAAAGATTCATATTACAGCATGAGATGTTCAGTCAAGTTTGATAAAACATCGAGTGTAATAGTATAAATGTACAGCAATAATATTGTACAAACAGAAGAACATGTGGCAGGTATCTACTGTTTAAATATTTTTCCAAAATATGCTGAACCTCCTAATGCATTTCACAGGCGTTGTTTTATAGTCTACAGACAGGAAAATGTACCTCCCAGCTTATCGGAGTTAATACTTTTGGAAGTAGGTACACTTACATTACATTAATTTTCATTACTGAATACTATTCAAGAACAAAACAATATATACATGTTCTTTGAGCAAACACACTGAAGCTTATTGAACTATTAAATTTAATAAAAAGGCTCTAGTTTTTGAAAGCAATTTATCGATAGAAAAATGGCCCACTCATAAACTGCCGATAATTTTTAGCGTGCAATATTGAACATTATCTGAAATACTCTATATACATTTGTTATTGGCTCTGTGCCGTATTGTAATTGAACTTATCTCAATATGAAGGGACATTTTCGTATAAATCACTAAATTTGCTCTGGTTATGTTAACACCGACTGCAAATTTACAACGCTAATACATAGCAGAAGTTGCGTAGGCACAGTCTGACTCGATGTTTATTTATACACATGTGAGTTTAAGCCGCAAGGGTATTTGTTTTATATAGGGATAAAGTATTTAAATTGGAAAATAAATTATGGCCATACGTTTTCAAATGTATACCTTTATTTGTAAATAATAACGGTTTTATTGAAATGATCCAGTTTCATGTGAATCTTTATTAAACAAGTACCTGTTTACAAGTTTTTTGTGTTTTTTACATGACCTTTTTAGATATAAATCGAAAGTTTAAAGCTGAAGTTTATGTTACATTAACTTTCTACTTGAAGATAATGGCTGAGTCTTCCTCTGGCAGAACTAAAATATAATTTTTGAAGCAAACATATACTGCATTTTTTTTAGTAAAATTTCACTCAAAATCAATACAAATGTGTTGAAATATCAATTCATTGATTAATGTTCACTCAGTTATTTGTTAGCTAAATAAAACTTTTAAGGGTAACACTGAACAATTTTTGAGTTAGCCTTTCTAAACTACGTGTTATTCCAAACACAAAATTGAGTTATATTATCTATTTCTTTATTTCTTCACAATATGTATACAATCTAAATCAGTAATAAGTTACTTTATATAATTTTAGTGTTGTAATAAACTAATAGTTATGATTTTTCTCTATACCGTGTTGGTTCTTACACAATTTTTATGAACATTAGACCTATGGTGTACCTATTACCTAAACGTATTATTTTTTTACGGATTGTAAATTATTACTTTAAAAATATTTATAATAATGATTATTATTGCTATTAATAGCATTATGACTATTACAAATAATTATAATTAAATTAATAATAATAACAAATAATAACAAAATATTTATAAATAATTATGTCATAAAAATTACAGGCTATAAAAAGAAAACCACTTCAGTAGGCATATAGTAGGACAATATAGGTTTGATGGAATTGTGCAAGCAACCATAACAATAATAATCATTGTTATTATTATATTACAATATTTATTTCTCCTACACACTATTTGATACAAAAATAAGATGAAAGTTGAGATTATATTTGTAGATATAAATAACAACACGTAGTATGTAAAGATGTTTTATTTTATTATATTATTAAACAATACATTCTTTCTAAATTTAACAAAGTACTTTGGTGGCACAACATATTTATTTATTTATTTATTTCATTTTCGTGCCACATACACCAAAGTGTTTACACACGTCAACAGCAGGAACAAAAATAAATAGGAGCTAATACAAATGAGAAAAAAATACAATAAATCTAGACACACTAAAAACATAAAGCAAGATATACATAACAAATATGGTCGGTAATTAAATTAATTAAAATATGTAAAAGTACAAAGATTTAGAATAAAACAAAAATATAAAAATTCAGGATAATAGATAATAAAGTCAATAATAAAAATATTAAAGCTAAACATTTTTTTAAAATCGTCAAAATTACTATTAATTTTTTGTCAGTGGTGTTGTATGACTTATGAAGTTCAAATGTCATTTTATGGAATAAACTGTTTAAATCCATAATTTCCAGGTTTGATCTATTTTTCAAAATTTTTAAAGCTAAGTAGTTGAGGATCAAATGAAATCGTAATCGTGGAATGACACCAAATATGTTTTCGGAAATTAGAAGCAAATCAATATTTTTTTTGTATCGGATGAAGACGGCCATTGTTACTTACCTATTTCTACCACAACTTAATGACACAGATTGTCACTTTCCAGTTTACACCATACTTTTGCAAAGTGTAATATCTACAACGGTTGGTGTTATTTTTACACAATATGTTCTCATTCACGCATATTTTGACGGCCATTGTTACTTACCTATTTCTACCACAACTTAATGACACAGATTCTCACTTTCCAGTTTACACCATACTTTGCAAAGTGTAATATCTACAACGGTTGGTGTTATTTTTACACAATATGTTCTCATTCGCACATATTTTGATTTCTCAAACCAAATATTGTGTAGATAAGCTCATTTCTTTGTCAAAATGTTAAATTTACTCAAAATTCAACACCAAATTAATTCACTCAAAAATGAGTTTGAACTTACTCAATGTTATTTTTTTCTGTGTAAAAGGTAAATAAAGCATTCTACTGACACAAATAAAAATATATATATACAAAAACCATAAGACTGAGTTTCAAATAAATTTCTATGTGAAAAATCAAAATATACTAGTGATGTGGGAACGTTTAAAATAAAATTCGGTGGTTACTTAAATGTTTTCTTTGAATCTGCTTTACAAATTTAAATGTCAACCGTTTAATGCTACTTTTTCTTTTCTTGCAGAATAAACGTCTATTTGTATACAATAGTAACTTGAAAATAATAATAAAATAGTCAGTGGGATACTAATAGAATTAACTTTTTTATTTTAGTCCTTGTAATCAATTTGGACTGAACATTAAACTATGAGGATCGTCACAGTTGCGAAATAATAGTTTATAAAACCATAAAATCCCCATGAAGGATAAATCACAGCTGCGAGATTTGGAGCTATAATTTTCCAGTCCTAAAAAAGGGTGAGAGTTTTTTAAGATTTATAAAGGCACATTTTAATTTAAGTTTTCAGCAGCACTGACGCTTATTTGTCATTTCAAAGAAGATGATCAAATCATTAATTAAACTGCTTTCTAAGGAAATTAATTTAAAGTGCTGACGGCTTTGAAAATAATTGTTTTCCACAGATTAATTGATATATACGGCGAGTCTCATAAAAGGAAGACTTCTCGTGCTTTCTATGCAAATACCCTCGGGTAACGAGATTGGCCGATAATAATAATAGGAGGTCGTCGTACGATTTCAGGCCTTAAAATCATTTAGGGATATACAGGGTGTAGCAGTGTATGTTCGATAACAAAATGTGACGATTCTTACCTATATACGCAAAAATTACTCCTAAAACAAGCATTATCATTCACTGTAAAAAAGTTTTTGTGAGAGATATTCCAATGTGTAATTTAAGATGTGTAAAATTTTCCTTGTAGACAGTTTTACACACTATGGCTTTTTATGTTTTGCACAAAATCTGTTAAAATTACTAGTATTATAATAAAATCTACTGAATTTGTGTAATATCTACCAGAAAAAGTACTTCATTTTGTGTAAATTTAACTCTGTGTTCTATATTCCTTCTCCTGATTGGTTGAGCACAACTGTGCAGCTGCATCATATCAGCTGTTCCAACACACGTCACTACGCCATGTTGGTCGTGTACCGTTGTTATGTTCAGTTAGCTCTCGTTCGCTACGTTCAATTGGAGAATATTTAAATTGAGGTTTGATCAAAGAAACTGGTAAATACTTACCTAACTATAACAAAATATTTATGATAATGGTGATAAAACTAAAACTAATTAGGACTATAACTTCTAAAAATATTAGGAGTTCACTCTGATATGTTCAGATAATTAACATTTTTCAAAGTCAAATGACAATATAACAATATTTGTCAATCATTAGTTTAGATATTGACAGATGCGACTTTGCTGTTTGTTTTCCACATCTACTTGTTTAAATCATCTACTACTTACTTCTACTAGGTATGTTTGTCTGCATACGTGAAATGTAGCAAAGCTTGATATTGTGGATATTTGCTACCTCATGCTAGACCTGAGGGGCCACAAAGCATTTATTTATTTATTTATTTATTTATTTGCAATACACTGTCCAGACAGAAACCAATTACAGGACAGGAAAAAACAAACGAGTAATAACAAATATATACAAACAAAATAAAATCGGGTATACAAAATTTATACATACATATTAAAATTAATGAAAAAATGCTTTTTAATATTTTCAACATTACAAAAAAATAAATCTAAGGTATTATGCACTAAGAAATAATTGTAACACATAACAAACATTGGAGCATTATTAAGAGCATTAGTTCTGCATGTGGGAATATGAAACAGAAGAAAGAAAACGCGTTACTAAATTAGGTGGTGATAATTTAATATAAGAAAGAAGTTCCGGGCAATCAACGAAATTATTTAATAACTTATACAGAAAAACTACGGAGTAATATTTACGACGTAAAGACAATTCAAACATATTAGATCGGGATAACAATTGTTCATTGGAAAATCCAGCTGAGGGATATACCCCATCATACCTAAACCATAAGTATTTAGCAAATCATCTTTGGGGTCTTTCAATGTTTTTTAAATGACATTCATAGTAAGGATTCCAAATAACAGAAGCATATTCAAGCTTAGATCTTACAAATGCATTATATAATACTATAAGCGTACCGTGCCCTTCAAACTGATGACTGTTCCGTATTATAAATCCTAAATTCTTGATAGCCTTGCATACCAAGCTGTCAATATGATCAGTAAAAGATAATTTAGATGAAACACATCCCCCCAGATCTTTATATTGCGTAACAGAGTTAAGTTTCTGGTTGTTTAATGTGTAATCAAATTTAATAGGAGCTAGTTTTCTAGTAAATATCATGGCATTACATTTGTTAATATTTAGAAATAGATTATTATGTAAACACCATTGATTAATCACTGCAATATCGCGTTGCAGCAAAATACAGTCATCAAGAGATTCAATTGTCGTAAATAATTTCAAGTCATCAGCATACAGTAATGAGCGGCAAGATAGATCGCATGTGATGTCATTTATAAAAACGTTAAACAATAAACAATAGGTCTACTAAACTGGTTGTTACTGCTACTCATTGCTTTTGATAATTCAAATATAACATTAATGACAAAGATTATGCTCAGAGTAAAAGAAACATCAGAATATAAATAATTCCCAATAATTGCATGTCAGTTTCAATTACATCTATAAGCCTTTTCGGTTCTGTATTTTGCAGGTTTTAAATACCTATACGCAGTATTCGAGCTATTCATTCATTCCTTTTGGTGCAAAATCACAAAAGTTAAATGAACAGCTAAAATTAGCTTCGAGATATGTTTCATAATTAAACATGAGCGAACGTTGATATTTGAAATGTTTTTGATTTAAAATTCTTCACAAACATTTAAATTACAAACTTTACGTTTACTGAAAAATAAGGACACTACGGTATTCAAATCTAATTTAATTGACATATAGTCTCTGAAATGTTTGCAGTAAAATGTAATAAATTAATACGCTTGACGGATTTGTCTGCAGTCAAATAATTGACCGAAGGGTAAGAAGCAATGTTAATACAGCTAGACTGTTATAGTATTTCGAACAAAATCCACGTAAGTCTATACGACAGGCTAGCCGGAAATTCAACCGTTCAACAATTTTTAGAGACCACTGGGTATCATGACTACAAAATTCACAAGTATTTGCCTGAGCGTCACATTGAAAACAAACTAAATTTTATAGCTCAAATTGTAGTAAATGTAATAACCGTTGATTAGAACCTTTTTCAGCACGTTATTTGGACGAACGGAAGTCGGTTTGTCAGTAATGGTGCTACGTCCTCCCACTCTTGGGTATAGTAGCATACTAAAAAAACGAGACCGCAAGTTGTATTGGCCTTATTGACAAGGGTGCAAGATAGCAGAAAGTCCAGCAGCTCAGAGAGATTGAGCGTGGAGGTGCAATCTCTATATCTGCGGTTGCACCAAGGCTATGTTATAAAACTACAAGATATTATAAAAAAAGTATACTAAACAAACTACTTTAATGATACGTAATATTCAAATAACATTGGTTATAACAAAACATGAAATGGCTACGAATAGCAGATTGGTCAAATCGATGGCTGCAATAGGTCAAAATACCCCGGGAGGGGCGGTCATAAACATATACGCGGTGTCCTAGACAGATATGGTAAATATGCAAAATTATGTCCCCTTTAGTATATATACTGTCAGGTTTACAGTCGTAAATAAGTGAATAAACAGGACTTTACGGGAAATTAATAGTTCAATAATTTAATTAGTTAATGTACTCATACAAAAAATGAATAAGACCTGGTGACCGATGTTTGTAGGTTATGAGCGGGCGAAGCCTCTCTGCCTGGTGCGGATATCCTGGTACCTTCGCCCTGGTCTGTCCAGCAATTAAGGGCAGCAACACGGGGAGTAAGAAAAGGCCTAGAAATGAACGTAGTTGAGGGAAATAAACATTAATGCAGGTGAATGAATCCACCTCATAAAAGTTACATAAATGGCTTTACAGAATTAATGAAAAAGAATGTATTTAGATACCTTGGATATTGGGCGGCCTTTCTTGCAATTCATATATGTTGCACAGTACGATTGCAAATCCAGATTGACACTGCTATCTATCAGCTATAGATACACTAATCAGTAAAATGCAACACACTTTTAATTATAATTTACATACATCCACAAAATGCGTGAATGACTGCTATCTTTCAAGATATAATTCGTCGTAAATTTAGATGCGAAAAACTGAACATTTTTTTGCCTATACTCAACGGCGATAAAAGTGTATTTGTAAAGGTTTCTATTAAGATTATAATATATTGCCAAAATGTACTAAATTTAAAGGTATTTAATTATTTATTATAAGGAATGTTTAAGCCATTTATCTATCTTTTATTATGTTTAATTTCACCTCAACAGCTCATTTCTAGTTCATGCAAAAACGTTTTAAATATTGCCACCACAATATTACCATCGGCCCTATACCGGGCGACAAGATAAACCCGTATCAGTGGTTTGCCAAACAGGCAACGAACACTACTGATCCATTGAAAATCCTCAGATTGTAAGTCCAGTCCAAAACCAAGGCCATTTTAGAGTAAATGTATGGTACGGCATTATCGGTAGGCATACAATTGGGCCTTATTTTTATGAACATAAATAACCTATAAGAAGAACTTCCTGCATATCTGGAGAGTGTGCCTTTGCAGCTAAGCTAAGGAGAACAGGGCCAGGAATGTATAGCAATATTTAGATAACATTTCCCCAGAGAAATGGATTGGGATTAATGGACTTATTTAGTGGCCCGAAAAGACACCAGATCTAACACCTAGCGATTTTTTATGGGTTTTAACCAGAAACAGTTGTAATGAGCGAAACGGCGAAATGTTAATAACCGCAACCCACAAAGAAGTCAGGCGAAGATTGGATATGTCTCTTGAAATGAGAGGAGGTCATATAGAGAATAGATTGCAATATGTATGTAGTATGAGGCGGTTTGTCTTTTTTAAGTTTAGTTATTGTTATCATCACCTTTTGTTTTAACTGTATTAAGGAATTATTGAGTTTAATCCTTTTGGCCGATGTATTCTTTATGACATTTATGCACTTTAAACGATGAACATTCAATTATTGGTATTTATTTTGAGACTCTTTAGGACGATATTACTTATAATAATACAGAAAAAATTCTCTAATAAAAGTTTATTAAAAAAAGAGCATTTTAACAGGAAAAGAGTTTGAAACACTCTGTAGATCAGAAACAAAGTATTTTTTGATATTTTGATAAATACTACATGTAGTTTTCTACACACTGTATATATCTAAAGAAAACGGGTCGTTTCTTTAAAAGGAACGTAATAAAAACTTGGAGTTGTTAAAAATTAAAAGTTTGGACAAAAAAATGGGAACAGAAATATATTTTGAAATAACCTTCAATGAGAAACGCAACATTAAAGATAACATTAATAGTGAACAAATAAAGGAGGGAAAGCAATGAAATCCTCATGTTCACCTGTCAAGTTAGATACGTGAACGGCATGAATGAAAATAGATGGTTTCAAAGAGATTCAATATGGATTCCCAGGATAGCAGAAAAGGAGGATAACTTAAACTGAACAGGTATTACAAGGGACGATGTCTAAATGAGCCAATTTAGCAGTAGCGGTAAACCCAAAACTGGAAGCCAGAGACCAGTATATTTATTTAACACTTACTTGCCTTGTTTAAATAAAAGATAACGGCTTTTGATTTGTTTTAAAGGTATGCGTATTGAAATTAAACAATTTGTATTGTAAACTTATATTAAAATGTAAAAAATACAATATTAAGAGTGAGGAATAGTTATGTATTAAGAGCGAAAATGATACATTATTGCTCGAGAGTGACAGTTAATGACAGGTAATCATTCGAGAGCAATAACGTCACTTCTTGATCGTAATGCATACAAAGTTTTATCTACAATCACTCATCAAAATAAAACTTTTCAATTATTAATTTTATTACAACGAGAACATTAATTATAACAAATAGAACAAAGGTAAGAAATTCATTTATTAGCATTCGTAATTTGGATGCTGAAACAGCAACCACAACTGTTATGAAATCCGTATTAATAAAGATTCTCATTTGCAAGTCATGCCAAAATCATGCAAGAGTCTTGCACAACTGCTAGACAATAAATTTGCGCAAGACAATACACAATAGATAATAGACAATACAGAATAGACATTTTCTACAGCTTTTAATTTTTTTAACTGTCGGCGCATTCCTTAAAATTCTGCATTCGTCTTTTAATTTGAAAGAACCCATTAAGATAAAGCAATTACCCAACAAATAATTGTCCTGGTAAACCTTTTACTTGACTGTTTGTGTTATAAATCACTTAAATCTAATTTTAGGCATCTTGGATGTTTGTTTCTGTTCTAAGGAAGGTTTACGGATTCGCATTTTTGCCCGCATATAGGGGCTGGAAGTTTCGTATTTTAATTTATTTGAATTTGCAGCTCGGCATTAACTTTGTAATTATGGGCACTGCTGGTGACACTTTCGCAAGCCCCAGTACAATGGGTTCGGCGGCAAGGAACGATTTCAATTTATTTACACAAAGAAAGACATTGGGAGTTAATTATTATGTTCGCAAAAGAGGGGTTTGCGCGAACAACTAACTAAGTACCGAAATTGACCTGGCACTAATATGACCGTTTTAAAATCCTAAAAAACTTATATCAATTTGGGTAATGAAGAATACAAAGAACTTATACTTGTTAATTATTATGTTTACAAAAGAAGAGTTTGCGCAAACAACGAACTAAGTACCGAAACTGATCCGCAATAGCATGACTTCTTCAAACTTCTAAAACAACTTCTATAGATATACCAGAAGCGATATACGAATATAAGTTCTCTGAATGAATCTATTCAATTCATATGATCAACTTTCGCAAATTCAAATCCACTTGAAATAACATATATATGTTGTACAAAGTGTCTCAAACTTAATATTATGGTCGTACTATGAGAATACATAAAATTTAAATGAAATTTGGACACGTGGGATGAGGTAAGCACCAACATTTTTCTTGCCGTTTAAAAGTTATAAGCAATATCCTCCTAAAGAATCTTAAAAGAAATACCATCTAAAAATCACATTAGCGGCGGAAGGTGCAAGTAGTCGGAAAATAATTGGATGTTCGTTGTTTAAAGTGCATAAATGTCACAAAATACTTGCCATTACTCATACGAACGTCAAACGTATAGCTTTTGTACGACCGTAGGGTAAGAAACAATGTTAACACAACTGAACGGTTACAGTATTTCGAACAAAATCTACGAAATTCTATACGACCGGCTAGGCGGGAATTGAATTTGGATAAATCAACCATTCAACGAATTTTAATCCTCATGGCTGCAAAATTCACAATTTGGAGAATTTTCCTAAGCGTCACATTGAAAACAAACTTAATTTTATAGCTCAAATTGTAGTAAATGTAGAAACTGTTGATCAGAACCTTCTTCGGTACGTTCTTTAGACGCACAAAAGTCGGTTTGTCAGTAATGGTTTGCCAACAGGCGCAACGAACAGTACTGGTTTATTGAAAATCCCCATATTGCAAATCCAGTCCAAAATCAAGGCCATTTTTGGGTAGATGTATGGTGCTGTATCATCTATAGGCATTTAATTGGGCCTTATATTTATGAACATACATTGAATAGCGTGAATTACCTAAATTTCCTACAAAAAAGAAGGAGAAACCTATGGTTTCAGCACGACGGAGCTCCACCCCACAAGGCCAGGATTGTGCAGCAATATTTAGATAACACTTTCCCAGGATTTTTTTTATGGAGACTTTTTAAAAAATAAGGTTTACGCGAGATGTTATCATTTGAAAGAAAAAATCATAAAGGCTTATAATGAGTTAAACGGTGAAATGTTAATAAACGTAGCCCACAAAGAAGACGAAGATTGGGTCGCACGATAAAATGTGAAATAGAAACACAATTTGATTTGAATTATTTTTTGGAGACAATTATTATAAAACAATTATTTTTATTGTGTATTTATTCTCCACGTTTTCAGAGTATAATCAATGTCTAATATACATGGTTTCTTTAAAATTGCAATGCAAACATTTTCAAATAGGTAAATTGTTATTGTACTGCTATGTTTTGAAGGTATCAGAAGTTTTAAATGAAAATTCGGAAAGCGTAGTTCTTCCAAGATCTTGAATATCTTTACTAGGACTTTTCTTGAAGTTGCGTGGGAAATTATAAAGAGAAAACTTCAAGTTATTTAAAATGAAACTCTAAGAATTTGTTAATTAACTGACAAATTACAAATTTTACGTTATATAAATTTAATGACTTTAGAAGACAAATTAATACTCTTCCTCTATATAATGAACATAAATAGTTCCTGTGTTTAATATATGAACATATTTCCCCAATTTAGAAACAAAAGTTTTGTTATTTAGCTAATAATTTCCGTATTTCAAGTAATTGTTATATTACACGCGTTATCTATCTAACTTTTGTATACAAAGTTTTCATATAGGTTTTGTGGATACATACTGAATCTATCTAGGTATATTCTCAAAGCTTTAATGAAGAAAAACAAACATATGGAAATGGTAGTATTCAAAAAAATATTGCTTTTATTATGTATTGATCATTGATGGGCTTTGCAGGGTATTATTCATGCACAGTCATAATAAATTGAAAATGTTTTGACATTTATAATCAGAAAATATTCTGTTTTACAGAACTTGATTATTTCTTATTCTTGAGCTTTAATGGTCTATATACAAATATACAAATTAACATAAATTTTCTTACCGAATATCCCACAAGCTTAAAAATAAGCAGAAATTTCTAGAAAATTTTCAAAATATTTACGATCTCGAAATAATCCGGAAATAATTTTAAAAGCACCAAGAATGCAAATCGCATTTGATTATGAATATGAATCAGAATCAAATAATTATAAACCACACTGGCGACACAGACACACGAAATTCATCAACCTCTACCACGCGAAAACGATAACTGATGGATGAAGAAGAGAGAGAAGTCGAGCCGTGTGCATCTCTTCCAGATGCAGTTCGACGACGGACTCGCCTGCATAGGAAAATGGTCTCGAAAGATGTTCGACCAATTCCGTCTGTAACGTATTACCTAAATGGGAATTTAAACTGTCAAGTCAACTTTTTAGCTGTGTCGAGTGTGCCGATTACAGTATTCGATGACGGCGCTGATTACTGCGGTGGGCAATAATTATAAAATTCTCATAGCATCTTATTGATTACACCGGATGTTTATAAAAATGCAAATTTATTGTTTGTTTCTGTTATTATTTAACGGTTTTGCAGCGCTTGTCATTGAGTAGACATTGAAAACAAGTTTATTGACCTATTGACCTAAACATGGTAGGTCAAGACTCGGATCACCGGCTTGTTTATCACTGAATAGGTTTGTCTCGGAATGTTTTTTTGTTGACAGCACGAGGGTTTTTTATTTACTGTCTGTATTTAAATACAAAAAACGTTTCAGCCTCTCTTAATAATTTAACCTAGTGAGTATTGGACTTGTGAATGGTTTATTTTGATCCGATGGAGTTTTGTAATTTCAATATTAAATATGTTTTATGTTGAAACTTAATATGTTAATTCCATAATTTTATAAATAATTTATAGCATTAATTACATATTACAATAAGTAGGTATTATAGGAAAATATTTAAATTTGGCAACGTCGCGTCAAGTCAATACCGAGATGAATTGCCGCAAGCGGTCAGTGACAGTATGAAAAGAAGGTTTACATAATGACTTGAATTTTTTTTTTTTTCGGTGTAAATATACATTTAAATATTTCTTAGATCGCGTATTCTATACTATCTTCTCTTAAAATTAATGACACTATGATTGAATCACCCTGTATTCACTTGAGTGTAGTTTAAAATTTTAAGTAGATTAGTGTACTTAAATACATGTTAGATTTCTTCCGTGTAATGCAGATTTCCTTAATCCAAGTTACATCGCGGAGAACCGTTAAACTAGTATTTTTAAAGTAAACGAATAATTCGTGTACAATGTCAGCATTTCCTCAAGTACCAGCTACAAAATAACGCCCGCATTATGTTCCAGACGTGTACTTGAAGAATTTATTTATTGTACGAAATATCTCTTGATCTGCTCGAGGCTGGAATCCCGGGATTTAATTTCCGTTTGGGTGAAAACGTAATTCATCATCCTGTACGAATTCACTGAGAATATCGATATTAAAAGGATTCTCAATTGCATCAGCTCAGAGATGATGTTCTCGCCACTTGGATGGCGTCAAGAACCCCATTTTTTATGACGGGATTTTAAGCTTGATGGCACTAAAAATCGGATATACGCTTAAGTGGATATTGTCATCCCGATTTTCTTACGACATTAACGGAAGGAGATGGATCACCTTCTTCGAGATAACCGCGTTAATAGTTGTATGAATAGTTTGTCGCCATTAGTATGTACAGATTATAAGCGTTAAGGATGTCTAATCGAAATAATATACACGCAAAAAAATGTAATTTATATTTAAGTATAATAATATACCTAAAATTTTAAAACCTGCATTCAAGTGTATACAGGATGTCTTTCAAATCGTTATAATAACTTTAGGAGGTGATAAAATACGTGATTTTGAGTCGATTGAAACAAACATCCTATATACCAAGTGTTACAATATTTGTGATAATTAATTTTTTAATTTAACCGTGCTTTTCTACAATTATTGAAGTGTAGAAGAAACACAAACCTTTTTATAACAAATATTTCTATACTTTTTTTATTAGGAATCAATGGAATATTTAAAAGATTTAACCAATAAAACCCAAAGTGACTTCGTTACTTACGTATAACTTCATAGACATGGTTTTTCTACTTAGTAAAAGCGAAGAGTCAAATTTAAACGTGGATTTTATTTAAACCTTTGTGTGTAGGTACATTCAGATATTATTAAAAACTTACCTAAGCAATGTTCTTTCAGTTCTTAAAAAAAGTGTCTTGATAAACATTAAAAAAATTATGGAAATTAATCTTAACACGTTTAAATAAGCAAGAAGCGCATTCGCCAAAATAGGACAGCCGTTCAGTATGTAATAAAAATGGTTTAAGGCTGGGATTTTGTATACATATTTTTATCGTCTAACAGGGCTTCAAGCGAGGACACAGAACTCCAAGAAAATTGAAATAATTGGTTATTATTATACAGTATGCGCCAAAAGTATGGAATAAATTCAATAAAAACGAAACAATTATTTTTTGGGAAAAATCCTCGAACAGGTCGATTTTTAATTTAAAAAATACATATTTTAGCGTAAAATGCGATTTTCAAATGTCATTTGTTTTCGAGTAATTACGTCATCGATTTTTTTTAAAGGCAACACCATATTTTTTTTCTTGATTCTGAAAGATCGTTTAATTCTCTATCAGACAGTACTAAAATTTTGCCCTCTTACATAGGAAAGTTTTCGAATAAATGACGATTGAATGTTAGAAAACGTAAATCAATTAAAATAAAGCAAAAACGTTATCAAGTTTAGTTTTTTGAATTCCATAGTTCTTTTTTGGATCACGTAGGTGAAAATCTTTGCAAAGTGTCATTGTCACACCGACTTTCTAATAAGTATTGTAAGCGACAGAAATTATTATTCAATTTAAAGTATTATGGCACATTTAACTTTTACTCGAAGAATTGAAATTTTAATTCTTATCGGATGCGGGAATATGACTAGAACTCAACAGGAAGTTTTCGATTTATTTAATGAAAAATATCCAGATCGCCCTATCAGCCAATCAACAGTCAGTAAGGTAGAGTCTAAATTTAGAGAAACTGGCAATGTTGTAAATATTCCAAAACCTGGACATCCAAGCATTAATGAAAATCAGAAACAGAACATTTTGATAAGTATGGTGGATAATCCTCATAATTCTTCACGATTGGTTGCATTAAACAATGACACTAGTCAGAGCACAGTGCTACGTATCTTGAGGAAGGAAAAATATCATCCCTACAAAATTCAACTTGTGCAGGAACTCAATGAAGATGATCCCGATCGCCGCTTACACTTTTGCGAAATTCCAATGGATTTATGTCAAGGAAATAGAAATTTACACCGGCAAATACTCTTTTCAGATGAGGCCACATTTTGTCTGAATGGTACAGTAAACCGTCAAACTTGCAGATATTGGAGTCGGGAAAATCCTCATTGGATGGCAGAGGCACATACCCTACACCCTCAGAAATTAAATGTGTGGTCTGGAATAGTTGACGACAGAATAGTAGGGCATTTCTTCTTTGAAGGAACCCTTACAGGACAAAGATATTTAGAGTTTCTAGAAAATGACCTTGTTCCAGCCCTTGCAGTAATTTTTCCTAACGATAATGACCCTGACATTCCTGACGATACCATATGGTTTCAGCAAGACGGAGCACCTCCGCACTATGCGCGCCCTGTACGAGTTTTTTTGAACAACTGTTTTCCTGGGTGGTGGATGGGCAGACGCGGACCGATAGAATGGCCTGCAAGATCGCCAGATCTTACACCTCTTGACTATTTTTTATGGGGATACTTGAAGTCAAAAGTGTACATTAATAAACCACGTAATTTAGAAGAACTTCAAAATCGCATTCGGGACGAAATACCCAGAGTTACCCCAGAAATCATGCATAATGAGCAAGAAGAATTTTAATTTTAAGAACATTTAATTTAAGTATAAAATTTAATCAATTGTATTTTATTTTACATACCTCAGAATTGTTACTTTTATGGATAAAATTTACGTTTTCTAACATTCAATCGTCATTTACTCGAAAACTTTCCTATGTAAGAGGGCAAAGTTTTAGTACTGTCTGATAGAGAATTAAACGATCTTTCAGAATCAAGAAAAAAAATATGGTATTGCCATTTAAAAAGAAAAATTGATGACGTCATTACTCGAAAACAAATGACATTTGAAAATCGCATTTTACGCTAAAATATGTATTTTTTAAATTAAAAATCGACCTGTTCGAGGATTTTTCCCAAAAAATAATTGTTTCGTTTTTATTGAATTTATTCCATACTTTTGGCGCATACTGTATATCAACGTATTCACAAAGGTTCCCGCTAATGCGTGAGATAATTTTCATTGCTCATAAAAATCACAAGAATAATTAAAATAAATGTTAAAATACCTCAATTTTAGCCCCACAGTTACTACGCCAATATGTCACAATTACGGCGAAATTATCACAGCCACAGCCACCAAATTACTTCACTCACTAGCCAGGACATATAGGACAACTTGTGTTTCACTTTCAGATTAATATTTATTGCTAATTTTACATATATCAAGGCATCCATTTTTATGTACGTCAAAATGGACAATAAACTTCAGGAAACCGTGTGGTTCGGACCTATACGGTTTGTATACTGTCTCATAGGTCTGATTGATTCGCCGTTTCGCTCACTCAGGCTGTGCAATTCCTTTTCTACAAAGTCCTCGCCTTAAGAAATGAAGATATTTTTTTTACACTTTAACAGAGATTCGAACGTATAGTTTGACAGTTGATCTACATTTACTGTTGCTATGGAAACTAACGACAATTGTTTTCTCATGGCATATCAAGCTATTTAATGGAAACATTGCTTTTCTTCTTTACGCCGTAACTTTAAATTAGCTTTTAAGATTTGAAAAATTGAAGTAAATATTTAGCTTTTTGAATCCTCCGGTATTTTAATAACTTCAAAATTTTCTAAAGGTAAAAATGTAAAAGCCAGAAGTGTGCAGTGGCTAGGGCATCTAGAACATTATGGAAGATGAAAGAACAGTTAAAAAAATGTAGAGTAAACGTAATTACAATAACAAAAGAGGGAGACCGAGGAAGCGATAGAGAGAGATGGTGACAACAGATCTAAGGGAGAAAAATGTAACAGAGTAGAAAAGAAAGGCGAAGAACAGAACGGCGTGGAGGAAAATAACGCAGCTCTGGGTCTAAAAGGCCTGTAAACAGCTTTATACGTTATTTTTTTGCAGTAACTAGCAATTTTTCACTTAAGAGTTTGGAATTTAATACTGACATTTCTTGTGGTTAACCAAATCCTCAAGGGACACTGACGCCTGAAAAAACGGGGTTAATTTCATATAAAAGATTTTGTTATTATTCTTGACAATTTCCCGTAATTTTTCGAAATTTGATGAAATATTTGGACCTAATACACCGAAATCCATGGATTACGTAGATTATGTGGATTAAGTACATTATTTTGTACACATAATCCATATAATCTATATATATTAGTCCACACAATCCACATAATCCTATAATAATTAATATAATATACATAATACTCCATGTAATCTACATAATATTCCACATAATCCATCCTTTACTGAACACCCTGTATAAACAAGTGGAATTAAATTGTCGTATTTTGTATAATAATGGTATTTTGCAAAATAAGCAGTTAATTAAATGACTTGCGCCTTTGGGGCATTCAGTATAATTGTTTTTTCATTCGATTGTCCTTACGACCTAAGTCCAGCAAAACAAAATGTAATGTTGTTATAGTTTTATTCTATCTACATCTTGTGCGGCAGACATCTTCCGACTACTACAACACGACGTTGACCATTATAATTTAACGAACCCACTTCAACCCGTCCCACCGAAATTCCACACCACGACCTCTCCAGGACACCGTACGCGATGATAAATCTCCTCGAAGTTGTTGGAACAATTACTGCAGGTAATTTGAGGGCGACTTAGGTAATCTAATGGGCACTTGCGAAGTTCAGGAGAGTTGCGTTGCGGTACGTGCGTTACGGAGCGCTTCCGGATCCTGTGAGGACTTCCGCTCCCAAGGCCCTCGCAACCGCAGACCCCGCGCTCCACCTGTCAACGTGGCGGGCCTGAAATATGACGCCAACTGCACCGACGTGTGTCTGTTTTAATAAAGGAATCAACGGGGCCAGGCCGCAGCGTTTTCATGTGGCCAGAGCCCCAGGTCAGTCTGATAACTGGGCATCTGGTCCTGAACATTGTGTCCGGAGTGTGTGGGCATAGGCGCAACGAGGTGGGGAGATATGCGGGAATTAAAATTAACACTTGCAAATATATAGGGTGTCCCGAAATTAATGGGACACAAAGCAAGAGTAGATTCCTTACATCAAAATAATGCGATTAAGCCAAACTTACCTTGGTCCATTTGTGGCTAATAAAAAAGTTACAGGGCGTTAAAGTTCAAATTTTGAATTCGAAATTGTTAAAATTCTTAGAAAGTTTTCAAACGATTCTTTTGAAAATTTGGATTAGGGGGTTTTCTAGGACGATAAAAACGAATCCGTACTTAATTTTGCTGTAGACGCTAGAGGGCGCTACGAAATGTACTCTTGGTTGATAAAAACTGGTTATAACTTTTTGATCAGTGTGTCTACAAAAGTTTTAATAGAAAAATATTGTTCTCCTATCTATTTTTCACAAATAAGGTATACTTGTTTTATGTCGATAAATTTAACCGTTTTTGATTTATTTCTTATTTTTCTATTTGATGCAATAAAATAAAATAAAATAAAAGTTTGTAGTTACTTACGTAAAAAACTAAAGATTATTTTTAATAATATATGACCCCTGTTTACATTAATACACAATCTTGTTCGTTTGATAAATGATTGTCTAATTTAGCATTTAAAATTGCTTGCCACAGGTCATCCCGTGTAGTAACAGCGTCTCTGTAAACCTTTGATATCAAAATACTCCAAATACTGAAATCCATGGGGTTTAAATCTGGGCTTCGTGCGGGCCATAAAATCGTGCTGCCGCGACCTATCCACCGTTGGAGAAATTGTGCGTTAAGATAGTTTCGAATCTGTACAGAAAAATGGGCAGAGGCACCGTCTTGCATAAAAAACATTGTGTCCCACATTTAATGGTAAATCATCAATAAGTTCCTCAAAATCATGTTCTAAGAAATGTAAGTAAGAACGGCCATTCAGATTATATTGCAATTCAACAAGGCCCAACACATGATTTTCAACAATACCACACCAAATGTTTATCTTAGATTCATGTTGGAAATGACGCGAGTTTTCATTATCGCAAACATGTTTATTTCTGAAGTTGAAAACGCCTCGACAAGTAAATGTGGCTTCGTCTGTAAACAGCACACCTTGCTTAAAAAGTGTGGATCATCATAGTGCCGGTCTAAGGATCGAAGAAAAAATTGTTCCCTATCTGGAAATTCTGCAGGTGTAAATTCTGCACTGGGCTAAAGTGATACGAGTACAGTTTTTCATTATGAAATAATCTATGAATAGATGATTTAGGTACCACTACAGCCGCAGACATTCGTCGTAAACTTATTTCAGGATTTTCTGTTACACGAAGCAAAATATCCTCCTCTTGTTCTGGAGTAACAGCTGTTGGACGGCCAGCATTTCGTCTTTTAGGACGAAACCATCCAGTATCTCCTAACCGGTCATAAAGATTTTTAAATAATTTGTGAATTGGTTGTACCCTATTTGGGTAACTTTCCAAATACATGCGACACGCACGATGTCCATTAAAATTTTCTTTCGCATAAATACATACCATATCCTGCATTTCTTCATTAGAAAATAAATTATGGCAAGGCATATTTCACGCTATATTATTAATTGTAAACAAAAACTTAAGGGAATACACTATTTAACATAAGTTGTAAATCAGCTAATTGTCAACAGTACAATTTGTTCTCAAATAACCAAAGCTTACTATGACAGTTTTACGTAGGTAAGTAACTACAAACTTTTATTTTATTTTATTTTATTGCATCCAATAGAAAAACAAGAAATAAATCGAAAACGGTTAAATTTATCGACATAAAACAAGTATACCTTATTTGTAAAAAATAGATAGGAGAACAATATTTTTCTATTAAAACTTTCGTACACACTGATAAAAAGTTATAACCAGTTTTTATCAACCAAGAGTACATTTCGTAGCGCCCTCTAGCGTCTACAGCAAAATTAGGTAAGGATTCGCTTTTCTCGTCCTAGAAAAACCCCTAATCCAAATTTTCAAAAGAATCCTTAAGTTTAAACCCAATTTTTTTATAGAATCCTAAATTTTAAAATACCATCTTCCTTCCGCGAGTTTCCACTACCTATTTTCCGTTTCGCAGTTGTACTTCTTTGCCACTCTTTATTGTCACTATACAACTACAATTATATATAGTATATATAATTGTAGTTGTATTAAGGAAATATTTTACATCTCGTCAACAATCGGTGTTTATTTAACCCCGATCGAACCCACTGCTCGAATATAAAACTGTATATCGGCACGGCGACTACATGCCGCTATTTGAAATGCTACGTTGTAACATTTGACAAAAACAAAGTAGCCGCTTTCTGTATATTACTGAAATCGGTCCTGGTCTTTATAGAATTTAGTCCTTTGACAGGTATTACATATGTATATATGACATTTCGAATAATTAGCACTTCACAAATTATGGGCAGTACTTTTTAGTGCTAGGCTCGAGCGTATAATAATTCAAGATATACTAGATGTTTTTTTAATTAGTGTTATCGTTGGCTCATTATAAATTAATGTGAATACAAAATTGTTTAAACAGTGTTGTGAATAATGCATTAGTGATGTGAGTACTACTCAGTGTTGTGTTGTGCGTAAACTAGTCTTTGTTTTCATTTATCTAGTGTCTCTTCGTTTTTTTTTTACCTTAAAAATAGTGTGCTGTTAGATACTGCATATTTAATTAGATATGGAGGGAATATTCAGACCTTGGTAAAGTTTTTCGGAAGAATTTCAACCTGATAAAAGTACAAATCAAACGAATAGTGATAAGGAAAATGCGAAGATTAGGATGGACGATATAGAAAATAGAAATTCTCGACATGAACAAGCTCATTTAATTAGATATAAGGTATATAAAAATATAAAACACAGTGAGCAAGAACAGAGGGCATTAGAAAAATCTGGTTATTTCATAATAATAACATTATATTAGAGAACGAACTATATCATTTAAGACAGTTACAAAAAATTCCAGATACTGGCACAAAAAGGATATTCAAGAGTTTCTTAAAATCCATCGGCTAATTGGAAATAATCACGTCGAATATGTCATAAAGAATTGAGGGAGACTATATGTACAATCGTTTGCAATAATATTGACACTCTCTTAAAACAGTTTTTGAACTTCTGGAAGCTCTGAATAGAAATTTCATTAAATGCCTCTTGGTAAGTGAAACAACTAATAACTAGTGTTAAAAATTTAAAGCAGATTTCAATATGAATACGCCAGAAGTTCAAAAGAAATCGCAAAATTCATTTTAGTGAGTGTCATTAATATTGCAAGCGATAGTACCTATAAAGCTACATCAATTGATTGCCAAATTAAAATTAGCGCCACATGTTTGTGTCATTGGCATCGGCTTCACAAGACAAAGCTTGCTTATACTCAATCTTCGAAAATCTAGAGAGTGATTCTTCGCTAGCTTCTGGACTAGCGCGACGAACGAGGCATGCCCAAAGCAACAGCCCAAAGACGTACCAGTTTAGAAGGCGCCTCTATTCCATTATCTAAGCATTCTCTTCGTCATACTACAATTACGTCTTTTCTCAATTTATAAATATTGTTATTCTAATTTGTATCAGATAATTTAGACATGACCTCTTCTTCAGCTATCGCAGCTTAATGCAGCTTTCTCTAAAGGTGTCGAAATTACGGAACATATTTGAAAAATAAAATCAAACTGCACAACAAAAGTATGTCATAATAAATTTGTATTTTAATAACCCTAAACATTGGCTGCTAGTTCCGCCTATGTGTGTGTGTATCTATTCACAAATTCCGTGTGTATTTTACTCTTCGTGGTTGTAAAGGGATCCACAGAAACGTAAATTCGAGCTCGAATTAACTTTATTTGAAAGCCATTTCTGTATGTTATGCGGTGTACGCATACATTTAGTATTAATATTTCCACAAATACTCTTATTACTAAAACGGAGTATTTATTAAACAAAAATCTTTTTTAAATTATTTTCACATCTCGTACAAACATCCTGCTTTGTTTACTCCGCTTCTGAAAGATTAAATACAATTATATCTACTAAATAAATTTCACAGGTAACAGTTCGAGCCAACGATTATCTTGCCGAGCTTCCTCTTTTAAGCTTTACACAGATTATTTTTGTTCAACAAGTATAACTCGGGAAAGTCTGTTACGGCTGTGAATTATCTTCAGCTTGACTGTATAAGAAGCAACTAAATTACCAACAAATATCTAGGTTTTTTACTTAACGTAGAAATAAAGGATTTATATTTTTTAGATTTGGGATGTCTTACGAAATAAATCAATAAAGAATAAAGGAGAGGCGAGCAATAAGTAGTTTAGGATAGGTGTCTGAATTTTCAATTGCGTGAAAAGCTTGAGAATTTTGATAAAGGTACAGGGTGTTTCTGAAGGTAAAAAATCTAGAAGGTATTCTGTGTCCAAAATTAAGGGTTTTTTTGTTATGCAAATGTGGGGTTGTAGGACAGCCATAGTCCAGCTACAGCGCGCCAAAAATTAAAAAAAAATCAGTTTTTAATTTTTTATTTCTAAACCACTTGAGATAATTTAACCAAGTTCGATGTGCATATTTATTAGTAGGTATGGAACAAAAAAAAATCAGTTTTTGAAACTTACCACTGGCGGAGATGTAGCTATCATTAATCATTATTTGCAAAAATAAAATATTTCACCCCGTATAATATTACAAACAAAAGAGGTCATCATATTGTATTATCTTCATTTTTTGTTTCTGCACATTATTCTGTATTCCAAACCGATTAACAACAAAATTGATTTATTTCATCAAGTATGTTTTTCCGATATTCATTAGGTACATTTCTTAAAATAATAACCAAATAAATAAATAACAATGAAATTACTTTACTATGAAGCTTAATTTGACAATACACCATTTAAATATAATGACGGCTTTTTATTATTATTGTTTTGCATGGCCTCCCTAAGATATGTTTATGTAATTTAAGTAACTGTAAGAATGCACTGGATCAAATAAATCAATTTTGTTGTTAATAGGTTTGAAATACAAAAAAGTGCAGATTAACAAAAAGTGAAGATAATACAATAATAATATAATAATAATAATAATGTTTATTTACAGGTTATACAATAGCAATACAGTAAACGATAATAATAACAATTACATTGTAAATAAACAGAAAATCACTGAAGCAGCAGCGAGCGTTGCTGCTTGTTTGTGATGCAGGTGTGCATGTATTACAAATAATATAAAATAAAATATATAAACTATATATAAAAGGCCAAAATAAGGTAAAATTGTGTCATGTTTAGGTAGCGTCGTTAAAATTGGGAGAGTTTCTCGTAGTAAGGTAGGTATTGGAACAGGGGTAAGTTCTTTTTTTTTTGAGCAGGCATTTATGAAGGTCAGTACAAACTATATACAGTGAAACACACACGCACATATACAATTTCACATTAAATAATACCATACAATGTAATCTACATGACTACCCATAGATCTTCTAATACCAATTTAGCATGTCATTAAACATTTTCCGACCATTACTTAATATCCACAATTTTATTTTGAATTTATATTTGTTAATATTGCTCTCAATTTTTATAGCGTCCGGTAGTATGTTAAACAGTTTTGCTGCTATGTAGTCACAGTTTCGTTGACCAACTGATTTTTCACATTTTGGTACTCTTACATTATATTCTCTACTTCTAGTCTCATATTTATGCTTGATGGAATTTAGCTTTATTTTATCTTTTTTTATGTTGACAAGAACGGACAAACAAAACAATTGTCTGATATCAAAAAGCTTACTTTCCTTAAATAACTGATCACTGGAATATGTTATTTTTTATTATAAATTATTCTCATTATCCATTTTTGCAAAATATTTAAATTGTTTAAATGAACGTAGTTAACGCCTCCCCATCCTAAAATACCATACGTTAGCTGAGACTGAACCAAAGAATAGTATACTGTTGTGAGATGATTAACATCTAGATAACATTTTAGATATTTAAAGCGTGACAATAATCCTCTAACTTTTTTTATAATATGTTTTATTTGTAGGTCCCATCTCAGATGTCGGTCAATAACTATTCCCAAATATTTAATGGAGTCAGTTTCTGGAATTTGTGTTGTTGCGTTTATATATAAAGGACCCATATCTGGTAAATTAGATGTATAAGATGTAAAAGGTAGATATTTTGTTTTATCGGTATTTAATGTTAATTTATTGTATGCAAACCAATCTGTAATAATTCCGAAGTCAGCTTCAGCATTTAATTTCAATTCTTTCCAGTCATCTGCCCGGTAGAGAATTGCAGTGTCATCTGCAAAACTAATTATTTTACCTTTAGTGTTTAATGAAAGTAAGTTTTTAGTGTATATAATAAATAGTAATGGACCCAACACTGTACCCTGCGGAACTCAATAACTAACAATTCTTTCATCACTAATAACCCCATCAATATTCACATATTGTTTCCTATTGGAAACAATGACGCATATGATGACTTATTTTATGTAATACTATTATTATTATTACACAATAAAAGAGTAAAGGCACAGGCCTATGAACTCTATACAAAAAGTATACAACATAGAAATAACAGATAATAACAGTGAGAGATGGCATCATATACCATATGATAAGTAACTTAAAATTAAGTTACAAATTAAGAAAATTAAAATAACAAACAAACCAAAAAAAACAACTAATACATAATGAGCAGAATTACATATTGAACACAACTTCATCAATTTTATTTTTAAAGAGGTTTAGTGAAATAGCATTAACAGCATCACTGGGTAAATTATTCCATAAAGTGAAAACACGGTTAGAAATAAAGTATTCTCTGCAAGTAGTAGAAAAGTTTTCACGGTATAACTTGAATGTATGTCCACGTAAACGGGAATTAGTATTAAGGTTATACAAATATTTTAAGTCCACCGAAAACAAATCATGACCCTATACGTCAAAATTAGATCATCACGTTTCAGTCTTTCACACTGCTACATCAAATTGCAAATCGAAAGCCTATCAACGTAACTAGGCCTCACTCTTCCGTAGGGTAGTCTGGTAGAAGCACGGTGTACTCGTTCAATTTGTTGTTTATCTCGCACAAGTATTGGACACCAAAGCCATATTCAATAATCCAATTAATGGTCTTATACGTTTTGTAAAGTTGAACAGTTGTTGCTACATCGGGGCAGGAAGAGTACTTTCCGGAATATATACAGAGTATTTATTGCTTTTCTGCAGCTGTTGTTTATATGGTTTGACCAGGATAGGTCATTATATATATAGTAATTCCAAGGTCATTTTGAGTGTTAACCGCAGTAACAGCAACGTTATTTATTGAATATGAAATTTTAGGATTAGAACGACCACAATGGAGAACACTTCATTTGCTAGAGTTAATAGGCATTAACCAATCTACACCATTCTTGCATTAGGTTTAGATCTGATTGAAGCTGTGCTGGTTGACGAAGTGGATTCATATAAATTCATCTGCGCATAGGCAACACTTGCATTGTATCAAACTAGTTAGATCAGATGAGTACACTAAAAATAGTAGAGAGCCTAGAACGGATCCCTGAGAAACACCACTAACAACGTCTAAAGTATCTGAATAAGAGTTCCCCACTCTAACACTAAACTTCCTACCAGATAAAAAGTCTTCTATCCAAAGAAGCAGTTTACCACGAACGCCACAATAATCCAGCTTTGCAAGCAGCCTTCTGGTAGGAACTTTATCAAAAGCCTTGCTAAAATCCAAGTATAAGACGTCAATAGGTTCACCATGATCAATTGATTTAGTCCAATTATTGAGGCACTGAAGAAGATTGGTGGTAGTAGACCTACCCAGCTGATGAGCAGGAATAATCTCGTTTCTAAGTAAAAACTTTTGTAAATCATTAACAACTATTCTTTCCATAATTTTACATTCAATAGCAGTGAGGCTAATTTGGCGGTAGTTTTCGACGATAAATTTATTCCCTTTTTTAAATATCAGAATAACACTACTACTATACAGGGTGATATTTTTTTTTGGGAAATAATGATTGATGGCACCCACATCTCCGCCACTGGTAAGTTTCTAAAGCTGGTAGTTTTTTGTTTCATACCTACTATTATACTAAATATGCACACCGAATTTGGTTAGATCATCTCAAATTAAAATCTAACAACTTCTTAAGAATTAAACACCTCTTCTTAAGAAACAGCCAGTATGTACATGCCTCCCTTATCTGCGTTAATCTCACTTTATTGTGATATAACCTGTTTGCTGTCATAATTCTGTTACCGTTGGTCAGAGAAAAAAAACTGTTAAATAAAATCTGTTTCGTTTGGTATAAATTACCATAGAACAAAATAAAGGCACTCATATCCTGGAAACCCTGTATTTTTGCAGGTGCTCAAAGAAAATGATGATTATCTGTATAGGCAAAGAGCGTGAGGAATGTACATTGGCTCGCCGCTTATTAGAAGAACGTTTTTCTTGATCGTTTTGCAATTACAAAAATAGGTCAAATACTTAAAAACTTTGCGAGGGAAATTCTCGGAAATTTTTCATAATATTAATCAGCTGAAAAATTCCAGTTTAATCCTTTTTACAGAACTCCCGAAACTTAGACACTCAATCTCTCCTCCTTTTATCAGAAAAAATAAACCGTGGAAAGAAACTTTGTATTCATTCTGTTAAGGGATCCTTAAAACTTAAAAAGCGTCGTACATTATTTTCAGCCCTCTCAGTTGCGTGCGTTTACCATATAATAAGTATCCAAGTTCAAAGGAATGTGAACTGAAATTGAAGAAAAATTATATATTTTATAGGTCTGTTCAAGGAATGGTTTAAAACTGGAAGAAATAGTCAACGGATAAAGTTATGAATTTGTTTTCAGTAAACATCGTGCAAGAAGTAGTTAGACGAGCGTTTTTGACAATTTGATACCAGCTGAATTCCTTGCTTGAGCAGACCTATTATTTACAATTGGTGACGATATAAAATACGTGATTCGTAGAACAATTTATTTATTATTCTAATGTTTCTGCATAAAATTATAAATAATATTGTGGACAGTCCTTATCTACTATCTAAATTACAAATCTATGTCCCGGACCACAGAATACATCATCCACACTCTGTCTTTAAGGTTTCCTTAAGTTACTCTCTTGTGAACAGCTTTAGTATTATAGGTAACAAGTATCTTAATAGTATTCCTTTTGGAGTTTATGATGTTAGCCGTTTTAAATTGTCAATTTTAGATTGATTTATTTTTTTTCTCAGTAGTGCCTGTCTCCTGCAGTTATTTGGTTATTTGGTTATTTAGTGGTGTTTGCCATATGTTTGTATATAAATTTTCATATTTTCATGATATACTAGATGCGATCTTTTATATTAATTTAATTGTTGCTCTGTTTTGTGTAAGGTAAATAGCATGTAATTAGGCTACAGCCTGTTTGCTTCATTATTATTAAATAAATAAATAACAATTCATAGAAAGTATTTTAAAAATGAGTTGCTATCTCACTGGATGAAACGTTATCTAGAATGTAGAAAAAAACTTTTGCGAATTATTCCGATCACCTAAAAGGGCTTTTGCAGCGTACAATAATATAATAATATCTCTACCCCTCATTCTAATCACAGGGATTAGCCCAGAAGTCGGAGACTTGTGCGGGAGAGGGGGCGGCATATTATTATTAAGCAAGCCGCATTTGCGCCCAGGAACGACTTACGTTGGTAGGCCCTAACCACTATTCAGTGCAGGAATGAGGAAAACCTGGAAAACCTCATTAATTAGGGGGGTGGTCAAATATCAACCGGCATCAATCTCTCACAATGACCCAAGCTAACATTATTCCACCCTACCATACCCACAGAGAGGGTGCCAATCCTCTCCACGAATATAGCTTATATACGGTCTACCGGCAGCTGGGCTCGAACCAACTCCGTCTAGTCACCTCGATTCAAGTACTAACGCCTTAAACCGCGCGACCACTGACCGATCCAGACAATGTATTAAACTTTTCATTCTCCCCTCGATTTTATATAAAACACAAAATTTCAAGATTCTGAAAATCCTCTGTAGACTGTAATAAAATAGGTATAAGGCGGTTTATTGTCCTGAAATTAGTAATGCCACAGATTGTTCTTAATAATACTTTGGTAACATATTATTTTGACAGTTACCAAATAATTATTCTTCAATATAAAGTTGATAAGCATAAGCGTCTGTAAGTTTAATATTTCGCTAGAATTTAGTTAAAAATGAATTCTATTGAAGAAGCAGCAATTATTGCGTGCAAATGTTTGTTACCGACCAAATCTAAAGACCGTTACAATCAAGTTATGATAAATTCTTCAAATGGTGTACAACGAAAGATGTGTCCACAATAACGGAAGATGTTATAGTCCAAGCAACGAATGCTCGAAAAAAGGTATAGAGGGAAATGCTTGGAACACAGTTTTTGACTTCGTAACTTTGTTTGGACTAGTTAGAAGGTGAACATATCAAAAGTCCCCGCCCATAGCCCTTAAGCCGGGGGGGAGGGGGGTGTTTGAAAGTCTCATATTTCGGTTTTTTGCTTATATCGGAAACTATGCGTCCTACCGACATGACCACTCTATACAAAATGAAAGCTGATTCAATTTGGACCCAATCAAGTTTTTCGATATCTTGTATAGTTTTCGAGATATCGGCTCTTGAATGTCTGTAATTTTGGAAAACAGAATATTTCTTCACAATTTTGTTCTTTTTGACCGGGTAACTCTTCAACGATGCACCGAAAAACTAAATGCTGGCCATAGGGTTGTAGAGCATTAAATTCCTTTCAATAATATATATTACTTTACTATTTTATCTATTTTCTTTCGAATGCTAAAGCGGTTACACTGTTGAGCGCAAAATCTGTTTTGCGATAACTGTCGACTAATGAATCTATCAATTTCTCACCATTCCCGGTCACCGTATTGGCCGAAATATGCACCATTATGTACACATATTCAGTACTGGACGTCTAAATAGCACAGATACTCATTTTAGGATATATACTTGTAGACCCGCTGACCAGGTTCCTCATACTTAATTAAAGAAGATATAGACCATTTTAATGGGAAAATATTTTGCTATGACCATGTTTGTGCATATATGAGTGTTTATAAGACATTGTGATGGTTTTACAAAACACAACCATTAAGTGAAAACGAAGTTTATTGACATAGAAAAGTGAATTAACATAAAACATTACAACAGTAGGTACCATTCAGTCAATTTCTTGTTCTCTTGGGGTGGGAAGGACTTTGATCCTCGTCTTCGTTTTCATCTCCTTTTTCTACATCATCTTCTCCATCGGACACCTGTAGAAAAACGGTCAGTTGTGGCTGGTAAATGACCTGCCTCCTTAGATGTGTGGGTGGCAGATTGAGAACAACTGTCTGGTCCCAGTGCACAGTGAGTTAGCAGCTGCATCGAACAATATCCTGAAAATGATATTCTGCCGATGCACGAAAGAGTGTGCCAGCGCGAAGTGTGGCTGCAAAAAAGCAAGCCTCAAATATTCCCCAGCATGCCAAAATTGCCATGGGGTACCTCAAGTTGACTCCGAAGATGAAGGAGAATAGGAGAATCCTCTGACCGTTTCCGAGATATAAGCAAAAAACCGAAATATGAAACTTTTAAACACCCCCCTCCCCACCGGCTTAAGGACTATAGGCGGGGACTTTTGATATGTTCACCTCCTAACTAGTCCAAACAAAGTTACAAAGTCAAAAATTGTGTTCCAAGAATTTCCCTCTATACCTTTTAGTTGACTGGGCTATTACTGGTATTTTTTTTAGAAAAATCAAAGACATTATTCCCTGTTACATTATGGTCAGAATACTCAATGTTGAAATTGACTATTTCATTAAATAAGAACCAGGATATTTCGAAATTTGGCCGCTTCAAGGCCACTCCGACAAAAAAGGCTCAAGATGAACGTTTCTTTTATCGATATTAGCGTGGTAGATGTGTAAATCAGATGGTTCGAATGCATACAACTTCAAAAATTCCATACGACATAGCTAAATTTCTTAAAATTTTAAACCCAAATCAGTACTACGATCATTCGTTTCGAAGAACGTCCTCTTCATTACTAGCAAATGCCCCAGGTGTGGACATTATAGATATGAAAAGGCACGGGGGTAGGAAGTCGTCAGAGGTAGCGGAAGGATATATAGCAAATTTACCACTATATTGTTTCAGTTTATTACTGAAGCTGTCTGTTTCATAACTTTTTGAGTATCTATTTTATGATAAGGTCTTTTTTCTTGAGAGGCTTCCATAATTAAACAGGGCACCTCGCACATTTTTGCGCCGCCTTGACTTCGGCTCTTTTTATTAGATTTCCTGCCGAAATACGCCTCCCCGCGCAAGGTAAATAAAATAGCAGGAGTTATGTCAACAATATCCACAGATAGAGCGAACGGGACGCACAAAATTAAACTTTTCCGCCGGCAACAAAATTTCTTGATAATTAAATGATTCAATAAACGCAATAAGTGAAACTCCAGCCGCAAATTCATTACTGTGCCAGAAACGGAATTAATCATATTATAATCCCGTCTCCATGGTGACAGTCGGCGATTAATAAATTATTAATAAAGCTATTTCGTTCTCGGAGATCAAAAGGAATAGGCAGTATAATTATTATCTTTGTCAACAGTTTGACTTGTGCTTGATTACACGTTTAATCAGACATTCGCGTGCTTACACTGCTTATTTTACAATACAGTGCGCGTCCATAAAGTAACGTATAATTCATTATTAGCTAAATATACAGGGTGTCTTGCAAGTCGTTACAATAATTTTAGGATGTGATAGAATACGTGACTTTGAGTAAGAAACAAATATACCTATATACCCAGTGTTACAATTGTGATAATTAATTCTATAATATTTTTTTAATTTAACCGTACTTTTCTACAATTATTGAAGTGTAGAAGAAAAACAAACCTTTGTATAAGAAATATTTCTATACTTTTTTATTAGGAATGAATGTATTACTTAAATTATCTAACCAATAAAATACAAAGTGGCTTCGTTATTTACCTAGAACTTCAGAAACATGGTTTTTCTACTTTGTAAAAGCGAAGAGTAAAATTTTAACGTGGAATTTATTTAAACCTTTGCTTCGCCAAAACAGAGGACAGCCGTTTAGTATGTAATAGGAAAGAATACAATGTGTGAGGTAGAAGCTTTACTTCTGATAAAATTATTCTGTTTATAGAGAACATCATGGTTCCATTCTAGGGCCACTTCTTTTTATAAGCTGTATAAACGATATTCCATTGGTAATTCTGATCGTATCTAATGTTTCCAATATTTAAATAAACAGTTTTCTAGCAAACTGTTTTTATTAACAGTAACATTCCTATACAGTAAAGTGACATTTCAATGTGGTGATAATATATTAAGTATCAAGAGCAGTAAGGAGAGTTTACCGATCGACATCGCTTCGCTCAGCCGCCAATATTGGAGGAGATTGGTAAACTCTTTACTGTTCGAGATGCTTATACTATTTTTTGTACGACCATTATATGAATACAAAGGTGTTAACTAACAAAATATCTCGAAAATATTAAAATTATATTTGTCTTGTGTCTCGTATATCCACCAAAGTAGGTTTAAGCAAAGGATAATAATTCAGATATTGAAGAGGTCTGGGGTATAGGACGTTCTTCAGTGGTTCCTTAAAAACCTAAAAAACAATACGGAAAGATATATATAATAGTTTAAAGGGAATTATGGAAAGAACATAAATGAAAAATTTTTGTTGGCATATTTTTAATGGAATCAACAGATGAAATATTCTGATTCATAAGGTACGTTAATATTAATTTTTAGTAGTAAAAACTTAAATCCGATTTATAAACATTTGTAGGTCGCAATGATATTAGGCGTTTCGTATTTTTTCACAACAAATAATATAATTTACTTACCGTTCAGTCCTGTCAAAACCAGAACAGTAAGTAATTACTTACCGACGCGTTTTTGTTTGGCAACCAGTAAATATAACATACTGTTCTAAAACTAAATATGGTAAACAATCTGAAATAGAATGGTCGTACAAAAAGACTTAGTAAACGATTTTGAATTCAAAATAGCATATCATCAGTCAAAATGCGAAAAAATTATTAAAATAAATTTCAGTAGAATAGTACACAGTACAATGGTGAATATTTGAAAGTACCATTACATGTAACTTTCTGTATAGTAAGGTAGAATATAGAATATTCAAAGATTTATCTGTTGATGTAAGTATGTGAAAATTCAATGAAGCAGGTGGCACAAGAAGTAAAATCAGGTGCTTTGGATGTGTTCAGATTAAGATCCTAACTTCAAAGAAAGTTTTCCGGAGCGAATATTAACCCGAAACTCCCTAAATGCAATACTTCGAACATGTTGATGCGTTTATTTATTCAGCGAAGGAGGTGATGTCCCCATTTCAAATGCAAATACGCACTGCGAGGAATCAACATATTGGAAAAGATATTTTCTTTCGACACATCGATCGTAGTTTTTCAACATGCGGTATACCTTTGTAAGCCTCAGAGAGTTAAGAATATTTATTCTATTTGTTCGAACATTCTCCCTAGACAGGAAATTATATCGATTCGAGCAACACCTCAATGCGATAGAGAATTTCTAGACATTCCGTTGTGAATATTTTACCATACCTGAAGAGAGACTTATGCCGCTGTCTTTATGTATCTCAACTCAACCAGAAACTCTTAAAAACTTCCTTCTCTGTTTCATCTCTCTATATTGTGCTTTAGATTCGTCATCACTTATTCCAATCTTGATACGCTAGAGTGAGTTTAATATACTAAGTAGAATTTGTTGTAACAAACGATTTTTATCATATATTTTTAGGTATTAACAATATTGTGTGAAACTAACTACTCAGTGGACAAAAGCCCCAACCTGCGTTGAATTACACCCACAATATCTACCCATACTTATATTCCTTATTATTAGCTTTTGTAACATTTGTTACTGTTTAAGAAAGGTATTTTAAGCTAATATATCAAATCTCCTACAATTCCTATCAATGAAGTCATATGTATGTTCTCTGATACCAAACATCTAGGTATGCTAATGAACATCCACAGACAAAGCTCTATTCAATAATTATCTAAAGAATTTAATCTATTTAAATTTACTAACCTGATTTAATGGAAACACTCTATATATATATTAACCTCTGGAGTGGGAACTCGAAATTTAACCACAATAGAAAAAAAATATATATTGTATGCAACTCGTGCAAAAGGTGCTTATTGCACTCGACGAGTTGTCCTACTCGGCCTGACGGCCTCGTTGGACAATTTCACGTCGCGTGCAATGAACACTTACTTTTGTACTTGTTGCATAAATAACTATTAGTAGGTCGTTATGATATTTAAATTCATTGACATAACTGTCAATCAGTTTGACATTGTCAACATTTAATTTCATTTTGACATTGTCGACATTTAATTTCAAATAATTTTAATTTATTGGTATAATAATTCTTATAGTTCGATATTTGACTCAAGCAATCCTAAAAATGCAGAAATAGGTCAGATCTCATCTATTGTGGTTGAATTTCGAGTTCCCACTCCAGAGGTTAATATATATATAGAGTGTTTGCATTAAATCAGGTTAGTAAATTTAAATAGATTAAATTCTTTAGATAATTATTGAATAGAGCTTTGTCTGTGGATGTTCATTAGCATACCTAGATGTTTGGTATCAGAGAACATACATATGACTTCATTGATAGGAATTGTAGGAGATTTGATATATATTAGCTTAAAATACCTTTCTTAAACAGTAAAAAACGATTTTTATATGCAATATTTAGTTTAATTTGTCTGACTTGCTTCTTCTGAATCTGCAAAACCTATAATACGCTAGTTACATAATGGCAGTAATATGACTCTCATTTTAATATCATAATGACGTTGTTTACAGCACTAGTGTGATATATATATATATATATATATATACGCATTTTATAAAAAGCACGCAATTGTATGGTTCAATCAAACTTAATCCACACATTTTTTAATTTGGAACCTACTGGTACCTACTAGTTATACTACAAGTAAGCAAATTAACTAAATTTCCTCGAAATAGTACACTTATATTGTAAAAAACTAACAAAATCGGTGATTATTTTTATACTCCAGTGTAACATTAATAAACGTAAGAAGATATACCTGTAAATATTGAAGTAAGTGCATCTGAAGAAATAGAAAAAAACGTAGACATAAAACGAGATCCTACTTTATTTGTCATGCTTAACAGAAAATGGAGGACTATAAGAAAAAAAATTACGACCAACAGCCGACAAGGAAATATATTTGAATTTAAAGTGATTTTCAATGTTCAGTTTAGTTTTTCAATAAAATATTTGTTTTTTAGTGTCTTACTGATTTTTTAAATGGCGGGTGCCTGTAGAAAAGCGGAATTGACGAAGTTGCTTCAAAGTCCTATACAGGAATACAAAAACAAAAATTGATAGACATTTTTTTATAACCTCAGAAGATATAGAAGGTATTGATTTAATGGTTACTATTAAAAAAACATGTTGAAATGAGACCTCCAAACTGTACACATAATCTTATAAAACTGCCAACATTTTGAAACTATCAGTAGGTACTGTTAATACAAAGGTAACCTCTTCCCAATCTTGAGTTTACCTCGTAATCTTCTTTATCCTTTCAAAAAGAGGCAGGTTTTACTTCTTTTAACATAAATGTCACAATTATAACATTCTTTGTAGTTAAATTTTTTTACTCAGATGTGGTTATGCGAAAAAAAGAACATGAAATCCTCTTTCAGAAGTAATAGAAGGAATTTCCATAGATTTAATGTATAAATATAAGATGTATAACATCTTTTTTAGAGAGATATGTAGCTGGAAAATGTAAGCGAGGTTACGAAATTCCGGATTTTGCAACTCTACTAGTATGAAGGAAATTTAATTAGCTATGGTGTAATAATAAACTGTGCATTTCGGGAAATATCTCATATTCAGTTTAATAGGGGATTTAACTACTATGATGCTTAAAACTTCTGCCAGTGTATAAATATTTAGAAATTGAGAAATAAATTCATTACATGAATTTTAACAAGGGAAGTAAATAAAATTACAAATTGCATGTCATGTAAGAGAAAACTTAACAAATTAAATGAACTTAAAGTAATACATAAAAGTATTGAAAGTTTAAGTGTTCCCACTGATTTTGTATAAGAGGAACAGAGCAAACCAACAGACAATTCTACAATAGACAAATACGGATATATTGCTAAAGGTTCACAATATAAGTAATACCGTTATACTGTACATTTCTAGTGGGAAGTTCTTAAATGTTTACTCCATAAAATCAAATTTCACTCCCACTTGCATTCGAATGCTATATCTATCCTAGTTTATTTGATTTCTGTGAATAACAAAGATAGAGCGAATTAAATTAAGTAAACAGACAATATATGACTGTCTTATTTATTTATCTATTTATGTTAAATTATAAATCTGTTTCCATAATGACAAATATTTCGAAAATGTAAAATAAATATATTTATCAACTAGAAGTCCACTGATATGATCTGCTAAAACAAACTAACACTTTTTTATGTGCCGTAAAACTACTATAATATGATTATATCTGTATAAGCCAGATTGTAAATATAAATCTATTTCTGACAGCATAAAATTTACCGACCGTAAATTTTACTAATTTGTCTTTAGGTAAACAGTTTAAAACAATTTTAAATTTGAATAATGGTCGCTTGTAGTTGTTTTCTAGGTTAGGTATACTCGTTTTAAAACGACTTAATGGTTATAGTCATGCAAGGTTAAATAAGTAAAAACACAATAATCTATTTGAAAATAAATCGAATCGGTTGAAAATATTTGACACAAAATATTACGGTTGATATAAGTACAGGTTCTAGAGAAAAATATTAATTGCAATAAAAGCTGTACAGCATGAAAATTGAACAACACGGGAAATTATACAGTGTAATCAGAAATACGAGGTGTGGCAATTAAGTTCCGAGAATTTAGTTGGCTGGCAACACTGCATCGTTCGTCAACATTTTTCTAGAGAGGGGGGACCTTCCTTTTGCTTTCAGTGCAAGGTTGAAGTCGATAGCACGTTTGGTTTGTGTTTTATGTATATTTTTTGGAAGTAACTTTTTTAGTGGCGTCGTGAAAATGAGTGACTCAAATTACAAGCAACGTATTGTGGTTCAATTTTAAGTGAAATATGCAGGTGGTGTATGGAGATAAGGCCATGTCGAAAACACGCGCTTTTGAATGGATAAAACGGTTTAAAGAGGGCGCGAATCGGTAGAAGACGATCCACGTGAAGAGCTCCCGTCACCTCTCTACTGACACGAATGTTGATCGTTTGCGTGCACTGATCACGTCTGACCGGCGCCTAAGCATTCGTTCGTTGTCTGACGAGTTAAACGTGAACAAAGAAACTGTTCGCAAGTTGTTACACGAAAATTTGAATATGCGAAAGATTTGCGCAAAAATAGTGCCAAAAGTTCTCACCCGTGAACAGATAGATATGCGAAAATCGATCTGCGAAGATTTGTTGTCCCGTATTCGGAGCGACGCGACGGTAGAGACTGGATGAGTCGGGTAGTCACTGGAGATGAAACCTGGATATTTGAGTATGACCCCGAGACCCGTAAACAAAGTCAGAAGTGGGTAGAAAAGGGTGGAAAGCGGCCAATGAATGCGATGATGTCCAATTCACGACTGAGGGCAATGTTGGTCGTTTTTTTCGACATCCACGGCATCATTCATCTTGAATATGTTCCTGCCGGCCAGACAGTAACTGGACAGTTCTATGTTGGCGTCCTGGACGGCTGCGTGCCCGAACTCACCGATAACAGTTGGACACCACCACGACAACGTGCCAGCCCATTCCTCGTTCATTGTACAAGAGTTTTTGGCAAAAAGGCATTCCAACGTTGCTCCACCCACCCTATAGCCCCGATATTGCCCCCTGCGGTATTTTTTTTATTCCCCAAGATGAAGTCGCACCTCAAGGGAACTCATCATAGCGGCGTACAGGAGGTCAAAGAAACTGTAACCGGGTTAACTGCGGAGGATTACCAAAGGTGCTTCCAATCGTGGGATCCACGTTGGAATCATTGTGTAGAGTTAGAGGGAGACTATTGTGAAGGTCAATAATAAAATTTTGGCAAAATTTAATTTGCTTGTTTTTTCATTGACAAATTCCCGGAACTTAATTGCCACACCTCGTATACTCCATAGAGACTGTAATTTTTAATGAAAATTATATTTATATCATAAGTTTATTCTCTCAAATTCTTTGATTTTAACTTATTTTAACCAGCGAAGAGCGCATACAGTATACACACTTGAGAACTGCGACATAAGTTGTTGAAAAATCTCAAAATTTGAGGCAAAACCAGATATTTCTATTATTAGAAAGCAAATCACCTTAACATCACTAAACAGTGAAGTGACTAAGTTTACAAGGTTTAAATATCACTTTAAATGTTACTATAAATGTAAACAATGTTGCACTATACAAATTCTACCTTGATTTCAATAAAACATAATACTTCTTCCTATGCTAACGCTTGACACTGGCCAACTCATGTTTTCTCTACTTTAGGGCATCAATCCTTAACCAAGATTTCTGGTATGTTTGTAACAAACTCATTACCAATTATTGGCCAAATGGCGGCATTGCAATGTACACAAGATATCGAGCTTACTATTTTCTTCGGAATGCTATAATTTTACATTACTTTCCGTGCTCATTACAGAATAGCTATGTATGTAAAAAGTTGCGAAAAGAGTGTGTTTTAAGCACAGGACGCAAATTCTCCAACAAATTTCATACAAGATTTTTTGTGAAAGCAGGGAATTGATATTTTTATGCTATTATTTGTATTTTTAAACATTTTGAAAAGTGGGCAGACAATCTGCTTTTAAATCCCTTTTTTACGAAAGATGCCGTGAAAGATTTTCAGTCATTTATTAGTGTCAAATTTCCCAACACAAAAACTCATGTTTCAAAAATGTTTAATTTTGCTGAGGGATCAATAGATCTCATCAGCGATTTTTTAACATATCGAAGTAATAATTGCTGTACCTTGCCAGTTGGAATCAATACAGTTAGAGGTATGCCAAAATATATAGCGGAATTCCTTGGTCTCTCCAACGCCAATGAATACACTGGCCATTGCTTCCGGCGCAGCTTTGCAACAATATTGGCAGATTCATGAAGGTTGGCGATCACGTTCAGTTACCGAGGGCTATATCGAAAGTTCCATTGCACAGAAAAACGAAATGTTTCTTTAGTTTTATTGGGTTTTCGCCACACTTCTGAAAAAATAATAAAGATTAATTAAGTAAGCCCTTGCGCCAAACGGATCAGTCAAGGGTTATTTTTGAAACTAAGTTTGCCTAACCAAAAAATCTCACACTGAAAAAAGCAGATAAGAAAAAAATAACAAAAATCACATCACTTTTGTTTGAAAACAGAGAGTTTTTCGAAACGGCAATAATACGGAAGTGCGCGATAGTGATGTGATTTTTGTTATTTTTTACTTATCTGCTTTTTTCAGTGTGAGATTTTTTGGTTAGGCAAACTTAGTTTCAAAAATAACCCTTGACTGATCCGTTTGGCGCAAGGGCTTATTTAATTAATCTTTATTATTTTTTCAGAAGTGTGGCAAAAACCCAATAAAACTAAAGAAAAACTAAAATTATGCCACAAATAAATAGCTTCAGACAATATAGAAAAACGAAATATCAACAAGAATCATAGGTTAGAAAGATACACCAAATAAGAAATTAAAATATATTCACGCAGAAGCAGAAGCTAGCAGTATTGCCACTACTAACAATTTATTAATTCGGACTTTAACAATTTACATAATTGTACCTTTAAAATTTATAATAAATAGATATTTTTATTGTTTTTAATGTTTTATTTTTAGTCATTTCGAATTTTTTTACACATAGGCTTTTTTGATAAAGAACCTTCGATTATTGAAATCAGAAAAATTGAAAATTATTCTATTCTTCAATTATTGAATTATGTTTACCTTAAAATATCCTTTCATGACAATACAACAATGTTATTATAGTTTTCCATCTAGGAGTAAAAACCGTTCTTAAAAACCACCTCTGTTATCGTAAATAGCATCACAGTTTTCGAGATTCTTTCAAAGTGACTGAACTATAACGTCAATTTGAGAGTTCGGAAACAATTTACGGTAGTTTACAATAATTGACAAGGCCATTGACATAGCCGTTCAAATCGAGGCACTTTGCTGGTTTGCACAGTCGCCTGTGAGAAATTGCGGATGATTACGAATGTGGCAACAATTTTGAAACAAATGACAACTTGGAAAGTTATATGCAACATTTGATAACTGTGATAACAGCATTTCCAACCCGAGTGCGGCTGTTTAATAGAAGTTACAAATTGAGAATTAAATGTTTTGTTGTTTTCCTGAATACAAAGTTTAGCAGCAAAAATCAAGAGTAATGTTAAATATTCAAACGTTATTAAAGAAGGATATGCCACAGAAAATTTCGACTTGTGAAAGAATGTGTCATTAGTCTATTATATATAATATATCTTATAAAATTACATTGCGATCATTATACTACTGGTTGTCTAACTATTGTGGTTGAATTATCGAGTTCGCACTGTCAGAAGTTAGATACCTATAGAGTGTTTTCATTAAACCAGGTTAGTAAATTTAGATAGATTAATTTATTTAGATTATTATTGAATAGAGCTTTATCTGTGGAATTGTTCATTAGCATACCTAGATGTTTGGTATCAGAGAACATACATATGACTTCATTGATAGGAATTGTAGGAGATTTGATATATATTAGCTTAAAATACCTTTCTAAAACAGTAAAAAATGTTACAAAAGCTAATAATAAAGAATATATGGGTAGATATTGTGGGTGTAATTCAACGCTGGTTGGGGCTTTAGCCCACAGAGTAGTTAGTTTCACACAATATTGTTAATACCTGAAAATATATAAAAAACGATATATAAAGGGTATAATTTTGTTATTTATTTTAGTAGGTCATTTTGATATTTAAATGCATTGACAGATTAATCAGTTTGACATTGTCGACATTTAATTTAAAATAATTTTAATATATTGGTATAATAATTTTTATAGTTAGATATTTGAATCAACTTAATGGAGGCCACCTGATGAAACAATCGTAAAAATGCAGAAATAGGTCAGATCTCATCTATTGTGGTTGAATTCTCGAGTTCCCACTGTCAGAAGTTAGATATCTATAGAGTGTTTTCATTAAACCAGGTTAGTAAATTTAGATAGATTAATTTCTTTAGATAATTATTGAATAGAGCTTTGTCTGTGGAATTGTTCATTAGCATACCTAGATGTTTGGTATCAGAGAACATACATATGACTCCATTGATAGGAATTGTAGGAGATTTGATATATATATATTAGCTTAAAATACCTTTCTAAAACAGTAAAAAATAACTAACATACGTTCTAAAAAGTGTCTGTAAAATTTCAAAGAAATTATTTATATTTACAAAATATTTACTGTATTAGTTTTATAGCAATTTCATGTAATTTTACAAATATTAAGAAAATTTACAATACTAAATGAAACAATACATAAAGCGTGTAATAGTCATGCTATTCACAGAAAATAATGTAATAGTTCTATTTCACTTTGTGATTTTAGCTATAAATCGTGTAAAGTTCTCTAAATTTAATAAAAATCACCAATATTATGTATTTTTTACAGATATAGTTATGGTGAACACATTCCAAGGCATGCGCCTACAACGTTCTGATTCAGTAATGGTCGGCTTATTTATACAATCATGTGTGTTATACATATTGTACTGCAGTTGAAATTAAAGTGATACGATACATTCCAAGTATGTATATAGTTTAGTTTTGCTGTAAAATAGTGTATGACGGGCTCTCTAAAGGTGATTTAAAAAATAGATAAAATGTTTAAATGCGCATTGTGTGGTGCTGTCCGAAAATTCAACATGGGTAAGTACGTACGTACCTACATCAATATTATTACATCCCTGAAAAAATTGCATTTATTATCCGATTATAAATAAAAAAAATTACGCGGGTGTTTCTATCTTAAAGATACAGAATTGAAAACTCTATTTTGGAACACAATATGAAATTCCATTGTCAATAAACAAGGCCCACTTTAATTTCTTCGATGTCAAAATGAGCAAATAATCAATAATAATTTTGACTTTGAAACAAAACCAAAGGTCTTGATTATAGACAATGGAATTTTATATTGTGAGCCAAAATAGAGTTGTAAATTTTCTTCTCTAAATCTTTTTTAAAAAATCGAATAATAAATGCAATTTTTACAAGAGTGCCTCAAAATAAAATTATGAAAACTATGAATATCAATTTTTCTGTTAATAATAAATATTCTTTTATGAAATTTAGTATATACCAATTTTAAGGTGTCAATCACACCCTAAAGACACCAGATAAAAAAATCGTTATACTGTTTTTGCAAATTTTGACATCGAAAAAAAAAACAAAGTAGGCCTTAATTGTAGACAATGGAATTTCATATTGTGAGTAAAAATAGAGTTTTAAATTCTCTATCTTTAAAAAAAACCACGAAGCAAATCGGATAATAAATGCAATTTTTAAAATATACATACATATGACTTCATTGATAGGAATTGTCGGAAAATTTGAATTAGCTCTTAGACACCTTTAAGACATAGCAAATAAATTGCCATTTTTGACCACCTTCTTTTTGATTTAGTTCCTCTTGTTTCAGCGGTGTTCTATGGAAAATCTTGCAAGAGCACGTCAAGTTTAATAATAAAATAACCGCATTGGGGGGGCTAAAACTTGGCCGAGTTATTAGTTTTCCCTGTATCTCTATAATCCCGCTATTCTGGCAGGAACTTTAGCCCTTTCAGTTATAATTGTCCGATTGTAACGAGGGATGAGAGCGGGTATAAAATTTTATGATGAGGCCTCGCTCCAAGCCGACTGGAACATAATGGTTTGCGGATTACGGAAAAATTTGTGTTTGGCTTCGTCAAAGGCCGGCCTTTGAATAATTCGCGCAGCCAATTAGAAGGTAAAAGGTAAAGAGAATAAATTATGGCAACATATTTGAACTTGCCCGGACGCTGAAATATTTATGAAATTTCATATCGTTGTCGTTTCGCACGCGCCTTTTAAAAAAACCGCGACATGTCAATCCTATACAAAATCCTAACCAGCGTACTTGTAGCGAAACACAAAACAAAACATAATTGTGCCAATTTTTTTTTAATACTCCGACAGGTTTCAAAGTTATTGAGATATTTCAAAATAAAATTCTAGCATTGAACACTGCAACATTCGGATAAGGCATATTTGGCTCAATCGCCATATTTTAGTGTGTAGTATATCTAGTTCAGATATTTCCCTTTCTTAAAATTCAAATTATAGCAAGGGATGTGCACTTTAATTCTGTTACTAGCAGCGACCAGTTACCGAAGTCGCGGCATAACAACCCGAAAAATCATTATACATCCAACATTAGAATATGGGAATTACAATTCCCATGTATTAACGGCAATCTCTCTTTTGATTTGTCTCTGTGTACCGTAATAACGGTAAAAACTAATATGCAATAATAGGCAAGCTTCAATACATTCATAAGCTTATTATTTATAAAAACCTATCTGAGGCATGCCTCATACCAGTAACTAATAGGTAAGAGATGGAGACCATGGAATCTGTTGGTAGCCAATTGCGAGAGAGGTCCTTCAGAGACATACTTCGACTCTATCAGAGTGCAACAGAAACAGTCTAATATAGTTTGCCATATTACCGTCATGTTGTGGTTCCTATTTCGGTATTAATATATTATATTTAAAATTTCAGTGCACTGTAATTAGAATTTTATTGTCTTTTCTGATTAGTTTTAGTTAAATTTCAGATGCGTATACAGTGTAGTCTGAAAAGGCCAGAATCACAAGTACCACCGAAGACAGGAAAATGTGAGGAATATGCTAACAATATTATAATTATTAAGAAGTTGTTGCTGGATTTATTAATGTTTCATAATAAAATTACTTATTGTTGATAAGTACAAATAAATAAAATATTTTATAAAAAATAAAAGTGTTTTACGAAAAAAATCTAGTAACCCTTGTCCCATTTCGAAAGCGGGTGTACCAGACTTACGCAAGTTATGGACAGAACGACTTGCCGCCCTATGTTGTGGGCGAAGGACTTTGTAACCGGCGACAGGGTGAATCCCGGCGGGGTAGTGTAGGCGGATGGTAAGTAATTTCACAGGAATCCCTGGAAGTTGAATGAGTCTCGAAATAGTCATAGAGTGAATTATTTAAACAAGGGCTGTACATATTCATTTTAAGTACGTTTTAAAATGTTTAGTCGACTTTAAAACTCATCAAAGAAATTATTTCCTAGTGTTTTAATATTGTATCTTACACAACAAGGTCTAAATGAACATAGATTTAATTTCCAAACGTTGCAGGGTCATTTTTTTGAAGAACGAAGTACATTTTTTTGAAATTGTATCCGCATTTATTCTAATGTTCTGTCAATATATTAACACTGCAATGTCTCAGTTCAAAGATTCGGTAACATACAGTATGTGAATTTCACAAAAAATGGCTTTCACATTATTGACTTCCATAATTAACACTTGCCAAAAGTCTGCATTAGCTATATGTATACAGTGATGATATATCATCTTGGCCAGCGTCCAATACCACAACCCAAGTATTTTTCATTCGAAGAGATATTTTTTTATTTTTTTTTGTCACGGTTTTTTGTCCTTTGGCGTTATTTATGCATAAACCCCATTTGCAAATTGGAGAACTGTCTTACTGTTTTTCTTCTGTTCTAATATTAAACAGGCATGAAACATTATCCTGATAGTAAATTCTAAAAACTCACATTCATTAACGAATAATTTATTTGTTGTTCTAGTTCTTATCACCTAAGTATGTTTTACTATTCTTTTACTTCCAAATTGCATTAAAAACAACCGAGCACTCAATAATTAAATTTAAATTGAATTTCCACTTCTGCCGTCACGACTAACTCAACTGCAGTCTGAGGTGGAGGAATATGATTATGAATGGCTCTAGCAACGAAATCCCACGTTTTCAATAGGATTCATGTCAGGAGACTTGGCTGACCAATGTAATCTTTTGATATGTCCTGCTTCAAGTGTCTCTTGGACCCTTCTTGGGCGATGTGGTCGAGCGTTGTCGTCCATAAACACAAAATTTTTACCTAATTCGTTACGTAGGGGGTAGGTAATGGGCGTAATAATTTGTTCGATGTAAATTTGACTGGTCATATTCTGTGATATAGGAATTAATGCTGTGCGGCGATTGAACATTATTCCACACCAAAACATTACGTTACCCCCTTCGGCCTTCATACGAAGCAACTTCACGGAGAAAATGAAGCCGCTGTTGACGACCTGGCTCCCTACAGACTCTTTATCGATTGTCATCAGTAACCAGCCCAATTCTGGTTTCATCTGTAAATAAGACCCACTGTCACTTGCGTAAAAGCCAACCCCTATGCTATGGCGCCCACTGGAGACGGACAGCACGATACCTTGGAAGTAAAGTGGGGACGCGTAATGGTCTTCTAGCGTTGTGGAGTTGTCTTCGAATAGTAGGTGTCGATATAACATGACAAGATGTACCTTGAAAGTGAGCCCTGAGAGCTGAAGCTGAAGATGTGCGGTGTCTAGGGGCATATTGCACCAAATACCGATCCTCCCTTTCATTAGATACTCTAGTACGTCCACTACGAGGTCTGTTTTCCACTGTATCAAATTCTTCATATCTGTGTACTATTCGTACAACAGATGGTCTAGGAATGTCTAACATGTTCGATATCTGATAATTAGAATATCCTGCATCATATAAACCAGTCATTCTTGTTTAGTTTTGTTGGGTTTTTGCCACACTACTGAAAAAATAAAGATTAATTAAATAAGCCCTTGCGCCAAACGGAACAGTCAAGGGTTATTTTCGAAACTAAGTTTGCCTAACCAAAATATCTCACACTAAAATTATGCCACAAATAAATAGCTTCAGACAATAGCAGTCATTCTTGCTTGGTTAAACGCAGAAATTTCACGTCCTGGACTTATAATGTACAAAATTTCAAAGGAACACTAGGCTGAATACACTTCCAAACTGACCAGATTTGTAAAAGCATTGGTAATAAAGATTCATGGTATGCAATTTTGTATTGTCTTTTTTGTTCTGTAAGTACATGCACTTTTTTACCACATTAAGAAAAACCACTAGGTTTAATCGAATCATTTTCACTTACGCGATCCAAGATTTTTGACGTTGTGTGTAATTCAAAGTTTATTATAGAGCTCGGTGAACATCCTGCTTAGGTATAATTATGTTCATAATAAAACAATATTTTGCATTTAATTTCAAGAGATTACGGGGCACCCAAAACTTAGAGTTGGGGAAAAGAATACGGTTCAAAAAACTTCTAAAGCAGATTATCCCATTTTTTCCTGGTCTTTTAATATAATAATTTTGTGTAAATAACCATTTTATTATGGTTTGCATGGATCCACTTAGCTTTGGAAAGACCTATCTCCTCGTTCAAACCTCACCCCTCTGGGTGGACTATTATTAAGGAAGTTGTGTTACAAAATTATTCTATATTATGTTTTGTTGTAATAAAAAAATCAGGATAAATAAACAAATGTTCCTTTTAGATTTTCTAGTAGCAAATATCTGCACTGTAATCATAACAGGACGCCTTTAGGACTGCTATTTCCGCAGCTAACAATTTCTAATTGTTCCTGTTTCCAATTTGAAGGTTTGCCATTACCTTACACCGCAGGATTTGAAGTTATAGAGTCTAATTACAGACTTGCGTTTCTTTTGCCAAGGTACTGAGAAGATCAAAGCAGTCTGCTACAAAAGCAAGTAATTTGTGCAAGTGTTGTGAAAAGAGAGAGAGAGGGTGCACCACTATTCATTACTACATGCTGTATTTATTTCTACCGTACAAAGAGATGTTTCAGATTACGTGAATCCAGGGACATGCCATCATGTAAATTTAGTATTAGCTGAATCTTACTCGATTTGTAATTTTCTAGTAGCAAATATATGATATGATTTAGAGGTATACAGTGTATTCCACAATGTCCGAGACCTAGATTGCTTTTGATGCAAGTAAAATTCATTTTCTTTTCTTAAGACATTTCGAAAGAGGAAACTAGATCAAGTGCCAATCCAGTTTATGTTTGTTATTTGTTTAATTTAGGGTTTGCCAACATATCTAAATTTATATGCAAATAAATATTTATAATTTTGAATTGGAGACAGGTGTTATTTTCATAAATAAAAAAATTCTTGGTCATTTTTACATAAATTATACGAAAATTGTAAGCTTATATTTTGTTTATTTGATATTTATCGTATAGATTTGTGTAAAAATGCCAACAAGACGCTGTCATTTTAATAGCACACTTTTGCAGTGACTTACACAGTCCAAATGGCAGTTGCTGAAATAAATTCAACTTTGAAGTCAATTTCTCTAAGTTTTAACCTATAGAGCAGATTGACTAGGCCACTATTGACGTCACAGTCAAATATTAACTTTGTGGTTGAAATTTAATTCAAATGAAGATATTTTATGGTTAACTTATTACCAAATAAATTATTACTAGGTATGTACCTACATAGAAAATTCTACTTTTGGATTTATTTGTGATTAAAAATTCAAATTGATACCAATAATATTGTATGCGTATAATCCAATCAAATAAACAGAAGCAAAATGAATATTTCGGAATGGAATTCTATTCAAATTTCAATTCACATGAACAACTGAATTCATCTTAGATGATAACAATGGCATCATATGGAATATTTATGTGTTTATTGATATATTATCACTATTTAATAATCTATTATTCTATGACATATCGACTTTATTTATTCAAATAGTACAATCTATTCCTTATTTTATCGTAAAACAATTCATTAGTTCAGTGTTGAGACACGATTTATCCATCTAACATTAACAAAATTTTACCAATTTTGTCTATCATTTTATGTGTTTGTCAAGTCAGGTGCACGTTGTTACCACGAGACGCAACGTTATACCATGCGACATAATGGAAATTCTGGGGTTGTTAGATTAGAAATAACAAGTCCACGGTTTGTAACACGTTAAATATATTAATAAAGATATAACAACTAGGAAAGAATGTTCCACCAATACAGAAGTCTGGATGGGTGTTCAGCGGAAGACGAGCGACAAGTAATTGCCCCGTGGTTTTCACCGGACCTCTCGAGGAAGGTCTCGGAACGCTGGTTAATCTCTGACCATCTGTTTATTTTATCATAAATAGGCTCAGGTCAGAGGGTTCTTTTATGGTTTTATTGGCATTGATTTGTTTGTTGCTTTAGTGCGTAAATTGTAATTGTAGGAATCACAGATGTAGGTCAGTGACCGGTGTCGGTGACCGCTACAGAAATCTAACGAGTCGGGATTCGTCGCATGGCGTAGCGTGGTGTAGCGTCAGAGCAATGTGCTTCCGACTTTATTCTATCCTTAAACGATGCTTCTAGCTTAGCCTATCGAATAGACCAAGGCGTGGTCGCTCTGTATGTACGTGTGTCCACGAAAGGAAGGGAAGGAAAATGAATGGGTCCACGGGCTTAATAAACTAATTAAATGGTAATAGGACGCTTAACAGAATTTTCCTCTTTGGAAAGTGCCCAGCACGGACAATGTTTTATAAATTTAATAGATGGCTGCAGCGTAGTGCGGAGTGTAAATCTATTATTTGCTGACAGAGACGTCCCCTGGGAGTCCGCACTCCGCAGATATATACCGAGTCCATTTTATCAGCTGTGTAATTTTATTTATTTACAAATTTAGAACCTGCTGAAAATTTTATGGATCCGTATGTCTTCTTTCCTGGAATGGAATTTTTAACGGGATAGTTACGGAGCACTTTGGATTTAAATTGTTGTTATTGCCAAAGTGTGAGGTGCAAACTTTTTAAAATTCGTGTGATTTAAAGAAACAATGGGCCCGCGTACAAAATTTTGAATATAGTATATTATACAGAGTTAACTATGACAAGCACAACTATTTTAAGATGGGACAGAGAAAATTAAGAATTAATTGAATCACCCTTCAAAAGAATTCCAAACGTATTTATAAAACGAAAAAAATATTTTTCGATATTATTTCAAATCCTTATTTAACGCCGCTCATGCGTCCCTTCCGCTGCACGTTTAACGTTTACAGAGTCAGAGTCCGCAACCAGCACCACAATGGTATAATTAGCTGTCATGTCACAATTTTATTCCCGTGTTTACGTTGTAGTTTTGTGTTCTGCTTCAGTTTAGCTGTACTTAAGGAAAGTGTGTTTATCGGTAGTGAGTGGTTGTAATGAGTGAAAATGTAGTTTTACTAGTTTGTAATGAAATAATGAAAAACGAATGCAAAATACTGCAGATAACTGAATTAATATTACCTATCTATCAGATATTATTACTATATAATAAGAATATTCATTATTGTCGTTTCTGCATCTAGAAATGCTGCAAAAAAACGACCGCATGGTAGTTGACATTGTTGAGAGATGTAAGCTTTATCTATGGATCTAAACCATCTCAGTCGATGCTTATCATAGGCACCGACTTTCCGCAGGAAAAGATGGTTTTGCCCAATATTTTAAATGTCGAGCTAAAATCCTGGAATAATTTTTTTATTGTCTTTTAGGCCTTCCTGAGCACGTTGTTAAAATGTCACGCTTAGTCATAGTGAAACCTGTATATAACTATTTATTTCGATTTTTTTTACCACATGCTTAAGACAGAAAATATCAAAAATAAATTTGTGTGACATCACATTGTTTAATTTGCCATATGGCAATGTTATAAATTCATTGAAATGTTCTTAGGCATATTTAACTTTGACAGGAATACACACCATTGTCGGTTGTCAATTTATTTGTCAGTTGTAAGTCAGTCAAAAACTGTTAACGCTTGTTAGCTGAAGCTATACTTCATTTAATATTCCGTAATTTATTTACAATTAAGCGGAATAAATAGAAATATGGTTGTTAAAAGATGCTATGTACCATGCTGTTCCAATATCAGTGAAAATACTGATAAACTTTTTATGTGTACTTTATAGATGTCACAGTGATTACATTTAAGGGTGCCGTATTTTCCAAATAGTGCTTTCTACAAATAATTTTTGACATTTAAGAACTGAATAATATAGAGCTTAACAAATAACAGAAATGTTATCTCATGCCATCTGCGAATATACCCAATTAATGGGGTAGCAAAGTAATACGAATATATAACGATAGAAAGCGGTCTAACCAACGAATTTTTAGGTACAGAAATCTTTTGAAAATATGTTTTTTTTTTATTTGGCTGTAGATATAAATACTGTTATAACATAAACTTACATAGTTCTGCTTACAACATTGTTCACTTTTGTTTATGTGTGCAAAAATAATTAATTGTTTAAATGTGGGGTTGGAATAGCAAAATATTGCGTATCTTACAAACGCTCTATAAAAGTTATTATTTTATTTGATGAGAATTTAAAAAGTAAAAGTAGAGAAACAAAACATCAAGAATTTGCTTTCTGATTTTACTTTTGTACTACGTGTGTTATTTTTCGAGATTTCAGTACATAGAAACACAAACCTGATTATTTTATGGCGAGAAATACGACGACCTTAAAGCAGTGGGCAAACTTATTGTAGTAAAAACGTTTGCGTATTTAACATTGTTTATTATTTGTTTTCTGTTGTGTCTGAAGGAGTAAATACTTCCGAAACTACTCAAGAAAAAGTTTTAAGTGTTAGAATTGTGTGTGAAAGTCCACTACAAAAATAAAGAGGGGTGTCAGGGACAATCAATTTGAGACCTTTTATAATGCTCTTTTCTCCCACCACATTAATCATTTTAAATGGTAGTGTGGATTGGACAGTGTTCATAACATTAACGTAAAAATTCTCTGAATACCTTTAACTAAATGATAACGCTTTCAGAAAAAAAAATTAAAGATTGAAACATATTCAGAATGTAAGTAACAGTTTGAATATTTTTCAATCTTTGTTTTATATGTGCTTCAATATAATTTTAAATTAATGTATCACAAAGAAATGATTTATTTACTTAGAAACATAGTTTATATTTTACTATTAATATAATAGATGATCTTCAAATTACATTTATGAACATGTTCCGATTGCTATGCACAATTGTTACTTATAATTTCCTATTTACCTTCTGTATACAATTTTCTATCAGACTACGGCAACTTGTAACGACTACGTAAAATTGTATCTTGAATACAAAAATATCAAACTCAATAACACGAAAACTTTTCAAACTTATTCAATGAGAAACTTTTCTTATAAAATTAATTCCAGTTGAAAAACTTTATTTCAAGAGTATCTGCTTTACATTAACTGAATAAATTTAAATTCTCCGATTATACTATATTAGCTTAAAATAACACTTGTAATTACTCAGATTTGATGCTTGCTACCACAAAGATAAATGTACCGTAATTTTTTATGCTACTTATTACTTTTTAACAATGCTGGCTTGAATTTAATAATTTTATCGATGCTTTTAACTTATTCTATGATTTGTATGAAGATTATTTTAGCTCCATCAAATCTACTTCTGGTAAGTATACAAATTTATGTATTACTATTCCCAACTAACATTTAAGCCTAATAGACTACTACACAAGAAAAATAATCCTAAATTGATCAAGATTTACTACTTTCTTCCATAAAAATAGTCTTCAATGTTACAAAATCTTATAATACCAAAATTTTAGTCAAAAATTTGTTAACTAAGAGTAATATAATGCCCTCCACGTAAAATGAAATATATGTCAATTTATACAGTTCAAAATTAAATATGGTTTACCTATTCTATGTTTTCAAATGCTAACATTCCAATAACGTGTAAGACGAAGTTATAATTTACTTAATTTCGCCTAGAAATCTGTCTTCAGGTATAGGTAAATATTTACATATTTATTACGATATCAAAATACTTATTTTAGTCTTCAACTAGTAGTTAAAAATAAGGTAATAACTAGTTATTTTGCCCTATTAAATCCTTCAATTGGTTTCTTTTATTTTTATTACAATATAATCCTATTTTCAACTTTGTTGATAACTTGTAAGGAATATTTGACCATTTCAATTAACCTAATAGAAATATTGTTCTATATTATTGTATTGTTAATAATACTTCGACGTAAGTGTGTCTTATAAAGGTATTTTAGGGACCAAGCTTCTTGTTATATGTATTCTGACCAGATCTTCATGTAATAGCACGTAGAAATTGTTTTGTGTTTTGGCGATCTGCAGTTAAAACTAAGCCCTACACAGTATTAAAGAGTTGTAAAAACAAGTTTAAGCCGACACTGCATATCATGTAAATCAGTCTAATGATAATATATCGATAAATACTTATATAAGTATTCTTATGACTGTTATCGTGTCAGATGAATTCAGTAGTGCACGTGAATTGAAATTCGAATTGAATTCCGTTCGAAAATATTTATTTTGTTTTTGTTATTACGCATATATAATATTATTGGCTTTAATTTGAAATTTCAATCACAAATCCAAGAGTAGAATTTTATATGTAGGTACCTAGTAATAATTTAATTGGTAATAAATTACCATAAAATATCTTCATTTGGAGGAAATTTCAACCACAAAGTTAATATTTTCCTGTGACGTCAGCACTGGCATAGGCAATCTGCCCTATAGGTTAAAACATACAGACAAATTGACTTCAAAGTTGATTTTGTTTGAGCGGCCATATTGTTATAAACACTAAATGTTTTGTTCATTATTTCTAATTAATTACTCATTAAAATTATGTTAATACAGATAATATTAGTTAATACATTTATGACGAAAGATTATTAAACACATTTTATCACGAAGTACATTCAATTTTTATTTTAGGTTATTCTTCAGTATAGTAATATTATTAAAAAGCAATTTCCTGGGTTGTACAATTTGATGAATGGAAACCAAAAATACGGACTTTATTATATTAAAATCTAAATATCTATAAATATACTAACTCCTACTCTACTTGTAGCTTAGTAGCCTGACTTATAGTCTTTCTTTTTCTTCCTATGCCTGTTCGCTATTAGAATATATAAAATGAAACATATAATGTTGTCTCTCTCTGGCAAAAGTATGTCATATAAAGGGCATAATTAGGGTAGATTTTGGTAATAATGTCTTTTATATTTCGAAATTTTAACATAAAATTGGTCCGTATTTCTTTTAGGTCCAATTATCTTATTGGTATAAAATTCTTGCCGACCAATTATTAACTTCCATATTACTTTAGTTTTTTCCCCACATAAGGAAAAAGGCCAACGAATATAGGTAAACTTCCCTTATATGGAATTGGTCATGAAACGTTTTTGACCAATTCAGAGGTCAAGTTAACGTAATTTTAACTTTAATTGTTTGTTGGGTTGTTTATAATAAACTTAGGGTTTATAATAATTTTTTTATAATAAATAAATTATTCTTCTAAAAAGCGGGGGTTTATTTAACAGAAATAATACAATAATAAAAACGAGTTGATTTTCATAACAGCACTAATGCTGTAATAGATGTCCTTATGAAACTATAGAACTGTAATAATATATTAAACAACAAGGTTTGAAAACGACTCGACTTATGTCTTGCTCGTGTGCAAAGAGGTTTTCAAACGAGTTTTTTACGATACTTTTTATACGACTGCAAACAGAGACCACAAAAATCAAATTTTAATTTATCTCTGCCAACTTGAAACATTGCATAATTTGGGTGACAACATCAAACAAAAATCACAATCTGGAGACGCGTGTGCAAAGATGACATAACCGTGTGCAAAATACCGTTTTCAGAGCGTGTTTTCCATGTGCAAAACCCCCTTTTGCAAGGCAGTCGTATAAAAAGTTAATAATACTAACTAACTGTAGATAAAATTATTTTCGACCTGTTAGTAGTGCTTGCACATTGTCAAAATAATATATTTCATGTTTATGATTTGATTTGTCCAAAAATTACTTAGAGGTAAAAATATAAGGATAATTAATACAAATTGTTGGCACCTTAACTGACACGTCAGCAAAAACATTTTACGACACAATAAAACTTTTATAATTCCGTTAGCGATCCCGATACAACAACGGGGAGAAGTTGCGTTCCGGTAAGTTTTTCAGATAATAAAATTTCAACGTAAGCGCTTTACACGAATTTATTTATTCAGTAAAATGTTGGCCGTGCGTGAATTAAATAAATGGCTGCAATTTATTCATTTAAAAGGTACAGATGCATTCAAAAGTTTGTAAAAAAATGTTCGCATAGCAATATTATTTTCTATAATAATAAATCATATAGATACACGGGATTTTTTGATAAAGTGTAATATATCAATATTTTGATATACCTACACGTGAATGTTTAATAACAATGGAATTGTCCGTTTTTAACCATAAACGGACAATTCAAACAAAAAACAAACATTGGTGTGTGTGTGTGTGTGTATATATCCAGCACGTGAAACAGTCTTATTATTGTATTCAGACTTATTTATAAACATGTGATTTCAGTCAATTGTATTAAATCCATTCGTGACGTAATCAGGACAATCTAAAAATATTAGGTATTCATTTAATTTAGAATAGATTAAGAAAAATACTTCAAGATTCATATCACTCCTTTTGTTATCAATACAAACGGTATAATAAATTTAGCTCGCCTTTTTCAAACAATACTTTTTGTATAGTTTTCATTTGTACTTTTATTTGCTGAAAAAAGATTTTGAAGTTTGTTGAAAAACGTTTTATAACCGATTGTACTTTATACAGGGTGTTCAGAAATCAATGCAACAGAGTAAGAGTTGATTCCTGATAACAAAATAATACGATGTTGCCAAACTTACTTTAGTCAAAAGATACAAGATGTCGAAATTAAAATTTGTTTTCGATATTTGTAAATAACTAAAAATTATTTGCATATATTTTGGAGATCGGGAAAAGGCATTTTACCAAGAACCAAATCAATTTTTACTCGGTGCACTGAATATTTCAGATAGGATTATTTCGAAAACGGCGACTCCTAATGACTTCAAAAGGGTATACCTTTTGACTGTTTCAATAGTCAAATGGATATAAGCCCCAAAAGAGTTATGTTATTTAAAAGAAGCATGATGAGCCATGTGACGCCCTCTAAGAGTGACGTCAAAATTAGAAACAAACTTGAATTTCTCGCCTCCAAAAGCCACCGATCTTTGAAATGTATGCAAATATTTGAATTTTTTAAAGTTATTTACAAATATAGAAAATAAAATTTTAACAGCATGTATCTTTTTAACCACTAATTTTTAACTACTTTTGCTATATGTTGCATTCATTTAGAAACACCCTGTATATTAAAACAACATCAGCTTTTTGTCATGGACATACAGCAAATAATACGAAAATTGCCCATCAACACAGAATCATTGAATTATTTTTGTTATTTTTCTTGAAATGTATCATAGATAGGTGTCCATTGTGGAAAAGTTTTGTTTCAAAACATAAATGACAATGTCGTTATATAACGGAGTTTATCCACATCCTCCAAATTAACAAAGCTGCTGTCATATACATGTAAATGAGTAGTATAAAATGTTTCGTTGCAATGTATTTAAAAATACCTGCTACAGAAGTTAATATAAAAGCTTAGAAACAGAAAAATTTAATGAATTAGACATCACTTACAAATAGAGTGGCTTAATAACGTATTGGCAATAACTTTTTCTGAAATAAGTTGCAGTGCCAGTTCCAAAGTTGATATACATGAATGATTGATCAAATTAAGAGACATCTGTAAAGCTAAAAGACAAGTTTTTATTAAGTTGTAGTGGAAGTGATACCATTATTCGATTTAATGTAAGATAATCTAAAAAGTCGGCTCACTTTCCATTTCATGTCATTTTTCAACCCAATCAGCATTAGGTGAGATATGAGATATAAGTGGTCATTTATAGATCCAAACACCATTATTTTAAGATCGATACCTGCAGTTATGATTATTTACAGTTGCGTGTAAGGAATAAGGAGTTTTATCAAAACCATTTATGACAAAACTAGTGAAATGAAATGTACAAATTGTCAATTATCTATTTAGTTTTACTATTACACTACTAATTTTAATTGTGGTGTAAGCCATAAATTCCAACTTTTCACTTACTACTTGGAGCACGTTCCCGCGATAATAGATTCTAGTTGGACGTATGTATAAGGAGCAATTATTTATAGCTTATCACAATCCCGCACGCGCTCATCCCAAAAGTCTTCCTTTTTATCTTCCCAACTCGGAAACTCGGCTAGCGTCCGGATATTCCAGAATCGAACATTTCTCATTTGTTACGAAGAAGTTGTTTTGTAATTCCCAGTCTAGAACATCAGGTGCAACCTTATCTGGGGGCTGAATGTTTGATGGTGAATATTCCGTTCCCGCTGCCATCGAAATAAATGCATAAGATGTACATCATGTAAAATATTAACAAAGTTTTGCATGCGCGCAATGTGATCAGGTTCGAGTTCTTCCGTTGAATACAAATAACGCCTTTCTTGTAGCTTTGTACGGGAGGAGGTAAACATTTATGGTGCACCGACTTTGCATAATTAATTGTATATAGAAACCTGCCGGTTTTATTTCTCTAAGGAAACATAGTAACGACGAGCGACGCAGTGCATTCATTCATTTCTCATAATCTCACTGGGGAAAATTGAAGTTTTGCTACATACTGTTCCATCCTAAGTTTGAACTGTTTGTAAAGTACAGCGAGGGAAGTGTACCTACTTTATATCACACGTTTGTTATTTTGATTTCAATTAGCTCAAATACATTTATCCACGACAACTATATTAGTAGTTATTTATGAAAGTATATTTTTAAGGCACGCATGTAAAAGTTTTTTTACATCAGTGCCTCAAAAACACTTTTAACACCAATATCATACAATATTTTTTCTACAAACAGCATTAACCCGGGTAGAAATAAGTTAAGTTTTAAATAGCATCGTAGGCACTATTTTCGAAGTGAACACTTGCCAATGATATATTGGTGGCAACCATTGTTGTATTCATCATTTATGAAAAGTTTGAAAACTTTCGATTTGTCACTTTTAAACGGTGAGTCTTTTTGCCCTTAAAAAGTATAAAGAAAATATGGAAAAGAACAATCCATTTAAAGAAATCGATGAAGCAGCCAATAGAGCTACTTTGAACTTATTACCAAGAAAATCCTGGATTCAGTATGATATTGCATACAATAAGTTTGTGAAGTAGTGTGAAGAAAACGGCGTTTCTGGAAAATATACTGAAAATGTATTCTTGGCCTATTTTTAGGAGAAATCGAAGGTTTGAAAATCTTCATCTCTATGGTCTAACTATTCTATGATTAAAGCCATGTTACGAATAAATTGCGACGTAGATATCAGCAAGCATTTTAAGCTCATTGCGTTTCTGAAGCTTCAAGGAGAAGGTCATGAAGCCAACCCATGAAAGTAGTTACTATTTTGGGAATATTTGGTGCCTGCCGTAGAGAGGAGCTTTGCCAGTTGACTCTCGACAACTTGGAAATTGTGGGCACTTCCAGTTCAATATTGGTTAAGATATCAGATACCAAAACCAAGGTTCCACCAAATTTCACTATCGTTGAAAAATTTTATTTGGATTTTTACCGGAGATTTTACTCCTACTGTTACTGCATTTCTGCAACTTTAAATTCTAACCTCTATACTGGACATTGTTTTCGGCGTTCGCCGGCAAGCCTACTAGAGGATAGTGGAGTAAATTTAACAACAATTAAGCGGCATGGGGGATGGAAATCTTCAACAGTCGCCGAGGGATATATCGAAGATTCGTTGGAAAGTAAAAATTTGATTGCCCGAAAACTGCTTTCAGTGTCATCAATATCAGCGGATTCTGCTCAAACGTCAATTAGGAATGCGGTCGTTTCAGTTGATAAAGGTAGAATTGTGAAAGGATTTAATTTTTCAAATTATATAAATAAGTGTAAAGAAAATACAAATTAAATGTATTGCAAATTTACTGTCACAATTTGACATTTACTTTAAGGTACTAGTGCTTTGAGGACATCGTCAAACAAGAGCACCTAATAATTTTGAATTTCAATTACCTATTAACAAAATGCGAGAAAATAGTATAAACAAAATCTCGTAAAAATATCATATAGCTATATTCGTTTAGTAAAACTTTGCTTCTCTAAACTTGTTGTTTAATGTGCCATTAAATGCTTTGCTATGTTGCATGAAATGGCAGGCCCATCAAGAAAGGAAATCATCGACAGTGCATATTTCATACGCTTTTGAAGGGAAAGACATATATTTTAGAAAATGATTGGAAAAACCAATTTGTAACGCACTTAGAACCGTTCCCAAGAAGCCATCTAGTCAATTATTCAGTTCAGTTTTTTTACCACCCACCTTTCGTTTTTTCCCTCGTTGCATACGCAGGTGGTGTATGTAAGCATATAGTTACCTTACGTTTAAATTTTATATTGACATTTAACAGGGGAAGCAACTTGCTGCATTTTGCATTATTAAATAAGGCGTTGGAAGTAATTTTAAACTGCGGCGTTGGGTAACATATTCAGGATAAAGTAGGTCTTGATGAAAAATTGTTGGAAGTAATGGTTTTTAAAGAAAAATTGCCACAGCTTATGCAGTATACTAGGCAAATAATATTTAGCGTGTATACGGTATGGAAACTACTTATGTAATCAATTCAGTAACTTGATATAAACATTGCAGAAAAACATTGATTGTATAAACTGTAAGTCTTACAGGCATGTTAAAGTTCTTTTTGCACGATCCGTCAATTTATTGTATTTACTGGTTAAACTTAAAGAAATAGTAAGTTGTGTTTACAAATGTCAGATCGGTAATAACAGTCACTTAGCGAAGTGAACAAGTAGTAATCTAAGTTGTATCGTTATCTGCTCTCTTTGTTTTTCTTACAATGTTAAGGAACGATGTATGTCGACGACTTGGTAGACGAAAGACTGCATAGTTGCCAAGTTTATTTCTTATTCCCTTATATCTATGAGATAAAGTATAGATCATTTTCAAAGCGAATACGAACATCTTAAGACGAACTGAAATAATTTTTATCCTCGCGTATTTCCAAGAATATATTTTAGTAATGGCAATAAACGTCACAGTCCCTTAAATAGTTATTGATTTCAATTTTAGATAAAGGGTATAATTCAGATCCGACGCTTAAACTTCTGTCTTTTTTAAGATATATTGTAATTTCACTACTAAAAGCCGCTTTACAGTCCGCAATTCTTTTTGCAATGGATTGCAGCAAGCCCTTGCACCTGCAATATCTGTACTAAAAATTTTAAGGGGTGATAGAATACGTGATTTTGAATTCTCAGAATGGCAGGAAAACCTGGAGATATCTCCACATACATTGTGGATGCTGATTTCTGACTCTATCATTTTTTTCTGTACTAATTATCGTATACACTGTATGGCATATTATATTTTGGGTATAAGTTCCATAGTTTGCATAGTTTGGATTTTTCTAATAAAAACTCGTACTTTTGCCTTCTCTAAACTATTTAAATGTTAAGAGAGAGGTTCGCAGTAATTTCACAAATTATATTATCAAGTGCGGTTGACCTACTAAAGCTGAATTAAAACTTTTGCTGGAAATTCCTCGGTCGATCCAATTTAATTCTAAATTTTTAGCAAAATAATTAGATCCTGGATCCCGCAAGCTGCAAAGCTATTTGTGGAGCTTCAAATAATTAGCCTCCTTTTATTAAAGGTATATTTAGTAGAAAGAACTAGGTACAACTATGAAATTTTTACTTTGACAAATTCCAAGCAACTCAGTGCAATATTATAGAACTAAAACTTCACGGTATGTTTGTTGTTTATTTACATGTTTTTTTCTCTTTTTATTATACAAGATGTTTCTTAAGTAGAGGTCGAAAATCCAGGGGCGTCTAATATGATCAAAACAGGGTTCTCTGTTATATAAATTTGAAAAAAAAACACAGTTTTTAATTTCTAAACCACTTGAGATAATTAAACCAGATTCGGTGTGCATATTTAGTATGGCAGTAGGCATGAAGCAAAAAATTACCAGCTTCAGAAACTTACCAGTGGCGAAGGTGTCGGTATCATTGTTATTTGAAAAAAAATGTATCACCCTGTATATTATTACGAATAAAATAGGTCATAATATGCGCAATTATTACCTTCTCTTTTTGTTTCTTTACACTCTTTTGTGTTCCAAATCGATTAACAAAATCACTGATTTATTTGACCAAGTACATTTTTACGATATTCATTACTTTACTTAAAATAATTAATTAACAATGGAATTACTTTACTATGATTTATTATAAAAAATGTTGGACAAACTAAAATGTGGGGGAGTCTCGTCTTGCACACACCACGTCCTTTGTCTTACAGAACATACAGAACATCATCAAATAGTTCAGGTAAAAGTTCTTGATAAAAAGTAAAGCCCAACAAGAAAATTTCCAATAATACTCACCGATACATTCATAGAAAACTGGTGTTGAAACCGAAACTCCATTATGGCATTAGGGTTTTTATCAGACCAAATGTGTTTATTGTAGAAGTTCGTTATAGCATATCTAGAAAAATTAGCTTCGCCGGTAAACAATATGCCAGAGCTAAAATCAATATTTTGTTCAATTGTCTGCAATACTCAGTGGCAAAATTATAGGCGAGCAGTATAGTTTTGGGGCAGTAAGGCTTGAAAACTTTATATGTGATACAGGTATAACTGTTGATGCTTCAGAACGGACCAAACTAATTTATGATTCACGTTAAGATTTGCAGTGATATTCCTGGTACTAGTATTTGGGTCTTCTTCAATTTCGTGTAGAATAGCTTCTTCCAACTCAGACGTTCTAGCACTCGAAGGTCTTTCAGGAATTGAATCATTCCGAAACGGGCCTGACGCTGGAAGACCTTGGAAAATATTTCTGAACATTCTTGAATTTGTAGTTGGATGATTTGGAAATCTTTCCATATAAATTCGCCTAACCTCAGTGCCATCTACAATGCCATAAAGAGAAACCATATTGGCCATTTCAGCATAGTGTACCATAGAATCTAATGAACATATATTAGTGTTTATATTTCATTGTCACGTAGTATATGTTGTATAATTGATCTAGTTATTGTACTTGTGTTTGCTTAATCTAGGTACATTTTATTATTATAAAAACTAGTAGTCCATCAAATTAGGCAATTACAGCCTATACTGCAGACATATTCACGAAGTTGTCCTGAAAAGTTATTAAAAATTCAAAGTGGGAAAATTCCAACTTCAAAGATAGAAATAATTACACCCGACGGATCCTATGTGGTACATTATGAATATCCCCTCGTAGATGTTTCCGTTTGAGCCGTATTATATGGGCCAAAAGACCCTTTTCCACTTGTCATATCACAATCTACCCTTTATATAAATATAATTATATAAGTAAAATATGACACGATTTATCAAAAAGACAGGGGTGGGGTAAATACTTTCGCATGACTTTTTCTTGGGTGTGGTTAACCCATTAAAATGTAATTAATTATAATTTATATATGGAAACGGAAATAAAGGTGCGAGGGTGGAAAGCAAATCAAGATTGTTCCAAAGTACAGTATAGTTTTCTATGCACAGAAAGAAATGTAACTGTATAGGGTATAACAATAAAAAAACAGATAAATGTGTTTCATCTACTTTCTACATGTTAAATATACAGGGTGTTCCAGATTGCTGGTCAAATATTTTACCAGTGTATTCCACAAGTCATTTCAGGGGGGGACTCTTCCTGTTGAGATATTTGAGTCTCTAAATAGCGGAAAAAATTGTTTTTTTTTCCTTAAAAACGGTTACACGTAAAAATTCTAATATTTGTACACATTATCAGCTAGTCAAAAGTGTTTATTCCTTGGGTCATGTTTCTGGAGGGCCGGAATAAGCAACCCCTAGATTTAATCCTTTCAGAACTTTTTCCTGCAATGGCCGATCTCAACAAATCGCCATTAGGTCTATAATTGACAGATTTTGCAAATATTTCTAAACAGAGGTTCCTATAACTGTTGCCAATCTTGCTGTATGCATATTCCGTCAATTTATTAGCTAATATTTGTACGGAAGTCAGTTGTTTACAAAAATTTGCAAAAACTGTCAAGACTGATTTGTTTGACAAGACAACAGAGAAACATCAACATAGCCACCGCCTACTGCGGTTATCAGTAACCGGTGACGAAAAGATATTTAGAGTAAGGAAAACTATTATATTTTTTTCCGCGAAAACTGTTGGTTGTCTGAAAAAATTACAAGAGGGAAAAAGTAGTATAATTAGATGTAGTATTTAAAAAAAAGTTTTGTTGAAATCGGCCATTGCAGGAAAAAGTTCTGAAAGGAATAAATCTAGGGGTTGCTTATTCCCGCCCTCCGGAAACATGAGCTAAGGAATAGACACCACCACAAAATAGCTTTTGACTAGCTGATAATGTGTACCAAAATTTAAATTTCTAAGTGTATATATTTATGTTTAATAAATATTACTATCTACAAAAATTTATGTATGTATGCGTCAACCATTTTTTCTATCCTGAAACCAATAATTATGTATAGACGAGATTTTATTCAGTTCACCTATGAGTAATAATATTTTAAATTTCTATTATAAAATGGCGACCTTAAACATACATCTGTAAACATGTCTGCTTTTGAAAATGGAACTTTAAAGTGATATATATCTAAAATGTATACTTAAAGTGACAGCAACTAAAAATATCTAACTCTTAGAATTAGAAATTTAAAGATGTTCTTCAACTCGAAGAACTTTAAGAGTTGTAGAACTTTTTGTTTGTTGTTTTAGTTTTCTATAAAACGTAATCGAATATAAAAAAGTCTTCTTTCTGCGAGGTTTTTTGTTGCTACCAATTTTACACACAGACACAGGATAGAACTAATAATAAACTAATGTATTTTTTCTAGCGTTCTCTATAGTGGATTTTGAAGGTAGTAACAACTTTGTAGTACCTAATTTTGATCCCATGCAAAATGTGGAAATCACTTAAGGATGAAGTACGATTTGTAAAGTTACTAATGCTCTGTAAAATTTCAATGCAATTAAGCAGATATTCATGTAAAAACTAACTATCATTTGTCCAGCTTAATTCTGAAAATTTTAGTCAGAAAATGTGTTAGGTTGCCATATAGAGCACGAAAGGTCTAGTAGTCTGGTGTCGTAAATTCGAGCTCTCGGGATCCTGCTGAAGTGGAAGAAATAAAGACCTATTTGTATTATATATTTATACAGTACTGAAATAATCAGGTCTCGGTCTCGACTCGATATAGGAGAATAGAAGATAAGACCGGCAAATGTACGTGTGGGAAACTGACGTAGATTTCCCTTTGCTTATGCGTGGCGTTGCGACATACTGCGTCGAAATATAACTAAAACAGAGGCAAAACAAATAATTTTTAAAAGAATTTTATACACACTGAACCTTAAAAATAAACATATTTTACACAGCGTACACAGTACGTTAATATGTAGAGCGTGTAATTTAACTTTTTACGAAAAAAATTGAATCAGACTCAAATTTTAAATAAGCATAACATAATTTGTACTAATGCTACACTGAACTCTATTTGTAACATGAAATAGGAAGGAAAAATTTTATAAAAATAAATAAGAACGCGAACTGTGCTAAAAGCGAATCATAAACATAGAATTTTGCACTTCTAGCTGCATACTCTCCAAACATCAAAGAACACTGGTCAAAGCTTAGAGTATAATATTATATTCTAACGAACCAAGAAAGATTTTTACAGAACACTGTAAACATATTGGAATGTTATAGCTTAAAATAGTACTAATTATTTTATGCAAACATCGACGATTATTATTAATACTGTTGCTATTATTAGTATTTAATAAAATTTAATTCCCCAACAACACAAGACGTGTGGCAGTGTTTTCATGTATTTGTGTATGTTTTTGTTATCCTTTGAAGTTTTTCCCGACGAAGGGCATCCACCTGGTCGTAATCGCCGAGCGGAGTACGGTCGAGGGACGAAGAGTTCTCCAGCAAGGACAAGCATCTCTGCAATGATAAGTTAATGTAAATAAGTAAGAAAACAGAAAATTATTCAACATTTTTGAAATGTCTTCAAATGTCAACCCTGGAAATAAACATCAGTAAGGTAGGTGCTGCCATATCGTGTTTCTCATTAAATCATTAAATATTTATCTAGATTTTGTATATAAAATGCTTTCTTTCAAAATTGATAGATGTAACAACGCGGTACCGTCACTACCTTGTGGCTGAAAGAGAGACAGCGTCAGCAATTTCAAAAGCAATTTTTTTTGCTTTATGAATAAGTTCGGAAACCTTTTGATGGACGATTCTGTCAATTCCTATTTTTCTCTATCCGGTCTTAAAATATTTGTACTTCATAGTCATAGTTAACCCTGTTTATTCTAGTAGTTTTACTTTGAAGTTTGAGAAGCTTCATTCATATCACCCTATAGAGTAGTAACATCTTTGAATGAAAACATAAGTGATGGACTATACGCTGAAGTATAAAATAAAACTGTAATTAGAAAATGAATTAGCCTGCAAGCTCCATGAAGAATTCGCTGATGCATTATACCGTTCCTTTTCTCCCAGACGAAAGCTCCTAGATCTTAATTTCTAGCTAATATAACTTCCGGTGATTAATGGGACTTCAACTTATAAACGTCTAAAAAATAAATGAATCTGGTAAATATTAAAACGTGCCAGTAAATTTATATGCAGGACTCATATAAATCTGCTAACACCGCTTCCAAGTTTAATTGTTATAAATTTACATACTGGAGAAAGTTTGCGCCACGTTGTGTAAACAAATTTTAAATAATCCATACTAATTTGCTCTTGTTGGGCACAGTCGGCGTTTCCGTGGAGGGGACGGGGGGCAAGGGAAGTTCATTTTTTATTCAGTTATTATGTAAAATAACGCAGCAAGCGGTTAGATTTCGGATCTCAAATTAGCCAGAAAAACAAGGGGGAGTGGTTCAGCGTTTTTTACGCAATTTTCCAAAAATGAATTCCTAATTAAGTATTTTAAAAAATCTTTATTATACAGGGTGTTGCCCTTGGGGGCAAAGATTCGCATGCAAATAACCAGTCATATTCGCACTTCTACGTTGACGTCGTATCTCCTAATTCTTGACTTGAATAAGCATTTTGCACTTGAATAACCATTTACAGCACAGTAAAAACAAAATACACGGTGTCCCATAACGAGCGTGTTGATTTCATTTACAGTGCTTCGAAAAGAAAGTTGTACCAGTTCGAAATATGTAACAATAAATCACTTATATAGTTGCGGCAAGAATTCAGATATTAGAGAAACTGCAATTGAGAATAATAAAATTATATACTACACTAAATGTTTGCACTTTATATTGCGCTAAATTATTGTTTTTAACCTTAAGAGAAGAAACTTTACGAGATTAACAAATCCCCAATTTCATGTGTAAAAATTCGTTTAATTAAGGGTTCTCAACCATAATTTTCTGCATTAAACTACCAACTGCAATGTTTACCCCTTCTTTCAATTTATTTTTATGTTTAGTTTTAATAAAACGAATCTTTTCCTTAATCGACAAAGTAGATATCCCTGAATCTGGCAACTGCGCGCGAAGTACAGTGACTGCAGATCAGTTGACATTTAAACTGCGAAGTGTCTGTCGCCTGTCAAAAATTCTTTTACGCACCACTATGTCCTCAATTTTGACGTAAATATCACGATATGTTAATTTAGGGAAAAGCTCGCCGCAAATCTGCAACAGCACGACGTATTTATTTAGATCTTTATCCCAAAGACGGCAATCTAATAGGGACATTTGTTAAAATTAAAGTATCTTAACGTCTTGTTTTTGTACATAAGCTATGCTTATTCCTGCAACGTGAGTCTTAGAGAAGTTTTTATTACTTATTTTTAAAATTCCTATTTGGTTTAAGTTATGTTTTACTGTTTTATACATTTAAAAAGCATCAAAATTTAAACATCTAATATAAAAAAAATCATTAATTTTATCACTATGTTCAAAAATAAAATTACAAAACAGTCGTCTCTAAACCAAATTAATTAATTTTCACAATAGTTGTTTATCTGTGCATTTGTTGTCATCACTGACTCACAAGTTGCCATCTGGTAGGCAACCCACAAACCGCTCCTCTGGCACAGTGTCTTTTCGCAGTGTTGCCACGTTGTGGTAAAATGTCTTGATATGATAATTCGACTTCTTTTATGAACGGCTTGAGTTATGCCCTTGAACTATCTAAGTTTTTTGTTCATTTATACTTTATCTATCGTATATTGAAGTTACGGCAGTCAAACCTCTAACACCCTGTATAAAGTATAAAAAGAATTTAATTAAGGATATAATAATTCTTGTAATGGCTATAATATTTTTTCTGTGTAGGTACTTATTTCATATTTAGTACAAAATGTCAATTTTTAGATTTTCCATTAAAAATTTAATGACTCAACTGAGAACGCAATAGACTATTTCTTAAAAAATAATAATAAATAAATTTAGATTTTTAACTTTTTTAAAGCTAGCTCAACAGATACAAAAAGTATGTTTTGGTTTACCTAAATAATACGGTAAAACTAGCTCCCTCTAGCAGCAACGTCAAAATAAGCTTTGAAATTCGTAATTCTCACACCAAAAAACTATCAGTTTTCAAAATCATGCTATCAAAACATTCCCAATTATTGATAAATTTCACAATAAAACTTAAATCTTAAACCAGCGACATTTGTATAAGGCACGATGAGCTCAAACATAGTACTTTGGTGTCTAGTATCTCCAGCTCAGTGTTGACCCATTCTTTCTGACACCCGGTATAGGTACATAGCTTCTGTTCTGCTAACCATCACTACTTATGACACAACCGTAGACATAATAATTCATCAGCTTCCTCCAAAACACTTTGCCATTACTTTTGCTGGGTTGTGTTTTTAAAGAGGAAAATTAAAACTTTTTCATCACTCCCAGTGGAGACAATTTTTCCCCGACGCGTTGCTCTAAACTTTCCTCTAAAACGTGAAGTTAACTAATAGGATTACTTTAAACTAATAACTTGACAGCTTGACAATTTTTAAACACAATGAAGTTATACTGGCGCGATGCCTCTGCAGCGGGCGCTCGTCGCTCCCCATTTCCGTTATCAAGAGTCGGGAATGGGAATCTAGAAATGTGAATACTTGTTCGGCAATAAGCCATATTAAACCGTTTATGTAGGGCTAATAGGCTTAGCATAAATTTCACTAACGTTCGAACACAAATATATACTTACAACCTTAGCAATATAATCTGGTATTTTGGCGTTCCTGTAAAGGGTATCAATGGATACGTATGGAATTCCCAATGGAAGGAATTTAATATGAGACGCAAGGAATTGACTCGCTAAAGTGTCAGTCTCCAAATATGTGAGCGATATGATATCTGCGAAGTGTTTCATTTCCCTGTGATTTCAACTAACTACTTCATAGTAGATAGTTAAGAAACATATTAAATCAGTAGAATTGGGTAGATTGCGAAGCAGAGACGATGGAATCAAAAGACATTTACTTGATAAAATACATCCCTATGAAAGGTGGAACTTAAAAATGGAAGGAGAGTGTATATGAAGTAAGTTATTTAATTTTGATAATTTTTTGCATGTTTGCTTCTCTTGGTGAAAATAAAAAACAATTATATTTTCATATTCATACCGTATTGTTGTAACAATGCTTGTGTCTAAGATAGTTCCATAACTACGTGCAGTTTTGATTGTTAATATTTTTTGACATAAGTTTTCAAATTTTCAATCAGTACAGTTTGAAGGTTGAGTTTGATTTATTTTTCAGTTCTCTTCATCGTAAACTACTCTATGGTCGAAGTATTCGATGTTGAAAATATGCTTCAAGGTAGAGGACATTGATATTGGAACATACCTCAAGCTAACGGCATATTTCATGAAATCAAACGTTGATCACAGGCCAAAAAAAATCAAAGGTATTAGAAAGAAAGGAAATATACAGGGTTAACTATGACTTAGTACAAATATTTTAGGAGGGGATAGGGAAAAATAAGAATTAACGGAATAACCCTTCAAAAAAAATCCAAACTTATTTATAAAGCCAAAAAACATTTTTTTCGATACTATTTTAAATACTTATTTAACGCCGCCAATGTTAACTGGCTTGTTGGTTGCATACTCTACAAGCATGCAACAGTCGCTCATCAGTCAGTATGTGGTCAGTATCGCTGTCATGTCATAATTGAATCCTGTGTTTACGTTGTAATTTTGTGTTCTTCTTCAGATTTTAGTGCCTTATTTTAATTTTTAAAGGTTTTATAGTTATTAAATAAAGACATTTGTGTTGGGTGCAGATACTTTTCCACAATATAGTTCGCCGGTTTGGTTTTCTAGATTATGGGACAAGACTGCCGCGTGCCACGGTTACGTTAAAACCTCTATTATCTACTCCTTTCCTTCGATTTTGTTATAATAAATGCCTATTTTATCTAATTGTACCTACGGGAAGTATCTTTTATCGGTAGTGAGTGGCTGTAATGAGCGAATATGTAGTTCTACCAGTTTATAACGAAATAATGGAAAACGAATGCAAAACACTGGAGCTAAGTGGATTAACTGCTACCTATCTATCAGGTATTATTACTACCTAATAAGAATGTTAATTTTCGTTTCTACATTTAGAAATGCTGCAAAAAAACGACGATGGTAAGGTGGATTGTTGACAGATGTAAGTTTTATCTATGAATCTAAGCCATATCAGTCGGTTCTTATCATAGGCGCTGACTTTCCGTAGGAAAAAAGGGTTTTTCCCCATTTTTTAAATATCGAGCTAAAATTCTGGAATCATTTTTTATTGCCTTTTAGGCTTCCCTGAGCACGTGGTTAAATTTTTTGTATTTAGTCATAGTTAACCCTGTATAATTTCCTCTTAAATGCCCCAGGCAACGTATATCACATGACTAAAGTATAGTATTTGAAATTGCCGGTGCCTGTCGCAGCGAAGAACTAACAAATATGAGGATCCAATGTGTTCCAATATGATGATATATATCGAAGTTATGCTATTTTGCGTCCTAGAGATACTCCTCACAATCGGTTTTTCTTATTCTATAAAGATAGTAAATTTACTAAGCAATGCATGGGTATTAAAAGCTTCAAGAAAATGTCATCTAACATCGCTAATTACATGGGCCTCCCAAACCTCGAAGCATATGCAGGACTTTGTTTTCGACGGTCTTCTATTACGTGTTTTTACAAATAGTCATACATTGAGGATTGTTTGGATAACAAAAAGAAAATAGTCCACAGCATTGTCAAAGCATCAAATGTCTCAGAACTTCAAGAGAACCGTACTGAAGCACGTCGTACATACATCAATAGTAACACTATGTTCCGTGACGGAAGAACATCATCTAGCAGCTATTCCCTCATCACTGAAGTTACAATGAGTGTTTACCTTTCTTTGTCAAGTAGTATATATATTATCAGTAACCATAGCCAACTGTGAACAGCACAGAAAGTTGCAATTTGCTGTATCGGGCGTGAATTGTGGCCCCCGCCGATGGCGTGCAATAAAGATTATACATAACATAACATAAAGAAAGATGATGCGTGTAAAGAAAATGATATAATTCTTAAACAAGCCAAACTACTAATTTTTAAAAATACCTTTATAGGTTTACATATGGCAAAGTTTTTGGAGCATTCTAAATAAATAACTATATATTCGTGGCTTTACCACAGGCTGGAAACTTTGTGACACCCAGATCTTGCAGGAAAGAACAGTACCAATCAATATTTAATAAAAATCTCCCAGCAATATTTAACCGTTTGCATTTTTAACGGGAAATAATACTGAAATGATGTCGCGGATGACAGGCTTAATAAGAATAATTATTTCATAAGACGGATCCGCTTACCGCAAGTTTTTATTTCATTTTTGGAATAACTCATGCTTCCAAGGAAAATCAGTAAATAAATTAGAAGTATTTGAATGGAGTGATGGTCAGTTTCTATTTTAAGATTATACAGCATGCATCCGAACTGAATCATTAGAGATTTAGAACGTTGTTGGGATGCAAACATCTAAACAACGTACCGTTTAGTTCCTATTATATTAGTCTCGATTTATCATCCTAAAAAACCCCTGTGTACCAAATTTCGTGTAAATCATGTTATTATTAAGATAAATATTTTATTTTAACCAAAACACTACCCACAGTACACTACCAATAACAGGGTAGTAGGTACAATTTACAGTTAACAGAAAGCAGAATATACATGGTAAAAAAATACTTACAGTATTGGACAGAAAAAAGTAGTGAGTAAATTAACACTTAAATGTATCTATGTAGATGTTACATCAAATTATTAATCAAATTAATAAAAGCATCAAAATCTTGAGATTTGATTGAAGCCACAGTGCAGTTAAATTATTAAAGCAACTTTGCAATTCACTACATTTTTTTATAAACCTGGTGAATGGGTGAATATTTTGTTGTATTAATTCTAGGTGTTGTAGTGTAAAACCACATATTAAGCCTAAATCCAGGTCTAAAGTTAAATATATGAGTACAATCTAATAAATCTTGCAGTATTTTATACAGAAGTATTTGTTGAGCCATTACACAGCGCGCCACCAGACTGGTAATATGGAATTTGTGCAGTAACCTCTCATTAGAATAATATTTGGATAAACCCCATCCTTCTTATAACATAAGAACTTTAGGAAGCGTCTTTGAATGTATTTTAAAAATTCTATATGTATATTACAATAATTGGTTAAGCAATATCAGTACCTTAACAGTTTGAATTTAGTTAAAGCTAGATGATCATTTAAATTCTTATAATCACGCCATGTCTTGTGCTTCAATTTGATAGTTCTAATTATATTGTAATCAAACCAAGGTGGGTAACGTTTCTAATAAGTTTGACACCCCGTATTTCACTGTCAACTTTTGGACTAAGGTAAATTGGGTTAGATTCTCATATTTGAGGAGGTCTGAGGAATTTGTGCTAGTGTTTTAGACCTTTTATCAGTTTACTTTTAAAGTTAAGTTTAATTTGCACTGGAATTGTCGCGAAATATCTGGGGCCCAAGTTGGTTGCCCAACTAAATAACACCGAAGAAGAATTCGGAATGGTACAGGGAGTCGCCCAACTCCCGAACTTCATTACCGGAATAACTCGCATTGTTGGGACTGCCAAGAAGTTACGAAATGCCTGCGAATTTACTCCTATTAGCATGAAATGTTAGGTTGTGTGTCTGATTGCGAGTGTCATTTATTTGCAGAGGGCAATTGCTACACAGTTTCGACGGGGTTGCCGCGGTGTAGGGGGGCTAAACGGCCATGGGTAGTTGGAAGTTTCCGATTAATCGCGCACCCGATTGCTGTAACCCAGTAATCAGATTAGTGCTAACTTTAGCCGTAATACCCGACCGCCCGGGCCCCCCCGCGGCCCCTCGTGGCTCGGTTCCCTAGCCCAGACATTTCGGCTATTAATTTGCCAAAACCTGGAAATAATTAACACGGGGCTTTTTGCAATCCATGCCGATGGAATGCCGCCACCCCCTTCCCCATAAATAAAGTTGAATAATTGTAATCTCCTTTCTCAGACAATTAAATTTAAACTTTGTATTAAATGCCTGTTAAGGCCTGCGGTGGTGTTACTGTTTTTGTAATTTGCGCGCGACTTCGATTTAATTTCATTGCTAATTAATGCCAGTAACAGATTTAAGACTCAGTTTTCGCAAAAAAAACATCCATTTACTTATTTGTTACAGAAAGTTACTTATAATCCATCTAAACTCGAATTTCAAAATAGTAGAGTGACTAATTCACTGCACTTACAACTAGTACTGGCAAAACCGGAAAAAAGTGTAACCGCGTTCCATAAAAACCGATTTCAGATAATACCGGTTAGCCGAATAGTGGTTAAAACATCCGATTATTCGGACGTTTGAGTGAAAATAATTGGCTATTTTAATAAATGGATATTTGAGGAATCGGATATTTGAAAAATCGAATAACCAGTTTTCGGGTTTTGTAAAAGTCCAATTTATCCAAAAAACCGATTTCAGTTGCCAGCACTATCTACAACTTACAAAATTCCATAGATGTACTACTTGAGAAAGATTAAAAAAACACACAATTATCAATATGTTGATTGAGTTAAAAAAACTACAGAGGTACAGTCAAACCTCTAACACCCCGTATACATATATATTACTGACCTCTAGTTGACTCTGCTGTCGTTCCCAAGGAGCCTTCATCCATGTTTCGTTCGTGCATATAATATATTTTTCGACTCAAATTTTGACCTAATAACATCAGCAGCATATTCTACTCTACTTTTACAAAACTGAAATTCATGTCACGTATAATTAGATATTCTAGGGAAAGTTCATTCTGTCAGATAGCAATCTGATTTTTTGTCGGAAGCTTATTTTTAAATACCATCCATGAATTATTCTGCTATCACGTATTTTGTATCGTCATCAACCACGATCTTCTTCCTTTTGCGAGTTTCCAATATTTTCTTGCCACTCCTTTAGCATGATATACACTACTCACGGACAGTCTTGTAAATGAACTACATATTTCAATCTCATCAGTGCCACTTATATTTATTTATGTCAGAAAAACGGCAACCTTAGTATGGTTTCTCACTAACAACTAACGTAACTTGGAAAACTTTTACTACGCACATGTTTTTTTATTCTACAAAACTTAGATCACTACCAATCTTCTTAATCTAAACATATACGTAATAATAGGATCTTAGATTAAATATACTTCTTGTCAAATTAATTCAATTTGCCGGAACATTCCAAATTTTTAAGTTTATCTATTCTATCGTATTTGACTATAAGTTTTATTGTATTTGAATTAATAGTACTCCTATATTTTTCACAATGTGTTATACAAACATAATACGGACCTGAAATGTACGATTGACTTACGGTTCCCAGTCACATACAAAAAATATAAACATTAGTACCTTCAAATGTCTTGTGGAGCTACTACAATATTTGTACTGTTTCTACAGGGTGTTAAAAAATTCCACACAATTGTTTACAAATTCAATGCCAATTTTGATCTCTAATCAAGGCTACTTAAAGCTGTTTTGTTTTTACCACCTTTGGGTAAAATGTATCATCATCAATATCTGTAAATAGGAGTAATACTAACACAGATAATGAACGTCTCCTTATATTAAAATTATGTTCCACTGATTTCGAATTTCTTACAAATTAGTACAAATAGACGCCTTTAGTAGTGACGTCACAACACCAAATATTGGCAACATCATAGTACACGCTGCCATGAAGAATTTCACAATTGTTAAAAAGAACTATTTTTCATGTCCTTGAATATTGCGATATTCTGGCAATATTAGAAATATTTAAGAAGTTTCAAACCCCAAGTGTCAAACTAAAAGAATGATAAAATTGATAGATTTAAATTTGTATAAAAATATTGACTCTTATAGAACTAATAAAATAAAGTATAATGTTACTGAGCATGTCCATTGAGAATCATTTTATATAGCAAAGTAACCACGCAACAGATGGCATTCAAAAAAAATTTGGTTATACGTCAACTCTTTAATTTCTGTGTTTACCAATGTTTACTTTCTTGCTTTCGTTCACTTAAGTTTTGTACAATTTTTGATATATCATCAATTCTAAAAGACACTTTTAGTTAATGCTAAAATTAAACAAGGGAACATAAAATACGTTAATGATGACAGTGATGAAATATGAATATAGTTTTTTTGTAAGTTTTAAGCACATTAGTTTATCTATTTTACGAAACAAGTGTTGATTGTTCTTAAACACTTCTAAATCATTGTAAAAATAAATGTATGGAACTCATTCATTCGTATAGTATATATATATAAATGGTACACAAGGGTCAGATTCGGTTTGTATAATTTCAAGTATGACAATTTGTTGCAGGTTGCGTACATATGTGACGTCACACTAAAAGTCTATTAGTAGTAGTAGAATATTTTAATTGCTAGCTTAATATGTATCCTGAGTAATTTCATGAATTGCTTGTAAAGCGAACTGAAACATGTCAACACAATTGTTAACTATTAATAGCTATCGACTTTCTATCATTGCTCTAAAAATACGGCACATATTGGAAGAATCCATTTATACTCATAAATTATAATTTATGAGAATAAATGATTATTATATGTAGATGGAATTTTATATTTTTGTTCATTCCACATCAACGTAGTGTTTAATAATACACTTTGCAACATTCGAGCCGCAGACATCAAATTATACAGTTAACCAGACCTATCTCAGACCAAAATTGATATTACGGATATTCTCAGTCAATTTTCAGGGAGTTTTTTTTATGAAATAGTATGTTTAAGGCAGTGTTTTAATAAGCCTGTAATTCAAAGCGTGACAGACGACAACTGGTTTACTTCCCTTGAACTTCTACAAGAGCTAAGAAAGAACAAGCTAACATTATGTTGGTACGATTCGGAAGTACAAGAGCGAAATTCCTTCGGAGTTTTTGGCTCACAAGCAACGATAAATATATTCATCAGTTTTTGGTTTTACTTGAGACAACACTTCGGAGAAGATGAAATCAACACACCAGAAATCATACATTTCTATAACTCTATAATGTCGACAATTTAGACCAGAAGTGTTCTATATATTATATGGGTCGGTCAGTAGTCGCACGGTTTAAGGCGTCAGTACTTGACGACGTGGTGTGTGTTCCTGCCCCGCAGCCGACTAACCGTATATAAGCTATATTCGTAAAGAGGATTGGCGCCCTCTCTGCGGGTATAATAGGGTGTAAGAATGTCAGCTTGGGTAAATGTGAGAGATTGATACCGGTCGACATTTGACTACCCCCCTAATTAATGAGATTTTTCAGGTTTCCTTCATTCCTGTACTCAGTAGTGGTTAGGGCCTACCACAGTATACTAAGCAATCAGTACGGAATCTTAGACAATTTATGAATGAAATACGTCTGGCAGTTTTTAAATACCCCCACTCTAGAAAAAGTCGCCAAGAATATGGCGGATTCCACAGAACATATGCAAAATAGCTAATAATTTGGCGTAAACATAACCAAAGTTGTTTCGTAGTTATAATACTTTGCATTAATACTTAATTAACTGTTGTAATCCAGTGTAGTTTCATATAAATTGAAGTATTGATTGAGAAATTATAGTAATAACTGTCAGTCGCCAACAACATGGCGCATTTTTGGAAGACGCGGGAAAGCTGAGTTTCCCTACTGATGGCTTAGTATACTGTGGGGCCTACCAACGTAAGTGGTTCCTGAGCGCAAATGCGGCCTGCTTAATAATATGCCGCACCTTCTCTCGCACAAGTCTTCGACTTGGATTAATCCTCTTGATTAGAATGAGGGGTAGAGATATTATTATTATTATTCATGTAATCGCAGAACCAGACAGTTGCCACTTGCTATATCTTATGCAATATTAAATGTAGGAGGTTTGAATATTCACATTTCATTGAACTTTGCTGTTAGCGGTTTGAAGATGAACAGAAGATCATTTATAAAAAACTTGAGCTTGTTGTACGGCGTCTTGTATTCTATTCCAAACCTCTGGATTGGTCGAAGTAGTGACTTTCCTTGGCCTTCTTGCTGTCCGGATTTTAATCCGTTAGACATTTACTTTTGGAGTCATTTGAAAAGAATTGTTTACAACTTTGTAACACCTAATACAGGAGAAGAACTTTGGGATAGACTCGCTAAGCTCGGCAAAATAATTTCCATTTTTGTACGCAAAAGTACAATTTTGAGCTCTAAATACAAAAATGACTATTTTTGTCGAAAAACAAAGTTAGATAGGAAAAAATGAGGAGGCAGAAAAATTGTTCTTAATTGCTTTATCTAAAACCACAATAAACAGTTGAGGAATGTACTGGATGTTATTCAACGACAAAATTGTAAGCACAAATGTGTGTGTTTCTTTCGGTGAAGTGAACGCAGGTACAAAATAGATCCTCATTTTTATCTGGTACCCGATAATCGATCAATTCTCCGAGCCCGCTGATATATTTGTAATAAATAGTTTATGAAGTCGACGAACTTTGATATTATGATAAATTGGATTTCCCGATCTTCTCATGTAGAGAAATAATTGACACGTCAAGAAAGATCTTAAAGCTATCGTCTGGCATGGTGCGGACTCCCCCGAGGCCAGACCAGAACAGCACATGCCCCGGCCTGGCACTAAATTGAATTCGGAGTATCCACCAGGAGAATGTTTGCTAAAGTAGTAATTGTCGAACGCTCCCGACTAGTGCCCCAACCAGACAATGGACGCGAATTCGTTTTTTTACACGCCGATCCATTTAGCCCCCGGTGTGGATTTAAATAGGCTGCCTCGGAATGTGTTCGGTTTAATTTACTGTTCTTCTGAATTACCTGCTTTCTTACAGCCGCTCTCCTCTTTCATTTGTTTAATAAAGTACTTCTAAAGAGAGCGTACACAACTATTACCGTCGTATCATGTTCGTCTATAAAAAAAAATATATTTCTATATAATAATGTGAACTTTATTTATCCAGCACAACAAACAGATTTACATCCAAAGATAATTATACAGTAGGGTTAAATACAAAGTGCAATTTACACACACTATAAAAATTTTCTTAAACAATTCAGTCAAATTAAATTCCGTCTGGTGGGCTGCTGATAAGTAACTTTAGCTATTCGCTATAGATTTTTCAGGTGTAATTCAATGCTGGTCGGGGCATTAGCCGGCAGAGTAGTTGTTTTCGTGTTTCCAAATATCGTTCCCGCCAAACGCGATAGCTTTTCATGGTTTATATTGCAATGTAGAACGTTTCGTGTCAATCCGGCATGGAGTAGCAAATGCCCACTAGATGTAGCTTGTCCTCACCGCGTACTTATGGTCTCTTCTGCCCAGTTAGACAGACTTAAAACAGCTAGAGTTATTCGTCAGATATCTACCTATAGCATACTGATGAGATCTAATAACCTTAAAATCGGTATATGTCTGGTGGGCTACTGACGAGTGAGTTTAACTGTTTGCTCTAGGTTTTTCAGGTGCAGTTGTTTCCTGGAATTCCGTTCAATTCAATAGCCCATTATTCATATAATTCAGGAACAGTACAGGCCCAAGCACATACTCTTGTGGCACTCCTGCATTTGAATGAGATAAATAGACCTGTAATTATTTTGGAATACATATTGTTGCCTGTTGGTAGGATATGATATAATTAAATCAATGCCCTGAGTTATTGTGTTGTATTAACGAAAAAACGGTTCATAATCAGAATTTTGTGCTAATTTGTTGCCATATTTTTAATTTTTATATACAAATCGTTTTGTAGAAAATTAAAAAATAAGTTATTTTAAAAACTTATTGCTCCTATAGTTTCAGTTGTACATAAGAATCTGTTGAATAGAGTAAAACATAGAGTTTTAAAAACATTTGAACAGGCTCTTTTAAGTAATTGTGGCTCAGAAACCATAGCGTGATATACGCCATAAAAGGTGGTTTTATACTATTGCGGCCATGACGCTTAAATGATGTCATACTGTTTAAATAAATTGTTTTTTTATAATTTTGGAATAAAATAGTTTTATAGATTTAAACCTATTATCGAGATGAATCACAAACATAATTTGTTGGTATCTTTAAAACATCGTAATATCCAGTGTCATGTCAACAAGTTCTAGAATGATTTATAATTGCTTTTAAGGAATGCTAAACGCATTACGCCAGACAAAGGTCCTTTCCTACGTATTTGATAAATTAATACAGAGCCGGCGTCCATATTTTAACCATTTTGTTTAAATTTGGTAGTAAATCCATATAAAAATAGATAAAGGTTGAACTTTTTGATATAAGATTGTTTTAATCCAAATATTGTCAAAAAGTCATATACTGTTTAAACATTATAAAGACCACAATCCGTACTTTCTTAGCTATTTATATATTACGTACATACACATCATAATACATAACACAAAATTATGCATGTATAAATTAACCCTGACCTAATCAAAATAAAAATAAATTGTAACACATATTTTATGTATGTGGTTGTTGAAGCTGATGCAGATTATTCAAAACAGGAAAATTACTATACGGGTTACGAAATATGAATTTATGCCTTTGCAAACATTTTCATATGTTTTTTGTGATTTAGATATGCCCTAGTAGCAAAAGTAGAACAGTCTATTTTATGGATTCACAAGGCAGGGTATGGTTTTCATGATACTGGGAAATTTTTCATGCAGTATAATTATTTCTGCCCGTATTAGATTTATACGGAAAATATTTATTTTGTTTTATGTTACATGCTCTAACTGTACAGTTCCGTTATTTGAAATTAAATTAAATATATCCGAACGTAGATTAATCCATTAGTTTGCTGAAAACACTAATCGATTTGAGTTTTAATGAAATATTATTTATATATACAAGACGAGTCATTAACCTCTTTACAAACTTTGCCAATGAAAAGTGGATTTATTTAATGTGCTGAATAATTGTTCGTATAAATGTAGGTTGTATCTTTGTTAATTTAGAAGCTATAGGTCTTTCATTTTTTTTACAGACAATACAGAGCATGATCTTGCAAGAAGACTTTAAAGAAACAAGACAGACAAGACTTTCCAATTTTGCAAGGTTTCTTGTCAACCAACTTTAATTAATACATGCCACTACAAAAATATAATAACTATTATCTATTGATTCCAACTGGGAGGGTACAACATTTATTAGCTACTTATGTCAAGAAAAATCGCTGATGTGTCGTATTGAGTGTACGTAAGTTTTGCGTACTTACGAAATATATATTATATGATTGATAACATCAATTTATCCCACAGTAATTGTAAACATTCTTGGAACATGAGTTTTTGGATTCGGAATTTTGACACTAATAAATGACTGACAATCTCTTATGACATCTACTATCAAAAATGTAATTTCTTCCCTCCTAATAACGATTAAAATATCTGTGGCTAATAGGAATTCTTTATCCTCGGTTTGTTTTATAAAGCCTGCTCACTTTTCGAAATGTTTAAAAATACAAATAAAAGCTTAAAAATATCAAATTCCCCGCTTTCACAAAATAATCTTGTATGAAATTCGTTGTGAAATCAATGTGTTTCAAGCACTCCACGCATTGTCCAACTTGGCACGTTGAACAATTTTACGTTCCGTGCTTAAAATACTCTCTTTCGCAACTTGATACATAAATAGCTATTATTCTAATTTATCCATCTGATAATACAAAACACTCTTTCCCCATATACAGGGTGTTCCAGAATGATGGTCAAATATTTTACCAGTGTATTCCACAAGCCATTTCAGGGGGGGATCTTCATATGAAATTTTTCAACTTGGGTCCTTATTGTTGAGATATTCGAGTCTCAAAATGGCGGAAAAAATAGTTTATTTATTATTCCTTAAAAACGGCTACACTTAGAAACTTCAATTTTGGTACACATTATCAGCTAGTCAAAAGCTATTTTGAGGTGGTGTCTATTCCTTGGCTCATGTTTCTAGAGGGTGGTAATAAGCAACCCCTAGATTTATTTCTTTCAGAACTCTTTTCTGCAATGGCCGATTTCAACAAAACTGTTTTTTTAAATACTACATATAATTATACTACTTTTTCCCTCTTGTAATTTTTTCAGACAACCAACAGTTTGCGTGGAAAAAAATAAAAATTGTTTTCTTTACTCTAAACATCACCGTCACCGGTTACTGATATGGTTGCTATGTTGATGTTTCTCTGTTGTCTTATCAAACAAATCGCCATTAGGTCTATAATTGACCGTTTTTGCAAATATTTCTAATCAAAGGTTTTCCTATAACTGTTAACAACCCTGCCGTATGCATATTCCGTCAATTTATTCGCTAATTGTACGGAAGAGTCAGTTATGTTTACAAATATTTGCAAAAATTGTCAAGACTGATTTCTTTGACAAGATAACAGAGAAATATACCGCCTACTGCGGTTATCAGTAACCGGTGACGAAAAGATGTTTACAGTAAGGAAAACTGATTTTATTTTTTTCCGCACAAACTGTTGGTTGTATGAAAAAATTACAAGAGGGAAAAAGTAGTATAATTATATGTAGTATTTAAAGAAAAAGTTTTGTTGAAATCGCTCATTGCAGGAAAAAGTTCTGAAAGAAATAAATCTAGGGGTTGCTTATTGCCGCCCTCTAGAAACATGAGCCAAGGAATAGACACCACCTCAAAATAGCATTGGACTAGCTGATAATGTGTACCAAAATTGAAGTTTCTAAGTGTAGCCGTTTTTAAGGAAAAATAAAAAAACTATTTTTTTCCGCCATTTTGAGACTCGAATATCTCAACAATAAGGACCCAAATTGAAAAATTTCATATGAAGATCCCCCCTGAAATGGCTTGTGGAATGCACTGGTAAAATATTTGACCATCATTCTGGAACACCCTGTATATTTATTAGAGAAAATATGTCGGGGTTGACAGTAGTACCATTTGTTGTAACAAAAGCATAAAAGGAAACTGTAGGTAGGTCCGTCCGAACACAAAGCTAAAACCCGGAAAGCTATAAAAAAGATAAAATCACACCGATCCTCATCTGTGCGCTGGTCCTACAAATTGAAAAGAAAATGGAAGCCGAAGCTCTATAAGGAAAAATAACCAGCAGCTCATAATCGAGGACAATACGTAATCAGAAGGTACATTCGATAGATACAGACAAGCAATATTATAAATTATAAACCTGAACTATTTTTCTTATTTTACTTATCATAAATAAAATAGTTACTTTTTGTATAAGATGGTAACATTTTATTTTTTATTGAAAAATATATTGAGTTTTACAAAATAGGGATTACTAACCTATTTCCTGAAGCTATCCAGTACGTTAAGGCCGTCAACTTTGTGGAGTAAATGTTCGATGATCCGCACCATAATTTACCTGAACAAAAACGTAGATATTAGCAAATTTACAAACCTAATTACATTTTTAGAAAGGAAAGCTTTCGGATATCAGCCAAAGAAATCAAACATAATTACGAAACTGGAAATAGAACGCTTTATGAAACAAACCGAGGATAAAAAATTCCTGTTAGTTCAAGTTGTTTTAATCGTTGGAGTATTTGGAGCAGGTAGGAGGGAAGAAATCACATTTCTGATAGTCATAAAAGATTGTCAGTCATTTATTAGTGTCAAAATTCCGAACACAAAAACTCATGTTCCAAGAATGTTTACAATTACTGAGGGATAAATAGATGGTATCAATTTGTTTAGATATATTTCGTAAGTTAGGGTTCCCAACCGTCCCGGTTTGGCCGGGATTAACCAGGAATGAGAAAGTTTGTCCCGGCAAAAGTTTTGCCTTGGCCGAGACATAAAAAATCCCGGAAATCCTTAACTTAAGAATATTTGAACAATATTTAGAAATTTTCATGTATACGGCAACGCTGCACGGCTGCGAACTTTGACGGCCAACCGCCGCGCCGTGTCTTTGTAGTCTGAGGTATATTTTCGTGCATATAAGACGCTTTAAAGCTTTTAGTTATGATTGGTTGATCTTGTCATGACAACCAAGGAAAGAAATCGACTAAGTATATCTCAAGTAAATTCGGAAATACAAGTGAGACTAAATTTTGATTTAAAATGTAAGGACTTTTTGGCTCTAGTTAAATCAGACCAAAAACTGCTTCAGGCTGCTCGATCTCAACAAAAATATAGACTTAAGCAATGGAAAGTAAAACGGGTTTATTTTGTAGTTTATTTTTGTCAATAATATTTATTAGTTTTGATAACTACTTACCATTTACCTACTTCCTAGTCCTAGTTACTAAAGTTATGTTAATTTCTGATGTTTTGTTTCAATTATTTGTAAAAACAATTGTCCCGGAATGGCCGATGCTCAAGTTGGGAACCCTATTCGTAAATACGCAAAATTTAGTCCACTCAATACGACACATCAGCGATTTTTCTTGACATATCGAAGTAACAAATGCTGTACACTTCCAATTGGAATCAATACAATTAGAGGTATGTCAAAAATGATAGCGGAATTCCTTCCAACGCCAATGAATACACTGGTCATTGCTTCCAGCGCAGCTTTGCAACAATATTGGCAGATTCTGGAGCAGACATGACACTTTTAAAGCGGCATGGAGGATGGCGATCAAGTTCAGTTGCCGACGGTTATATCGAAAATTCCATTGAACAGAAAAACGACATCAGATCGAGAATCAAAGGTCAGAAAGATACACCAAATAAGAAATTAAAAGAAGTCATCGCAGAAGCAGAAGCTGGCAGTATTGGCACTAGCAATTTATTCATTATGACTACTTGTGCTTGCATTGATGTTAGAGAAGGGATGAAGCCTTTAGTATTCAGTTTAACAATTTACATAATGGTACTTTTAAAATTTATAATAAATATTTTCGTTGTTCTTAATATATTTTTTTTACTTTTAAAAAAATGGGTGATAATTTTATTAAGCTAACTGAGTACACTACTGGGATCTTTTGAGATTTCAATAGAAAGTTCGATTGGGTTAAATACAATTTTTTTATGATTTTTAACTGAGTTTAATTTTTACTTTCATATAGCTACAATATTTTGATTTCTGTTTCCAAAAATAACAGTTGTAGAAGAGATACAAAATACATACAGTGCTTTCGAAAAGTAACGAATAAATTCATTATTTTTGAAATTGAGAAGTTTTCGAAAAAATCCCCTGGCACGTCGATTTTGTTTTTAAAAAGGCACTTTTTGACATACGACCCATATTTGTGACGTCATCGTTGTTCGAGATATGACGCCATCGACAATTTTTTTAAATAGCAACCCCCAATTTTGACCATGCCATTTGAAAGAGCGTGTCATTCTACATACATACATCACGAAAAAATATGGTGTTACATAACAAAAATTTCAAGAAAATAATGTTTGAAGATTTTAAAATTTAATTTTCACAATACTGTGCACCTCCCAATTATATCCGTGCTTATTTAGATGAGCTGTTCCCGAATCGTTGGATAGAGAGAAGGGGGCCGATTGAGTGGCCGGCCAGATCGCCTGATTTGACACCCCTATATTATTTCTGGTGGGGATACTTAAAAAGCAAAGTATACGTTACTAGACCTGTTAATTTAGAAGATTTAAAAGCAAGAATTCGTCAGGAGATACATCGTATACCTCCTGAAGTTATTGATAATGTTCAAAAAGAATTTATTAATCGTCTTGGCTACTGTCAGGCAGCCAACGGTGCACAATTTGAACATTTAATTTAGTCGATTTTTTACATAATCATTATCATTTTTAGTATTGTGAAAATTAAATTTTAAAATCTTCAAACATTATTTTCTTGAAATTTTTGTTATGTAACACCATAATTTTTCATGATGTATGTATGTAGAATGAGACGATATTTCAAATGGCATGGTCAAAATTGGGGGTTGCTATTTAAAAAAATTGTCGATGACGTCACAAATGTGGGTCGTATGTCAAAAAGTGCCTTTTTTAAAACAAAATCGACGTGCCAGGGGATTTTTTCGAAAACTTCTCAGTTTCAAAAATAATGAATTTATTCTTTACTTTTCGAAAGCACTGTATAATAATCACTGTATCCAAGCATTTAAAAAACCTTACGTAGCTTTGGCTCTACATCATCAAAACATTAATTTTTGCAATTTCCCTGTTCACTAATGACTTCTTCATAGAACTAAAGGGAAACTGATCTCAACGGAATTGGTAGTATCATAACTTTCCCAAATGGGGAAAAAGGCGGTTGTAATTATTTCACACTTTCGAATATCATAGCCCCTCGTTCTTTTGACGCAAATGAAGCGAACGGGATCTGGGATAAGATTCGCCATGGCACATTTTTCTTCCGCCAGAGCATAAAGTTGCGTTAATTTATTGTCTGTTTTAACAGGCGATATTTCCCGTGCCAGAGCTATGGGGAACTGGAAAACTTTCATAATGTACACGGTATCCCACTATATTTTCCTCACACCTATTATTCTAACCATATCCACGGGGTTTAAGTGATTCTAAACTGGCGTAGAGCAATTTTTCATGCGAATTATAAATCTGGTATTACTTTTGAGTAAAGATGCGGCAAACTTAATTTTCATTTTCCTGCATGAATCCATTCTTGATACGTTGAAGTTACAGGTAAATAATATGAAACTGTCAATCTTGCAGATGTAAATTTTTTTAATCGATTTATATCATCTGTTGTGTCTAATCATATATCTGTAGACACATTTGTAACAATCAACATGGTTTCATTAAAGATCGTTCAACATTGACAAATGTTTGCTGTAATTTCACTCAGTATATTTTTGAAGCTCTTAATAATAGATTTCAAGTTGGTGTAGTTTTTACAGATTTTATTGAAGCATTTGATCAGGTATCTTTATAAGTAAATTGTAGCGTTTTGGATTAAATTATGAGTTTATTAAATTATTTATGTCTTTATTATCAAATAGAACCAATTTTGTTGAATACAAAGGTTCACAGCTATATACTTCAGCAAGTGGAGTTACCCAGGGTTCTTACTTGAGTTTAATTATGTTTCTGATCTTTGTTGATGATACTGTAATATCCCATTCTTAATGAATCGTCTTGTATACAGGGTTAACTATGATTAAGTACACAAATTTTAACTACGTGCGCAGGGGGCGAGGTCTAAAAGACAATAAAAAATTTATTTCGGAATTCTAGCTCAATGTTTAAAAATTAGGGCGAAACCCTCTTTTTCTACGGAAAGTCGGCGCATATGAGAATCAATAATCAATCATCGTTCAAGATAACTAGATAAGTCAACTACCGTGCGGTCGTTTTTTTTCTTTCAGAGCTGTCAAGTGTAGAAACGACGAAAGTAAACATTTGTATTAATAATAATGCCTAAGTACTTGATAGATAACAATTAATCCGATTAGCTACAGTATTTTGTATTCGTTCTTCGTTCTTTCGTTGTACACTGCCAACACTACATTTTCACTCCTTGTATATTCGTCATAATTATCCACTAACATATCCGACACAAAATACTTTATTTAATTTCTATAAAATGTTTAAAATTAGTTTCTAAACTTGTTCTAAAATAACATAACCTAGAATCTTGCATTGCTAGTTACATATTCTCCAAACCTCAAAGAACATGCGAAGCTTAGTCATATCTAAGGGTCTAAGAAACATTGTTACAGAACACTGTAAACTTGGGATGTTCAGTTTAAAATATGACTAATTATTTTATGCAAACATCGTCGATTACTGTTAATATTGTTGCTATTATTAGTATTAACAGAATTTAATTCCCAAACAACACAAGAAGTTTAAAAATGTATCGCCGTGAAGTGCACCTTGCATTAGTGGTCTACAGATGGCGTCATCACTCTGCAGATGTCAAAATATATTGCATACGGTTACGGTACTCTGATAGTTTGAAATAATTTTTGAGTACTTATTTTTCGCAAATTTTTGTGTATTTACAAACATGTCGTATTCATATGCCTAGATGACGGATAAGGTGCTGATTTATGGTGTGGCAGCCTAATACCAAAGACGTTATCCGAGTACACAAAATATTATGCTGAATACTTTTGGAACCACATTGAACTTGGCGGTAAACGTGTGGCAATGTTTTTATATATTTGTGTAAATTTGCGTGTATTTTTTTGTTAGCTTTTGTGGTTTTTCTCGACGGAAGTAATAGACCAGGTAATGACCACCGGACCAAGTAGCTACCTCTATAGACAAAAAGAAAGGTACCTCGCTTTAAACAAGAAGAACAGTTGAGGGAAGGAGAGGTCCACAGCAAGTATAAAAATCTTTGCAATGGCAGATTTTAATTAAAACAAGTAAGAAAACAGAAAATGATACAACATTCTTAAAATCTCTCCAAATATCATTCCTGGAAATAAATATTAGGAAGGTAGCTGCTGTCTCCCTGTGCTGTTATATCGTGTTTCTCATTAAATCATTAAATAATAATCTACATTTTGTAAATAATGTTTTTTCTTTTAAAGGGGTGTTAACTGATCCATGGTGACCTGTCACTCTGTTTGACACCTTTGACTTTGGCAGAATATACCTAACTTCGCGGCTGATAGAAAGTCAGTGACGGCGATAAATAAGGATTTAATATAGTTTTGAAAATAATTTTCTTTCGCTTTATAAATAAGTTTGGAAATTTTTTGATAGATGATTCCGTTAACTCTTATTTTTCCCTATCCCCTCTTAAAATATTTGTACTAAGTCTTAGTTAACCCTGTATATGCAGATGATTTAAAATGAAGGATGCATTTTAACTAACTCAATATTTCTGACTTGAAATATCATTCCCTATTATGTGCATATTTGTTTTTCTTTGTATTGTACTGTCAGTTTGTTTATAGATACCTATGTACCCTTTATCATTTGCCTATATTATTTACTAACTATTATGTATGCCATTTGTGGACAATTTTGTCTGTTGAATTTTAATAAACAGTATTATTAGATGTCTAATATCTATGAATTACATTTTCGAAATTCTGATCTAGTCTACAACGCAATTATTTACTGAAATTTTCGACTTAGAGGTAGAGGTTTTATATTTCTCTAATCTCCATTGTAGCTTACATCATGTACGATGGCATCTTTAATAAAGTAATAGCTTTGCAGTCACCTCAACCCAAGCAATGCCTTACTCAGAGGATTGCGCGAAAACACTTCGCTATATTCTTTTCGCGTAGTGCCATAAATTTCAACCGTCCCAAGATGCTGTCGTTAAAATTTGCGGTCCTTTTCAATGTAAAAAGTAATATATTTGTCAACACACTTCTCTTATTTCGTAAAGATGCATGCAGTAGATGCGTCTATAGAGAAGTTTGAATTTTGTTGGTTAGCATATTAATTCAAAATCTGAAGTAATTAGCAGTATTAATCGGTATGAATGCAACAAAAGTACCATAATTGTTTTAGAAATGAGAAATAGTATATTACATACCGAGGTGGAAAGTGTTTCATTCTTGTCGAGAGAAAAGGATGGCTTAATACTATTGAACCATTTCTCGAGACAAGAATGAAACTTTTCACCGAGGTTTGTATACTATTTTATTTGCAACCATACCTTTTAAATGCAAGTGACGTTTTTTTGTAACAAAAATAATTATGTGAGAAATTAACAAAGTAATCTCTTCTTAACCAGATTACAGATGGTTACTATGGTACTAAAAAGTCAAACATACGAACTTAAAATAGTTGCACTTTTGATAGATTGTCATCACAAAGTATTATACTTTGTCATTGTCATAAAATAAGTGTGATAATGAGCGATTGGTAACGCTACTTAAAGCATATGTTGCACTTCGTGTAGACGTCTTAAATGAAAACTTCTTTTTGCATTTAAGATACGGTAAAATCATTCGCGAGCCATTTGGTCACAATTCAATAAATCAATTTCCAAAAAAAAAAAACCTGCAGTATTTCTAAAGCTTCCGCACGGCGCACTAATTCCGAAGAACGGCAGCCACACTATTGGTAAATAGCGGTGGTGACATTCTCCAGTTGAATAGATTAGGGGAATGAAAATCTTCCACCATAACGAGAGGGTACGTCGACAAGTCTACAGATTCTCAGGTTAAAATTATCACCAAAATATCTGGCGAAATGTCAAACACCAGTACTAAAAACGTTACCATTTCTACGCAAGATGTTCAGCATGGATTAACAATTTCTGTTCTCGCTTATAACCAATCAAATGTTACAATTAATTTAGTAAAATAATTTGTAATACTTAATTTGAATAAAATCTGTTGAGAATGTTTTAATATACAATAAGAAGTTTTTTGAAACAAACATTTGGGTTATTCAATGAATGTTGACATTTACCTGAGTTGAAAGTGAGCGTTTATCCATTCGTTTGTGTGGAAAGTAATCACTTTCCACCTTCGTAAATGTCACTTTTCATCTGGATATATGTCAAAGTCAGAAATATGTTTCTTCAGTGGCGGCTGGTGCTAAGGGGCACAAGGGCACGTGCCCACCCTTCCCTGTACATGTCACGAAGAAATATATGATGCTATTATAGATTTATATATTTTTTTGTAATTCTATTATCGGTTGCGAAAAACTACTCAAAACTTATTTCCCGTCAACCATCCACGCGCCGAACTATATCAAACTTTATTTCCTGGGAACCCAAGAATTGTCTCCAAACGTGGCTCATTTTCCGACGTTCGGGACTCATCGGAGTAAATGAAATTCGCCGATTTAAAGCCGACGAAGGGCACTGAAACACGTGTCTCTTCTCTTCTCCACTGTCTCCAATCTCCATCACTCCGTCTCCCTCCGGCATTCAGTTATTTCAGTTCTCAGTAGTCGCTTGCTTTGTTTAGTACGTACTTGTATATAAAAATATATTTCGCTTGCAGAATAATTGTGTAAACAAATTTGTGTTTTAACTTTGCTGGTTTTAAAGGCGATTTCTCATTATAGATATAATTTTAAAGTGATTCTGTGTATTTGTACATACTTATTAAAAGAAATGGATCCGGAACCAGAAATAAATTTTGTTCAGTACTTGTTAAAAACCAATCCAGTGCCATTTGATCAAAAATATTTAATTGAAAAGAAAGTTAGGCCTACTGATTTATATATTAATTACGAATCTACAAGTATAACTAGAACATATAAGAGAGTTTTTAATAGAAACATATACGAGAAATATCAATGGATGTGTGGTTGTTCCGTGAGAAATAAATTGTTATGTTTTGTTTGTTTCATATTTAATACAGAAGTTACAGCGTGGACCAAATACGGACTTGACGATTTAAAGCACATAGCGGATAGGGCCAAAAACATGAAAATTCTGTGGCTCATTTAAAAGCATATATGGACTTTAGTGTTTTAGGAAAAACTGACATACGTGAACAATTAGATATACTCGCGTCAAGAATTCAGACGTCTTACGTCACGGCTGACGTTACACATTTGTTTTTATTGTCAACGTAATTTTCGATATTTGGTCGCGTTATAAACAGTCATGTTTTGCAATTTAGTGCAATATATAATGCAAACTTTTAGTGGAGTATATAGTTTTATAACTATCAGTTGCAGTTTCTTAAATATTTTGATGAAAATATAATGAATTATTCATTTGTTCGTATGACGTAAGTCGTCTGAATTCTTGTCGCGAGTATAGTGCGTATTTGCGCTATAAGTTAGAACCTCGGTTAGAACATAATAAACAGGTGGAAAAAAATTGTCACATTTTGCGTCGTTTAATAATGTGTATAAAGTTTTTTGTGGAGCCTTCGAATTAGCCTTGCAAGGTCATGATGAGAAGACTTCGTCCAAAAATCCAGGCATTTATATAGGTTTAAATAACTTTGCTGCAGAATTACATTCTGTGTTTGCAATACATTTAAATGAATCTAAATTTATTTTTTGTGCCCACCCTTTGAAAAACCCACGGGCCGCCACTGTGTTTCTTTCAAACTTTATGTAAGTTTGAAATATCAACGTTACATATATGGTTGTAAATAAACTAATTTTCATATATCCAGTTTAATCTAGTCCTATAATATTTAAAATTAATAAACCATTATAAGATTTGTATGCATAGAAAGAAGAGAAAGAAAATGAAGTCAATGTGTTAGGCTATTAGAGTGAGATAGGAAAAAATAAAAACATGAGCTATTTTTTCACTCATCTTTCATTTCCCTTTATTGAACAGCAACTAAAACAGGTATGGATAATCTATAAAAACAGGATTTAATGCGCAGACGTGCCGAGTTATTTGAATGCCAGTCTAAGGACCTAGGCGTCTAATCGCATTCAATTACACCCGTGTAATTTCATTAGATAATCCTGGGATAATAACTAAGTAAGCAATGTAGGTGGGAATATTGGAAGTTGACGCCGAGTTCCCCTCACTGAAATCCTAGCAGATGTCTTACGTATTCCAGAGCTTCGAAGACAGAGCCGGATTTCGAAAATAAATCCCGTTTTACGTGGCTTTGCTTTACTATCGGATGAAGATAAAACCGAGATGACTGTGCCGCCGGTTGATGTAGAGTTGTTCATTATAAAATAATGAAAAAAAAATGTAGGTGAAGTGTAGGTGTGTATATTTTTTTTACTATTGCAAAGTTTTAGTTGTAATTACTATTAATATATTAATTAAGAAAAAATTGATATTAAGAATTTAGATAACTACCTATATACAGAGTGTTTCATAAGTAATGGGTCACATACCATCTGTCATAGTTTAAGCAAAAATATTAAGAATACACTTATACGTGGATGCGGATGTTAACAGAGAGAGATAGCGAGAGTATCGATTAAGGGTATAATGTTCGGCCAAACAGTGTAGCTTTTATCAGGCTCCGCCCATCAGCACCTTCAACAGCAAATTTAACTTTGTGCCCCTGTAAGTTAGGCAATTGTAAGCAGAAATTTAGCAAAACATGTCTTCTTGGCGGACAGATTTCATGAATATAAATGCAAAAAATTGAAATCTGAGGCAATTGTCTGTTATATGAAGACTTGATCTACTAGCCTACAGCTTTATTTTTTTATAATAGTGCCTAACAACGTCTCACCGCAGTTCTAAATGTGGGCAATATTGCGACCGATATATTGTTCAGATCTAATTTTTTTTTTTTTTTGAAAATATAGCTCTGCTGTCTAGTAAAATAGACTTTTATTAGTTGATTAAAACTTGCTCCATCTTAATACGAATTTCCATTGAGAAGAAATATTAAAGCGCGTGGGCGTCTTAAAACGGCTTTGTAAAATTGCGAACATTACAGCATTAATTTTAATATTATGTTACTTTTGAGCTATCTTATAGGGGGCGTCACATGATACAAAGTGATTCTGGGATTATCCAAAAATGTGCATCCTTAAATAAGAAATCGATATCACCAAAAAATATATAATAAAAATCTAGTTGATTTCGCCTAAAAAATGTTCTAACATTATAAAGGAACACGTAGCTGATGGACAACTGTACTTCAGCGGCATCTGATATACAAAAGAAGTAAACAAGTTTTCGCGTCTGGAGCGTGTGTCAACACGCCTAGATGGTGTTGAAATGGGGATATGTTCTGTAGGTGGTAAACGAACGAGGTCAGTAGTGTTGTTTTATTTATTGTGGTAGTGTCAATCTCTAAAATGTTCAAAATGGCTCATGTGTAGATCAATGTTGTGTTAATGGATATGATTCTTATGTATGGTGGAGTTAGACAAAATGCACTGACATCTTCGCGCTTTCATGCGGATCGATTTCCCGATCGACACACGCCAAATCATGACACGTATTTTAACAGCTGGAGGAGAAGTGTTGAATGTGGTCCGTGAAAATCCACTTGCAAGGCAGATTGCTAGATAAGTGCCTGAGAGTATCCCAATCAACGGTGTGGCGCTTACTACACCAAACTCAGTTATACCCATATCATATCCAGCATGTTCAAGTACTGTTACCAGCGGATAATCCACTACGAGTTAGGTATTGTGAGCGGTTGTTGCAGCAAAATGTTGAAAATCCCAAGTAACTGGTGATGTACTAGTTACAGATACAAAACATTCACAATACACACGTTTGGAAACTCAAAATCCGCACGCAATTGAACGAGACCACTTCCAACACCGTTTATCGGTAAATGTTTGGGCAGGAATTGTTGGTGCACCGTTCATATTGCCCAATCGTATGGATAGTTACAATATCACGAAATTCTTCTCAATGACTTGCCCGCCCTTCTTGAAAATGTACCCCTAGCTGTCCGACAACACATGCGGTTTTTACATGATGGACTACCGCCTCACTTTCGGCTAGATGTTCGAGATTATCTCCATCAAGTGCACGGACTGACCACCGCGGTCTCCCGATTTAAACCATCTTTACTCTTTTCATAGGATCACCGAAATGGAAACAGCCAAGGATTTTTTTTCGGATAAATTCTGAATAACCCTGTATATAATTTTCCTGTTCTATTTCTTAAATACAAGCCTAGACAGTATGTTTTTTAATGATGAAGAATTTATCTTATTAATGTATGACTGACGATAGCATTTAGACCCGTATAAAAATATCGAGAAAGACTTTATCGCGAGAAATAAAAAATCCCAAACCCCATCACGCACACAGAACGATTATTTTATCAGTGCCACTAGCTTTTCGGTTCCAATATGTAAATGAATCCAGTTTTTATGATATCTTCGACAGCTGGGATTGACATTAATCCCACAGGGCACATAAATATTCGTTATAGACCTGGGCCATCCTACGAGTATATAAACTCTTTTTTTAGTCTTTATTTGCCTTGTTATTTCCGTAAAACCTAATTTTTGTAGGTGACCTAATTTGTTCTTACCAGACCAGAGGCTTATAAACATATTTGTTTTAAATTAAAGCTAGAAAGTAATGAAGCGTTTCAATTTTGTTTATTTCTAATCTAATGTGTGAAGTAAATAACAAATAAGGACTTTGCACAACCATTTTTAACATTAGAAAGTGACCAAGGCGCATACAGCAAAAAAGGCGCGTAAAATTGTATACGATATATATATATATATATAAATATAAATAGTACTTCAAATACAGCTTCACTGTCTGTCTTATTGAATTAATATACTATAATATACAAGTTCATAAGGCAGTGACATTAAGATCATCCCTAAATTTTAATTGGTAAGGGTGGTAACGACTATTAAAAGTGATTGTTTTCCAGCCCATTGTAATTAAAAAAATAAGACCATCTATTAAAACAATATCGAGAATTTCCTGAAAATTAGGGATCATTTCAAAGTACGTTAATATAAATCAAAAAGTTATTGCTATAAAGATAGACACATTTAATCCAACTAGAATTTTCCAGATCTACATCATCAGGTAAATTTATCAAAGACAGCAGTATAGGTATGTTTAAAAGCCAAGGTGATAACGTTACGTTCAAAAAAGTTACGCTCACATTTACGTTATAAATATGGCGGACGTGGCGCCCTCTACTGAATATGTTGAATTAGACAACAGATTATGATTTTTCATATCCAAAAACATCTATTCCCAAATTTTTAAATTGATACATTCAAAGACAGCGTAATTATTACCAAAAATCACTTTTTCCGCACTCCGTAACTTTTTCATTATCAACATTTTATCAGAGCAAGTTAGATTATATCGTAATTTTTGAAGTAAAAAATCTACTATGTCACTATGGAGGATTATTTACGGACCACCCTGTATTTTGTGTATATGATTGCGACTTATTCTCGTATGAACCGCATGCATATTGGATAATAAACGGCTGCTATAGTTGGGAAGAGAATAAGGTTTACCCGCTCTCGTTTAAATTTTCTGGATTTGATAAATTAGGTACTTATACTGGGGTAAATTTGTTCAAATAATTAAAATTCTAGATTTTACCCTTTAAGATTTTTGTAAATATGTTTACATTTTCAAAATTTTTACAAATATACGTAGAAAATTTTACTTCACAATATTTTACTGCTTCAAAAATAGGAGCATGTAAAGTCGATTTCTTGTTGTATAGAGTAGTAAAGAATGTTGCTGTTATGCCTGTGTAAAGCAGTCGATTCACACTTACTATTGGGCGTTCTTAGTAATGCCATCTAGACCGCATAGTAAAATAGTATTAATTTCTGAATTACGGTACATTTTGATATTTAAAATCATGTTCACAATTCTGTACGGTCGAACATCAGCTACGGCTCTGCAGTGAGTAATCTTATCTACACACCTATATAATCCATCCCGGAATTTCTTGTAACATCGTTCTCACGCGCCAATCACGACAGCTTCGAAGTGCAAACTCGAAATCACCCTTTCGCTCGACGACCCTATCAGAAGTTTTCGTTTGATGGGGGATGAACTAATTCGATAAAAATATAATTGCATCCACTTTGGAGATCGGCGGCTTACCCTAGCTCAGCCAGATCAAAGTGTTTGCTCAGAAAGTGAAATTTATCTAGTTGATAGAAATTGTTGAAGTAAAATATAAAGCTAGATTACGGCACGGAATTTTTAATGAATACGAGACAATTATTAAGTTTTTTCTTCTGTCTAACGGATTAAATTCCGGACAGCGAGAAGGCCAAGAAAAGTCATTAACTCGACCAATCTAACGGTTTACAAATGCTAGACTTCAATGATCTCTCTGCAAGTGGTTGTTTATTATGTTATTAATTATGTTCATTACGGATGCGCAGTTATTCCCAAAAATATGGGGTATGTGTTAATTATCTGTAATATCTTCATAACCGAGAATAATTTCGAATTTTGATAGGTATACAGTTTTTGTGTAGAATAAAATTCTCTACCTATTTATGATAGCTGCGTGTAAAAAATTTAAACGTACAAAATAGTTACAGAAGAATATTCACAAAGAATTATAGTAAAATGAACGCCCTGTATGAATAACTGATGACATACTCAAAGCAATTGATAACTCAAAACTAACATACTTAATTTTATTGGACTTTAGCAAAGCTTTTGATTGTATACATCATAATATGATGACTGCCATCTTAAAATATCTAGGTTTCAACAAAAACTCAGTAACCATGCTTCATAATTACTTGTCTAATCGTACGCAGTGTGTAAAAATTGAAAACTCTAGGTCTGAGTTTAATTCTTTGGATAGAGGAGTACCTCAAGGTTCCATACTAGGTCCCCTTTTGTTTTGTCTCTATACATCTAATTTTTTTGATTATGTCAAGTATTGTAACATGCATATGTACGCGGATGACACTCAGTTATATTTTTCTTTTCCTTTTAATGATCTAAACACATCTGTTGGTAGAATAAATTCGGACCTGGAATCAATTTTACGTGCAGCTAAAGAGCATGGCTTGAGTTTAAACGCTGAAAAAACTAAAATTCTTCTTTTTGGCAATAAAAATCAATGTGCTCACATTAGTAATAACGATATTCCTTTAATAATGGATAGTACTCGTCTTACGTTAGTAAATGAAGCAAGAAATTTAGGTCTAATTTTTGATAATTCACTAAAATTCCACTCTCATGTTTCTAAATGTATCAAATCTGCATACGGATCTTTGCGTTTGTTGTACCCTCATCGGCATAGTTTAAGCAAACAAGTTAAAGTCATGTTATGTGAAACATTAGTCTTGTCTAAATTTAATTACTGCTTACCTGTTTATGGTCCATGTTTGAGTGCTGCAAGTAAGTACAAAATCCAGAAAGTACAGAACTCGTGCCTGCGTTTCATTTTTGGCATCAGAAAGTATGAACACATTTCTCATAAATTACAAGAAATAAATTGGTTAAATATGGAAAATCGCTTTATTCTGCAAATGGCATGTTTAATTCATCAAGTTAAAAATAGTAAGAATCCTGACTATTTATTTGAAAGTTTGACCACTCATGAAAATCTGCACATAATCAATACCCGACATAAAACAAATTTTGTTGTTCCTATGCACAGTACTGCTAATTATGAGAAATCTTTTACATACATGTCTTCCAAAATTTATAACGATGTTCCAGTGAGTTTTAAATTGTGTAAATTGCCTGTGTTCAAAACTCGTTATCGAGCTTTTCTTCAACAGAAACAATATCAACAAATATAGGTTCTTGTTTTTTTTCTTTTTTGTTCTGTTATATTAAATAATCACTTTATGTTTATATACTGAAATACTGTGTCTGCCCTCTTATTTACTCGATCGCCTGTATGTATCATTGACCGGAGTTAAATGGAAGAGCAGTTGCAGCTTCTCGCTGTATTCTGAATTTCGCTCCGTGATTTTTTTCCTTTTTTTATTAGTTCTGTTTATAATAATTTTATTTTGTATAAAAGTGAGAAAGGAAAAATAAAAGACATTATTATTATTTAATCTAATAGGAACATAATCACTGCATACTTCACGAATAGAAACCAAGCAACAGCAAATTTTACTCAAATCGGTTAACTGAGTGGGTTCTGAGTTAAGGAAAAAAAGAACACTTTAACACTCTTTAACTTTTTTAGCGACATTTTTCGTTTAAGTAAGTTTGGTTAAATCGACACCATCAATACCCTTGAATTATGTAACACCCTGGTTAGGTGCTACCCTGTATATTTATAAAAAATTCACTAATAATTTGTTTAGAATTAAAATATGTATAGAGTGAGCGAACCAATTGATACGCCATTAGGTCTTTAAGTCGTCAGCATAAAGTAGACAAGCAATTTCAATGCTATCTCCAATGTCATTTATAAAGATATTGAAGAATAGAGGGTCCAACACAGAACCCTGTGGAACTCCAGAGACAGTTGTGAATGAAGATGACTGGCATCCACAGCACTCGACAAAAAGCGATCTACTTTGAAGATACGAAAATAAGAAGTTTTGTAGATCTATCGAGAAACGGAATTTCATAGACTTAGTAAGAAGTGGATTGTAATCTAATTTGTCAAACTCTTTGGAAAAGTCAGTGTATATAACATCAACTTGAGCATGGGTATCTATGGAGTTCGAGATAAATTGAGTAAGGCAAAAGAGATAAGAGAGTAATTCACAACAACCTTACACTTAAGGTATATAGAGAACCAATAAGTGACATAGATTTGCTATACATGGCATTCAGATACAGACGTTTTAGATTAGAATAGAATAGAACAGAGTTTATTTACTAAAATAAATAATAATAAAAGGACACAAATATTCACAATACTAGAAAACAAATAATATATTTACGTTTTGCTTTTTCAGTATTTTTGGAGGGAGCCTCAAATTTTTCGGTTTCAGTTTCGGAGATAATTGACATTAAACAAAACGTACAGTTGACGAGATTTGTACGAACGCATTTTTTGCCCCATTAATTTCCAAGACGCCAAAAACATTGATATATGTATACATATGAGTAGCTTTGATTACACTTGGAGACATTTTATGAACCTATTTCTACCATTATGCATTCTTTTATAATAAATTTCGCGTCAGTATCATAAATTCTTCATTCCGCTTGCTACGCCAGGAGGGTATATAATTTTTGTGACCGTCGAATTCACCAGGGTGGAATCAAACGTGAAAACTGTAATATATAACACCATGTTATTCTGTAGTCATTTGAGCTTCTCTATTACATAAGGATTTGAGGAAGTATGTGATGAAAATTATTCCACTCACGTAACCGTTTCCTTGTTCCATCATGTCCGACATATATAAACTGGAGCTTGGACGATCTTACGACCAGACAAGTGTTTTCCGAGGCGATCTTAAAATTTTTAATCAACATTTTTCGTTGTATCATGTTATTATACAGGGTTAACCAATTAAGTTTTCTTCGTTTTGATGCAGAAAATGAAAAACTTTAAGTGTGTGGTGCAAATAAGAAGACCTGTCAGGAGTGGGTTTTATGGTGCAGAAAGAAAAGTGTGTGTAAATACAGTGAAAATCTGTGAGATATAAGTCACCATCATTGTGGAGTTAAATGCAACTATAAATTTAAAAAATAACGTTGACATAAGTAAGTTTCCTAAAGTCACTGCATTTTTCAAGCAGATTATTGAAGAATGCACACCATAAAAGTCTAAGATTTGGAGTATAAGTGATCTAGAGAAAAATTATACTAGAAGCTTCACGTGAAAGATATTTGCTGTTGAAAATTGTTCTATTTTTGGTCTTTATGAAATATGCAGAAGGAAACAGCTGTCAATATTTGAAGTCGATGATATCTATTAGAAGTTGAAAACTAATTGACACATGTTTGTGATAGTCGATGGCAAAGGAAATATACAAAGTTTCTTCGGTCTGTACATAAATCAATTTTCTTTTAGGCAAACTAATACTGAGCATAACAGGCGCCGATAGAACCAACACATTTTTCAGTAGAAACAACAGATTTTTCCAAAGACTTGTGTGGAATTCCACAGGGATCTATTCTGGATCCGCTACTTTTTTTGTATATACTTTAGACCTGACAAGAGTAATCATCTGTTACGCAAGTGACACTAAACTCTATAATGATCCTATCATGTTATATCACTTGCTACTTTAGATTTAAACCAATATATGTATGGGTGAAAGTGTGAGACATAGTGCTTCCTCTCAATACAGAAAAGTGTAATAATCCGAATTTATATTATTATACCGATAATAAACAACTTACTTATTTGTTCATGAGACTCTTCTTGTAATCTTAAATAATTGTTCAAATTTTATTTTTAATTTTAAATGAAATATTCAGTAATGTTGCATGGTTGAAAAATATTACATAAAACATACAATCGGATGATAAACTTACTTTACCGTCCTAGAGCACTAATAAGGTCCTCAAACGTTTAAGTTGAGATTTACGCCTGGAAAATAGGTGGCTAAAGTACTTTAACACCCGATCATAGGTACAACAGCTGTTTATGTAACAAGTTCCGAAAAGGGTATGTTTTAAGAACAATGGGTCGAAAACTCATTGATTTTGAAACGAATTGCATACAAGATTTTTTGTGAAAGCGGGGAATTTGAAATTTTTATGCTTTTAGTATTTTTAAACATTTTGAAGAAATCGCCAAAGTGATGAATGAGTGATAACTTTAAAACCTGAGCCAAAGAAAAACATTGAAAATTTTACAGAAAAGGTATTCCTAGCCTATTTTCTGAAGCTATCCTGTTTGTTAAGGCCATCAACTTTATGGAATAAATATTCGATGCTCCGCATCATGATTTACTTGAACAAAAACGTAGATATTAGCAATTTACATGCCTAATTGCCTTTTAAAAAGGAAAGCTTTCGGATATCAGCCAAATAAATAAAAAATGTTTACGAAGTTGAAAATAGAACGCTTTATAAAACAAGCCAAGAGTAAAGAAATCACATTTTTGACAGTAGATGCCATAAAAGATCGTGAGTCATTTATTAGTGTCAAAATTCCGAACACAAACACTCATTTTCCAAGAATGTTTACGATTACAGAGGGATCGTATACATTTTTTAGATATATTTCACAAAAGTACACAAAACTTCGTCCACATAATACGACAAATCAACGATTTTTCTTTACATACCGAACTAATAAATGCTGTACCCTGCTAGAATCAATACAATTGGAGGTATACCAAAAAGATAGCTAAATTCTTTGGACTCTCCAACGCCAATGAATACACTAGCCACAGCTTCCGGCGCAGCTCTGCAACAATGTTGGCAGATTTTGAAGCGGACATGACACTTTTAAAGCGACACGGAGGTTGGCGATAAAGTTCAGTTGCCGTTATATCGAAAATTCCATTGAACAGAAAAACGAAATAGCAAAAAGAATCATAGGTCAGAAAGATACACCAAATAAGAAATTAAAAGAAGTTCACGCAGAAGCTAGCAGTACTGCCACTTTCATTGCTGGTTAGATGCTGGATGCCTCTAGTATACACTTTAACAATTTACATAATTGTACCTTTAAAATTTATAATAAATAAATATTTTCATTGTTTTCAATGTTTCATTTTTTCTTCTAGAAGAAAATCCTTCCATTCCATTCTTAATCTTTTTACTATCTTCTATCAGTTAAACATTTCCAACAATTGCGTTATTTGTTTTGATTAACTATCTATCTCTAATTATAAGTTGGAAATAGTTTGCACCTAATTTTAAAACATTATGTAGGTACGTACCTATGCAGAGACTTATAAAAATAAGTACAATTTGTCTTTGATATGGATTTCTACGTCTACCTACAACGTAATACATGGTCAATATACAAGATATTGTGACTGTTTTATTAGTTTTTTCAATGGTTCTTGATTTCCATGTATCAGCCGTGGGCGGATTTTTCTAAAGAATGACAAACCGAGCTCCTCGTGTATCGGAGGTAGCAAATAAATTTAATATTAATATCCAACGATTTTCATGTCGAGCCAAAACTTTTTCAACAAGGCAGAAGGGAAGTTTCCAGTTATTGGAAATGTAGCGAACAGATGGCGAAGGGCAATGGGTCAAATACTTATATAGAATGTTCCCGTTATTTACAATATCGTTGTCACTGTTACAGTCTTTTTAATTAAAAAATGTTTTACGCAATGTTTGACCGGATGCGCTCGGCTCGCATGGATTTTTTTAAATCAAAGCATCCCTCTGCAGTTCCAATGTAAAATACTGGTAGTTATTTTCTAGCTTTCATCGCAAATCAGAGTAACGATGCATACGTGTCGCAAATACCGATGATTGCAGTGTTTCACCGAATTTATTTTGTAATCGTACGACCGCAAAAAATGTAAATGAGTCTCTGGTTGTGACGAAGCTTTCTGGTACAACGACAGTGTAATGAATGTGTACATACAAATTGTTATGTATACAGGGAGATTCAGTCATAATGTCATTAATTTTAATCACGTATTTGGATGGCCTTATAAAGACAGAGACGAAATTTACTCGACCTTTCAAAAGATAAACAAATCACCGTATAACAATCGGTAACACGAAGCTCCTGGTAGGATACAAATTTTCTGATGACGCGTACTGGTATTGAAGCTATATAGAAGTCCAGCAGCGTTGTCACTCAGAACCACATACATATAATAACAGTATATTCGGTACTGAAGTGATAGATTTTTTTACTAATAACAAACTTCTTGTTTGGCCTAAATACAATAAGTCAAAACTCGGATTGCCGGATTGTTTATCACTGAAAAGGTATGTCTCCGACTGCTTTTGTTGACAGCACAAAGGTTTTTTTATTACTGTCTGTATTTAAATACAAAAAACGTTTCAGCCTTCCTTAACAATAGAACCTAGTGAGTATTGGATTTTATTTCACTATTTATGTAATGACATGTAAATTTTGATCCGAGTTTTGTAATTATTTCATATTAAAAAATATATAAACGTATTTAAATACATATCTATACAATAACAGCTACCATTTTCTGTATCATTGCACTCAAAGCTAAAGTTAATTTCAGGGCATCCTGCATAAGAGTTAAATCTTTCTTTAGTTGGAATAGGGTTGTCTTATTGTATCTATCCAATCATTTCAGCATATAATAGTCTAATTGTTGTATTTCTCTTTTCTCTTGGTAAACCATTATACGATTTTAATTAATGATTGCATCGTTAGCAGAAATCTTCTCAACGATTATTTATTTTTAATGTATATCTCTGTCAGAAATAATTAAGATACGAACAAGTTTTAGATCCAAAACAGTATATTCTACTTTATACTTTAAATCAAACTAGCATAAAGATTAATTCTCGTTGAATTCTCAAAATGAATTGCTGTAAGGCTTAATGTCAGTTTACTGTACACATTTTTTGTACTTTCCTGTGTCCTATAAATACGCCACTGGCTGGTTCCAATAAGATCAGAAACATCAGGATTAAAATAAAAAATTAATAACAATAGCGGCAAAAGCAGTTGAATTTGCTGTATGAAATAGGTGTTATAAAAAGTCATTTAATTATTTCCTTGTCCGGTCGCCGATTACATGCTTTGCCTTTTTAGGTTTTACGGTGGACCAGTTTCCAGTGCCGTGTAGAAGTGTATTTTTAAATCATTTTAGAATTGTCCTTTCTGATTTTTTTTACAAAATTATATTTTTAAGTCCCCTGTACATTAAGATAAGTTCTGAATCACCCCGTATATTGCAGAACGTCTACTTTTTTTTACTGTTCTTTAGCGCCTGTTAAAATCGACGCCCTTTTCTAAGCCCCCTTCTTCTTTGCAAGGTTTTCTACTCAATTAAAAGTACAATAAAGAAGATATTTCAAAGCTACGCAATTATTAGTTCGTCCTTTAACAATAACGGAGAAAGCTTCATTTTCTCAGAGGCACTCGTTAATAAACAAGTATAAATCGAAATTAGCCCTCATTCTTAATACTATTGGCCAACCTTGTTGCTGAAGTATCGACTGAAATAAAACACATTCTTACTCATCTTTCTCGATCCTCTGCTGAAAATTGAAAATAAAATACACACAACGTCGAAAGTCTTGGACCCCCTCTCATTCTTGTTGAAGAAATATTTTCGTCAGAAAAACCAAATACATTTATAAAAGTATATTGTTTTCTGAATCTTTTTTTGTGATAACAATATGTTCGATAAACTGAGTACTTAGAAAATTAAAAACCAGCAAATGTGTGACAATTTTGACAAAATTTATTAAATCAAAAAAAAATAACAAAGCAAGTTTTCTACTTGCCTAATAGTCGGTATGACCTCCACCACATTCCAATAGCATAAGATACTGTGAATTGAGATAATCAAGCGGTTAACAATCTCTTGCGGAATATTGTTCCATTCTTCATATGCCGCCACGACTAACTCATCTGCAATCTGAGGTGGAGGAATATGATTATGAGTTGGCTGGCCAATCTAACCTATTGATATGTCCTGCTTCGAGTCTCTTTTGAACCCTTCTTGTGCGATGTGGTCGTTGTCGTCCATAGACACAAAATTTTCACCTAATTCATTACGTAGGGGGTAGATAATGGTCGTAATAACTTGTTCGATGTCAATTTGACTAGTCATATTCTGTGGTAAGCGAATTAATAGGATGCAGCGATTGAACATTATTCCATACGGAGCAACCTCACTGTGAAAATGAAGTAGCTGTTGACGACCTGGCTCCAGACTCTTTGTCGATTGTCATCAGTAACCAGCCCAATTTTGATTTCGTCTGTAAATAAGACCCACCGTCACTGGCGTAAAAGCCAACCCCTATGCTCTCGCGCCCACTGGAGACGGGCAGCACGATGCGTTGGAAGTAGGGGGACCCATAATGGTTTTCTAGCACGTAAATTTGCGTAGTGGAGTCGTCTTCGAATAGTAGGTGTCGATATAACATAGCGAAACCTACCTTGAAAGTGGGCCCTGAGAGCTGAAGCTGAAGATGTGCAGTGTCTACCCATCCTCCCTTTCATTAGATACTCGAGGACGTCCACTACATGATCTGTTTTCCAGTGTATCAAATTCTTCATATCTGTGTACTATTCGTACGACAGATGATCTAGGAACACTCAACATGTTCGATATCTGATTATTAGAATGTCCTGCATCATGTAAAGCAGTCATTCTTGCTCGGGTAAGCGCAAAAATTTCACGTCCTGGCATTATAATGTAGTACAAGAATTCGAAGGAGCACTTGGCTGAGTACACTGATAAACACACCAGATTTGTATAAACATTATAGTAATAAAGAAAAGGTGTATGGTCTGCAATTTTTTATTATCTTTTTTGTTCCCTAAGTACATGTACTTTTTTTACCACATTAAGAAAAATCACTACGTCATTTTATATACATAGGGTCCAAGACATTAGACGTTGTGTGCATTTCGTTTCATCTTTAACTCGCATTTTAACTTACTGTATAAAAGATTATCGTGATTTTTTCTCCTTTATTTGTACGTTTCAATTTACTATAAGTACGCATAATTTCAGGACGTAATGCAATTCTGCGGAACAGTAAAAATAATCTTGACCGACAAAACGGTAGCTTCATTAAATAGGCGGTTTACTGCCATCATAAAAAATAATAACAGGTGTCTCTTTAAATCTCCAAGCGTGGGTTAAAGGTTAAACATAAAGTGAGCTCTTACTTTCCCTCAATTAGTTTATAAGAAATGGTAGCCACCCTCGCTTTTACGGCAAAAGTAAACTTAATCGTATCGCAAGATACCTACTTTAAGGCGGGGATTTTGTAGAAAAGGAATTGCACAGCCTGAGTGAGCGAAACGACGAATCAATCAGACCTATGAGACAGTATACATTCAACACCACCTTACATCCGCACGGTTCTCTGAAGTTTATCGTGCATAAAAAACGTACAACGTCGAAAACGTACATAAAAATGGAAGCCGTGATATATGTTATGATTTTACTCGAGGACACAAAATGTAAAATTACCAATAAATATTAATCTAAAAGTGAAACACAAGTTGTCCTATATGTCCTGGCTAGTGAGTGAAGTAATTTGGTGGCTGTGGCTGTGATAATTTTGCCGTAATTGTGACATATTGGCGTAGTAACTGTGTGGCTAAAATTGAGGTATTTTAACATTTATTTTAATTATTCTTGTGATTTTATGAGCAATGAAAATTATCTCACGCACTAGCGGCAACCTTTGTAAATACGTTCATATATAATAATAACCAATTATTTCAATTTTCTTGGAGTTCTGTGTCCTCGCTTGAAGCCCTGTTAGACGGTAAAAATATGTATACAAAATCCCAGCCTTAAAAAGTACGTTTACTGTAAAATAGTTTCGCTCCATCAATATTTTAGGTTTGAATATGTTCTGATTAAAAATAGTTTTTATATATTTGTGTATAAAACATAACACTGTAAACAATATGGTTCATAATATTCATGAATACTGTTTATTGGACAGAAGTTTTTTACTGTATTAGAAAGGTATTTTAAGCTAATATATATCAAATCTCCTACAATTCCTAGCAATGAAGTCATATGCATGTTCTCTGTTACCAAACATCTAGGTATGCTAATGAACAATTCCACAGACAAAGCTCTATTCAATAACTATCTAAAAAAATAATCTATCTAAATTTACTACCCTGGTTTAATTAAAACATTCTATAAATATCTAACTTCTGACAGTGGGAACTCGAAAATTCAACCACAATAGATGAAATCTGACCTATTTCTGCATTTTTAGGATTGCTTCATCAGGTGGCCTCCTTTGAGTCAAATGTCTAACAATAAAAATTATTATACCAATAAATTAAAATTATTTGAAATTAAATGTAGACAATGTCAAACTGATTAATCTGTCAATGAATTTAAACATCATAACGATCTAAATAACAACATTTTACCCTTTATGTATCTTTTTTATATATTTTCAGGTATTGACAATATTATGTGAAACTAACTACTCCGTGGACAAAAGCCCCAACCAGCGTTAAATTACACCCACAATATCTACCCATATATTCTTTATTATTAGCTTTTGTAACATTTTTTACTGTATTAGAAAGGTATTTTAAGCTAATATATCAAATCTCCTACAATGTACTTGTACTTCACTTTCTAGTTAAACAAATAACTATTATGGACATTTTTTATTCATTGAACACTCTTATATCAAGTTAACAAATTTCCGATTTGTACCTGCTGTAGAAAAATGCAAACATAATATCTTTCTATTGTCCCAACTTTTTCTACAAATTTTCCAAAATTTGTTTCAAAATACCATTGTTACCAATCGGGACGCTATTAAAAAAAAACTAATAGACACCTTTGCTGTTTTATTGTCCTCAGTCCTGTATGTAGAAAGTTGCCGCGTTAGGACATTTTCGAATGCAACGTAATGTAGCTTTTTACTTTTAGGCGTACTTAAAAGGGAGCTATATATTGTTGGCATTTAGGTACATTAGAGAAGGCCAAGTGGGACATTTATTGTTAAAAAATTGCCTTCTAGACGTTCTCCTTTCTCTGTTTTATATCTTCTTCTTTTTATGGTAAGAGTAAGAGCTCTTCACAGAACGGGAATTAATATAAGAAGGCATCTGTACTACTTAACACTTATTCCTTTCCTGGGTAGTAAACTGTGTTGAGTCTAATTGGGTTTAATCGCCCCATTATATTTATGTAAGATAGATCTAACAAAGAATTATAGCAAATTTAGAACGTGTATGGTACATGGTATAGAGTGTTTTTTTTGTACTGCTGTGCGTTGAAGACTGTATCTACTTCCATTTGGTAACATAAATTTTACAGATCTATAAATATTTTATTACATGCAAAAAAAAGTTTTTATTAACATTTTTCTGTCAAATAAAACCTCACTTTTAAGCAAAATGATTTATTTATTATTAAAAAATGTATTATAAGATCTAAGGTTTGTTATAGACATTAATAATACACTTTTTTACAATTAGAAATTTGTACTAGAAGCAGATGTGATGGTGAAGTTCAAATTTCCAATCGTTAAATCTGTGTTTGATGCCATGATTATTTGATATATATTTCTTATTCTCTAAAGAATTATTAACATAGCCTTCTGTCCTAGAAAAAGATTTCCAACCCCCATGACGCTTTTACATCTGCATAGCTATCAACCAGAATGATGGCTGAAGACATTCTTATACAATGACTAGTGTTCTTTGCAATTCTTCAATCCAAGTTTTTTTTGCAATGATTTTTGGAATGCTTCCAATAGTATTGACTTCATCATTCTGGGAGGTACATTTTCTTTGTCTATAGAATACATAAAAAAAATCTGTGAGTTGCATTAGGAGGACGAAGTTCAGCATATTTTTGAAAAATATTTAAACTGTTGATACCTGCCACATTGCCTTCTGTTATAATAAATTCTTAGACCATTTTTGTTTACACGAATGGAATCACAATTTTTATATAGAGGGCATTGCAACCTTCATGAGTAAATATGTTTCATCATCTGCAGCAGTTATATACTTCTTCCTTTTAAAAATTATAGACTTTTTGGCCTTGTAAGTCTCTGAACTTCTTTTCAAATGCGATTAGTTGGGAAAATGTGCTTATACCTCGATTTTTCTTAACTGAAATAATAGTTCTCGACATTGAGTAGTGAGTTCATAGTGTAGATGGTTGGGAATGCTGCTTTCCAGGCAGAGACTTCTTTTACCTTATTAGTTGTAAATTTAGTTATTTTGTTGTAAGTTTATATTACATTGCATTTGTCAAAAAGGTTTCCATTTGGTCTCTCGTTAAGACTTTTTTGGTTTGGTAACCATCCGAATTTCTGTTCAGGAAGACCGTTAATTTTGCAATTTACTTATATCAATGTTGACAAGTGTATTGCGCCAATAAGGTTTAAGATTTTAATTTTTATATGTTTCCTTAAAGTACGCCATATGCCAAAGTATGCGCATTTTGAATCTCACCATTCTCTTTAATGGTTATACGCTGCATCGTACCACTCTCTTGATTTCGTCGTTAATAAATTTAGCCCAACGGCAATAGCCCCATGAAGAATTCCTTAAGGTTCCTTCATTTCTTCCTGCTGCTTTTAGACAGATATTTTTTGAAAATTCACTTGGTTTATAAAACAAATTGGGTTGCCAAATTGTCAGTTTCCAAACCCGCTGATTTATAAGGCATGACGACCACATATTAGACAGTCACCATTGTCACATTTTTTTATTTTTAAAATATTTAATATTGGAACAAACGACCTTGAAAGATAGTACATACACCTGGCTTAAGAAACTTCAATCCTCAATGCAATTTACGCCTCTAGAAAAATCATGTATTAATGTATAATGTACCGTTTCCACACACCACGTCTCTTAATCTGTCAATATTGTATTAAGGCAAGATTAGCCCAACTGTCATATTTTTGTCTCTAGTAACTCCAAGATATCCTATTCTTAATGAATCGCCTTGTATACAGAGTTAACTATGACCAAGTACAAACATTTTAACCATGTGCTCAGGAAGGCCTAAGTGACAATATATAAATTATTTCAGAATTGTAGCTCGATATTTAAAATATGGGACAAAACTCTCTTTTCCTGCGGCGCCTCAGATAAGCATCGACTGAGATGGCTTAGATCCATAGATAAAGCTTAGATCTGTCAACAATGTCGACTACCATGTGGTCGCTTTTTGCAGTGTTTCTAAATGCAGAAACGACAATAATAAATATTCTTATTAGCAATAATACCTGATAGATAGGTAACAGTTAATCCAGTTAGCTGCAGTATTTTGCATTCCATTCGTTTTTCATTATTTCGTTACAAACTGCCAAAACTACATTTTCACTCATTACAGCCACTCACTACCTATAAAACACACATCCCATAAGAACAGTTAGATAAAATGCCTATTTATTATAAGAAAATCGAACGAAAGCAATAGGTGGGTACTAATAGATAATAGAAAACTTTTCATGCACCCGCTGCAGCCTTGTCCCATAACCTAGAAAAACAAACCGGCAAATTATATTGTGAGAAAACATCTGCACCCGACACAGATTTCTTTATTTAATAACTGTAAGACATTTAAAATCAAAAAAGGCCCTAAAAACTGATAAAGAACACAGAATTACAACGTAAACACAGGAATTAAATTATGACAGCAAATACTATCCTGTTGCTGGTTGTCTACTCTGACTCTGTAAACGTTAAAAGTGCGGCGGGCGAGTCGCTTAGGCGGCGTTAAATAAGGATTTAATATAACATCGAAAAAAAAAATTTTCGTTTTATAAATAAGTTTGGAATTTTTTTTGAAGGGTGATTCCGTTAATTCATAATTTTCTCTATTCCCTCTTAAAATATTTGTACTTAGTCATAGTTAACCCTGTATACTTACATACTACGAAAACACAAACACGGACCTCTAACGTATTGTACAAAATTTCTTACAAAAGCTCGACAAAGTGTATAATGGTCAGGCAGACAGGATTGATGAACGTAGGAGGGATTGCTCTAATATACTGAAGTCCTTAAAGAGCCGAGCAAAGCAAAGGAAATAATGATGCAGCACTCTTCGAACGGCGTAATGATATATTACACGACTGTCTTTGATTCAGTCCCGATATAAAACGAACAAAGTAACGCCAAAAAAAATTCATTGAAGGAGATGGTAGTGTAAAAAATCCGTAATAGTGTATCCTATATCAATTTACTAGAGAGCAAGAAATGTGAATGATTTCCACCTTTCGTAATACACTTCTAAATAAATAACTAAATTTAGAAACTCGATAAATCAATTTGAAATAAAATTTTATGAATCAACACACTATTTGAAGCAAACATTTGCTATAACAAGTTACATAAGACAAAGGTTGGGATTATATTAGATAATAACATCACGCAGTATGTAAAGATGTTTTATTTTTTTATATTATTAAACAATACATTCTTTCTAAATTAAACAAAATATACTTTGGTGTCACAAAATACTCAGTGGTGTTGTATGACTGATGATGTTCAAATTGATCTTTATTGAATAGCAGTTAGCAGTTAGCAGTTAGTTTATTGACTACTTTTACATACAATATAGTACATGTATAGTCAGGAACACTTAATATAATTTAAAAATTCATCGATACTATAAAAACAATGTTCTAACAAGAACTTCTTAGTTAATGTATAGAACTGTCTAAAATTTAACATTTCCACACTATTATTTTTAAAATAATTCTTAAAATGGTTATACAAAGTTAAGTTCAACTTATTCGACTTAGTGGTTTGAATCCTTGAATACTGTGTTACTAGATTATCTGCATGTCGAGTGTCGTAAGTATGCACATCACGATGTTTAAGAAATTTATCCACATTTCTGTGGATATTTAACAGAGTTTCAAATATGTAAATGCAGGGCAGAGGCATAATCTGATGTTTAATAAACAATTCCCTACAATGACTACCATACTCCGCTCCATCAAGAATACGTACAGCCATTTTTAGGAGTATAAAAACTTTGTTAACACTAGCAGAATTACCCCACATTGTAACACCATAAGTTAAATGACTGTGAATTAGCGAATAATAAACTGTTCGAACAGCCTCAGGAGATAAACATTGTCTAATTTGACGTAAACAAAATACTTGAGACGATATTTTGGAACAAAGATAGTCCACCTGACAGGACCAGTTAAGTCTGGAGTCCAATATTACACCGAGCAGTTTGACAGTAGTGCTTGACGCCCATTTATCTGATGTAAAAATTATATTTTGGGATTTCGTATTACTTAATTTCAACTTATTGGAACAAAACCAAGTCTCCGCTTGACGTATCTTGTCATCATGCTCCTTCATGGAATCACTTGTTAAAAGCGTTGTGTCATCAGCAAACAGTACACAAGAATTCACACCAATAGAAAACGGAAGGTCGTTAATATATATCAAAAAAAGAATAGGGCCCAGGACTGAGCCCTGCGGAATGCCATTTACAATAGGCAGAAGGTCTGACTCACTTCCATTAAGGCTAACATATTGAATAAACTGTTTAAATCAATAATTTCCAGGATTGATCTATTCCAAATTTTATAGCAAAGTAGTTGAGGATCAAATGAAATGCTACTCATGGAATAACACACACAAGATAGGTTTTCTGAAGCAAGTCAACAATTTTTTTGTATCAGATGAAGACGGCCATTGTTACTTATCTATTTCTAGCATATCTTCATGACACAAATTCTCTCTATGCAGCTTACATGATACTTTTTTATGCAAATTATAATTTGAATATACGGTATATGGTCCATGATCCGATTAGAACAATACAGTAATGCTTAATTCTATATTTTTTTCAGACACAAATATACAGGAAGTAATTAATATAGTGAAGGATTTGAAAACTGGTAAGGCTCCTGGCCTTGATAACTTAAGGGCAGAAGTTGTAAAAAAAATTATAAATTATATCGCTGAGCCAAGTACATATATTTTAAATAAATGTTTAGAAGTCGGTTTCTTCCCCACTGCATTTAAAATAGCCGTTATAAAACCATTACATAAATCTGGTGACAAATTAGACATTTTTAACTATATACTCGTATCTATTTTATCATTTTTGAGCAAAATTTTTGAGGTGTTTAAAATCAGATTTTTTTATTTTGTTGAAAAATATAAATTAATTTCGTACAAACAATATGGCTTTAGGCAGGCCAGATCGACAGAAGATCGTTTAACAAAAATAGATAGGTAGTAGATAAACGTGAACCTGCAATATGTATATTTGTTGATCTGGCCAAAGCCTTCGATACAGTATGCCACAAAAAACTACTAAAGACACTTGAAAATGTTGGCTTTTAGAAAGAAAACAATGTGTGAAAGTAGACAATACATTAAGTAAGGAAGAAATTGTGACGTATGGAGTACCACAAGGGACTGTTTTAGGACCCTTGCTATTTAGTTTATATGTTAACGACCTCTTTAAGCTCGAAATATGTGGAGAAATTGTTAGTTTTGCACATGATACGGTTGTATTTTACAAAGAAACAAATTGGAATACTCTTAAAACATAAACAGAATCAGATTTTAAACAAATTGTGCATTTTTTCGAATTTAAGTTACTTACCGTAAATAAAAAAGACCTTATTTGTTCATTTTACTTCCTTAAATAATAATTTGCCAGCATTCAATAAACTTTGTATTAATAAATCCAGTGGAGGAATCTTGGAAATTTCGTCTGCAAATAAAATTAAATATTTAGGAATCACAATTGATAGCCATCTTAAATGGGACAAACATATAACAAGTCTAATAAAAAAGCTAAGAGGCCTTGTTTCCAAGTTCAAATATTTTAGTAAAATTATTGATGTTAAATATTTGTTGACTATGTACTTCGCACTAGTGCAGTCACATATTACTTACGGAGTCATTGCCTGGGGAGGTGCAGCTAATTGCTACATGAAAACATAGACGTCCTGCAAAAATGGATTTTAAAATTATATACAGTAAACCTTGGGATTATCCAAGCGACAGTATTTTTGGAGAAAATAAATTATATGATACTAGACAATTATTTTGTCAAGCTATACTAATGCACTTATTTAAAAGAGATCTCTCTACCCTAATATTGAGCATGTTTATGCTACACGAATTAAAGATAATTCGTTGAAATGTCCATCTGCTACCAAATCAATCGGACAAAGAAGTTTTCATTACCTTTCTCCTAGACTATATAACAGATTGCCACCTGAAATCAAAAACGTTAATTACTTCAAAGAGTTCAAAAAAAAAGTTAATCATTGGATACTTGAACAACCACGTGTTACTATTCATAATATGATTAAAGGATTCTGCTATTAACAAATAAACAAAGTTAGGAATTAAAATATTAATTATAAGCGAAAGGAACATAAATAATTAGTAATACCTATACTTACCTCCAATTTAATACCACATCGTATTTTAGTACTATTTAGCTTGTTGTGCCTTATTAAGGCATATCCTTATATAATATAGCTTTTTATTTATTTATATGTCTTTTACTATTTATTTGTTATTATCAAATAATTGAGCATAATAATAATTTCTAATATACTTAACTTCAGCATAATGCCATATGGCGTTTCAGTACTATTTAACTTTTTGGGCTTTATTAATGCAATCTTATCATATCGCATTTTTATTTTAATTTTATTTTTTTTTACTATTTTTTTATTGACTTGTTTTATTTTTTGTATCTATATTCTGGCATCATATGCATGTAATCCTGCGCACAAGGAGCAACTGTTCCTTTTGCGGGATATTTATGTTATTGATTATTATTTATGATATCTATTACTTGAATAAATTTTAATTCTAATTCTAATGATTATCGTCCACAGACAGCAGTGACTTGTATCGTACATAGCAAAACTACAACTGCGCATCGGTACCCCCTGCCACTTACTAAACAATGTGTAATATCAGCAACGGTTAGTGTTATTTTCACACAATATGTTCTCATTCACAGATATTTTGATTTCTCAAACCAAATATTGTGCAGATAAACTCATTCTTTTGTTAAAATGTTAAATTTACTCAAAATTCAACACCAAATTAATCATAAATGAGTTTGAACTTACTCAAAGTTATTTTTTACTGCGGAAGATATTAAAAACAGAATTTAATGTACAATAAAATTGTTCGTAGGCTTCATTTACGTTCTTATATTGTGCTAAGAAGGAGGAATCTAGTCTACTAACATCGCCATATAATTGGTGGAAATTTACTTGATGGTTTAATTTGTTTGTCCAACTTCAAACTGCAATCACTCTATTCTTAAACCCAACATATTTTTGTTTATTTAACAAATTTTGAAACGCACTGAAAACTGTTGGATAACATTTGTTAAAATTAACACTGGCTTCCAAACTTCTACCAATTTCATGTCGTTATTGAACCAGGCCAAATTTAATTTATAAAGTATAGTAACTGACACCAAAATAAATGTCTTCGAAAATTGCTGTTAATGGAAATAATCGAGAGAAACATCAAAACTGCATTAGCAGTTTACCGACAAATTAACATTACATTACATTAATGTTTACCGAGTTCAACGATTGCAATTTGGTAAAGTCTACGAATTAAACTCTAAATAATTAACAAGTCGATCGAACGCAATTTCGAATGGGCAACAAGTTAAACTGCATCGCCAAGAATGCAATTCATTTTAAATAAATTGTTATTTGATCCGCGCTAGATGGAGAGGCTTCAATTCTTAATGCTTTGATGACCTGGCACACAACGTAATAGTCGATTCCGATAAGGAGGAGACAAAATATTGCAATGACAGTTATCAAGGAAAATTTTAATCTATTGTTCAAAACGAGAAGTAGCAGATTTTTTTTTTCATTAAATGAAACAAACGTTGCAATGTTGCACTGCAATCTGAAATAACTGACATCTAAATTACTACTAGAACTAGATTCGCATATAAACCAATTATATTTCAAATAGATTTCAATTAAATTCCAACTGGATAATCTTATTCAGATGCATTCTTGTTGGATTTCAATTACTTCAAATTTCACTGAGTTCCAGTTGCATTCGTGTCAGATCTCACCTTTATTGAGTGTTATTTAGTTTCCGTTGCATTGCAACTGGATTAAATCCTTTTCAGTTTTGGAGTATACTGGCACGTACGTCCATTTCCCAAGCTCACAGGTCACCTTAGCTCACCTTCGACCTATCAGCAAACACCCCACACTATCCTTATTAGTCCATCTAGAGGGATGTGGTTTCGACGAGCAGATAGCTCTTTTCGAAAGCTAAATGGACCCATGCTCATAAGTCAGTGAACTTTGACCTATCAGCTAACGTCTCACAGTTTCCTTATTAGTCCATCTAGTGGAATGCCGATTGAACATGCGTTAAACAAGCAGACAGCTCTTTTCGAAAGCTAAGTGAACCTTTGTTTCAATTTACCTCGAACCTATTCCAATTGGACTGAATACTGCAACAACTGTTATAGATTCGATTGTAAAGCAATTATGTTCCAAATAGATTTCAATAAAATTTCAATTAGATTTAATCCAATCGAATTGTTGATGGATTTCAACTAGATTGAATTTGATTGAGTTCCAGTTAAAGTCTTGTCAAACACCCAGCTTCGTTATTAGTTCCAGTTGGAATCTTCTTGAATTTCACCCAATTTTAGGCTTCAGTTCATAATGAATTTATAAGAAATATTTCTAAGCTAAACTATGTTAGAATGCAATTCTACTTCAACTACATTTTAATTGATTCCAAAATATACTCAAATTGGATTAAGCACTGCTCGAATAGATTGCAAAACAAATGAAATATATCAAATTATATTTAAGGGTCTCCTTAGATATACTTGATAATAATTACATAATTTTGTTTCAAATTCAGCACTCTATCTTCATACGAAGGATTTTTCGGCAGAATCGTATTTGAAACTTTTATTAATTATTTTTTTTCAAATCATAGATAAGAATGTGAGAATTTAGAAGCTTTTAGTTATGGTAAATGATTTTCCATAGACATGGTTTTAAATTCAATGTCTCCAATAATATTTGACAATTAGGGTAATGCAAATATGCAAAGTACATTTTACGCTTGTTTTGAAAGATTTGCATATATTCTTAAAACATGCATATTATTGTGCATTTAATTCATCAAATTGCAACAATTTAGAATTACATAGATGGATCGATCCACCTAGAATATAATATTTCATACATTTTATGATCTGATAATAAAATTGATTATTGTCTGAGTTGGAAATGGTAGAAGCACGCACAATGTATTTTTAGTGCTAGCACTAGGTTGAAAATGCATTGTTTTAGTTAGAACGCGCATGCGCCTCACGATTGGAAACCTGATTCTGTCGTTGTGCGAACAAAGCACGTTATCTCAGATAACTCAGAGGTAGTCCAAGTAGGCAACTAGCTCATTTCTACATTTTATTTCTGATTGTGCTTTTCAAGTTATCAAATCGATTGTGTTTTGTGTCTAATAAAGTGAAATTGTGTATTTTATTTTTATGGTGTTGCTGGTGTAGTTGTTTTTATGTTTATTTTTAAGTGAAACAATAAATATATTAAGTTTTTATTTGCATATTTTCAATATTTTACGTATATTTTTACTAATATCTGTGCATATTTATGGGCATATTTTTCACATCTCCACTAGCATATTTGGTTATTCTTAGAAATAATATTAGCAAAAAAATATATTCACTACTTGTTTATCATTTCCTTACATTTTAGTACCACCATCAGCCGTCGGCGCTTTTTGTTATTTCAATATAACTTTTTATTACGTAGCAATGAATGTGTAAGACGTGAAATCCACTCATATCTATAAGGTAATGTACACAGCCTGAAGAAATAAATCAAAATGTAATGTCGTCTAAGGAAGTACGTGATATTGCTTTTAAGCTTGACGTATATACTGTTTTTTCCCAACCAGGAGCGCATAAAAAGTTAGATGTATCTCACCGTGGATCGTTTTTTGTCATAAGGCGACTTTTAATTAAATATTGGAAATTTGTTTGCACGGGGAACACGTTCGAATGCTCCCGATAAAGTATGGCAAACCACAAAAACTGATTAATGATTCCATCGCCCAACGGAAAGTTATTATATAAAAGCATCCAGTCATCTATGAGATATATTTTCCGTGTCAGTTATCATTTATTTCCAGGTGTTCTAGCAATTTAAATAATGAGCGTAGTGCTGGGCTGGAGGCAGTACAAAGCCTTTTTGAGTATTATGTTACGCGGGTTAGATGAAATCGGAACATATATAAGATTAAAGTCACGTAACGCGGTTGAACAATTTCATACAAAGGCGAGAATAACGAACGAATCTCGGATTCGTTTTGACAAAAACAATTCTTAATCAAAATATAAAAAGCGTATTACCTTTGTTCGGGCTGTTTAAGCTTGCCCTTCTGTAGGAAACGTTAATTACTTGTGAAGTACCTGGCAATAATTACACATCACAAGAAAAGAGTGGTCGGTCTGGTAGAGTAGATCCATATAATTCCACGTATATTTACTCGTGGATTTGAAGTTCATTTAATAGCTTCTGTTAAGCTTAAATGTCATTCCAAGGTCAAATAGAAAGGTAATATACAAATGGATAAACCCGACGTACAGTCATGTATTTCGAGTCACTGCATCCGAATCCAGGGACCTCGTCAGGTCAGTTTCAAAGTCATTTCAAGATCAAATCGAAAGGAAGATATGCAAATGGCTAAAATTTGTACATTTATGGTTTTAGGGTCGCGGGATAAACACACTTTTTTTAATTCTATCCGAACCCGTAGTTTATTTCACCGTATCAGGTCAGTTTTAAGGTCATTCCAATGCCAAATTGAAAGATATATATACAAATGAACCGATTTATGGTATAATTATTTACTTTAGGCAATTGCATTCGGATTCGAGGATGATTAGATATCAAATCAGTTTCTAGGTCATTTAAAGGTCAAATCGGAAGACATACAAAGAGACCAAACTATAGTGCATTTATATACTTGGCATAGCTGGATTCAAATTCGAAGTTTCTTTAATCAGGTCAGCCTGAAGGTTATTCCTAGGTCAAATCGAAAGATAGAAATACAACTGAACAAATTTATCGTACAATTATCTATTTGAGGCAGTTGCATTCGAATTCGATGAGCATCAGACCTTATCAAATTATTTTCTAGGTCATTAAAAGATTAAATCGGAAGACAAGCATACAAATGGGCTAAACTACCGTCCATTTATAAACTTGGGGATAGCTGGATTCAAATTCGAAGTTATCAGGTCAGCTGCAAGGTTATTCCAAAGTCAAATCGATGGAAAAATATCCAAACAGGCAAAATAATCGTACATATTTGTTTTTAAGGTCGATGAATTCGAGTCTGCAGTTCATTTAGTCCTGTCAGGTCAGATTCACAGTAATTTCAAGATCAAATCGAAATACATATATGGAAATGGACAAATATGTTGTACAATTATGTATTTGAGACAGTTACATTCGAATTCGAGTATCATTAAACCTTATCAAATTAGTTTCTAGGTCATTTGAAGGTCAAATCAGAAGACAAATGTATAAATAGACCAAACTATCATGCTTTTATATATATACTTAAGGATAGCTGAATCCAAATTCGAAGTTAATTCAATTAAGGTTATTCCAAGGTCAAATCGATAAGTCGAGTAAGTCTATATTTCTGCGAAATATAGAACGGGCCCAAAGAATAATGATCATCAGGAGGTTGTCCAAGCTAAATGTTTGCATAAAACCTATAATAAGAGTATTTTACCTTAAACAAAGGATTTTATTGACAGTTTCATGCTGTCATTAAAGGGTAAATTTGCATATTCCAAGAATATTTTAATATATGTTTACAACAAAACAAAATAAAATTTTCCAATACCTTTCCTAAAAGCTATATTTAAATATAATGTCGATAAAAAAATGTTCAATGCAGGTTAAATAATTTCAAGAAAACTTTTCATCACAAGCCAAACAATTCGAGGAAAAGAGTCCTCCAGTTATTAATTATTTTTTGTTGATACAGCAGCAGAAAATGAATTTTCTAATAAAAGAGAATAGTTTTCAATCTCAGACCAGCAGCTATTCCAAAACTAAAAGACCTACGAAAATATAACCCGAAGGCATGTTGGCGCAAGGATCTTCGAACCGTGATCCTCTATTATATATGAATATTATGTCCGGCAGGAAGACGTCCCAGGATAATCCTTACAAACAACATTTGCTGCTAAACGCTTTCATTCCTGAGTACCGAGTTCATTCTGCTGACTATGGCTTACACTAAATAATACACGGTGCGAACTTTGGACTTCAGCTTAAACCGTAATGAACACCACTTATAACCTAGATTAAATCTTTAATCTGCCTTTCCATAATTCACCATTAAATCGTTTCGTTTAGTACTAAAGCAAAGATGCTTTTAAAGATTGCATTTTATTAAACTCGCCCGAGCCCAATGGTCGACAGAACTAATTACCAGAAGGGTTGCCCCACATTTATTTCCTATAAAATGTAAATCATGCGCGCGTTAGCATTTTTCCCGTTTTGGGCAAAAAAATTAAAAGCCGGGACATAAATTTATGTAAATTGAATTTTAAATAGACGATTCCCACATGAGCTTAAATGGAAAATTACTTTCAACAAGTAAGCGGTGAAGTTAAGGTACCGAATACAGAGGGGTAATAAGAAATATAGTCATTTGATACATAGTGATTTTCCGGGTTCCATATATTGATTTCGGCTCCTATGGTTGGTATTACGACTGCTACGGTTGGAACCGTTCCTCGGATAGTGGTGGTTTTCTGAGATGTGCCGTAACCACCTCTGTAACTGGTCGCATCCCACGCTTCCAAACGTTTCGCCGATTTTCACTGTCGGCATCTTCAGTGGTGACCTAATAGCAATACCAATACTAGTGTTAAAAAACAATAATTTTATGTATATACAGGGTGAGTCAGTCATAATGTCATTAATTTTAAGAGGAGATAGGGAATAATGAGTATAATGCGAATACGTGATTAAAAAAAATCTAAATGCATATTTACGCCGAAAAAAAATATTTTCAAATCATTATTTAACCCCCTTTTCAGACTGTCACTGACCGGTCATAGCCTTGGTCGGTTACAGCTCACAGTTCAACTCGATATCGACTTGATGCAATGTTGTCAAGTTGTAATATTTTTCTATATAGTACCTAGGTTTTACACATCACAAATAAACGGTTGTACTGACTATTTTAGAATATAATTTTTTCTTGCTCAGTTCAACTTAAGCCAATAATAATTTAAAATGTTAATACCCAATAAAATCAAATAATAATAATCAAATAATTCTATTAAAAATTGCAAGTAACGCGGTCCACTCAGGTTTTCCCGTAGAAAATACGGCCCAATCAAACGATACCCGTACACTCGCGTGTCGATTTTTCTCTGAGCAAATGTAGCTGTTATGACTGCAACAAAACTCCAACGTGTCTAATAATAAACTGAGTAATAACTATACCCAATGGGTAAATTATTGAGAAGCTGAAAAGTGTTTCGTGTTTAAATACTAAGTACTTAATAAAAAAACATCGTGTTGTCAACAGAAAACTGTCCAAGACCGAAATGGCACGCCGGTAATCTACGTTATCGAGAGTTAATATTGACCTTGTCCTACCGTATTATTAGGTTAGTTACCTAGTTTTTGTACTGTTATTTAACGACAAGGAGTAAAACTATTTTTATAAATCTAGATACATGAATGAATTTTTCTTAAATATTGATTTATTTGTTAATAAAAACAAATGTAGATAATAAATATGTTTTCGAATGTTAGGTTATTACAGTTTAATAATTTTGATATTACGTTTTCACTACGTTTTACAAATAAATATGAATTTTTAGTATTACTCATAAGTACAATTAACCGCACACATAACCAGATGTACAATTTGTATTTACGTACATCTAGCCTAGCAATGTTTTGTTTTTTAAGTAGTATGATACTAACCTGTTTACAGCCCACATTTCAAGTAAAACTGCATTTATCCGTCCATAGCACTTTATTAATAAAATTCAGTCGCATTTCGTAAACATTCTCCGTATAACACTACCATTTCCACATAATCGGAATTTGTAAAATTATGCGTTGTGAATTTACGCCAAATACGTGAGGTTAGACCGAAATAAACAAACTACTGCTTGTATTCTCTACATGCCCCCTCCAATGTGTGGCATGATCTACAAATTTGAGAGGGAAGAAATGCGGGAAATGCAGAGTGCTAAATGGAGGTAAATTTGAATAACACGCTGATGTGTTAGACGATATTATGTATGTAAATGTGGCATCCATGGTTAATACGGCAAGTCTGTGGCATTAGAATTTCGTCGGGTGCGCCAACAGAAAGTTCGTAGCGTACCAGGAGCGTCGTGTTACTGATTTTTATAGGGTGATTTGTTTATTTTTTTAAAGGTCGAGTAAAAAATTTTTCTTTTCGATTTTCTGCCTTTATTCGGCCTCCCGAATACGTGGTTAAAATTAATGACATTATGACTGACCCTGTATATATATTTTTTCACTTATTGAATGCGTATTTTGAATACCTATTCAATACAGAAAAGAACTAAAATCGAACAAAAAATAAAGATTTTTACAAGGATGGTTAGTCTTTGAGGTACACTGTATACAGAGCGAACCTTAAATGAGTACAAACATTTTAATCAGCAGTACAGTTCAGTGTGTAGAACACATAATTAATAGTTCTTTACAAAAAAAATCAGGAATTTTAAATGTTTCGTGATTTTTCCATTGAAAACAGAATTTTGTCATTATCCATTTTTACTACACTCCAAATGATTTATCACAAAACGTTATCGTTATCACCATCAGTGATGCAAAAGTATCTTATATTAACTTTCAATTTACGTGTATTGAAATTATCAAATCCCTTTCCACAAATATTACATGTTTTGTTTCCACTTGTAACTTGCCACAGCTTATTCCTTTGCCCTGAACCATACTAGTGCACCGGTATCAACATAACCTCTTCGTCGACCTCGACTATCAATCCTAGAGGATGGGGCTGGTGCGGGACATTTCGTCTACTGCTCGTGCCACCCACCTGTTACCTGTGCCTTTCTTTTTTTGCACGAGATTGAGACTGCTTTTAAATATTTTACTTTGCCTTTTCTTGATATTGAACGCATACATCAAGCTAGTTATTTTGTTTGAAGTTATGTGGCGAAAATTAACTCCAAGGTGTTGTGGGTAAATCATAGTTTTTTGTTACTCTTCATAAAATAATATAAGGGGAAAATTTCAGTAAGTAGGTGAGCTTTTATCTACGTTTATGGATAATTTTTGGAATCATTGAGCAAAGTAACTTCCTAAACACTTTAATTAGTATCGAACTTGCGGAAATTCATATTTTAATCGTTTATGATAATTTTACTTTACTTTACAGTTTCTATGACATAATTTAATTGATCGTTAGGGCATTTTATCTTTTATTATATAATGTACATATAACTTAATTTGTGCAAAGATTTGACTAAATTTGCAGACACACAACAATCAATCAATTAACGATAATTGCCCAGACGAGGGTACCTCTCCAAGGAATTACTAAATTACGACCCTCGAATATCTAAATGGAGAACTATTATTATTATATACTCTGAAATATTATGAAAAGAATGAGAAATATTTTACTTAATAGGTTCATATTTATATAGGCATAATAATAAAATAAAATTAGATACATTTTTTATGATTCTAAATATTAATTCCAACACTATAACATTAAGGAAAGAATAAAGTAACAGTATCGTCACAAACTTTTCATAAAATAAGTATAGCCTGGATAAAAGTATAAATCAATGAGTCGGGTAAGTAAAGAATTAATACACAAACAACAATGATAAATTAAAAAGTCAGAAGAAAAAAGGAAAATGTCTCATTAGTTGTGCACTACTGCAAGTAGAAGTATGTCATCATTAATTTTAACTCGAGCAAGGCAAACTCATAATCTATAGACGTACGTCATACCTACAGTTTGAGTGATTGGAAAATTTTCGCCTCTTTGTTTTCGCGTTCAGAAAACGCAAGATTTATATTGCTTTCATTTTCCAGTCTCCAACGAATATACTCGTCAAAATAAACACATTTTACCGCCTGATTTTCTATGCATCCGTTTTCTTTATCAGAATTTAGCTAATATCAGTTAAATACGCTTTGTCATATATAGGGTTAGCTATGACTAAGTACAAATATTTTAAGAGAGAATAGAGTAAATTAATAATTAACGAAATCAGTCTTCAATAAAATTCTAAACTTATTTATAAACCGAAAAAAAAATTTCGATATTATATTAAATCGTTTTAACGCCGTCTATGTGGTCCGTCCGCCGCATGTTGGACGATTACAGAATCAGAGTAGACAACCAGCAATACAACGGTAAAATTCGCTGTCGTGTCATAATATAATTCCTATGTTTACGTTGTAGTTTTGTCTTCTTCTTCAATTCTTAGTGTTTTTCTTTAATTTTAAACGTTTTATGGTTATTAAATAAATACATTTGTGTCAGGTACAGATATTTTCCCATAATATAGTTCGCCGTCTTGTTTTTCTAGGTTATGGAACAAAACTGCCGCGGATGTATTAAAAATTTTCTATTATCTATTAGTACCTACCAATTCCTTTCGTTCCATTTCCTTATAATAAATTGGCGTTTTATTTAACTGTACCTACGCGAAGTGTGTTTTATCGGTAATGAGTGGTTGTAATGAGTGAGAATGTAGTTTTGCCAGTTTCTAACAAAATAATAAAAAACGAATGCAAAATACTGCAGCTAACTGGATTAACAGTTATCTATCTGTCAGGTATAATTAATAATAAGAATGTTAATTTTTTTCACTTCTGCATTTAGAAACGATGCAAAAAACGACCGCATGGTAGTTGACATTGTTGACAAATGTAAGTCTTATCTATGGATCTAGGCCATCTCAATCGATGTGTATCATAGACGCCGGCTTTCCTATTTATTGTATTTTATGCCTCCCTGAGCACCTGGTTAAAATGTTTGTACTTAGTCATAGTTAACCCTGTATATCCTATATAAAATACTAGTAAACCGCGTGTTTGTAGTTTGTAGTTCTGTGGAAATATTTGAATTGCATCCACATTTTATTATTACCACTTCCAGTTTTCTAAATTTACTACAAAGGTATTTAAGTTTAGTTTTGTTGTTACATTGAATAACATAATATATGTATAATACTAAATACATTTTTACTATCGACAGAAATATAGCACCATTGTAAATAGTTCGAAATGTATTGTGTATCCTTTAATATAACATTGTTAAAAGTTCTGCTACATATTTTTAAATTATTACTCTGTATAGCTATTTTATTTAAATATTATGTTACCAATTAAAAATGAAACCTGATTTATTTATTTCAACTGTATTTGTTGTAAATTGCAATTGTTTACGAAAATATTTATTCTGCAAAAATCAACAAGTTATTCAATGCCGTATATTGAAAATACACGTAATGATATTAAACAAATTTGCATAAATTACAATAACACTGCATGTACAGGGTATAATAGAGAAGATGAGATAAGTTTTAACGACTGATTTCTTGGTAAAAATAAAAGACTATATATTTTTCCGCAAAATGAAGCCTAAGGCTTCTATTACTGTTAAAGACGTAATGTGAAACTCAATTTTGAAAAAAATTATTAAAAAGCTGGTGTACTATTATAGTTTCCTCATAGAAGTTAGGTACAGCTGAGGACAATAAAAAGTTTCTAATCCAATACATAATTCTTTTAAACACCCTACATTTTTTTTGCGACAACATAGAAATTAATCTAAAGATAATATAGAACACAGCTTTAATTTCATTAATTACAAATAGTTGAAACTTCTGACACCAATCATAGAGCTCATAGCAATAATTATATACAGTTGTTTTTTCTTAACCAAGACTTATCGTTTCTATAGATTAAGACTTTTATATCCACAATTTACAATTTGAATAAAATTTACGGCAAATTAGTTAAACAAAAAAAAATACGAATATTTCACAAGTGAATGTGAAAATTTATAAAATTCCAAACTTGAGTTCAATGAAAATTTAACTGAACTAACTATCAAAGTATTTTTTGCAACAGAAAATGATTTTGCATTTCGTTAAAAACGAAAATAAAGCTATATCTATGACACCTTTATAATAAAAAATATAATTCAATAAAGAAAAAGAGTTGAACGTTCTATCTCAATTTTGAACTAACACGATTATTATAAAAAAGTGTTCTAAATATTTGATTTTAAAAATTAAACGTTAAAAATTTAAACACAAGTTTTTTCTTAGCTCATTGTCTATTGATCATATTTAATAACTTAATTCTTTACATCACCTTGTGTATCTGAAGAAAATTGAGACTCCAAATTTTTAAGACTAACTAAACGCAGTGCTGTCCCAGTGTAAATGGTTAATTTTATTGACAATAAACAAGAGATCTTATTTTTTCATGTTCTATCTGCACCAGAGATATTTCCCACATTTTTCCAGACTCCCTGTATAATTAAATTTTAAACAATACGTATTTTGGAAGATTTCTCTACTTAAAAATTTGTTGGGTAGACCGCTTTCTGTCGTTATATATTCGTTTTACTTCGGTACCTCTGAATATTTGCAGATTGCATGAGATGAAGATGAGTTCTACATAATATAATAGTCAATTCTTAAATGTTTAAAATTATTTGTATTTGTAGAAAACACCATTTCAACTGAAATACCACTGAACACCATTAAAGCACGTCTATAGAACTGACTATATTTAATATCTGGTAATTTAATTAAACAAATAGTTTTATTACAATTATTTATCCACCAATTCAGGGGAATACTTGTTCCGGGCGCATAAAATCCTGATTAAAATTTTCTCTACGTATTCGACACACCTGCCGCGCCGGCAAACGGCTGAAACTATTAAACTCACCCCCCTCCACCCGATTAATTTGAGGTGGTAATCTTAAATGGTTAAGGTAGCAAAAAGGATAACGGTCCCGTACACAAATTACATGAAAATAAGCCGGGAAATATCCTTCAGATATCCCTTTCGATACCCTTAACCTATTTGCGGTGATTTGTTATTTCAATATAGCGGGTAGCATAGGGATTCGGTGTAGGTATGCATACAGATAACCTAATCGGTGTAATAAAGCGCAACCATTTCGTTTAATATAGTGGAGCATGCAAGCACACCTACCCCACGTCGACGTCTAAGGTCACCCCCAGTCGATCGATGCGGATACAGCGACGAAACTATTTGCATTACCATAATTCAAAAATTTTCTGCTAAGTACCGTATTTGTTTCCCCTCCTGCCGACGTGCTTCGCCTTGCCTACTAGTGATGGGCAAAACCGTTATTTTTAAATAACAGTCGCAACTGTTATCGTTGTTTTTAAATAACAGATAACTATTATTGACTTTCAGAATTAAGAATGGTTCTGAGAATAGTATCGATTGGTCACAGGATACGTCGTACGCGTTGATCACGGTCCATAAAACTGAACGGAATTGTTGATTGAATAATAATTATTTATTTACAATATTAGCGATTTGTCATGTTTTCTAAATATTTATGCAGAGTTATTTTTTATTTAGACTATTTTTATAATAGTAGGTAATGAACATTTATTTTTTACTTGGCAGTTTTATTTTTTTTAATTTTGTTTGTTTAAATAAATATAATTTAGAAACCTAATCCAGCCTTAAATTTAGTACATCTAATTCTCTTACTTCAATGTTTTACCAAAATAAAAGTATCAAATACTTCATTTTTTCTGCCGATATTAACATATACATTGTTAAGTATTTTTTTAAACTTTCAAAATTATAAATAGAGGCTATACTGTTATAACGTATTCACTGTTACGTTATTTTCCAAATGCCGCTGTTGCGGTGAGCTGAAACTGTTATTGGTTATCGTTGTTGTTGAAAACCCTAAAGACTGCGAATGGTTGTTCGTTACTCCACCGTGGTGAATATTCCAAAAGACTGCTTCGCGTTAGATCGCGGTCTGTAGTCGCATGCCTGCGTAGACAAATAACAGTCGTTGTTGTTGTTGAGCAGATAAGCTATAGAATAACAGATATACAAATAACAGCCCATCTCTATTGCCTACCAACTCAAAAATTTTCTGGAGTCACTCACTGTATTTGTTTCCCTCCTGTCGACGAGGCTCGCCTTGCCTACCAACTCAATAACTCTGATAACTAACTTTCAATTTGTTCCGGAGCCAGTAATTTTGTTGCTAGGGCAACCAAACTCATTATTTCAACTGACATCATATTATTTATTTTTTGACCTTATCTGGAATCAATTCTTTTATTACATTTAAGTAATTTGCCAAAAAGAGCGGTGCGGTTGAACAAATTTTAACTTTTTTCATGTAAAGTCAACGATGGCTCAAATCATAACAGAAAAAAGTATTTATTTACAACCATATATTATGTAATGTTGATATTTCAGTAAGTTTTAAAAAACCTTATTTCTTACATATATGGAAAACGATTTGACATTTGTCTGATTCAACCCAGATAAATGTCAACATTCACTGAATAACCAAAACGTTCGTTTTACGAAATAACTAATTGTACATTAAAACATTGTCGACAAGTTTTATTCACATGAAGTGATACAAATTGTTTTACTAAATGAATTGTAACATTGCATTGGTTATAAGCAGCAATAATAATAATAAATTATTAATCCATGCGGAACATCTTGCGTAGTACTAGAGTTTGAAATTTCGCCTATTTTTGTGTCAATTTTAACCTGAGAATCTGTAGACTTGTCGACGTATCCTTCCGCTACAGTGGAAGATTTCCATACCCCTAATCTCTTCAACTGGAGAATGTCACCACCGCTGTTTACCAATAGTGTGGTTGCCGTTCTTCAGAAGCAGTGTCTAGTGTACGTTTCACAATGCGGAAGCTTTAGAAACACTGCAATTTTTTGGGAAATTGACTTCGTATTGTGACCAAATGGCTGGGGAGTGATTTTACCGTATCTTAATTGTAAAAAAGTTATCATTTAGAACCTCTAAACGAAGTGCTACATATGTTTTAATTAACGTTACCCATTCTTCATTACTCGCTATGAATACTCTTGACTAGTAGGTTTTTGATGTGAACCTTATTTTCCCCGATATTAACATCAGTCAATTTTATTTTATACAGTTGGTCACTTCGCCATGCACATGATACACCAATTATGAGTGCAAGTTTATAGGTAGCATATAATCAGGTGCATCTTCAAAAACGCCACAATGTTCTCACAGAAGATATGCACTTTATCTTTAATATTTACAGTAGTAAACATTATTCCACAAAATTATAATAGAAAGAAGCCCCCTATACCTTTGGAATAAAATTATTTATCGTAGAAACATTCACAGTACAAATACTCAAAATACTGCTATTGACATTCCAAAACACAAAACACAGCTTTTTAAAAAATCTTACTCATACCAGATGTCAAATCAATATAACGATATTCCTGTCTCACTAAAAGATGTCTCCAGCCTCGTTTAAAAACAAACTATTTCATATTATATTTGATGACCAGTGCACAAAGTTAAATTTATAAAGTTAGACTATTTGTTTATGTTACGATTGTTAGGTTAAATTATTGTTCTTTTGGATATGTATGCCATATTGTAGGTGCATGTATATGTGGGATACAAAGAATGTAAATTAAATTTTCTTTAGGTCTTTGAGGAAGAACAGCTCTAGCTGATCAACTGACCTTTTGACCGCACCTTTATTTTATTTTTATTGTTTTCTCTTGAGACATGCTATTTTGAATTTGGTCAATAAATATTTTTATTATTATTACTATTAGTACTCAATATTGAGTAAATGGACCAAAGGATTGACGGCTTTTTACAACAAAACGTCTATAATTGAATTTTCATGTTAAAAGATCTTGAACATAAAGAAAATAATTGCAACCAACCTTCACTATATGTCCCAAAATGTATTTAGAAAGGAGATGTTGAATTGTCTATAATTTTGACAAAGTTATTTGTGTTTCTGTTTGTACGCATATATTTACGCATTTCAATTATTCCGGCAATTAAATGTCACTGTAACGAAGGACCTGCCAATGACAATAAACCCGAAAGAAAAATTACATAAATCAATGGAATTTATTATTATATTCACTATTATGAAACGTCATTATACACAGAATACGAGCTACACAGAGTAAATACTGAAGAAAAAACTTTCCTTTGTTATAGTTGGAAGATACAGTTACAGTTGCAGTATAAAACGTAGTCATATTCTTTTTAGTTAGGAGTATTCAGTAATAATTATTTACGCCACATGGGAGGTAAGTAGCATTTACTAGTTGAGGATTGGACTAGGTCGAAATTTTTAGAACGTAAAAAATATTTGACCTCCTCCCTCGTAACAAATTTATAGATTATATTACGCCAAAACACGAAAATAATTCCAATAACACAAAAATAATAACACTGGACACATGATTACTTCTAAAATACAATTAAAAGCCAAACTTATTAGCAAGTAATATTTGACATTTTCGTGTCAAATACTACTGACGTCACTTGTTTGTAGGCAGCCTCCTCTGTTTAGGGATCTTGACTAAGACTCGCTTCCTGTTGTCAATAGCAACTACCACATTTTCGCTAAAATCCACTTATCTGCTTAAAAACAATGTGACAGTAGCCTACTCACATATTGGTAGCAGATAAAATTAGATTATGTAATTCACTATATACCTTACGCTTATGATACAGCATCATTTGCCATATTTTTCGCTATTCCTGAATTTCAATGCACGAGTACCGAACGAGACATTTACACATTTACAAATAACTGCCTGATGATCGCATCCGTCTTCTATTGGGAACTCGACTAAATCTTTTTATCCCCTTTCAGTTCAGAGCAAAAGACTTGGTGAACACTCCATCAATAATATATCTTATAGAGCTATCAATATAGACGGGGCCTTCATTAATGAATTATTTCCTTTAACAGATTAAGGGGTTATCCTCTGAAAATAACCAGAGATCCTTTTCGAACATTCATAGGGTCAAAGTTTTACCGTTTTCGGTATTCAATTAGTAGGACAGTATCCCTTCTAATGTAACTAGTAGCTATTAATAGTTATTTACGCAATAAATGTTAGGTTAGACATTATTATCGTACACATGTGACGTGAGAATGTGAATGTGAGAAAAGCGGATGTTTATCATAACTAACGAGGGAAGGATTATTAGTATATTTCAACGAACTAAGTAAAGCACAGAAGCCTTCATCTCTTTGATAGTAATACTCAATGATAAGAACAGAAGTTTTGCTCAAGAATACGTAAATTCTAGCAAGCAAGCAAGCAAAAATCAGAAGGGCACAAACTTAAAAAATCTAAGGTAATGAATACGCTATAAATTATAATCCACTAGTGTGTTTATTAGGCCTTTAATCCACAGAAAACTGACGTATTAAACTTTCTTAATATAATCGTGCATAAAAATACTTTTGATGCTCGTTTTATGAGTGCTTTGAAACTACACCAACCATCTCAGCCCACCACCAAAATTCTTTGCCCATAATTTATTACACATTTATTACAAATTTATACCCCCAAAATTTATTTTATTACCCTTGCCCGTAATTAGTTATAAACGATCAATCTAGGTTCGATTTAAAGCTGCACCAGCCACCCGTAACTTTTGATAGATTCAATATAGAGAAGTGATTCTTGGACGAGAATTTATTACAAATAAATTACATTTGACCCCTCATGCCCTCACAGCGAAATCAACAACTAATTTGTAAAGGTAAAAACCAATCCAAAAATTTATTTTGATATGAAGTAAACGAAAACGATAGAAATCATTTCAGCTTATTGAAATTAGTTATGCATAATGCTTTTTGTACAAAAATAATAATGTATTAATTAAATGAAACCCTCTCCTGCAAACTGTGTGGATACATGAAATAATATTTTAAAAATCAGGGCTTTTGAAACGGAACACTGTTGATACTATAACGTGTTATACTATTTTATTACATTAACCCACCACCATCAACCAAGAATATAGTGACATAATTTCCTTCAATATGCCCGAGATAATTAGTAAATCCATGTTTAGGTGTGCTCGATCGCATATTTTTAATTATATGCAACTGCGCGAACATTGAAATGCAACTTATAATACTAGTGCTTTCAAAATTCTTTAAGTTTGTTATTAATAGTGCAAATCGTTTCTAACAGAATAACCGAATATTTTCATGGAAACATTTACAAATAAAAACGGTACAACATTAAAATATCGATTTAGTTTTTGAAGCCACGTATTTTAATCTATGTTAAAAGTACCCTTCACAACCTGATATTTGATACGCAGTAAATATTTCTGTTCATCCTATTCGCTCCGTGTATTGTACTGGATTCATTTATTTGGATTTCTCATTTGATGTAAACCGTTACATGTAGTGAACCGAAATTTTGTATAGACGCGATGCCCTTTTGACTAAAACCAATCCGATGAAAGTAAAAGGTTTTATCATACTTTTGATGAATTAGGTACGATTTCTCATTTCGTTTTAATTCTTCAAATTCAGTTTGGAAATCGTGGTCACATTATACATCATTTGAATGATCGAGAATCATGTGTTTACAAATTTGTTAACTACGTGTTTGCACTTATACAACATCATCTCAATATTAACAACAAGATTTTCGTATTTTTATGAATTCGTAGAAAATTACAGACAAAAATTTAACACTGAAGATGACTTTTAAGGTCTGAAACGCATTGTGCATTATATTAAATTGAATTCAGAACGGTCGAAATATGTTATGCGATTTTTCTGAGAATTCTGGTCAAATTGTTTCGAAATAGAAATCTATAGCAACAATACTGGTCTGGAAATTGAAAGCATGATCGTTATAATAGAACTGCATGTTTTATGCGTTCTGAAAAACGTGTTAGTGTATGAATATGAATGTATGCAATCACTTTAAACTGTAAATGATTGATGATAGCTTTCGCTAAAGTTCGTCTATTACTAACCAAAAGTAAAAGAGTGATGATTATGAATAATAATTTTAGCTTTATCTTAGGATAGAAGTAATTTGTTCTCACATATTTTCGCAGAATTCGCATCTGGTTTAGAAAATAAAATGTTTCTGCTTTATACAGGATGTCCCGAAATTAATGCAACACAGAGAAGAGTAGGATTCTTTACAAAATAATGCGACGTGTTAAGTTAAAATTTGATTTTTACGAAGCTGTGGAAGGGCCACGTCTACAATTTTTTTTTAGATTCAGACTTTAAACTCTGAATTCAGACTTTAAACTCTGAGATTAAAGTATGATTTCAGAGATTAAAGTCTGAATTCAGAGTTTAAAGTCTGAATGGAGTGGATTGCTTTCTGCTTGTGACTGTATTCAGGCCCAGCTTTGAGTAGCCAATGACTACTAGATGTGTACACACGTGCCACGTCTTGCGTACTCATATTCTGTTAACTATTATGACAGATTGTGAACAGTTAAGGTTGCTAGTTACTGACCTCATTTGTGATATACTGATAAGAACTAACCAGTTCGAAACCCGTACATGACTAGTGGCACCGCTGACGACTAACTGCGGCTGTTTGCTATAGGCATTTCAGGTGTAATTTAAAGGCGCAACGTTATTAAGACACCCAGTACCTAGTAGTATAGTACTGTTCATGACAATGGTACAATCAAATTTAATCAGGAAATTGGTGTTATCACATCACGGCAATCTAGATCCAGAAATAAAAGTGGTCTAAATAATTTCCCAAACAAGTACGTCTTTAGAAATCGTCTTTAGAATCAAAAACAGTAAAATTATACGGGGTGTTGTAAAATTTCATAGTTGATGACAAATATCGTAAAGTTTAATTTTCCCCTGTATATTATGTCCTCTAAATCTCAATTATATGTCTAGAATCCTCTGAGTGCTACGACTTCTCCCATAATTTCCTTAGCAGTGCAAGTTCAGAGATGATTTCAGAGATTAAAGTCTGAATTCAGAGTTTAAAGTCTGAACTCAGAGTTTAATGTCTAAATTCAGAGTTAAAACTATGAATTTAGAGATTAAAGTCTACACTTAAAAAAATTGTAGACACGGCCCTTCTAGGGCTTCGTAGATTTTCGATATTTGTAAATAACTTTTAAAAAAAGATACAGGTTGTGAAAGCTGGAATTTAAAAAGTGATTTTTTGTAATAATTTTTGAATATTAGAAATCGTAATCTGTTGCCTATTTCGAAATTCTTTTGCAAATTTGATAAGTTGAAGGAAGATCGATAAGCAATAAAACTTGTACTGGTGTAAAATGCTACAAATAGTATTTTTCAACATGAAACATTTTCAAAATGGAAGTCATACTGATTCTTGCTGTTCCAGATAGTCGTCCTGAATTAGTTTGTGGATAATCCGCAATGTGAACAAATTTTTCTTCTTTTTTTTCTCGAAATTCCTAAATAGATTATTATTCATTATCAGGTTGTAATCTACTTCGAAATCCTCTCAAATAAACTCGTTGGCCAGCACGTCCATTGAAATTTTATAGGGTTGTTTCCATAATTCAGAATTTGGTTCACATAAGAATTTAATAACGTAAATAGTCTATAAAACATAGGTATCACATTAATTAGTATTGTATATACTGTTTTACGAAATTACATGTCTTTTAAAATGGTCTAAAATTTAAAAATTTAAAGCTGATTCGAAACGCGTTCTTATTGGTGATGACGTAGGAAAGTAGTTCTAGGGGCTCGGTTATGTTGGTTGCGGGAATTTGGAATTTGACTTGACAATCATTCCGTCATTTCATTCATGTTCACCACATGTTGTTGAGCCGATAAGTGCGGTTGTGTTTTACTTGTACTGTGTAAATGAAGTCATACAAATTACAATTATTATTATTATTTATTTATCTACGATTACAATGGCTACAGAAGGATTTGTGAAAGCTTCTTATAAAATTTATTTGTTGCAGCCATCTTAACGCTCGCACGTGCAAGTTATTGGTTCCTTCGGGAGCGTTCAATAATAGTTGTTTTTGTTGTACTGAAGAAAGCACTTTATTGCCTATTGGTTACAATGCTAACTAACGCGACGAATGTCGAATCTATTATCCTTGGCTCTAGTCGCCAGCTGAAGCTTATATATAACGTGCTACTTGCGTAAGCATAAGTTTATCTTAGCGAGTTTTCTGAGTAATCTACTGTAATTACATAACGTTATAAAATGGAATGTGAATAACAATAAAATATATATACAGGGTGTTTGGATAACATGCATCTGACATTTATCATATAATGACAACTACTTTGCTACGTCATCGAATTATGCAACTCAAAATACACCATGCAAATATGGTTTTGTGGCAAATTTTACGGCTTAGCGATGAAGATACTTCCAAAATATAAAAAAAAATAATTAAAAAATATACAGTGTGCCGACGGATAGAGTTGACAAGAGGAGAAACTCTTTTGTTTTTGACTTTATCGAAAAATGTCACTCTTTATAAAAAGTTCTGCTTCGCGAAAAAATGAAATTCTCATTGAAACTTCTTAGATCAGATATACATGGTGCTCATAAATTAAGAAAACAAGAAAATAGTCAAGAGAAAAGTACCATTATTTATTATTGTATACAACATTTTTGTGAAACAAATTTATTTATAACTTCAAATAGAGTCCCAATAGAAATTTTAAAATCAAAATTTAAATTTTAACATTTACTCTACCTCTACCTCCCACCTCAACACATTTTTCCGCTAACTTAATAAATTGTTCGAATAGTTAGCGGCTCATTCAGTTCATGTATTTCTTCGCGTATGTGCTGTTTTAATACTTCCCTCATGTGGCAAACCATATGAATAAATGTTTTGTTTTAGGGCACCTTAGCGGAAAAAGGCAAGGGGTGTAAGGTTAGGATTGGGCCAAATCTTCCTGTGAGCAGTACAGCCGTTCTGTTGCCAAAACATTTTGGAAACATTTGGTTTACCATTTTTAAATACTTGAGAACCAGAAGTACGCAATAACCTGTTTTGGCACCTGCTGTCCTGCTCATTTTACAGCCTTGCTCAGACAATGGTGAAAGGTGGATTGGAAGATTTGGCCCATTATCCTGCTAGACCACCTGACCTTAGGCCCCTTGACTTTTTTCCTAAAACAAAAGGTTTATTCAAATGATCTGCCACTTGATATTAAAAGAGCGCATAAAAGAAGAAATAACAAATTATTTGTAGTGTGTAGAGTAAAAGTCAAAATTGAAAGTTTGATAGTAAAATTTGTATTAGGACTCTATTTCGGGTTATAAACAGATTTGTTTTATAAAAATGTTGTGTAAGATAATAAATAATGGTATTTCTGTCTTGAGTATTTTCATGTTTTTTTAATTTATGAGCACCCTGTATATCTGATCTAAGACGTTTCTATGAGAGTCTAATTTTTTCGAAAAGTAGAACTTTTTATAAAAAGTGACATTTTTCGATAAAGTCAAAAACAAAAGACCTTCTCCTCTTGTCAACTACATCCGTGGACACACTGTATATAGCGTTCTCATAACTAAGTCCTACAACCAATCTACACCATTTTTGAAAAAGTGATGAAACCTTATTGCCAAAAAATAACAGCCATCTCTCATATCTGAACATGAAATATTATTGTGTCTCAGAATTTTTTCGATTTTAACCAAAACTGGAGACATTTAGAAATACTTATTAACTTTAACATAAATTTTGTCTAATAATTGTTAAAATTTAATATAGCGAATGTGGCGCTCTCTAGGAAATAGGTCGAAATAGATAACGGCTTATAATTTATCATTTCTAAAAACATCTATACCCAAATTTTTAAGTTACAGTTAAAAGCAGTGTAATTATTACACAAAATCACTTTTTAAATTTCAACTTTGACATCCTGTAGCTTTTTTATTACCAATATTTTATTAAGGCAAGTTGGCTTAAAGCGTAATATTTTGAAGTGAAAAATCTAGTATGTCTCCAAGGACCATTACCTACATTACATTACCAACTTCTTAACATTCAAAATATCCGACACTGACAGGACTAGAACCTACTGACCTTGACACGTCCGCTTTGTATTTTGATTTACACCCGATCCGTTCATTAGACTCAACAGTTAATTACCATTTCACCGTTTATAAATACACGCACAAAACCACCATAAATAATTTCAGCTAACCCACACCTTCGGCAAGTACGAGAATAGACGTCGAACAATGAATAAGTATATTAGCGGGCCATTACTAGATTATTAAAATAAAGGACGCATCCTGTGTGTGGTGAATGAAAACATAACAATTAGTTTATGTTTGCCAGGCGACCCTCAACTTCGCCAACTAGAAACTTTCATTATAAACTTAATTATATAAATAACTGCTGAGAGTTCCCCCGAGAACAAGAAATAATTTTCTACGCCAAGAAGTAATTAATAGAGGAAGCATGTGTAAAAAAAAAAGTATCTTGCGCTCTATATTTATAGAGTGAAATTAATTAGATTTGTATTTATGAGTGCAGCATCTCTAAGAGTATACTGCAATATTATCATTTTGCACAGTAATTACGGTTTAAAATTTATTGCCAAAGGTAATGTAGCAAAGAATTTTCTAATCTTATTAAAATTAGAAACAATAATTACACTGAAGAAATGAATATATCTGAATGTCTTTAACTTAGAATAACCAAATTTGGTACATGATTTAAGTTTATTATTGATCCTATTTGATTATGAATTCAAGTAGATTGAAACACTACAAGGTGTTTTGAGAGTGAGTCATTCCTAAAATTATACCAACTTTTTTCCATTGATCGAATTTAAATGAATGAAAATATCCAGCGCCAGAATTTAATTTAAAACACTTTTTTTACTCTCATTAAATTTTAAAAACATTAAGGTTTTCAAGGAAAAATGCATTACTTAAAACAAGGTTTTAATAGTGTTTATTATAAGAAAGAATAAATCATGTTGTGTTTTTTACGTTTAAAGTATACAAAATCTACTAACTGTATGGGTAAAAAAAGTATTGGTGAGTTATCTCAGCATAAAAATTCTTGTACTTGAATATTGCAAACAAATCTTTTTTTAGATAGCAATCACATGAAAAGGTAGATAACACTGACAATTGTCACTGTAACAAATTTTGTTAATATTCAAGACACATCTGTAAATTAAATACTTTTCAGCCATCGACATTATGTGCAATGACACACTCAATTGTGAAAATTTGGAGAACGGCTTGAGATATCGAGATCGACCAAGAGTCCCTTTTTTACGTAAAAATGTTGTCTCTTTCACAGTTTAATTTATAAATTCTATTAACTGTACAGGTAAAAAAGTATTGGTGAATTAACTCAACACAAAGCAAGCAAAGCAAGCGCCCTCTAGAAAATATCGTGAAATTAATGCCAAGTTCATATTTCTCGATCCCAAAAACCTAATTATACCAATTTTGAATTCGATATCTTCAACTGTTTTAAAGTTATTATCATTTTTCGAAAATTTATTTTAATTTTCAACACCCTGTAATTCTTTAAATAGTAACATATTACTTAGGCGAGTTTGGCTCAACAGACATATGGCCCATAAGTTATGGGACACCCTGTATTTTGATTAAGTGCAAAATAACAACTCAAATATTGCAATACTTTTGCATTTACCACTACAACGAACAGATATGGCCTACAATATTTGTATCGTATTCTACTCCTTGCAAAATTGCAAGCACATTTGTAGTAACTATTTTACTGATATTTCTATAGCTATAACTTCAACGTATTCTGCACACGCCCAAGCAAAAAGTGCTACCAAAGTAGGTATTACAATGTTTAGCCGAATATCCGATCCAGGGGTAATGCGAACAACCATTATACCCATCCACTTCGATTTTATCGAATGTCCTTCTGGCGCATCCTTTCCAAATGGGGGCAAATAGATAGGGACTACGTCAGCACATGCAGTACGCTTCAGGTTTTAATTGAAAATCTTTGGAATATATCGCAACAGCGCAGAGAGGCTTGTTTGTGATGGATTTTCAAGATATGTACATGGTTTTATTTTTATATGTATACATTAGAAATTATTGATATTGTGTATTTTCTCTGTGGGCTAATACCCCGATCAGCACTGAACTAGGATTATAAAAAAACCAAGCAAATGTTCAATTTAAGTTAGTGTGTTAAATGAATGCATTAATTTTGTGTTAATCTAGATGAGAAGTTTGACATTCCTTTTATGTATAATTGGGTATTCTTATTGCTGAAATATAAAAAACATTAACAAATAATCTCTTATACCAATTAAACAAAACAAAGTTACTAGCATTGCTATAAAAAAGTACTATAGACAATACATTTTAAAACTTTTATCCACGACTACTATATTAATTAAGAAGATGTAATACGTTTGTTTGCCGTGGATTAAAGGCCTTTTAACACACTAGTGGATTAGAATTCATATTGCCAAGCTTTGATTTTATAGCATTTTATTTAGAATTATTATTATTAACATTAACGTTTACGTCAAGAACGATCTTGTCATTTTGACCTGGATTATTTAAATTCGCTCGATAAGGAGTTTCTGAAGGACTGGAGGGACTCATAACTTCGCCAGCAAATGCCATCTTGCTGGACAGTGAATCGTCAATATAACTTTCCGCTACTGTAGTCGATATCCAACCACCATGACGTTTCACAGTGATAATATCACCTCCACAATTGGCCAACGTTGACAAGGAATGCATTATTCCATGTCCGGTAAAACTTTCTGGATCAGGGAGCCCCAGAAATACAGCCACTTTTGAAACGGTTCTCGAAATTGTGTTGATGCCTGTATGTTGTGTAGTACATTTTCCAGCCACATATTGCAAGAAAAATCTCCTACCGATATTTTATGTCGCAGATTGTGTATTTTCGACACATCTCTACAGCATTGATGAAAAAATCTTCTTCCATGATCGAGAAACTTCTTGAAATATTTGTTTTCGTATCCGCAATCAGTACGTATAGGTAAATGTCTTTGTATTGGACATGCATGATATCCAAAGAGGTTAATTCATTCCATCGACAAGCACCTGCGACTCCCATGAACGTTGCAACCTGTAAAAAGTTCCAAATAAAACGCTCAATGTGCAAAGTGAAATATTAAAATCGTGTATTTTCTATCTTAATTTGTAAATATTTCTAATCCGGAGCTTCTTCGATTTGGTTTCTCTCAAGTATATTTGCCTTCTTTGGGTTATAATTTCTTGATTCTACTTTCAAATATGAAGTAAGTTTACCATACTTTGAATTATCAATACCTGTACTTTCAACATTGATTTTAGCATGGAATATTTTGTCTACATCGAAGAGGCAAACCGTTTCTCTACATTGAAAACGTAGGATAGTAGCACCTCTTCTGTAATTGGTTCTTCTTCTGTGCCCTTTTTTTCGCCAGTTATCCAGTTCCACCAATTCTTTCTCGTACCCACTTTTGCTTTTCGCTGGTAACAGACGTAATGTTGCTTCTTGGGCTTCTTGTTGGATTTCAGCAGGAATAAAGAAATTATCAGCATTCTATCTCATTTCTTGTGTCGATTTTGCAACATTTTCCCCTCTTGTTGACAAATACTCAAACGCATGTCATAGAAACGATTCCAAGACTTTCTAGTATTCAGCTGGCAATCAATATTCTTGATTAAAACAAATTTGTCACATATGACGTGTTTCAAAACCATAATTTTTCACCACTAATTGACAGGTTTTGGCCGTGGTCGTGGATAAAACGTTGAATTACATTCGCGAAATTAACCCGTCTTTAATCCCCTCGAAAAAATGTTACTCTCGATGCGCTTCGGGTGTCCATTTTTTCTCGTTATGCAATAAAAATTGGATCGTGTTATTCTTACCGAAAATTATGGAAATGAGAAATTATTTTTCCACTGAAATATTTTTATTACCGTCACTGTAATGACATTTGACGTGAACAAGGCATGCATTCTTGTTATTTGTTAAGCTCTATATTATTCAGTTCTTAAATGTCCAAAATTATTTGTAACAAAAATGGCTGCATGCCCTAATTAATGAGGTTTTCCAGGTTTTCCTCATTCCTGCACTGAATAGTGGTTAGGGCCTACCAACGTAAGTCGTTCCTGGGCGCAAATGCGGCCTGCTTAATAATAATATGCCGCCCCCTCTCCCGCAAAAGTCTCCGACTTCTGGGCTAATCCCTGTGATTAGAATGAGGGGTAGAGATATTATTATTATATATTATTATTATTAAGCGATAAGAAGCCAAAAATACACCCTTTTAAACTATATTCTAGGCAAAAAATGTATGTTTATAAATGTTTCGATAATATTTCGAAAACAAAAAAGCGGCCATAAACAATATTTTGCTAAGAATAATGATTTTCTTCGACTCGACGACAATAACTTGTAAGTTTACTCAGTAGTATTTGTCGTTCGTAAGCGTGTACACGTCAATATGCTTTCATAACTTTCAACTTCAATGAATAGTTCACCTGAAACTCTTAAAATATTTAATAATTCATATTACAAACTACGGATTCAGTTCCTAGCGTAAAGAATCCTCTGGAAATTTATTGGAATTGGAAATTGATAAATTATCAACCAACACGATTCCCTATAATTACCATTATGGATCAAGTCCGTTTCGGTGCACTTGAAAATTTTGTGTATAAAGTAATTCGATCAAAAATGTTAATTAAAATGTAAATAGAGCATTCTCCGCTTAGTTCCATAGTGCGATAATGCGATTAATACTTTCGGTAATTTCGATAAATATAATCCAAATGCATGAATTTACTCATTATTAATAATTCTGCGCACTGATTAAATATCGGGTAATTGAAAATTTAGAAGATTAAAATACTCGTTTTGATTTATTAACAAAAGCCTCGATATAAAATTTAGATTAATTCTGCACGTTCTCTGATTCGATAATATTTTTATCTTCAGCTAATGCAAATTAATTATTTTTTAATTTTTTGTAATCAATGCTAAGAGGAACTGTCAACCAGAATCCAAATTTTTGGCATTACTAGTATTTTTGAAGTGCAAACATTGAAGCTCCTATAAAGAGTTACAGGACACTGTTAATCATGCTAAACATGCTATTTTTTCTACAAACGAAATCCTCCATTTAATTATTAATTTGTGCTTTGAAATTATTCAAACCAAATTTGAATAATAAAGAAAAGTAAGTAGGATATATTGACGTAGTCATTTATACTTTGTCAAACATTAATCGCCATATTGCTGACTGAGTTAATTTGTGATTGTTTGTAGTTCAATTTGCAAAGATGGAGCAGGAAAGATGGACATGAGAAACAAAAATCACTGTAAATATTGAATAGTATTTTATGAATTACAACTTGATTAACACTTTAATCTAAGGAACTTTAGCTCCTAGGATTAAAAGTAAATACTTTTGTTACCAAGATAACATTTCTTTCTCAGTAAGGAAAATGTCAAACGGTTGGAGAAAAATAATTTTACGTATTTTTGAAAATATTTTTTCGTTCACTGCAGATAGCGAGATACCTTTGACGTAGTAGCTTGGCTGGATGTATTAAACTGAATCTCGATCAATTTAAAGTTGTGTGGTGTGAAGTATGTGACTGTGCTGAAATAATAACACCCAAGGCATACTTACCTTAATGACAAAGGCAGTAAATATTAATGAGACAAAAAGTTATAGACGACAAAGTTTCGTGTTGTTTATTAAACTTGAAGAGTTATAAGCCACCCGAGTCTCGGGCATTATGTTTCATCCCGGATAAATAGCTGGAAAAGAGGGGCGGAATTCTGTGAAGAAATTTAGAAAGTCGTACAATATACACAGCGGGCAGGCGCAATTTCGGGACAAGAGATATAAAAAGTAGTATTACGTAGAATTGAAGGAGATGCCGCCAGAGTTATGTTTGTTGGTCGCGGAGAACGCAATTTTGCACATGACCTTTCTCCTTTCCGCGCTGCATTGTCTCTCGGTGACCCCAGCATCCTCGTAAATATAAACTGCTGAATTGCCAGTAAGAGCAGGGACTTTAATTCTTCCCGGTCATTACGAGGACCTAGGACGTAAGCCCGCAATTACATTTTATAAAGATATGTATCATAAAAAGTATGCTATTTTAAGGGACTCTTCACCAGGGCAGTTTATAACGTTATAGGGGTATTACACAGCTCTATTTTGTCCGAACAATAGATTATAAAAATAAATCTCACCACGAAACCGAAAATAAAATCGCCGCTACGCTGTGTCCAGCGTTATGGTGTATTTTACGATAGTGGGGTTATTTAGGGATTCGAGTAATTGGTACTAATGCAGACGTATGCTTTGGGTGGCTTAGTAACATATATACATATAAAAAATGCCGCAGGGAGGAATTTATCAACGTATTACAGCTTATAGGTTTTTTGTCGCACCTACTTAACCCAATATTTAGTAAAAAAAAATATGACTGTTCTTAGTTCTTCTTAAAATTATATTATTAACTTCGCATCCTAATAGTTATTTATGTATAAGAAGTGGGATAACTAAACAATTTCATACATTCACAAAGAATGCAAAGTAAGTATGACAATGTTGCTTAATTTTCTACGCACGAGTTCATAGATGTAGGTACCAGTCCACAATATCGCCACTAGATATATAGTACCCAAATTTCGGTATGCGGTGTTGCCGTTAGTCGGAATTTGTTTTCTTTTTTGTGGTTGGCAACTTATCTTGCTCGTTTCCTAAGAGAAGACAAGACTCAGCTAGAATTGCAAAGCAAGACAGGATTTAAAAAAAGTGTAGCGATGCAAGAGAAGGAACAATGCTACGGCAAGAGTTCAAGAATCTTGCAAAATTGCGAAATTCTAGCAAGACAAGATATGATCTTGCAAGATCGAGCAAGAACAAGACTGAAAAAGTTAAAAAAAATCTAAATTTGCTGCGTTGCACAGAGTCGGAATTGTCACGTTCTCTCTTTCGGATTTCTTTGTCATACACATACATAATGTTTGATACAAAACAAATGGCAATTTATAAATAAACGGTTCAATCTTCGTTTGTTTATAACTTATAACTCTGTGGTAGCCTATGGTGGTAAATCAATTTCTACTTTATTTTCTAACAAAATTTGTGAGATATTATTATTTTTTACTACAAGCAAATGATGTAACTTACCAAGTTTATAACTTATTTTTGATGAGATCTCTAGTTAAAAACCTGAGGGAAGTAAATATCATACATCTCACAAATAATGAAGTCAAAACTGGTGATTGGAAAGAAACAAAATATACTAGTGGATAATTACTGCCGACTATCAAAAGACGTTTGAATTTTTGAATTATTTATTTTAATATACGTCATATTTTAAAAAGAAAGTACCTACAGAAAATTTGTTTAAAATGGTAGCAAAAAATTCTTATGGAGACTACAATTAGTTACCCTAAAGTTTTTTGGAAGAAAAACTGATATGCTTTTAAACAATGGAAATTATACTGGTTTTCTCCAAATCAGATTTTTTTCTGAATCCCATAGAAATAAAACTGCACTCTGTATTGTTGTAACTCAGCAACAGACGCCCCACTACACGTTTTACAACTGCAAACATAATAATAATAATAATACTGATATTCACACTCTAAATAATTAAGCAACAAACTAAAGCCCTTTTAAATTCATTCAGGTGCCGGTTACGTTGCCACTTTTCCTTAATCGGTTCAAATTTTCCCCAATGCTGCAACAATTTGAGTATTTTAATTATATTAGTATCCATATTAAAGATATTATAAAAATTTTCAACTTGAAAACTTGAAAACACTGTAACATCAAACATTATGGTAGAAATATGTTTACAATAATAATTATATTTGTAGATAATTTTACATTCTGTTAGATCTGGCAATGGTGTAAGTATTTCATGTACATTTCCTAACTACCTTCAACACATATGATATAAGAAATAAACCCCTAACAAGAGGTTGACTCATATTTCTGATTTGTATTTTCTTCTGTGCCATAACACACTCCACACAGTAGTATTTAACTAATTTCGTGTGCAATATCGCAAGTATTATGGCTCGAGCTGTCCTTAGGACACGTTGTGGTATTTCTTGTCCACAGCCTTCATAAGTTGAATTTACTGTACCAATAATCGACAGTCTTTGAACTCTACTACCGCTTTTGTATAGTGTATTCATACTTATTAAATCTTTTTGACAACCACTGTTCTATTTAATGGCATGGTAGCACCCACAAGAAATAAATGCAAAGGATAGGAGCTAATCTATAAAATGTCCACTCGCTTCTGTGAATAAATAATAGCCCTTATCGAGGATATCCCCTAATATAATCTCAAAAACGTTGATGAATTTTGTACCATTCAATTTTCACAGCAATAACTACATGTAGTTTGGCAAATATTGTTGCTGGCGTTAATTTTGTTTATGTAAACATAAACATAGCCACGATTACATCATACAGTAACGCACAGCTGTTTTTCCTCCGGAACGGGGAATAAACTATGATTATTTCACGTAAAATTTAATTTCAATTTAAATCTGAACAGTCGGAAAACAGATTACATATATGTAACAATTTGAACAAACGCGATTTATATAGGTGTACATATTGAAAAAGCAAATTTTGATCACTAATCCGACAATTAAAATCATCAGGTTAAAACAAATACAATACAATGAAGTGTTTTAAGCTGGCTTCGTCTCTTGTTTGTGCTATTTTAAGAAACAATGATAAATACAATGCCGATTGTTATAGCCTTAGATTATTGTTCCGCTATGTTGAAAGGATTTAAGCTTTTATGGTAAAAGTTATTACTTTTATAGCTCATATACACGATTACAAAAAGTGACTAAATACAATTAAGTACATAAACTCATTCTCACATCAATAAACCTAATTTTGTTTCGGCACCTATCATATTCCATTTACGAACTTTAAGTATGTTTTTTGTATTTATAATAAAACTGGCAAAAAAATGAAATCTTAGGTGGTATAATATAATTACGTAAGTATCTGAATAAACTGTTGATTAATATACAGAGTGTGTTGCAAGTCGTTTATCAATAATTTTAGGAGGTGCTAGAATACTTGATTTTGAGTCTATTGAAACAAACATACCTATATACCAAGTGTTTGTGATAATTAATTTTTTAATATTTCTTAATTTAACCGCGTGTAGAAGAAAAACAAACCTTTTTTATTACAAATATTTCTATACTTTTTTATTAGGAATGAATGAATTATTTAAATTATTTAACCCATAAAATCCAAAGTGGCTTCGTTACTTACCTAGAACTTCATAAATATGATTTTTCTACTTTGTAAAAGCGAATAGTCAAATTTAAACGTGGATTTTATTTAAACATTTATGTGTAGGTTTGTTCAGATATTATTAAAAACTTACTTAAGCAATGCTCTTTCAGTTCTTAGGAAAAGATTCTTGATAAACAATCTAAAAATTAAGGAAATTAATCTTAACGCGTTTAAATATGCAGGGAGCGCATTTGCCAAAACAGGACAGCCGTATGCAATAAAAATGGTTTAAGAAATGAAGATGTTTGCACTGTACTTTACATTTTAACTGAGATTCGAACGTATAGTTTGACAGTTGATCTACATTTACGGTTGCCTTTTCTTTTTACGCCGTAATTTTAAACTAGCTTTTAGGATTTGAAGAATTGAAATAAATATTTAGCTTCTTGAATCCTCCGGTATTTTAATAACTTCTTCTTGTTAGTAAATATCTTCATTTTAAACTATTTTTATTACATACTGAACGGCTGTCCTGTTTTGCCAAATACGCTCTGCATATTTAAACGCATTAAGACTAATTAATTTTTAGAATGTTTATGAAGAATCTTTCCTAATAACTGAAAGAGCATTGCTTAGGTAAGTTTTTAATAATATCTGAAAGCATTATAAATAGCTGCTTACCGGCGTATGGTTTATTCCAAGCCGAAGATAATAATTTATTGACCAATACATATAATAATGCTCATTGACAACATATAATTCGTAAATATAAATAAACGACAACTCTTAAAATTAAAAACACTTATGTAGGCGTATAATCAAATCTTTTTACATTTAAAAAAAGTAATATTAAAAAAAGACGGTGTCATTATTTGAAAATAATAAATGTATTTTGAAGGTTAATCAAATTAATATTGCGACTTTTGAATGATTTTGTTTATTACTTAGAATTTAGCATTTGCTGGTAATTCTACTGTTTAGGAAATCTAATATGCTGCAATATTTTGCTTCATTGTTATTTATTATAGAACTACAAACGTTATTTTATAGGAATATTACATTTGTTATCAATTTTATTTACCTAGTGATGTTTTTTTAATGGTTAGTAATAAAGTCAAAAATTTTATTTGGTGATGACTACAACATATTTTGTTACATATGAAGAGTAAACAAATTATTTTTAAACCAAAAATTATGTTCAAAAAAGTTGTATGCGATAAAAAATATTTTGTGTTTCTTTTCACTTTTCGGAAGAGTCTTTGCCAGACAGGAGAAATAAATTGTGACAATTTCTCATCCAGATTGTTAATATCTTAAAAGCAGTTTTATTTCAATAAAAACTTTTGTAGACGTCAGAGAACTGTAATGTTAGTGTTAAGCAATTTTTACACCCAGCAAAACTCAGCAAAACAACGAAAGCTACAGACACATTCTGAGTATACAGGATGTCTGGAATATAAGGGTCGTTGCTATATCTGAACAAAGGTTACAAAAAAACTTTTATGCAAAATAATAATATATCTACCCTTCATTGGACTTCTTCACAAGGCCCAGCAGCCGCAGACTTGTGCGAGAGAGGGGCGGCGGTAAACTATGAATATTAAATAATTGATTACATTTTTTGTACGTTAATAATTTTTAATGTGCACGCAATTTATAGTGTTAAACTTATGGTGTATGTGTTTTTTGTCCGAATGGTATTTGATTTCACTTTCTTGGTAATCTTTGATCTGCTTATTATAATTTTTAGTTGCCTGATTTTGCGACGTTTGGCACCCCATAAAAAACGCTCAATAGACATTTGTATATCAAATTGGTTTTGATAAAAAAAAAATGTCTAATACCACTTTCTGAAAAAACAACCCTTTTAAAAAATCGTAGTATGACAAGTTTTTGTCACATTAATAAAGTGGTTAGAGTAGAATCCCCGGCAGGATACTAATTGAAAAAAAAATTGAGATTCCACAGCCTTCTCACATTCTCAAAGGTGTTAACCTGATAATTGTACACACTATATAAATTATTTAATTCTTTTAGTTTGTCACTCGAGGTTAGAAACTTCTTAAATATTTGTAATGTTACCAGAATATCATGATATTATAGGCATGACATGACAGAATGTACATAAGACCAACAAAAATTGAACATGTTACTAAACTATAGGTTAACTTACTAGATCCACATAGCTTAATCCTCTAGACTCTTATTTGAGGGGGGTATATTTTAATAACGGGCAAGTTATATTTTACCAAATATACCTTTCAGTGTAGAAATATACGCTCCAGTGACAAATATTTGATTGATTATAATATAGGATAACTTGGAAATCTGCAAATCCAAAATTGTACGAGCAGCTGATATTCCGGATATGTCCTTTTGTTTTATTAATACTACCGCTTTACCCTATAATACACAGTCCCTATAATTCTCTAACAAAGTTCTATTAGTTCTGTTAGTTCAAATATACGTACACCAACCGTATCTGCAATATTCCCAAGTTTTAAATTATGTGCCTAGCGCTTGCACTGTTTTCTCTACAACTATAACATAACCGCCTCCTACATTCCGACACAAATATTGTCAAGAGAATTTGTGGTTACGCAAACTGAACAACATACATTTTTCAAACACCTACTTGGAAATATTGGGTCCTCTGCCTTAATATTCATGAGAAACAGATCATAATGTCGACAGCCATCAGAATTTTATGGTTCTACCCTAGTCAGTCATGTTTTAGTCGTTCTTTTGTCAAACACGAATTATCTTATTTATTAGCAACCGATAACCTAGCTTGCTTTACTTTCGCTTGGCTCGTTAAAATAAAAAAATATACTTTCGTAGGGGGGGGAGAGAATAAAACATAATTTTCTTATTTCTGCAACAGAACTGAAATCAAAAAACAGGGCCACTTTAAAACTAAAATTGGATTCATCGAACCATGCAGCTAATTATTCAGTAGAATTCTTCCCTGCAGACATTAAATCACGATTTCGTTATTTCATAAATAAAATGCAGAAGCCGGCTTTTGGGTTTGTCTCGTAAAAATAATATTTCCAGGGCATTCTCCGTTATGAATCACAGATCCGGTAAATTACAGCTTAAAATTTAAGCCATTTCATCTCCGAATTATTTTTATTTGGACGGCGGCCAAAGTTTGTATCGTCTACAAGAACTTAAATTAAATTAATGGGATTTGGTTAAATTCTTAAATTAAAGTGTTTGGTTCTATCCGAGAATTAATTTCGAAAGTTTGCGCTTAAATCACTGCACTAACTAGTAATTTTATTATTTATTGCGATGCTCTGATTTATTCTATGCCGCGTTTTTTCGCACGGCATCTTCATGTGCAGGGAAGTTATTTGCATTGGAGAATTGCTAGGATAAAAAATTTCCTGAAGTGTTCTGTTCCTTCTAACTTGGGTAATTAATAATATTAGCAGTTAGTCTACTATAACAATAAATGTATCTTCTATATTATTACAAAACTCAACAGTTACAAGTTTGTTAGAGAAAATGGTTGTCAGTCGGTACCGAATGTATTCAAAATTTATGTGTTACATATCATGTAAATATAACATGAAGGATTTATATTTTAATTTAATTGCATTTTATCCTAATTTTTACAATTCGTACATTCCCACGTATACTTTGACACATTCGCTGCATGACATCAAGTACACTCCCTGAGTTTGTAATGGACTCAACTGCCTATACCATTAATAATCCCTTCCCTCGGGATATTTTAAGGTGTTGTCGCAAAATGTTCCCTCTATACACAGTATCTGTAATAAGTTTGACTTATACACAGTTTTTTTGAGGTCCAATAGGTAGCTTCTCAAAATTCTACTTTTGGCGTGCAACAATTTTAAATGTATTTCTTCAGCAAAGTTAGCCGTCATCTCCTCCACATTGTTCCAGAGTGTAAGGTCCAGGAGAGTTCCAGAAATGGAAACGTCAACTGTAAAAGTTATTAGAAGTTTTCATAGAAAAATGTTTTACTTCCACACCTTGTATCTCTGTTAATATTAACATTAATAACTTGAACTGAACAATTTCAAACGAGTTAGATATCTTTATTGACCTCAAGTTAACAATAGGTTGTATTTTTACAGGATGGTTCTATATTAACTCCTTTATATAACTTTATTTGAATAACACATCCCATACAAAAGCAATTTAAATTAATTACAATGCTGATACCTTACGTGTTTAGACAGAAAATACACGCATCCTATTACACAAACTCAACATTATTTTATAGTTCCAGGATAGCGACCTTATTCAATTATTTTTATGACCTCATTCCAACTACATTTACCTTAAAAACATTATTTTAGTCAGAGATTATGAATCTAATGACATAATTCCGGCAGAATTTACAACTAGTGATAAATAAAGACAAGACATTGTTTTACTGGGGTAAATAATTATCGTTCGATGTTGCAACAAACTGGGTCAATTTGCTTTTCAGTGTATCCCGGCCTACATCCCTCATTATAGAGGGTTTTACTGACACACAGACGGGCAGTTTGTTTAGGAGTGACACGACATCGGTTAATAGGCCTTATCAACTATTACAGTTGTATCGATTATTATCGATGTTAGCGATGTTTGATAAGATATCGAATTACGGGACAGCATATTTTTTATTTGTATGTTGCTGATGTGTCCTCGAATTCGGAAGGTCTTTTCTATAACGTTTTTCTCTATCCTGATACAGCGTTCAACTTAAGGTTCAGTTACAAAATAGCTATTTATGTAACAAGTTACACAAGAGTAAGTGTTTTGTGAAAAATACGTCAAAAATGAGTTATTATGACGAGTGTTTGGATATTGAACAAACTGCTGAAGCTGCGCTATCCACGTTAGTGTCCAAAAAATCGAAAAATTTGTACGAAAACCCCTACAACAATTTTGAAACCTGGGCCAAAGAAAAATATATTGAGATGATTACTCCCCATCATGATTTACTTAAACAAAAACGTAGATATTAGCAAATTTACAAATCTAATTGCACTTTTAAAAAGAAAAACTTTAGGTTATCAGCCAAAGATACGAAAAATATTTACGAAGCTGCAAATAAAACGTTTTATGAAACAAGCCGAGGACAAAGAATTCCTGTTAGCCAAAGTTGTTTTAATCGTTAAAGTATCTGGAGCATGTAGGAAAGAAGAAATCACATTTTTGACAGTAAATGCCACAAAAGATTGTCAGTCATTTATTAGTGTCAAAATTCCGAACACAAAAACTCCAAGAATGTTAACGATTGTTGAGAGATCAATAGATGGTATCAATTTTTTAGATATATTTCGCGCAAAACTTCGTCCACTAAATGCGACACAGCGATTTTTCTTGACATATCGAAGTAATGAATGCTGTACCCTGCCAGCTGCAATCAATCCAATTGGACGTGTGTCAAAAAAGATAGCGGATTTCCTTGGACTCTCCAACATCAATGAATACACTGGCCATTGCTTTCGGCGCAACTCTACAACAACGTTGGCAGATTCTGGAGCGGATATGACATTTTTAAAACGACATGGAGGTGGGCGATCAAGTTCAGTTGCCGAGGGTTATATCGAAAATTCCATTGAATAGAAAAAGGAAATAGCACTAGTGCCTAAAAGAGTGTCATTTCGAAATTCTAATCAATATCAAAATTTGTCAATTTTGCAAGGCTTTCACAAAAAAAAATATTTTATTTTATTTTTTATTTACTAAGCTCGGTAATCATAATAAATAGTTAATATTTTGACGTGAATAACTTTTTTGAACTAAAGCCAGTGGCGTAGATATATGGTCTTTTTCACCCTTGAACCCCCTAAACTTCTACACCAATGGTCAAAAGTATTTTTTCAATATAAATATTAAAATGTTATTTTATTTTCTGAAAAAAGTACTTCTTTTCATATATTTTGACTTTTTCTAATATTTTTGTAATGTTATTTATGAATATTTATGTGTAATAGACAAATATAAAAATGCACAGCCAATGGAAACCCCAAGGAAACTACCTGCGTCCACAAAAGTCGACAATATCCTCAGTTTTTCCTGCTACTTCCTCCCAAACCGTAATCATTAAGAGAAAATGTTTAACCGTTACGTCGGGTTAAACTATATATATGTTTTACATCCAACCAACCCCATTCTTTGATTGTACGACCTGAGGCAGGGATTTTGTACGGCTTGTAATATAACTGCCAAGTTTGGACTGGCCGTTTAGATACGGTAAACTAACTAACATCAATGCTTTCAAGCCTGGTTAAGTTTTTGTTTGTGCCTTTATCTGTTCCCCTTTCGAATATAAATTACTGTAACATATACTTTGCTGATTTCAGGAAATTAGGTAATCGAACTTATAAATAATTATTGATATATTCATTAAAGTCAAACACATCAAAATTACTATGATAGAAGTGAGATAACAATCAACAAGTTATGGTAGAAATAATTGTTATTTATGTAAAAAGTGGAATATAATAGTTACTTATTTCACTAGGCAGAAAATCCAAGATTTAATGCTACACCTGGTGTTTAATTTATTAATTGCGTTTTATTGGCAATAGCCAAATTTGACTTTTCGGTACTATATTTACCGCTGATGATGTGTATTTTTACTTTAATGTCACTGTCAATTAAAAAAAAATTAACTGGTCGCAATGGATGTAATTGAAAGTGAGAATGAGTTATTACCATTAACACCACCTGATATAAGAGACTTGGCGCGAGATGTGATCTGTAGATGTGAGATTAAATCTATTACCGGGTATGTCCAACTGTACATGAACTCACATACAGCAGATTCATGGAATATACAGGATGATTTTAAATAAAGTAGCAAAAATGAGACCTCAGATCCCTTAGGTGAGAGGAAATCGATTTAGCCTAACATACCTATAACCCAAGACGCATAATAGCAAAGATACAGGGTGTCGAAATTAAAATTTTATTTTCGATATTTGTAGATAACTTCTTAAAAAAATCAAATATTTACATAAAATTTGTAAATCAGGGGTTTTTGTGGGCGAGAGATTCAAATCTGTTTCTAATTTTGACGTCACTGCTAGAGGGCGCCACTTATGGCCCATCATGTTTCTTTTAAATGGAAGAACTTTTTTGCTGCTTAGTGTATCCATCTGATTATTGAAACAGTCGATTTTCCTACATGTTATGCCTGAAAAAGGTAGGTAGATTGAAGTTGTTAGGAGTAACAGTTTTCGAAATAATCGTATTTAAAATATTCAGTGCACCGATTGAAAACTGTTACCGTTTCAGGTAAAGTGCCTTTTATACTAAAAATACAACAAAATATTACTTGAAAAAGTTGCTCAGAAGAATAAATTACGGGAACGTATAAAATTTCAAAAAGATCGGCCTGCTTCGAAAAAATATTAGTACCTACTTTGTTGAAAAATGGTTTCATCAAACCTCGCCGATCTTCTTGATATTTTGCACATCTCCATAATATATCATTCTGAACAACTTTTTCAAGTAACATTTTGCTATTTTTTCAGCACAAATAGCACTTTACCTAAAACCAAAACAGTTTTTACTCGGTGCACTGGGCATTTCAAATAGGATTATTTCAAAAATGGTTGCGCCTACCGACTTCAGCAAGGTATAATTTTTTCAAATAAAACAGATAGGATAATCAATTGTTTCGATAGAGTTAGATGAATATATTAAGCTGCAGAAAAAGTTTTGCCATTTAAAAGAAAAATGGTGGCACCCTCTACTAGTGACGTAAAAATTAGAAACAAATTTGAATTTCTCGCCCGCAAAAACCCTCGATTTACAAATTTTATGTAAATATTTGGATTTTTTAAGAAGTTATCTACAAATATAAAAAATTTTAGGTTTAATGTTAGGTTAAATCGATTTACTTTCACCTAAGGAATTTGTGGTCTCATTTTTGCTACTTTATTTAAAATCACCCTGTAGACTGAAGAAAATGTATGATCTTTCTCCGAAAATGTGCTGATTGCCTATTTTTCCACTATTTCAAAGAGTATAACGGGAACAGAACTTACGCAGAACTTCGGCCACGATTCCAAAATTTCTTGTTGTACAGTGCCTTCATAAATAATTACAAGCCACGTGACCAGGACTGTGATTCTCGAAGAACAACTCATATGCAAATACATTTCTTGTCTCTTTCAGTTGCTGTAGTCAGGAAAAGGATATTCGCATATGAATTGCTCTGCGATTGATTTGAGAATCTCGAACCTGATCACGTGGCTTGTAATCATTTATGAAGGCACTGTAGTTGCAATGTAATAAAACAAGTTTTGTGTATTTTTTTTTTAATTTCAGCTTTTTGTGTTTACCTAATGTTGTCAATTATAATTACCAGTTTGATTAAAATTATTACCTGGAACTTTTTCTACCACTTTTTCTGCCTAAGCAGTAAAAATACACCTTTTAAGCCTGTCAAGTGTCATTAAAAAGCCGCTTTAAATTCATTTGGAGAAAAAAGTTTGTTTTATAATGTGTCTATGAAGAGACTCCAATTCTACATTTACTGAAGTTATTTTGAAAAAATTAGAGCTTATATTTTAATCCATTAAAGTACAAAAAAAACAACATCTGTAAAAAGAAAGTACACGTTTAATATTTTAATGCAGTTTGCTCAGGTTTATTCGTTAAATTAGATTACTTTATCCACCTGAGCAAAATCTGCTGCAAAGCTGTACTTAAGTGAAATGAAAAGTTAATCTTTTAAAAACATACATTTTTATTTTATTCGCATGCTCGCAGAACGTAATGTAATTTTATTTTCATGTGTAGATTGACGTTTTTAAAGTACGATCTTAATATTTATAAATCTATTTACATAGTGATATGGTTATTTATTAATAACTATAAAAGATGAGATATGGAAAAAATATGTAAAAAAAAATTATGATATATAAAGAACAGTTTACAGGTGCTAATGTCAAAGAACAACTATTGTTGTAAAATGAGCACAGAAAGTGCATCTCACCTGGCAAATAGAATAAGTGCCATTGTGAAGAAATAAGTCGGATAGGGTGATGAAGCGCGACGAAAGGAACCTCTATCAAGCTACCAGAATGTATACAGGGTGTTTATAAAATCAATGGTAAAGCAAGCTTTTGTCATTTATTGTATTCAGCGGTTCATTCCAGTTGCTCCTACCATTTACGTTGCTATCTGACTTCACTATTAAACTACCAGTTTGATTCTGAAAACATAATAAACAAAAGTAATAAAAAGGATTTTTTAATAATGTTTAGGATATATGAAATTAGTAATAAATAGCAAAAAAATATACAGGGTGTCCGGAAATTATGCGTCAAGACTTCAGGAAATGATTCTTCACAAAAATTTAGGGTCACAAATTCCTATACTTAACGATTTTTCAAAAACTCAATATTAACGCAGATACAGGGTGTTAAATTTAAAGTTTTATTTTCGATATTTGTAAATAACTTCTTAAGAAATCCAAATATGTTTCTAATTTTGATGTCACTAGCAGAGGGCGCCACTTGTGGCACATCATGTTTCTTTTAAATGACAAAACTTTGTTTACGTTCTATGTCAATTTATTAATGTTAATATGTTAATTATTATGTAATTATTGCCGCCACGCACATGTTCTGACCTTTCAATATGCTTGACAGATCACCCTGTATTACATTTCAAGCCAATATAAAATTCATGCAACTTCCCCATTATTTTACTTCATCAAAATTGATTGATGGGTAACTTGTAATGACAAATACATTATCTACTCAATTCCAGCCTTGCACATTATTATTCATCAAAGGAGCTGGTGAAATACTGTAAACAGTTCTGTAAAACAGACACGAGTGTCGCAAAATAAAAGCAACGCCCATGTTTGTCGACCCACAGCAGATAGAAACCAACATAAAAGTAATATATTTACACCGACTTGGTAACACCCGACCTCGATCTATCCAACATATCTACATAAGCACACAACGGTTAACATATAGTACAATTTTGTGCTTCCCTAGTTTTCTTCGATCGGACAGAATGATCTGCGAGAGTACATTTTGTTTGCATACGAAATATGCTATGGACGAACTATGAGACAAAATATTAGTAAGTACGAAAATTCTCACAAGGTCTTAATTCTAGGTAGGTACGACGCACTAGTATAGAAATATATTACTTATATTTGCATCAAAATAAACGTTTTTCTGTTGTAATCGTTATACGATTATTTTTGTTTTAAAAGAATTGTAATATATACACGAACTGGCATTTTAAACAGGTTAGTAGTTAGTAAACAATAAATTTGTAGGCTAGATGTACGTAACTACAAACGAATAATTAATTGTACTTACGAGTAATACTAAAAATTTTTTAGAAAATTCATTGATGTATCTAGATTAAAAAAAATAGTTTTACTCCTTGTCGTTAAATAACAGTACAAAAACTAGGTAACTAGGTTATTGACCTAATAATACGGTAGGTCAAGATTCACTCTCGATAACTTATGAGCATCAGATCAGAGGCGTGCCATTTCGGTCTTGGACAGTTTTCTGTCGACAACACGATGGTTTTTATGTAATGTAGGTAAATGGTTCGGTTTATTATTAGATACGTTGGAGTTTTGTGATTTCAATGTAACTAAGCTCAGAGGAAAATCCATACCCTACTTATCCGTTTACCTTTCAGAGGCTATTTGTTGTCAACGTATGGGCAGGAGCGTACGAATATCGTTTGACTGGACAATATTTTCTACCGGAAAACCTAAGTGGACCGCGTTACTTGCAATTTTCAATAGAATTATTTGATTATTATTATTTGATTTAATTGGATATTAACATTTTAAATTATTATTGGCTGAAGCTGAACTGGGCAAGAAAAAATGATATTATAAAATAGTCAGTACAACCGTTTATTTGTGATGACTAAAACCTAGGTGTAGGTACTAGAAAAATATTTCAACTTGGCAACATTGCATCAGGTCGACATCGAGTTGAACTGTGAGCTGTAAACGACCAAGGCTGTGAGCGGTCAGTGACAGTCTGAAAAGGGGGTTTAAATAATGATTTGAATATAATTTTTTTCGGCGTAAATATGCATTTAGATTTTTTTTAATCGCGTATTCGCATTATACCCATTATTCCCTATCTCCTCTTAAACTTAATGACATTATGACTGACTCACCCTGTATATATATAGTACAGCTATTTACTCTTAGAAGTAAAATTGTCTCCAAGCATCTTTTAATATAATAATTTTATAGGTTGACAGTGGGTATGTGGGAAAGATTTTTTTTATTGTAATACACTTTAGTTTTATTAAAAGATATTTAATATGTAGATTGAAAGTAAAATAAAAATATATAATTTTATCGTCCTCAAGCATGTTTGTTATGATTAAAATTGTATTTTGATTGTCATTATTTATTGTAAGAATTTTGAACATATTTTTACTGACTATTTGTGTGTCTCATTTGCCAATGTCGAGACATGCCAGACATCTGGGGTCATCAGTATGAAATTCATATTCTCAATTTGAACGGAATTCAACAAACGTACGTGTCTATCAAGACGTGTCTGCAGACACTTTCTAAATAGATTTCGTTCAAAGGGTCTAGCCCTCAGCCATATCTATTTTTCACTAGCTGGAATTCTTACATAAAGTTTTGACAAATGCAATAAAAAGTTCGAGTATTTGTAGTGCCATCCTTCTGATAGTTGCTCCGCTGAAACTCCACTCCGTTTTGTTTCGCAACAGCGAACAAATAGTGCACTAACTTATTTCAATTTGTAACATTCGTAATGATTGCATGATGGATGGATCCAACTTGGACGTAGTTTCCTACTGTTTCCAAATCAGAAATAAAAGAATATTTAACAGAATCGCAAATAAGATAAATTTACTCGTACATTATACAGGGTGGAACAGTCTTATTTCTTATTATTTACTTATTATTTTTTTTTTTGAAAAAAGTAATTTTTCATAAAAATTTTAGTCAAAATAATTGCATGTACAAGTTTATTATTGAAACAAATTCAGTTGACATATTTTATGTTGATAACATCGGAATGCAGATAGAACAAGTACAAATAACTTGTACAGTGTGTTTTGGTCTAAGCTACCATCAGAGAACATGAAGAAGTTTTTCGCTGTATATTTGTTTTAGACATTTATTATTGGATCCAGCGAATTTTAAAGACCAATGTGTATCATGACTAGAAAAATCACAATTTGGAGTATTTGTCTGAGCATCATATTGAAAACAGACTTAATTTTATAGCTCAAATTGTAGTAAATGCAGGAACTGTTGATCAAAACCTTTTTCGGTACGTTGTTTGGACCGACGATAGTCGGTTTGTCAGTAATGGTTGGTCAAACAGGCGCAACAAACATTACTTCGAAACCAAGGCCATTTTAGAGTAAATGTATGGTGCGAGATTATCAGTAAACCTTTAATTGGTCCTTATTTTTATGAACCTACATTTAACATCGTGTTATATAAATTTCCTAGAAGAAGAACTTCCTGCACTTCTGGAGAATGTGCCTTTGGAGTTATAGAGAAACCTATGGTTTCAGCACGACGAATCTCAGATTAAACTCAGAAAGTCGCCAGATCTAACACGCCTCGATTTTTTTCATGGGGGTCTACAAAACACCTTTGAAAGAAAAAATCAGAAACGCTTGTAATGAGATAAATGGCGAAATGTTAATAAACGGAGCCCACAAAGAAGTCAGGTGAAGATTGGATATGTGTCTTGAAATGAGAGAAGGTCATATAGAGAATCGATTGTAATATGTATGTAGTATGAAGGCGTTAGTCTCACTTTTTATAGCTTTGTTATTATTATCATCACCTTTTAATTTAACTGTATTAAAGAATTATCGAGATAACTTCATCAACCTAATACCACCAATAATTGCAAATGCAACATTTCAACAGAAGTAAATTGAGGATTAAACCCCGCACTGCCGAATATCCCTCTCATAATATCCTCGGACACTATTCCCGTTATTGATCCGCAGAGAATCCGTGCAGGATTTAGAGAAATTCCAACAGCCGAAAGATATTTAAACTTTTGACACACGGCAGTCGGAGAGCGGCGAAAGATTTGTTGATTTTATGGATTGGAAATAATGGTTCTATAATATGTGAGGCGCCGATACCGACTTTCTTCATATTTTTTTTCAGTGCCGCGCCATGTGAAATACTCGGAGAACTTTCAATCATCGCCGACTTTTTAAATGTGGAACCATAAAGAACTGTCGAAAACTATGCGGCGGTTCGAAAGTTTTGATTTTATGATAAACTAGCTTGCGACAAAATATTGGTTCGAATATCTATTATCTAATTTTGTGTGAATTAAGATTCCTCAAGTGTTAATGGGGAAGTTCGTTAAATTATTTAACTGCACGATACATTTTCCGAATAAAATAATATAGAAATAGGATATTTTATTTGAATGCACGATACATTAAGAAATGTTTGGTAAACATAATAACTAATCGTTCGGTTAAAATTATAAAATCCTCAGTGAAAAATGGATTCGCAAACTGGAAATAATAGTTGCACGAGGGAAAAAATACATGTTCGATAAACACAACAAATGCTCTCTAAACATATAAATGTGTTCATCACAAATAATACTTGCTAGTTAAAAATAATAAATGCTCAGTAAAATTATTAATTGCTCGATAAAACTATTCATCGCCGGATAAGAATATTAGAAACTCGGTAAGAATAGTAAATACTCGGTAAATATATTAAATATTTAATGAGAATATTAAATGAACCGTTAAATATATATATGCAGTAAAACCAATAATTACTCTCTAGAAAGTGTAAATGCACAGTTATAAAAATTATTTGCAGAAAATAAATTTTTAAGTTTGAAAAATTGACTGTAGGTTAGGTTAGGTTAGGTTAGGTTAAACAATGAAATCAGCCCGGGACAGTCGTTTGTTCATTTCACTGCTTGCAAATCATTCTATTGCGCACACGCGCTTTTAAATTCAAATCTGCGAACCAAAATTAAATGTCGTGCATAAAGTAATGAACACTTTTGAAATTTGTGTCGTGCAAAATGAATAAAATATCGAAACATACTTTACATTTAGTATTTTTATTATAGTCCAGTCGACAAGTAGTTTTAGGTGGAAATAATTAGGGGCAAGCTGGAATAACTTTTATTCTCTTTGTTTTGCTCTGTTGAATACTATACTAAATTTTCACGGTCTATCGATCCCGGATTTGGCCGCCATATTGGAAAACGCTATAAAATTTTTACATTTTTATGGTTTTTTTAAAATAACTTGATTTGGGTGCACTGTACAGAAAATTTTCAAGTAACCGAAAATAAAGCCAATTAAATTCTCTACAAAAAAGGTCCTATTCACCGGTTTCGTGCATGAACAGGTTAACGAGATACAGGTGGTTAAATACAAGTCATATATTTTCTAGTGGTCCATTTAATATGAGTAGGTAATTGATTCAATAACTCTTGGGGAGCGGCGTCTTGCAGCATAGGAACCGGTATAAGTCCATTGGACGACTGCTTCCAACCCCAGTCAGTTGGTAATTTTTCGTTACCGTACGGACTTGTAGGTAGGTACGCAATGAGTGCATGCGAGCCGCATCTTCAGTTGGAGGAAGAGATGCAAGATTAAATAAACTCTTTGTTATAGATTGTGCAAAAAATCGGTGTCTATAGATGTGTAGTGATGCGTCGTCGCTCTTTGACCCATAAAGTGCAAGAAGAAATTTAATTCCAACTTTAGCTATCCTTTCTGGAGTTGCGTTTGGGTCTTTAAAACAGCAAATAGCAGTTTCCAAGCTTGTCTGATTTCTTAAAACCTTAAGGAACTTCATTTTACCCTGCCGGATAGATCACAGTATCAAATTTTATATTTATTTAACACTAGCCTATATTAACATGTATTTAAATATAAGCCTTAGATGTTAATTGCTATAACTTCAGAACCGATAAGTTAACGACAATAATTAATAAAACCTTTTTTGTAGAGAATTTAATTAGCTTTATTTTCGGTTACCTGATTTTTTTTCTACAATGCACCCAGAGCGATTTATTTTTAAAAGACCATAAAAATGTAATTTTTATATCAGATTTTTCAAAATGGCGGCCAAATCCGGGATCGACAGACCGTGTAAATTGAATATATCATTCTGCACATCAAAACAAAGGGAATAACAATTAATTCAGCTTGCCCCTATTTATTTCCACCTAGGCGTATTTCAAACGACGCACCGACTGGCCTATTATGCAAATGCTATTTAAATATCGAGCATTCTTATACTGCATTCATCATTAGTAGCCAAGCATTTCTCCTATTTTATATTGCAAAATATATTAAAATATCGAGCACTTTATTAGGACCCAATTTTATATTGTTTTGAAATGTATTATGGGGTAATCTTTCAAACATATTGAAAGGTCACAACATGTCTCTGGCGCAAATAGACACATAATAATTAAAGTATTAACATGAATTGCCATAGAATGTAAACAAAACCTCGCGTTCGAAAACGCGATATCATTGGTCTGACGTTACACGCCGTTCAGCGCGGTTTGTTTCCGTGCATACAGGTACAGGTTACGGTGTAGCTGATGTAAACATGCGTTAGTTTCTTGTATTTGTGCGTTTTTGTGGGCCATAGTGTAAAAACTGTATAGGTAATTCAAGTGGTTTTTTTAGTGGGATAAAGACCAAACATAAAAGAACATATTTATTTCCTTGCCAACGTTTCGGTGTTATTTTTACCCCATCTTCGGGGCTCTAAATTTGAAATGTCCCTTGTCTAAAAATGTAGTGTCAAACATCAGGAAGATTATATCTAGATACTTATAAATGCACTTAAGACCCATGAAACAAACTAGTGCGATTTCCCTTTTCCCACAGTAAGGTTGTTGTTAATAAATTGCCTTGTTGTTTAGCAGGATGAAAATTTAAAAATAAGTTTCAATATGTGCATAAGTGCATAAATATCTAGATATAATCTTCTTGATGTTTGACACTACATTTTTAGACAAAGGACATTTCAAATTTCGAGCCAATTAAGAAGACAACTTAATCAAAATGTATAGGTAATGCCATAATTATTGATGGTGATGTGGTGAACTGTTTCAATTGAAAAAATAATAAGTAAATGTAATGAATAATGATATTTAACATTTATTTTTTATAAATTCATTTCATTCCTCCTTAAACATTTCTAAAAAAATGGTAGGAGCAAATATAGAACATGCTATTTGGAATCGGAATGTAGAGCTGAATATAATAAATGAGAAAAAATTTTTACTTTGCCATTGATTTTCGAAACGTTCTGTATACATTCTGGTAGATTAATAGAAAAGTTTAATTGATTCATTACATTTTAATTTCCGTTTAAACTTACGATAAAATATTCTTCACAATGTTGTAATGTTTTCTTTCGTCGTGCTTCAACGCCCTACGTCACATTTTTTTTTTTTTCATTTTTTGGCGGTGAAATATATTAGGCGCTGCGCGCTGTATTGGTACATGGTGAGATGCACTTTCTGTGTCCATTTCACGAGTCCAATTTGCAACTTTTTTCAATACCGATGTCTGTTTAACACATTAACATCTAATAATTTAACGTCTGACGTCACAGGTATAAACTGTGGCGGCATGGTCAGACTAAATTTTTAAATACCGTTTTCCACGAAGTTGTCCAGAACAAACGCCATTTCGATTACTTATTTAGCAAAATCATGCAATTTTCGCATTATTCTTCAATAAAAATTGCGGATATAGTGTAGTAGTGATAATCTCCCAATAGGATCGTTGGCCGTTATAATAAGTATTTCGAATAATTTTAAAAATATGTGTTGCTATTTATTCTGTCAAAACTTTAACATTATTATTAATGCTTTTGAGACAAACGCGTATAAAGAATTTTTTGCTTAATATGACGTATTATTCTGTTAACACAATTTAGAAAATTGCTTTTTAGATACCTAAATACACAGTTTATATACATTACGATGAAATACACAAAGCGGCATTTTAACATTTGTATATTTTTAGAGGGCTTACGACAAAAATAAATACAATTTGGGGTTGCGGTGGAAGAGCGTTGTGTAAATATAGCACCACGTTTACTTTTGCAGATTACTTTCATGCAACAGTGACAATGTGGATGATTAATAGAAAACCAACATAATCGATCTCTTACGTATATTATCTGTATAGGGTGAGGCGGTATTCTGTCAACATTATTTTTGTCGTTAGTTGTGACATAACAAGTTTTAGTGCAACCGAGTGATCAATTTGTAATGACTGTTACAGATCTAACAAGGTTGTTCTAGGTATTACATGCAACTCAAACTCTGATATTGTCGTTGTAGCTTACCTTACGTACCTTACTACATACTTGTATTATATATTAAAGAATCGACAGAAAATTGTTGGAATTCAATGAGTAAATCAGCTTCGATTTCACCCGTGTAATTTTCAAATACAATGGTACCCGATATTACATGTGTTTTGTTTACTGTTTTTAAGATAGAAAGCATTATTTAAAAAAAAACAAGTTAAAGCAAAATGCAGCTTCTATTTATGACAGAAATGTTAAAGGTGCTCAAAATGTCATCACTCCTATCCAGGGTGATTCAGAACTTATATAAAGGAATTTGGGAACAGACGCGTCATGAATAAAATAGTCAATATTGTAAAAATTTTGTTGGTTAAATCCTTATAGTTTCCTAGAAAAAAATATTGAAGTTCTAGTAGTTTCCACCTTTACATCGTTGGACTACTGTAGCTTCTAGCCAGGTGATTTCAAATATCCGGGACTTTGTATTCTACATTCTAATAATTTCCAAAGTCATATTTCGCAGCTGTAAGCCCTCTAAATTATATACTATAAACTATTCACGAGGTTTAAATCAGGTGAATGTGGTGGCTATTGAGCTGGTCTTTATTGCACTATTCATCTGTCAGTATTATCAAGAAATCTCCGGACATCAACACCAGAGTGAAGAGGAGATTCACCTTGTTGACACCTTATTGCTGGGTGGCGAACACTATTGTTTAAATAATGAACTGCTAAAACTAGGACTAAATCAAAACGTACCTAGATAATACCAATATCTAATAGCAGTTAAATTTTTCTTAAAAAAAGATACATTTATTTTACCTTACTGCTGGCTATGCATTTTTTAACCCAAAAGGCATTCATTTGAGATCAATACCTGCTGTTATGACGATTTAATTCTACAGCATTATCCACACCTTGTATACAAACAAATATTTACTCGTTAAACACAATCCACCACCATTACTGACGTCGCCGAGGTCGAGATGTCTATGAGGTCGCGTAAAAATAGAGCCACCTAAGACGTTAATTTGCGCTAAGAGCAAGGCGAGAGTTTATGAAATGGAGTGGCTGAAGCTGAAATTATACACGGTTCCGCTCATAATCTCAAGTTCCACAAACTTTATGCCAGGTGGGTTTCTAGCAATTAACGGACCAGCAGGACAGCAGTAGTTCTGAAATTCGCCAAGTAAAAAGAGGATTGATCGCGAATTTAAAAGTAATTTAATTTGTAATCCTCTTTGTGGAGGAGGGTGGTTTATTTTCTTGGTATCCTTTGTTTACCTCGTCCATTCGATTATTAAATTGGAGGGATATAAAAGGTCTAGCACCTATAACACAAACAAAAAAACATAAATCAAACACAAAAAGATATGTTTGCAGATACAAAAAATTAGAAATGTTTTTGTACTTTCGTGTTCAATTTTGTAACAGAATTTTGAGATTTATGTTGGAGTTTTATTTAATGGTATATGCGTTTTTGAAATGCATTTGTAAAAATCTATTCTCTTTCAAAATTTCTTTCATAGGAGTTTTTTGTTGCCTTTAGTCGTTAAATTTACTACACTCATATTCTGGACACCCTGTATATGACAAAATGCATGCATGTTGCTTTTACCGTGACATTTTGAAACTATGTTGTCCAAGTCATCACGGAAGACCATTGTTTTTGTTAAACATCATTAAATGCCTAATTTTGGAGTAATTTATTAATGAGAGGGTGGAGTACGGTAAACTTTGAGGTGAGAAGAAACTTTACGAAACAATTCTTGGGAAAATAAATTTACTGGAGGTACTTATTACATACATATTTAATAAAAGCTGTTAGAACTAGTTAGTGTACTTAAATTCATTATACAATTTCGCTGTATAAAACTTAACTGACCATTTTTTGTTGCTTTTCTGTATGAAATATTCAAAAGGTAAATGGGAAAACTTATCTCGCCATAAAATTCACTTCTGTTCTCTTTGCCTGGCTATACAGGGCAATGAACGATTCCTTAAATTAAAGTAAATTGACTACATTGCTAAAATTTATCAAAAAAAAAAAATTGAGCAATAACAAGACTACAGAAAGTCTTGTCTAATTTTACAAGATAACAAGGTAAGATTTTTTCAAATTTACATTAATTTAGAATAGGTATAATACATGATTAACAGAAATTGTTAATTTTAGATGAAAAGGAATATTCAAAAATACACAGAGTGTTCCTAAAATAAATAAGATTTTTTAGTTTCAATGACCTTAAATTTGTCACTATTTTACGAATATTCTAAGGTACCCTTTATAGTAACAGCTACAAAATTTGTTTTTTTTTTTAATTCTAAAAAATAATTATCATAGTTACAATAAAATACAGGTGAAGAAAATGCATCGCTTTATATTTAATTCCAGTTATTTCAAAAACTACTAAATTTAGATATAGGAAACCTTATACATATATAAATGTTTCAAATTGAATGGAGAATCTAAAAACGCAAAAATATACTGGACGATCCATAAAAAAATATATTTTGTTACAAATTTTTGGAGCACCCCGTATATCCGAAAATATTTTGAAATGGTGTCCTGTAATAATTATTTTTTTGATCAAATCTAACAATTCGAACTAAATCCCCTTAACTTGACTTACCCTGTAGATAGTAAGAGAGATGGACATATTTAATAGAACACATTGTTTGTGTCGGTTAAAGTTTGAAACAGACATGCAGAGTGTGAACCTTAAATAAGTACAAATATTTTAACTATAGGTGTAGCTAGTCATTATTTTAAATTTCAGATATTAATTTTTAAATACCAACATTTTGAGGACCGCTGGTCAGATAGAGCACTGATAAATCATATGATTTATTGTAGGCGTTGCTGTCATATCGCCTCTAAAATAAATATGTTTTCACTTCAACGTAAACTCAATAATATACTTTGAGATTGAGATCTAATTTAAAAAATACTTGTTTTAAACGATAAATAAGGTAAAATTACGTAGGCAATATGCTACGCAGTTGAAGTGTAGTAAAAATGAATAATGATCAAATTTTAGATAACAGCGAGTAGAGAATCTGTGTTATTAGTGTAAAACTGGCAACGTTGTAGAATACGATTCGATTTACAATAACATGACTCATAAAAACCTTTATCGTCAGCGGTCCTCAACAAGTTTTCTATTGAAAAACCAAGAAATTTATTTAAAGTATGACTATATATTATTCATGATTTTTTTGTACAAAAACTATTCACTGTGTGTTCTACGCGGTGAACTGCACCGCTGGTTAAAATATTTGTAGGTATTTAAGGTTCGCCCTGTATAAGAATATGAGGGCAGGGGCACTATTAGCTCAAAATGCCATTTGTCTGTAGATACTACACTACATTCCACGACATGAACCATTTCATACAAAACAAATACAAAAGTCAAATATCTCCTTGTGCAAAAAATCCATTAAAGTTTCCCAAAGCCTAATGCAACGAAATGATATATTTTCAAATAATGCACGACTAGCCGCAGGTTCTATCCAAATCCATTAACAAGACGCATTTATATTCATTTTTGCATGGCAATATATCAATTTGTCATGGATCCAAGGAAAGTTTCCACCGCCTGCTAGACCTGAAATTTTTGTATCGAAGGAATCCCGAGATATATATCATAAACCTGCAATCTTCTAAATTGATATAGACATGAGACACCTGTACACGGAACGTTCTGATAGACACAGAATGTTACTAATGGTACTGCACGAAACCACCCATTGAATAAAATTACCAGCGTGGATTATGGATCAGTCGATTCGAATTTTATGCTCGCTGGATTTTTTTCCTTAATACTACAAATGTGCTCATTATAATAAATATGAATTATGCATATATTTATTATGATTAGTTGCATAGAATGACTGTTTTGGTAGTTGTTTATTAAGGTAATGCATTCGTTTGAAAATAGAATGTAACTTCAATATCGATACAGAAATAAACTAATATACTATACTATAAAAAATATTCAATTATTATGTAAGTCGAATATACAGGGTGAATCAAACTTCACTTCACTTCAAACAAACTTCAAGGGTCAGAAGAACTTAGAAGATAAGTGGTGCATCTGTTCTAATTTTACAAGTCAGTAACTTGTTTTTGTATATTGTATTTAAAGATTCAATGTCATTGTGTTCCTTTTATTATTTTCTTGTATGTTCAAAGTTATGCTGTTGTAAATAGTATTGTAAGTTATTATTAATCATCTACGACTACTACTTTATCACTTGAATTAGCGGTTTGCTTGTCAGATGTTTGTAAGAGCCTTGATGATTCTATTAATATTTTCTCCCGTGACTGGACAAACATCCGATAAAACATATGATGCATGAGATATGATTTGAGATTTTTATCCAACCCCTCAACTACAAGCTGGGTAGCCTCTCGTATGGAACCTCAGTACCTTCTGACGCAAGTCGGCTAACTAACCAAAACACTCTTCAGTTTTGTATGTAGAATTATGATTATATTAACGTGTATTCAAGTACAAGTACAGATACATTTTTATTATTGTTATCATTATTATTACCATTGCAATAGCGACAGCGATTCTTTGAATTGTGATCGGGGTTTTCTCTGTCGTGCTCTTTTCCCCCGTGAATTCAAGGCTGAGTACGGACTGATAGGTGGTTAGATCGGCTATTACACCATTGACAGAAAACTAATAAACGAGGTGTATTTAGTAATTTGTTTTTTTTATTTATTTAAAACTACTCAAATCTCCCTAATTTCGTAAATATGTAGCACATTCGAGGTAAGTTAATAAGTAATATTAATAAACACAACGTAGGTAAATCTTTTGAATTATTGGCCAAATACTTCCTCTTTCACCAATGTTGAACGAACCCGGGTATGTTACACTACACAGTGGCGTGCAAATTGTTCTCAAAGTAAAAAATAAATAAAATGATAAGCAATCAATTTACAAAATTCTTTATCTATAGAATAACGACTCGTTTCTACTTGGAAAAACAGTTGCAGTTTCTCAGGGTAGAAAAATAGCTTTCCTTCGTTTGGTTTCATAAATCTGACAAAACTAAATATTCAGTAGGTACCTCAAACGTTCTGAATATCTGAAAATACGGTTCCAGATGCGGTTGGGGCGCAATGCTTTCACGCAGGGTCTGGCCTACTGTTGAATTTACATGTAACTAAGGCTATCAGGTATCCATAATGCGAAGGGACACGAAGGTCGCCTAAAAGGGCACGTCAGAAGGGAAATCCCAGCGTGATTATGGACTTATATGTGGTATATTAGATAAGTGTCAGCGCAGATCAAGCACGAAGCTGAATACTAAACGTGACGAGGAAATAAACTAACTAAAACTGTGGGTAATGCGAACTGCGCGCCGGGTTCAGGGCACTGCGGGGGTGAATGATGATTGTGAATGTCGTAAATAGCTTGACTTGTTGCCCCGCAGATACATTTTTCGTATGATTAATTGTAATTTTTGTACAAACGTCCAAGTCAAGGAACATGAAAGCATTTCAAAGCGTGAAAATAACGCATTTATTACTACTATATTACTTACAGCATCTCTTCTCATATAAACATATTGACTTTTAAAAATCCAAATATTATAATTTATTGTAGTAAGTTTTATTTGTCTGGTAACAGGTCAAAATAATAAAAGCAAAAAAATCTACATATTGCCAACGTTTCGACTTATATTAAAGCCTTCTCCAGGGGCTCTAAAAGTAACAATGGTGCAAGTTACAACATTATAAAATCACAAATAAATATGTATAATATTTATTTATGAGATATGACATATAACCAATTTAGAGAACGCTGAATCCACTGTCGTAGTTAGAGTTGGAAAAAAATTGCTCTAATTCCTGATAATAAATACCATTTTTACAAGCCTAAAACAAAAAACATACTACACGTCACGGGCGTAGCCAGGATTTAGTTTTGATTTGAAGTAAATAAGACAACAAAAATATACTTACATGAAATTTAATATCTATATATTCATCGGAAAAATTACGACATAGGTATTTATAAAGAAAGTTCTTAACTTTAAATGAAATGGTTAAATTAATTTCGTTCCTCTGCGCTAAATCTAAAACCATTAAAGAAGAAATCTTCGGCTTTTTCTTTTAAATATATCCACTACTTCATCTGCATGAATTTCTGTTCCATAGTGAATGTTCATGAGAGCCAAACCATTAAGTCTGTTTTCACTTGTAGTGTTTCGTAGATAGTTTTTCAGTCTCCTTAGGCTGGAGAAAGACCTTTCTGGGGTAGCAGTGGATACAGGAATGGTAGCCAAGATTTGTAGTAATGTGTAAATATTAGGATAAAGGTTTTTATCGCACATATCTAGGCAATCCAAACTAGATTTTGGGGTAGGCGAGATACTTGTCATCACTGTTTTCCTTACTTCAAGTTCTGCTTTAACCACTGATATGTTGCTTTCGGGAAGCAGTGACGAGTACATGAAAATTGCTTCTTCAATTTCAGATGGCGCTAGGCGCTACTATATATATATATTCAAATGTAATAAGTTTGGACCCCCAAAACCCCCCCTTGGCTACGCCCGTGCTACACGTATTAAGCTGCGTATCCAATAGGCATAGATAGGTACGTTTATATAACGTTTCTAAAACGTTGTACTGTATATTTTTAGTTAAAACCTTAAACGTGTATAATATATCGTTTAAAATACGTTAATAATATTCGCATTTCATCCAGAAGTAGGAGTGAACATTAGAAGTTTACGTTTTATAACGTTTATTCATCATACGTGAACGTATAATATACGTTTATATTTTAATATCATTTAAGTGTACGTTAAGTGCAATGTTTGTAAAACGTGGAATTTTAAATTCATATATAAATTTAATATATTCAATGCGTTATCCAAATGTTAATAAGACGTTTTTTATACAACGTTTCGGTAACAAAATTAAAACGTGTAAAATACATTGAACCTGTTAAGGCAATAAGGTGGAAATGTACTTCGAAATAAAACGCTTTCTGGTAACTTTTACTTCACGATGTATTTTAAATATTATGTATAATACAGATTTATATTTGAATAATTTTAATTGCGTTTTAGGTGCAACATTTTTTAATAAGATTAAATTTATACAATATTAAGTAATACTGACATACAACTAGATACTGGCTACTATCTGGCCATAGTAATTAATCTATGATGATTTTGGCGAGAGAAAATTATATTATCATTCTGGGTTACAACTTTATTTATTTACATAATTGCATATAAATATAAGTATAATATACGCAAAGTGAGCACACATACGTTTATATGACGTTTTTTAAATATTGTAGTGGTTGATTAAACGTTTTACGTTGAAAATTTAACGATTATTTTTAGTTAAAAACTCAAATGTGTAAAAAAGGTTGAAGTGAACACTAGAATATTACGTTTATTTCATAACGGTTGCGTAATGTGTAATATATGTCCCAACCGACAAAATATAAACTAATGACAAAAAGATGTGGACACTTACATCTACTAACGAACTAAAAAACACGAAACCAGTAGTCTTATGTCTGGTACCACTTGGATTCTAGACCTGGCTGCTTGATATAGGATTTTCTAGTGTTAATTCATGACTGGTCGGGACATTAGTCTTCAGAATAGTTGTTTCTTTAAATTGCGATATATCCAATCATCACTGAATTATTACCATAATTTCAAAACAATAATAACGTGACGTGAAACGTTTTCCATAAATGTTTATTTACTGTTTAATTTCTATTATTTAAACGTAGCTTAATAATGTTTTTCCTGCGACATTTTTTAATTGTTTCAACCTTTAGTTGGGTATTGACTTGAGCAATGTGTTCAGAGCAAAATGTTCAAGTCAATACGCATAATTTATTGATTATTTTCGTTCTACTTGTTTCATTAGTATTAAACATCCTTTAATGTATCGCTATCGTTCTTAATTACTTTGTTTCTAATCGATTCATAAGGTATTTAAACCTTTTAATTTAAAATACGAGCCCAACTCGCGCTCCCGCTAGATTTTCTCGACTAAATAAATCTACGGGAGTGTTGTGGTAGCAGCCCAGATAAATGAAATGCATATATAAACAAGGCAATTCAAACTGCTGAACCAACTCTTCTCAAACTACGCTGCAGATAGCATATCTCACTCAATGAAGAACATTTATCTGTATAGCAGATCTTGAGGCAACGCTAACTGCTTCCAACCATATATGGATTTTCTCGCTGTTGTAAAGCACGCGTTTTAATGAGTTATTACTACGGAAAAGCTTTCAGCTGGCCCCTCTAGCCGCCCTACATCGTCATAGTACTTTCGAATTTGGTGGTTTAATTACACAGGTCCACAAAAAAAGTGGTGTGTGCTGAGGGTCCCATTATATTTTCTCCATGTATTTTTTCCCGCTGAACATGAATCTGAGGTCAAAATGGGGGACCGCACAGCAAATTTTAGAGAAAACCCATAAAACGATAAAAATCACATCAAAAGTTTACACAGGTCCACAGAAAAAAAGTCATGTGTGCTGGGAGTTAGACTATATTTTTTCTTTGTATTTTTTCACTTTCTCTTGTTTCTTCTGTATGATACTCTCTAAAACTGAAACAATGAAAAATGCTGTGAATTAGTGAATATTTACTATTTTACAGCTATAACTATACCAAAGTAGCTGTAAAATAGTAAATACATTACGAGGGTATAATCAATGATTTTACATCAGAACCTGACAAAACGCTTAAGAAATACCTTAAAAATGCAACAATTTTAAAAAGTTTCGCAAAGAATATACAAAATGCAACCATTCACACAATTTCTATTCATATTTAGACATTTAGATTAAAAATGGATATCAAATTAAAATTTACCGAACAGACCCGTCAACAGGACTGAATTTATGTGAACAAATTACGTATTTGGACAAGATTAATTAAATATGCGACTTTACAGTCACGACACGAAAATAACGGTCGCGACATATTTTGCTATAACCCGACTTTGTTCTAAGGTAGAATTAAGATAAGACCGATGAATATTTACTGGTGCAATTATTATAATGCAACAATAACCCTTGAGTGTCCTTAAGGTTTCCTCGCTAAACGAGCAAAGGCATGAAACCATTTATCATAAAATTCCATCCAACGTATTATTTCGTTTTCAGTGCAGACACGCGAGAGCACCACTGTATTTTTATGTCTTTACTTTGGGAAGGCATAAAAATGGCGATTTATATTTATCTGATGCCTAGCAAGGCATCTGTCTATGATTTACTGGTGTGAATGTACATATTTCGGAGCATGATCAGTGTGTAGGATAAAACTATGGGAGGGTAGTAAAAAGTGTCGGACCTTCCAGTGGCATGCAACCTTTTCTTTCTTCCCATGCAAAGGTAAAAATATTCAGTAACTAGCTCTGGATTTTAATAGATACTATTTTAAAGTTATTTTAACTTTAGTATAATAATAGTTATTTATAAGTGCTAAAAGTGCATTTTATTTTGTGAGAAAATCAATTTACAGAACTAATTGCATTTTTTAACAGGAAAGCTTACGGATATCAGTCAATGAAATTAAAAATATTTACGAAGCTGGAAATAGATTGCTTTATGACACAAGCTGATGATAAAGAATTCCTATTAGCCAATATTGTTTTAATCATTGGAGTATTTGGAGCATGTAGGAAGGAAGAAACCACAGTTTTGACAATAGATGCCATAAAAGATGTCAGTCATTTATTAGTGTCAAAATTCCGAATACAAAAACTCATGTTTGAAGAATGTTTTCAGGCCACCTGAAGAAGTAATCCTAAAAATGCAAAAATAGGTCAGATCTCATCTATTGTGGTTCAATTTTCGAGTTCCCACTGTCAAAAGTGAAAGTTACATATTTATAGAGTGTTTTCATTAAACCAAGTTAGTAAATTTAAATAGATTAGTTTCTTTAGATAATTATTGAATAGAGCTTTGTCTGTGGAATTGTTCATTAGCATGTTTGGTATCAGAGAGTATACATATGACTTCATTGATAGGAATTGTAGGAGATTTGATTTATATTAGCTTAAAATACCTTTCTAATACAGTAAAAAATTTTTTCAATTACTGAGAGATCAATAGGTATCGATTTTTTAGATATATTTCGTAAATAAGCAAAATTCGTCCCCTCAATACATCAGCGATTTTTCTTGACATATCGAAATAATAAATGCTGTTCCCTGCCAGTTGGAATCAATACAATTGAAGCTATGCCAAAAAAGATAGCAGAATTTTTGGATTTTCCAACGGCAATTAATACACTGGCCATTGGTTCCGGCGCAGCTCTGTAACAATGTTGACAGATTGTGGAGCGGACATAACACTTTTAAAGCGACATGGAGCTTCGCGATCAAGTTCATTTGCCGAATTAATTTACATACCTTTAACATTTATAATAAATAAATATTTTCCTTCATTTTAATGTTTTATTTTTACTTGCCAGTGTCATTTTGAAATTGTAATGAATATCAAAATTTCTCAACGATTTCACAAACATATTTTTCTCTAAAACTATTCAAAAATTAAAACCGGTCTTCTCCTACTGCACTATATAAAATTAGGAAATTTATTTAACAAAAAATCTGTCCAACGAATCACATATTTCCCTTGACTGACATTTGGAGTATTATGGTTCGTCAGTCCAAATCTCGAAGAATTTCTGCTTCCTGTTACGAATCAAAGATCCAAATTGAAAGTTACATGTCGTCTTGGTAGATCCCGTTTGTCAATATTTACATCCTCAGATTAGAACTAGCTACAAATATTTGAGGCGGATAATGAATTCGAGCCGCATTACGTCGAACCAGCTTACCGCTTGCCGATGGAAGTACGAAAAAGAAAACAAATCTGATTTCCCAAGTCGCTTTGTATGAATGCAGGGAAAAGAAAAATATATCCCCCGGTTTCAGCCGTGTTTGTAAACGTTTTATTACCGGCTGCGCCATGCAACACTTTTTCTACAAAGATTTAATAATGTCTAACTCAGACGCCTTGAAAATGCATTAAACGCCGCTATCTGCGGATGCCACAAACAAGCCGTAATAAAATCCACACCGACGTCGGTGCTTATTCGAAGGGAGGGAGAAATTCACTCGATTATGGTCTTAAAATTTTGAGATGATAGTCGGCTGTGTGCTGAATAGACTGTCGGAAATTTAGCACCTGTTCACACGTAACTGATTAAAGCTTAACATACATAGAAAGCGAGACTAGGCGTGTTATCCCCTTATACACTTTAAGCAAGTTGATGAAAAATAAACTAGGAAATTCATGGCTGGTTCTCTTCCAAAAAATATGCCACATCCTTCTTCAAAGTTTCTTCTACCAAGAAATCAATTCATTGTTAGATCCTCAAATTTTTCCCTAAACTAAAAAGAAGAAATCATTTTCAAAAAGATTATATTCGAATGGCAGATCACTAGTTGAGTGATTTAAACAGAGAATTATGATATCATCAACTGACGATAGAAACCTTAAAAGTGTCTTTAAACTTGCAGAATATTCATAAGCCAACATATTTACTATAAGCGTTGAGTGAGAAATTATAAAGAGACGCAACCTTATGGCGAAATGCATATCCACATTTGGGCCCGAGATAGTATTAGGTAATAGCAGTTCTTTGGTTCTAAGATTCGTCAATTTATCGACAACTTATTGTTCAGGGAGGTTTTCTTTGTTTGTTAAACCATTGAATCACACAGAACACTCAAAATTGACTGCCGTTAACAACAGTTCTCGACAGACGGACAATTCTCGGGCCCAAAAAAAACCCTACTGTAAATCGGTGTAACATAACGGAACGTCAAACATGAAGGCCTTTATTTCTTGTCCGACTTTAAAAACATTTTGCCCTATAGATATTTTCTATTAGGGCCTTTATTTTCAAGATACAGGGTGTTAAACTTGTAGATCGAATACGCATTTCGCCATTAAGGTTGCGCCTCTTTCTAATTTCTCACTCAACGCTATAAGTAACAAAGTTTGGACTGAAGGATTCCGAGGAATACACTGGACATAGAAGTTCTCAGCCACCGGTTTGGTTGATGGTGGTGCAAATATACTTCTATAGTTGCTGGATATGGATGCAACTAGAAGTTTGAAAGTTGACAGTCTTCCTTTGTCTGAATGCTTTAAAACACTAGATCGATAGCTTTTCTATTGCTACAGGAAACAAGTTTTTATGGCTGCTGATTCATTTATTCTCGTACATCTTTTAATTAGAAGCCAAAATCTGATTTTGTTTACTTACCTATACTCTGTTTGTTTTTATCTGTTAGAATTATTCGACCAGTTAAATTGTAGATGTGTTTTCAGTGCATGTAACTCAAGAAGTAGTTGGACGAACATTTCTGACAGTTTCAAACTAGTCACAGACCCTTGTGAAAATAGACCTAATGATTGGTTTCATGTCACCAATGTAGTAAAAGAAAATATCGAACAAAAATATTGGAGAATTTTAGAGCATCTATCCAGATGCATTTTGTTATGACTTTCGCATTTTTGGACTAATGAAAAAGGTGTTAAAGAATTTTTCAATCAGCAGCCGTATTCTATGAGAATACATCAATGGGTATTGTGGTAGTTAGTATTTTTAGCAATTATATTTCTAAATTATTTTTTTATGAACCAAAGACCAAGTTGAATTGAACGCACCTCGTAATATCCACACAGTGAGCCATTTCTTCAATTTAACAAACTATTCTTCTGTTCATTCCATCAGCAATGCGAATGATTACGAGGTAAGAAGTGAAAATAAGTAAATTTCGTTGCAAAAAGTTTCGTTGTCACCTGCACCAAATAAGTAACGTCTCGAGCATACCAATTCCATTTTCAACGTTCAATTATCTCAGATACAAACACAGAGTATCGATAAATCGCACTGCACTGATAAATATCAGCCGAATCGCCAGCACTGGTGGAATTCTGCATTAGCATAGGAAGTGGCGGCGGTGATTTACATTCAGAAGGAGCAGCAATGCCCCATTTGACTGCTGTATTCAATATGTATGGACATGCTCCGAGGTTATGGCCGCCGTCCCCTCTCCTGCTTTACTTGCACCTCAGAAGTTCTTCTTCGGCTCACAATCGTCTCGAAAGAAAGAAATCCCGCAATTCAGGTCCCTTTTACCTCGCCATCATCATTTTATTGCGGATGCAAATGACACCGCTCACGTGGTACTTGTTTTATTCGGAGAGGAAAATCTCCACGTACCATTATATTGAAATAATAGCAGAGCTGAGCTATTCCGTTACAATCTATTAGACGTTGTACGCTGACTTTTAAACGAAGATGGAAATTATTGTATATGTGCGATGTCCTCAACAATATCCACTTACGTGGTCACACAAATAGGCAACCAAACTTACACATATTGGCAATGTTAACTCAAAATTTACTTTTAAATGATATTTTATCAATTAAAAATACAGGTGTATATACAGGGTCATTCAGTCATAATGTAATTAATTTTAATTACCTATTCGGAAGGCAAAAGGAAGATAGAAAATAGAAAAAAAATCTAACGGCTTCGAGCGTTGAAGTAAAAGAGCGTTGCCACATCAGCACGACATGATAATATTTAACACTATGAGGCAGGAACTGATGCATAAGGTTGGTAGGACTGCAGAACTGCCTAAAATTTTAGATACTTATATTTTATTTAAAAATATATTACATATTATGTAAAGCTAGGCGACACTGCTGCTGAGCTGACGTGTTACAAACTCCTAAGCATGCCTGCTGATCTATTAACCAAAACTAACAGATCGTAACAAACTATGATATGTCGATATTTCTATGCCTTAAAATGAGTGTTGTAGCAGAAAACTGTTTTGTAGATTAGTGTATAATTAACTGATTATTATTTACAATTTATAATATTGACAAAACTACAATGGATTCAGTTTATAGTTTAGTACAATATTATTGTTCACATTAAAACAAGTGGCTTAATGTGCAGTCAAATGGCATAATTTTATAAGTACATCAAAGAATATTGTCTGAAGCTATTTATTTGTGGCATAATTTTAGTTTTTCTTTAGTTTTATTGGGTTTTTGCACACTTCTGAAAAAATAATAAAGATTAATTAAATAAGCCCTTGCGCCAATATTAAACGTTTGTCAAGTTTGACAAACGTTTATTATTTTACTACGATTTTGAGAACGAAAACAGAGAGTTTTTCGAAACGTCAATAATACGACAGTGCGCGATAGTGATGTGATTTTTGTTATTTTTTACTTATCTGCTTTTTTCAGTGTGAGATTTTTTGGTTAGGCAAACTTAGTTTCAAAAATAACCCATGACTGTTCCGGTTGGCGCAAGGGCTTAATTAATTAATCTTTATTCTTTTTTCAGAAGTGTGGCAAAAACTCAATAAAACTAAAGAAAAAATACATCAAAGAATTACGTTACATTTAACAATACTACAGTTAAGTTACGTTTAACAATACTATAAGTTCGCCACATCATCACTAATAATTATGGTAATGTTAAAAACGGAAAACAGACACCTGCTTACTTTAACTCCACGTATTTCTGCACTAATGAAATTCAAAGACATATAATTAAATGAATCCACTGATGGCAAATTCTCCGAAACGGGTGTTGTTACAAATCGGAATATTGACAAAATTACAATGGATTTAGTTTATAGTTTAGTATAGTTTACTTTTCAAATTAAAACAAGCAGTTTAATGTGAAGTTAGATGGTATAACTTTATAAATATCTCAATTAAGTTAACGTTTAAAATACTAAAGTTAACTTACGTTAAACAATACTATAAGTTCACCACATCACCACTAATAATGATGGTAACTTTAAAAACGGAAAATATATACATGCTTGCTTTGACTTCCGTATTTCTGCACTAATGAAGTTGGGATTTACAGTTTACACCAATGAAATTCATAAGCATAAAATGAAACCACTCGTGGCAAACAAACCGCTCTGAACGTCGTGTGGCGAATGACACAGCGTTTTCGATCACGTGGTTTTGTTTACATTCCATGGCAATTTATTTAATGTGAATATTAATTAATATGTAATTATTGCCGCCAGACACATGTTCTGACCTTTCAACATATTTGAAAGATTGACCTGTAATACATTTCACACAAATATAAGATGTATGCACAGATGTATGGCGTAGCGTGAACTAATCTAGACGTGGGCGAAGTCGCATCAACGAGGCCCTTTTCTTCCGCCATTGGATGCTGAATGAACTGAATATTGTGACACATAATATGCAAGGTCACAGTGTGCATCAATTTTGGTTCAAATATTTTCATACAATCGGGAGAAATTAAAAAAAATTAATTTAACAAAAAATTAAAAAAAAAGTTAAATGCTGTATCTTGAAAACAAAAGGCGATCGGACATTAGTGTATATAACTTTATTTATTATTTTTTGGTCCTCTATCGCGTGATACTATGCATTGTAGTTTGGTATGGTAGTATGGTAAAATATCAGAAAGTTTGTTTACAAAATTATTCGTTTATGATGAAACTAGTTAAAGTAGTGACGTCTGGATGATCTGAAAATTTCAAAATTATTAATTGTAACCCTTTCAGTACTAAAAATATGTCGATAACACAGCCCCACAAAAATAAATAAAGTTCATACACAAGAGAGAGACATATGTATTCCCATGTATTTTTCGACGCTGAATCCGATCCCGAGCTCAGAATTGGGCCTACACGTCTGGAATTGGCCCCAGGGGCCGAAAATGGCCTGAAATGCGGATAAGGCGAAGTCGACGCTGAATTTTGGAGCTAAAGCCGGATTTGTGCTCGAAAAGTTTATAGCCAACTGAAATTCCGGGTTTGGGTCCGGGAAAATGACCCCTTGGGATGGGAAAATGACCCTTGGGGCGGGAAAATCCGGTTTTGGACGTCCCGGTCGCGACTGTGGTATTTTCGTGTGTTTTTCAATTCTAGACCTGAGAGTGGGTGTGAAAAGTTTTTGGTCAGCTGAAATTCCCAGTTTGGGTGCGGGAAAGTGGTCCATTGGGGCCGGAAAATCATATTTCGGACGTACCAGTCGCAAAAGTGGGATTTTCATGTATTTTTCAATCCTGGTCCTTAGAGTATGCTCAAAATGTTTTTGGACAGCTGAAATTCCCAATTTGTGTCCGGGAAAATGGCTCATTGGGGCCGGAAAATCATATTTCGGACGTACCAAACGCAACAGTGGGATTTTTATGTACTAATTCCTATAGCTTAGACTGTGTTTGACAGGTTTATGGCCATGTGAAATTCCCTGTTCGGGACCGGAAAAATGACCCTTAGGGGCCGGAAAATCGTGTTTTGAGAGATTCCAATCGACCAAAGGCATTCCAAACACGGTATGAGTTCCGGAATTTAAAAGTACATGAAAATACCAATGTCTCAACTGAGACGTACAAAACACGATTTTCCGGCCCCTAAGGGTCATTTTCCCGGTCCCGAACAGGGAATGTCACATGGCGATAAACCTGTCAAGCACAGTCTCAGCTACAGGAATTAGTACATAAAAATCCCACTGTTGCGATTGGTACGTCCGAAATATGATTTTCCGGCCCCAATGGGCCATTTTCCCGGACCCAAACTGGGAATTTCAGCTGACCAAAAACTTTTCACACCCAGTCTCAGGTCCAGAATTGAAAAACACACGAAAATACCACAGTCGCGACCGGGACGTTCAAAACAGGATTTTCCCGTCCCAAGGGGTCATTTTCCCGCCCCAAGGGGTCATTGTCCCGGACCCAAACCCGGAATTTCAGTTGGCCATAAACTTTTCGAACACAAATCCGGCTTTAGCTCCAAAATTCAGCGTCGACTTCGCCTTATCCCGGGAACCTCATTTCAGGCCATTTTCGGCCCCTGGGGCCAATTCCAGACGTGTAGGCCCAATTCTGAGCTCGGGATCGGATTCAGCGTCGAAAATACATGGGAATACATATGTCACTCTCTTGTGTATGAACTTTATTTTTTTTTGTGGGGCTGTGTAATAGAGCACACCCAGCAGAGTTTGCAAATTAATTATAGTACGTGTGGTAAAGCCTCGGTAAAGCTTATTCTTTCTTAGTAAGGTCTTTAGGGTGCTATTCGTACTATTTAGAGTTCATGGCGTTCGGTTTTAAATCATCCTCGAGGGCCTCGCGCGAGGCCTCTTTAAGTGCGAGGCCGTGGGGAGGGGCCGCTTCGCCCACGCCTAGCTACGCCACTGTGTATGCAACTTTTCCCATTCTAGTGTCATCCAAAAAATATTCAACTGAATTTGTATGTTGGCGTTTATTAAGTTTTAAACAAATGGGATTAAAATACCACCTACCACATGACACTCACTACTATTTAACACGTTGAGTTCCGTGAAATTGCTCAACATCAGAGCCGTATTAATTAAGTTTGAGTAATTTGTCTGCATATTTGAAACGCCAATGTGCATTTCGAAGTTTAATTTAGTTGTAACTTAGTTTAGGTTCTCCTCTATTTATCCACCTTAGCATATTATGTTGGCTCCAACTACATTTAAGTAAAATTAATTATCAATTAAATTTCGAACTGCTTTATGCGGATATATTTCTAAAGAATCTCCGTTAAAGCAAATGAAAATGCATTTAAGTTCGATTTAAATTGAAGCTAGTGTACCGCTCCCCTTCTTACATTTTCCGTAATAGTTTTAACACTGGCAGTAAAGTTATTTTAATAGAAGCAAACAATAAATTTACGATGCTTTTATGGCAAATTACACAAACATCAACCTACATTTTAGAGCGTTGGGTAATAAATTTTTATTGCCCTATAATTTTTATTATAGTTAACTGGCAATCTAGATTTGGTAGCGATGCCAACTCGGCTCCATCTGTTGAATAACGGATGCAACACAGATACATTTCATTGCCTCCAATTGCAGGTATCTTTATACCTCCTTATTTCTAATATTTAGTTCACCCAATTTGCAGTAGATGTCGCAACAACAATATTCATTTAAAGCGCATCAAAAGGCGCTACGGATAAGTTCAATCAGTGGCGTAGCGTAGCGGGGACAAGGTAGACATTGGCTATCCAAAATGTCGTATTTTCCAATTGTATTAGCAAAAAAAGTGTCGAATTAATTACCTGCTAATAAAAGATAATTCGAATAAATTATATATTAAAGACCGACGGGAGTGACGTGACATTAAATAATAGTGAGCTAACCATTTCCGAATAGATCATTCGCCACTCCACGCTGAAATGGAAAACCACAGACATTAAGCGTTCTATCTTGCAGTAGACACCATTGAAAGCTATCTGCCTCTATCGCGTTCGACGAGAACGATATTTTGCAAACGCAGAATTCCAGACAACACAAGACGGCCCTGGTCCTATTTGAAAGGTTGTATCCCAATATGGCGGCATGCGCGGAGATCTGCGCGAGACGTTCCCGGTCATAGGAGTCTGTGAGCTGATTGTTATTTCTAAGACCGACAAAAGGGACTATAACCATGAGTACGCGGTGTAGAAAAGCAACATCTAACGACCATTCGCTACTACATGTGTTCTACATAAGCTCGAAACCGATATATGTCTGGTTGACTGCTGACGAATTACTTTAGCTGTTTGGTATAGTACATTTTTTTAAATTTTATTTCGTGCCACATTATTTTTTTATTTTTTGTTTTATTTGATATATTATTCTATTTAAATTTTTATGTATTTTCTTAGAAAGAGCATAATAAACAGACAGTACTTAGCATTTAATTTTTGGAATTGAACATATTATAGATATTTTTACAAAAAATAATTTAATTTTTTTGTCCAACTTGAATTTATTTACTCTCTTTTTCTACTCATCAAAAAATGTTACGTGTCGCTACTGGCATATTCTGGGGCCAATAAGCGAGGTGCCCTACAGAGAAGTTTCTGTAGCACTTCGCTCCATCTGTTGGCATAACGCGCTACAACACAACTGCCTACAGAAAGAGCTGTTTTCATGCACCCTATTTTCTCTTTTCTTTGTTACCATACATAGCCAAAAGGTGGTTCAGCAATTGTTTTCTTTTTTTAAGTTTATGGTATTTAAAATAATGTTCAATATTCTTTAATATCAGGTGGGTCTAATAGTGAACTACTGCTAGATATTATACGTCAAAAAACTTTTTTTTTCAGAAATAATTAATTGCAGTGTACCTCGAAACCAGTATTATTCATGTAAAATGTATCACAGTTTTTGAAAAATAAGGCAATTTCTAAGTTCACAATGAATTAATTATTTTGATACAGAATATTTAGTTAAAGCTGTATAAGTTATTTACATATAAATGAATATTAACAGATATAATTCAGAAAATGTCAACATTTGGTAATGGAATTTTATTATCTGAAAACACCGCATAATGTTAATATGGATCCTAATTGACCCCATCAATCTTCACTCTGTGATGTGCATGAGAATTCGGAGTCGAGATTTTAATGGCGGCAGGTTCAATGCACTAATAATGTTTACATTGAAATTTTTCTATTTTACTTCTCTGAGTCAAATCATGATTGTTCTGGCGAAGTACATTTGAGATTTGCGTACATCAGCGTTGGTATAGGTTACTCATGAGCGCTTTTTTCGCCACATACATCCGCTGAGGCATTAATTTATACCAAACATGTGGTTATGTCATTGTTAAATGCGAATTAATTGGTTAATGCCTTTGAAGTCTTATTAAAACAAAAGTTTTCCATAGTAAATCTAAAGATGAAACTGTAATTTTATAACATCGTTCACCTCAATCATTTTTTATTTGAGAACGTTGCATTTTCACTTCCAAAATATGTATCTACCGAAGTACTTATTAATTGTCTTACTTACTTAGTTAGACAATTTACTAATTAGCATCACAATTAATTAAGTTAATGTAGCTTTTAAAATATAAATTTAATTACTTATTTATCCTTAATTACTTACACAATTAATTAATATCATAGTTAATATTAGGTTTGGACTTAAAATATTAATTTAACTAATTAATCATTCATCTCTCAATCATTTTCCATCCCGAATTGTATAAAGTCTGTATTACTTCGTGGAATTAATTTTAATTTGAAACAACATTGTTCATTTGAGAAAGCTGCATTTTTACTCTCAAAATATTTATTTAACTAATTACTTATTAATTTGCTGAACTAATTAGTTAGATAATTAACTAATTAGCCTCACATTTAATGAATTTCATGTTTGTTTTTAAAATATAAATTGAATTACTTATACTTAATTAGTTAGATACTTAATTAATTAATATCATAGTTAATATTAGTTGTACGTTAGGTCTTAAAATATGAATTTACTTAATTAGTTAGATAATTAATTGCCATCATAATTAATTAATTAATTGTCAATTATTTAATTAATTGGTATCAATTTATTTTCTAAATAAATGATTACGTACGTTGTAACTGAAAGGCAAACATTTTCCAAACGCTTGGTATATTAAGCCAAACCATTTAACCATTACCTGCAGCAGGTTGCTGTCCTCCAATTAATTAAGCATGCTAATAAAGGGCGAGCGGATGTTGCCTGTGACATATGCCGGCTACGGCCCCGGCTACACTATATTAATATCTACCTTTCCTTCCGATGCGTAAGTTTTCGTTTGTTTGTGAGAACTTTTATGGATATTTGTTCTCAGGGTGGCGATGTATATGTATGAGTATTCGACCTACCCCTTCCACCTTTCATAAGCCAGAGCTGCCACACGAGACCCTCGTCTGAAGGCGACGTTGCCAGATTTTCATGTAATTAAAATAATATTAGAAGAGGGGTTTGTTTCTTTAATTCGTTTTATTACACTTTTTAATTGTTGGAGATATCCATTTGTGTACAACTGTATGTAGTCGGAAACATATTTTTGTCCAGTGTTGCACAGGTTGGGCAAATTTCGATGTTTTTATAGGATATCTCGTTAACTATAGGAAATAGAAAAAAATGACCCCCCCTCTCTCGATCTCTTTTTTTCAGAGAAAATTAATGGTCAAATTCCAAATTTTCCACATATCGATTAGATACATGTCTGTAACTTGGTTGTTTGAAAAATTAGAAAAAAATAATTAATACATTCTTAAGAAACTTTTTTGAGTCGAAAGTCAAAAATATTTTATTCTTATAAGGCATTATAAGTACAATGTATAAGAAAAGTCAAACAAAATTGCAAACATTGCAGCTAAATACAAACCGCACATTTATACACAAACATGAGTACCTATACAGACATACATAGATATCCAAAAAGTGTATAATAAATCAATATAACAAACACACACACACAAACACACAAAAAAAATAATATAGCACAAATTCATTTAAAGAAATCTGTGGTACTGTAAAGACATTGTTCCGTCAAATATAATTTAAGTTCATGTTTAAACTTTTTTACGGTATGAATTGTTTTTATGCAAACTGGGAGCTGATTAAAAATTTTGGCTCCAACATAACTTGGCGCATTGTTAAGTAATATTTACTCTGGAGAAAGGAAGATGTAAGTCCTCTTTGGTCCTAGTATTTTTATTATGAATATTAGAATTTGAAAAAAATTGTGATCTATTATTAAAAACAAACAGGCATATTTCATAAATATACAAACCATATAAGGTAAGAAGTTTAAATTTTTTTAAAATATTTGCACATGAATGTGTGCTAGAGACGCTAGCAATGCAACGCAGAGTATCCTTTTTTGGGCCACAAAGACGTCATGAGAAAGAGTAGAATCGCCCCAAAAAACAATGCCATACCTCAGACGACTTTCCACCTGGGCATAATATAATTTAAGTAAATGATTCTGGTCAAGAACGCGTTTAATGGAATAAAATAGATAGCTGAGTGAAGCTAATTTAGACGATACAAATTTACAATGTGTCTTCCAGTTCAAACATGAGTCCAAGTAAATGCCTAAAAATTTACAAGATGTATTATTTTGTTCAACAAATTCAGTGCTGTCATCAACATTCAATATGATACTATCAATGTGTTTTTGTGCTGTGTGAAATCAGACAAGTTGTGTTTTGTCAGAGTTAAAATATAACGATAAACTGTTAAACCAATTAATTAAATTCGAAATAACAAGTTCACAACTATGTTTTAAATTCATGCACGATTTTTCTGATACTAACAGAGACGTATCATCTACGTAAAGAACAAAGTGTGCTTCATCAATGAGATTAGTAATATTATTAATGTATAAGAGAAAAAGTACAGGACCCAGAACGGAACCCTGGGGTACTCCTATGTTTATGTCGACAGCATCTGACTTGTGTGTATGTATGGTGTTCTTACTCTGATGGCTGATACTTACATACTGGCTCCGATCATCAAGAAACGATGTTACCCAATTCAGCGACTTACCCCTTACACCGTTATTACTTAAAATGTGAATTAAATTGTTATGATCGACACAATCGAGTCCACTGGCGTGCCTAATTTTTTTGTAACTTTATTAACTTTTGAGTTATAACCTAAAGTTGTGTTTTGTTAAATACAAACCATAGGTCCATGGGGCCAGTTGAAATCGTTGTTTTTCCTCTTTCCACTAATATGTAATATGTGGTTAAATATGATTATTTAAATATTTATTATATATTATATTCTAAAAACAAGAACATTATATTACCTTAATAAAAGTTCTGTAACTGTTTTTACAAAATGACGTTAATTTTAAAGTTTACGTTACATTATGATATTGCATGTTTGTATTTCTAGAATATGGCGATAGAATACAAATTTGGCAACTGAGCAGCTGGGAGAAAGGTGATACACTAATAAAAAAAGGGGAATTGAACTGGAAGTTGTAGTTGTATGGGGAGGAAGTAGATTTCATCTGTATCAATATTTATTATTATCTGATAGGATCTCGACATATAGATGACGTCAAAAAAGGCGCCTAATATTTGTTGATTGTTTCGTTTCGTTATTCCTACTATCCGACTGTGCATCTAAGGAAATTAGTTTTTGTTTATTTTACTGAAAAATAATTCGCGAGAGAACAAAAACTACATAACAATAATTTGATAGGACCATCATTCATACAATAATAATAATACTTAAAGCTGTAGCAATAATTTTTATATCAGTAAAAAATGGCCCATGCTTAATTTAAGGCTAGTTTTCTTGGACAAAAAATAATGTGATTTAAATCAACCTAGTAGCATTTTGCTTCCTTAAGAAGTTATAAGGCCCAAGAAAGTACTTTCTCTATTTCATTTTTTTACAATACTTTTCTTAATAATTGTTGGGTAATTCTACTATTTAGAAAACAAGTTTTTTTTGTTATAAACAGTTAAGTTAAGTATACAGGGCGATCTGGGCGCCTATACCACTATATTATTTCTTCCAAACTAAAGGATAGGGATTTTTGGAAAACTAATAGTAATTTTGAAAATGGAAAATTGTTAGCTATTTTGAAACAGCCAGCAGTTTAAAAAAATATATACTTGTTGCAAACCTCTAAAATGCACCGTTTTAGAGAAAACTGCGCTTAGTGTTATGACTGTTATGTGACTGAGTTCTCAGTGTGAGCTATTTTGTTTTTAAGCGACAAAAAAATTGGTAAAACCAACCCCAATACCTAATTTCACAAAAGAATAACGTTTTTTCTCTACTTAATTACTTATACCTAATTTTTATTTCTCAAATATTAAAAATAAATATAATTTTGAAAATTCTAATCCCGTTTTATTGCAATATCGTAGAAAAAAATTAACATTTCCTACTAAAGAATAAATACGTTTTTTCTTGTTCATGAAACTGCAAAACTAAATTCTCAGCTCACGAAAAACCAATATTTTCATCTCTTGTGGTACAATATAGTACTCTATTATAAAACAATCTAGTGAATCATTTTTTTAATAGTGTTTTGAAAAGTTATACATTTAGTAATTAATTTGAGTTTGGAAAAATTCGATTTTTCCTAATTAGTGCGGGAAAAATTATCATGTGTCGGATTACCTTAGAGAACTTAAGTGGCTAAAATTTGAGGAATACTGGAGGTTGGAATTGTTGACAATTACGCATAAAGTACTAGAGCAACCTCCTTTCCCACCTACTTAAAGAATAAGCTTGTGACTCGTAGCGAAATTCATGCAGTTAATATACGTTATGCTAATAGTCTCTCGATGCCACAACATTCTACAGCAAAATTCCAAAAAACTTTTACATATAATTCAGTTCTGCAATACAATTGTTTAGATCTACATCTCAAACAGCTTTCAATTGCTACATTTCGTAGACATCTTAAGAAAGCACTTTTTGATGGCATGCCATGACTTTGATATTATGTCCCATCATATATATTTTATTTACCTCCACAAATTCCATTATTCGTTCAATTTTTTGTTTGTTTGTGTTATTGTTACTTTTAATTATGTTTAATAGGTTTAAGTGGAAGAATAGCCTTAGGCTACAACTTCACCTTTTGTATTTTACAATAAAGACGTTTATTATTATTATTATTATTATTATTATTATTATTATTATTATTATTATTATTATTATTATTATTATAATAATTATTATTATTATTATTATTATTATTATTATTATTATTATTATTATTATTATTATTATTATTATTATTATTATTATTATAATTATTATTATTATTATTATTAAAAATATTCCGACATGCAAAAAATACAGAATAATTCTTGAACTAACCACTCATCAACTTAAATCATTATCATAAATTTTAACTGTAAATTTTTTACAATTGGTTATGGATAGCCCTGCGCATGTATCCAATATTTTTGAGGCTACTTGAAGTTTTTGTTGAACGGAATCCTCTATATATCATTCTGCCAGGTTCGTTGCTTTCCATCCACCATGCCTTTTAAGAATGGTGATGTCTGCTTCTGCATCAGCCAGTAGCAGACGCTCTCCGGAAACAGTGGTCGGTGTAGTTCTCAGCAATTTAAAAAATATTGGAACTCTTTTAGGAAAAACCCCTATAGAATTTATACCAACGCATTGTCTTGTAATTGTCTATTTCTATATCCTAGAAAGAATCTTGAATACACCAAAGACAGGAATATTTTCGAAAGGCCAGACTGACTCATTCGAAGTTTGCCTTAGAAATAGTAATTTCTCTTTTCATGTTCGTCTTTGTGTTGAGAATCTTTCTCAATGTATGTTCTCCCATGTCGCGATTTCTAATGATTCTTTTATATCTTCCGTACTATCGTTGTAAGGAAAAGATTCTGACATTTTCCATAACTGACACAATAAATTAATGAATCCTTAATAAACAAACTCGCTTCTATATTAACATACCTCCAGGATTCTGATTCACGTTTTCGAAATTCACAATTTTCAATTAAAAGTTATATTGATAGTTGTTTAAGCTATTTTCAAAACACTTAAAATCGTAGGAAAAGTGTCTTCTCCGCATATGGCGTATATTTTTATCTCGGCTGGAGCCATATATTGCACAAATAGCTATTATTTTTTACTGTATTAGAAAGGTATTTTAAGCTAATATATATCAAATCTCCTACAATTCCTATCAATTAAGTCATGTGTATGTTCTCTGATACCAAACATCTAGGTATGCCATTGAACAATTCCACAGACAAAGCTCTATTCAATAATTATCTAAAGAAATTAATCTATCTAAATTTACTAACCTGCTTTAATGAAAACACTCTATAAATATCTAACTTCACTTTTGACAGTGGGAACTCGAAACTTCAACCACAATAGATGAGATCTGACCTATTTCTGCATTAGCTTAAAATACCTTTCTAATACAGAAAAAAATGTTACAAACGCTAATAATAAAGAATATATGGGTAGATATTTTGTGGGTGTAATTCAACGCTGGTTGGGGCTACCTAAAAATATATAAATAGCTATTATTTTGTTGTACAAAGTTACTATCCTTATTAAACATGAATAGTCATAATGAAATAGTAGACGTAAGTCTGATTTCTGGGGAAGCTTTTACTTCCAAAATTAAACGACTGCTATAAAAAAGCAAACATTTGTCTAATATGTTACCCTAAAAGCTCCAAAATGGTCAACTAACTCCTACAAAACTACGATAAAACACGAACATAATCTGCCTGTACCCCAAAATATCTTATGCCTTTTATTATTATATTGTGGGAATAAAAATAAAGTATTCGGGTCTATAAAAAATTCAAAGCAACGCCGCTAATAACAGCCGCCTAGCAATTACTACGGCCGAATGAGTGATCAGGGCCCTTTTGTGAGCGGGCCATCTAGCCAGGTCATTCAGACGAGCTGAGAAAGGGAAAGGGCCGAACTTGAGAAAATAAAAGTTACAATGAAATGGGCACGACGCTAAAGTAACTCGATCGGGGTTGTCCTGCGCCCTTTCGAAAGTCAGGTAAAATGCGACGGGCGAGTGGCACACGAACAGATTTGGGTTTATTGTACGTCGTAATGGGTATTTGTTAAATATTTTGGAATAGTATTATGGGCGCGTTATGGCAGGATTTTATTAGGAGGTGTCCAGAAACTTTTACTTTCGTTCGGTCAAAATACATTTTATTACACCCGTAGGCGTTTAAGGACTGGAGGATGCTAAACACACCTAAAATATACATTCAGTAAGTTCAGTAAAAAAGTGGTTTTGGCATACTTTGAAGAAAAGTCCAAAATATGGAAATCCACAACGCTTTGGCCAAATTACTTTGTAATGAAGGCGATGATGATGAACATAAAGAATCAGGACAAGAACAAATATTACAAGCTTGTTGCTTTTTTTAATCGAAGGATATCGATCGAAAAAGTCGAAAGACCAGGGAACAAATCAACAAATTTCTCGCAGAAACATATCTTATACAGAAAGCTGCAATAATTGTCGCTGTATTTGGAGTCTGATGTCGCGAAGAACTGTGCAACTTGACATTCAATGGCATTGAAGATTTAGGAACTGTACTAGTTATGCATATAGCATACACAAAAAGTAATGTGCCGCGAACTTTCGCTGCGTTGGACTATCATAAAAAGAACCTCTAGTAGACACTAATCATTCAAGAATTTCCATAAAATACATTAAGAATAATGTACCACGACTACAGTTGGGATAAACATGTTTGGTAAAATACCTATCAATATTGCTGCATTTCTAAATTTGCCTGATTCTCATCTTTATATTGGCCATTGACTCCAACGATCTTCGGCTAGTTTGTTGGCAGACTCTGTTGCTAATCTTACTACAATTAAGAGATACGGTGGATGAAAGTCCAGTACAGTAGCCGAGGCTTATGTAGAACACTCGTTACAAAACAAGAAGAACTTCTCGGGTCAAATTTTGTCCAAAACTTCGCCGTATAAAATTGCTCCTTACCATGGTACAAGTTTCACAGAAATAATTACTATTACAGCTATTAATGAGACTGGTCGTGGAATTACCTATTATTATAATTGTAGTTTATGTAACTGTACGTTTAATTAGGTAAATAAATATTTCTTTGATTTAAAATTTCTTAATTGTTTTTATTTTCGCACCAGTGTTGAAAGTAAATCACGTCATTTAACACCAGTGCCTTAAAGTAACATTTTAAACACTGGCTGGCGTTAAAAATTATATTTTTACTGACGTTTGTAGAAAAACAAAGAGGGGAAATTTCTTTACTTCTGTTTTCGATTTTGGGTGAGGTATTATTTTATAAAATAATTATTTTTAAATTTACTAAGGAACGTATATAAGTACGTCATTTAAAAATGTATATATCGAAAACAAAGCTGTAGGTTTGAATATAAAAAAATGTTTCGGTTTAAAATGATAATGCAATAATTTTACAGGTGGATAAACTGAACGTATTAAAGTAAAATCGGTTAAAATGATAGTTATCGGACAGATCAAAGTAATAAATCTCTTTTTTATTATCCGCTAAAAAATTATTCAAAGCGCGACATACCTACCCTGCATATTCACGTAACAAGATCATTTATTTTATGGTGGATTTTATGCGTCTGTAAAACATAATAAAGGCATCAAAGTCGCAAAGTAACTAAATTATATGTACTTTATAATTACTTTTTAAGGTTAATCTATAGGCTGTAAGGTCGCCGTATTTCTCGCCTATCAAATTTGTGGTGTTTGTAGGTACAGAAATCTTGAAAAATAAAACACGTAGAACCAAAGTAATATAAAAATTAAAACTCTTGATGTTCTGTTGATCTAGTTTTACTATTTAAATTATTCTTAAATAATGTACCAACTTTTAAAAGCATTTGTAAGAAACACATTATTTTGCTATTCTAACCCCACATTTTGACAATTATTTTCACATACTTATAACAAAACTGAAAAATCTTATATGCAGAACTATGTAGGTATATCTACAATTAAATTTAAAAAATACGTTTTCTGAAAGATTTCTGTACCTAAATATTTGTTGGTTTGATCACTTCTTGTAGTTACATAGCCGTTTTACTTCGATACCTTTGAATACTCGCAGGGGGCATGAGATAACATTCCTGTTATTTCCTAAGCTTTATATTATTCTCTAAACTTATTTGTACTTGTGGAAAACACTATTTCAAGAATACGGCGCCCTTAAGTAATCACATTTTTTATAAGTGGGTAGAAAATACCAGAAACTTCTCTTCACAAAACTTTTTAAAAGTTAACACTTTAATAATTTTATACAGGATGTTTTGAAACATCAATGTTTTTGATGGTACTTATTTTACAACATAACTATTTGAGGTCAGATGTATAATTTTCCAAAACTACTGCGCAACATTTTCCAGAACAATAACCATTCTTGTTACCTTTAAGTAATCTTTAATCTTGTACATCTGCTTCAAAGTAAACTACGGATATAGGGATAATAAGGACAATATAACAAATATCTGGAATTCACTCTCCCCTATTCGATATTATATGGGTCACACGCTGTCTACCGTTGGTATATTGTTGTTAAGCGTGCTACAAAATTATTATTTAGATTTATTGTTACAAAAGGTCAGGCAGAATGTATTGCTTATGTATTACACTATGGTAACATTTTTATATGGAAAAGTAGGCTTTGGAGATTTTGTTAGAATTTATTATTGATAGCTGTCAAAATGCAGCATTGGTCAAAAGAATATCGCGGTTTCGCGTCGAAAAATTTATTAAATTCAATTCAATAACAGCCGTTCAAAGGTGTTTTCGACGTCAATTTACAAGAAAGAGGTTCTTCAAAAGCATGTCTCGTCTCTATAAAAGTGCAATAGAGACAATCTAATATAGTTTATCATATTGTACGGTTGTTTCGTAGTTCCTTTTCCGTTATTATATTTAAAATTTCAGTGCATTGTAATTAAAATTTTAACGTGAGGAATATGCTAACGATATTATTAATTGTGCAAATTGCGCTTTTTCAACATTGGCAAAAATTAATATTCCGATTTAAAAGTTGTCGCAAGATTTATTGATATTTCATAATAAAATTACTCATTGATTTTTTTCAAACTGCAAATTACAACGGCATTGGACGATTCGTGTAGAATTGAAATAAAAATTTAATTAATTTGAAAGATCGAAAAACTCGTCGAATGGTTACAAAATTCTTACTCAAATGAATTTATTCGTCCAACAAAGTAGGTAATTTCATATAAATAAAATACATTTGTATTTTCTGATTTACCTATAAATAACAATTAAGAAAAAAAATCTAATAAATGTTCGTATTTAAAACAATCCCAGTTTGCTGGTCTGTTTTTAGAGAAAATGTCAAGTAAAAGTCCAAGGTATACCTGCCAGAGCACTTAACAAAGAAAGGGTAAAAAATGCAAATATTTCTAGTCCGAAAGAAACATTTTTATTTCTTGATACACTCAAAAAATTGTAACATATAAGGAAATGACAAAGTATAAAAAAATCAGGTTATGTGATTGTTTGAAAATCGAAACTTAATATCTTAATTTGATTTGGACCATATCTGAACATAATTATTGTAGAAACAATCAGCATCATCATCAGCAGTCTTGTGTACTTAATCTACACAGAATTTTAAGAGCGAAGTCTACGAATTTTTTGATCAAACTTCGCATTTCTCTATACGTGACGACTATCTATAAACAGTTGAAAGGAATTACAACTATGACAGGGAATGACGGGCAGGAAGTAGAATGAGGGCCGATGCACCTGTACCACACAGGCGAATTTTATTCTGTGGGGAAGTATGGGAATTTCCGATTCCAACTGTCACACACACTTCGCCACGCGTACCCATGCATTATTACCTTCACTGGGCGATGGGTGGGTACGAAAGTGAGGGGTTGATGAGGGAATACCCATTGTCGTCTACCGTAAGTACCTACGGTACAAGTAATTAATTCAAAGGTACAACGATCCAAGTATCAAAGTATGGTCCAACTAGTAATTTGGTGTTTTACAGCAGCTACAAAACCGTTTTCGAAACAAATCTTATAAAACAGTAGTCAGAAAAACATTGTGAGAATTTTTATATAGCAACTATACAGTCAAAGTTGGCGTCATATTATAAAGCATATTTTGTAAGGCATATTGGAAACAATTAAAAAATAGTATACAACGCAATAATTATGCCGCTTAAGTTTCTGCCGATTTCTATAAAACACTGGAAATTATGATTCTACTCGTATACAGAATTTATAATAACAGGGTCGTATCGGAATGATAAATATATGAAGGCATTTAAAATCATAGATTTCAAAATCATTTCAATGAAACAGGCGAGATAAAAGTAGGAACTCTTTCAATTTTGCAATAAAAGTCATACTTTTTTTGTTTTGATAACATTTTTGTTTACCTTTTTTTCTAAATGTGTCGCCTCTTGATTTTTTCCACTGGCTTAAAGCTGACGTGTTTATTTTTATACAATGACTAAAGCAAGAGATAGAACTAGACTGCTACCGTTCGTTATGACAAACAAAACAAGTATCGCTATTTTGCTGTTTCAAATCTGTTATAGAACAATGACAATGTAATTTTGACTGAAAATAAACGGTTTTCTGTTGTAATTGTTATATTACTATTTACTGATACATAATAACTATGCTACAGTGTATAATACAGCTATTTGCTCTTAGAAATAAAATTATTTCCAAGTATCTTTTAATGTAACAGTTTTATAGGTTGATAAAGAATGTGGGTTATCAAGAACTGCAATCGAAAAATTATGGTGTTACAAACAACATAACATAGATAAATTAACCGGTCTAGTAACGTATACTTTACTTTTTTAGTATCCCCATAAGAAGTAATCTAGGGGTGTCAAATCAGGCGACCTGGGTGGCCACTCAATCGGCTCCCTTTTCTAGAAATTTTTGTTATGTAACACCATAATTTTTCATGATGTATTTATATAGAATGACACCCTCTTTCAAATGACATGGTCAAAATTGGAGGTTACTTTTTAAAAAAATTGTCGATGACGTCATAGCTCGAACAACGACGACGTCACAAATATAGGTCGTATGTCAAAAAGTGCCTTTTTTAAAAACAAAATCGACGTGCCAGAGGATTTTTTCGAGTACTTCTCAATTTTAAAAATAATGAATTTATTCGTTACTTTTCGAAAGCACCGAATAATAAACAAATAGTCAGTATGTAGATGCAATAAGTTAACAGATTCTAAAAACTATTTATTTCGGTCTTTTAGAGATCAAACATTTTCCTGGGAACTTTATTCGAAGCACGTTGGAGATGAAGTTCGGCACGCGTAATTTTAAAAACTCTATAAAATTACGACCCTAATAAAGTTAAAGTAAAACTTATTACGGTTATAACTAGCAAAGTGTAATAAACTGTTTACCGGCGCACTTTCGTTTACAGGATTCTCATGCAGACACGCTCTGGAAATATTAATTTAAAGTGTACATTTTCAACTTATACACTCTTAAAATTCTGTATTTTTAATACTTCTATTTACAACTGTCGCAAAATGACTATGATTTGATAATGTTTCGAATATTATGAGCTGTACAATGTTCTTTTTAAATTTAGTAACGTACTTAATGCGATAATGACATTGTAAATTAAATTAAACTTTTATGAAATAAACAAAATGTGATACATCATATAAAAATTGGGATTGGATAAATTAATACAGATGCTGACATGTTTAACGATTTGCTTGAATCGGTAGAAATATTTTGAGTTGATGTTGATGAAATAACTTGATGGAATATTTTCATAGCAGTTTCTTTCTTGTTTCCAGTATAAGTTTCGATGTATTCTTCAGCAGCAGAATTAGACTTCCAGCTACTATGTCATTTTATACTCAAAAGTGCCCAGTATACGCATTTGGATTAGGCAGTTTAAGATATCGTGCAATCAGTTTTGGCACATTGCCAATAGTATTTCTACTAATACTCGTAGATTGTTTGGTGAATTTACCAGCTACGCAAACGTATCATAGCTACTACCAATAACTTATGAGTTCAAAACTGACAAGCAGCAGAAACAGTTTCCAGTGCCGATCATAAGTTTATTAAATCATTTTTGGGCTGCTCTTTTTTAATTTTTCTGTACAGTCGTCTGTACATTCAAACATTTTTTTTTAAATAAGTTCTGAATCACTTCACTGCATACTAATAATCCTTTCTCGTTAGTTTTGTTATCAATTTGTTATCTTTATTTCTCTACACCATCATTCATAGCGACCAAATACTTGTTCGTATTTCTTAGTAGTAACCTCGACAGTTGTAGATAAAACGTTGTATGCAATACGTGAGATACCACATTGTTACCGCACTTATGTGATTATAATGTCTATATTGCGAAATTACTATTGTGTAACGTTAAAATGTGTTGTTTTTATGTAAAAGTTATAAAACGAAACTGAATATGCTGTACAAAAAACATGCAATTCTTGTAAATATTTAAAACTTGTGTGGTTTTCTTGTAAAAATATCTAGAGATGTTGTTTTCTTGGGATTTCGGTCAAACGTAATAAAACAGCTTATTTTCCTACGTACGTTTCGGTTTATTAACCATCATCAGGTAGTTGTTTTGTGTTTTGTATATTGTACAATTTAAAATTTTACATGCTTTCTATTCTATGGTATTAATGAAACTCGAGAAAACAACATCTCTATATATTTAGTGAACGGTCAGGAAAAAGGAATATATATACGTGCACATATACATATATGTGTTTTATATGAATATATATTATACGTATATATATAGTTATTTATGTAAAAATATAGGAATAACTTAGTTTGTATTTTCATTCTTGTACATACAGCTATTAAATATTATTTATAAAATTGTTTAGAATTTATAATAATTAGAATATTACAACATCGATACATTTTCGCATTTGACTTTTGACTACAATATGTTCCTGGTCTAATGTCAGCATGATCGGCTTAGAAAGCAGCCATCTAGGTAAAACTTATTGTAAGCCTTTTGTTATACTGCATTTTAATTCCAGCATACAATTGAATCCCAAATTAAATGTTTGTACTAAGACCATATAAATCATATGCTTCTACGAATTGGACATACAATTTTCATATTTTGAAATTCCCGCCCGTTAGTGTGAAACTACCGCATTAGTGCAACCAACTCATCAAAACTAAGTTACGGCAATATTACAAAACTAACGTTTTCTCCATAGGTTGATTATTTTCGCTAGCACTTTTGGCGTTCTATATATTTTATGATTTGATGATGACACAGATACACAAATTAAACTATTTCATATTAATGAATGAAATTCATGATCAATTAATTTCAAGTTGCTTATTGAATAACGAATCTCCGACATGCTGAAATACGAAAAACAGTAACAATAACGGGGAGAAATGTTCAAACGGGGCAGGTAATTCAATATCTGCTGCGCAGCGACAAAGGATTTTATAAATGGGTTTATAGGTCACAAAAAATTTAATCCAGAAGGTCTTAAAAGTTAAGTTGAGAAGAAAATCTTGGCCTTACCCCATTCATATATCCACCTTATTGTTGAGCGAAAGCATGGGTGTGGACTTGAAGGGTTGATATTTGAAAAGAAATTTTAAAAATGTTCAGTTAGGTTAATTTTAGATCACGAGGTTAAGTTTAGATTTAATTAGTTGCATTCACACATATTTAAACAGTACTATTAATTCGTCTACTCATTAACCACACATGATACAAATATTTGACAGATTAATGTTACTTTTTGTAACCAACTTCATTCTTGAGTGGTGATTTACGACTGAAAGGAGAGCATTTCATTTCAAAAAATCAAATCAAAAATCTAAAAAAATGCTTGTTCTCTGTTACAGTTTGTATTTGTGCATTGAAATACAATAAAAACAGTTACAGGATTGTTGTGAAATCCTTTAAAACCTGTTAGATTCCATTACATAAACAAAACAGAAACAGTCTAATGTAAGGAAAAATATCTAAAGAAACAAAAAATTGCTTAAATATAAGAATAAAATATAATACGTATCAAATTGACGAATATCACATAATTATTACTTTCAGCTGCAGAATCAAATTGAAATTTAATTTAAGATTATCCTTAAAATTACTGTCAGTTGGCAATTTTGATAGTAACACAAAGTATAGGTAAATTATATATACACACTATACACAAATCATAAACTATGCTTTGTGGATAATAATTCAGTGATCATTATCCACAATCATTAGTTTTATAGCAAGTAATGCAATATTATTGAAACCATTAACAGTTAAAGCATTTTTATAATACAACTAGGTGACCCGGCAAACGTTGTTTTGCCATATGAATTATTTCTAGTGAATATTTTGGTAGTCGGCTTTGTTCTCATCCCTACTCCGTGCTGTTTACTGGGTGAGAAGCACAAACTTTGAAAAAATATAGACTGCCAGTGTCATATTGTCGGCGACTGCTAATTCCTAAAAGCCCTAAAAGGTCCAGCATCACTAAAACTTGGCTTTTAAGCCAATTTACGTTGGTTGTATTGTAGCGTGAATCTCATTTGTTTACTTTGATTGGTCACATTCATGTCACATTCTTTAATGACATTTAAAATGACAGCAGTTAATTTCATATTGCAATGAAGCCATCATATTTGCACAACCGCCAACATAAAGCAAATAAAATATCAATTTTCTGGACCTTAGGTCCCTAGAAAACGCGGCACCTGTCACGTGACCTATATCATGAACCGACGCTGTCTATATTTTTTCTAGGTTTGTGGTGAGAAGTGACACCGATAGACGCCTGGCGGGGATAACTGATCTAGTAAAAATAGGGGTCTGTGATAGAAGGGTGAAAATTAAGGGTTGTATGTATTTTGTAATGCCACATCATAAAGAAATAAAAATAAAAAAATTTGTCCAAAAATAAAAAAATGTTTGGGGTGGACCACCCTTATCACTTAGGGGTATGAAAAATAGATTACGACCGATTCTCAGACCTTCCGAATATGCATATAAAATTTCATAAAAATCGGTTAAGCCCTTTCCGAGGAGTATGGTGACTAACACTGTGACACGAGGATTTTATATATACATATATAGATTTATCAATTACACGCAGAGAAAATTAGAACTTCTCTTATTTTAAGCTTATCTCTACTACAACACTATTTTGAATCAGACACCAAGTCTAGTGATGGGCGAAATCGAATTACACTTAACCTTTAATCCGATTATTGAAATAACTTTTAGCATTCGATTATTGGTTTTTGCAATTCGAACTATGTGACGTCACAGTAGTATAGGCAGTCCGTGGTACTTTGTGTCAATAGAGAAGGGTTGTATGTCATTCGAAATTGTTAGGCATTGGTCAACTTTTACAATATTATCGAATGTATGCAGCTCAATCATAATATTTTGTCTAGTATATTCAACTTAATGTTGAACTATTCTTTCTGACACTGTATAATGAGCTTTCTGACTCGATTATTTAACCAGATTGTTAAAATAATCGAATCGGGAGATTTCGATTATGAAATATGCAGTCAAACTGGGAAAGAAACTGATTTGTCAAGGCTCATTCACAGCCACCCTTGACCTACACCCCTGGCAACCTCCTCAAGATTTCTAAAAACCCCAAGACGAACGGCAGGTTCTTTTATGCGATTCCGGAGGGGCGAAGGGCTGTTTCCTTTAACAGTGATGTACCGTTACACGCCCTAATGATCCCCATAACAAGGCCCTCGAGTCCTTGAGGATATCACGGTGATTAATAACCTTTTTTTATGGCCCACATTGGCCACAAAATCCAACAGGTGCATTTCAGACGCCTAACGCAGAGGACGCGTTAAATCAAATTTAACAATAGTCCTATCGTGATTCGGGAAAAATCTGTTTTAATTATGGGTGCGTATTAATTATATTTTTTTGTGGGGGATGGTCAGAATTTGGAAAAAAAATATTCCCATGGAACGCAAGGCGGATGTTGGAGTAAGAGTATGGTGGAGATGAATCGAAATGAAATTTGGGTGAAAGTAGGAATATCTGAGAAAGGGAAAAGCGATTCTTTTCCTTTGTAACATATGGTAAGTAAAAGTAAAAAGGTCTAAGTCATTTGTTAAGGACATATCAGTATGGTGGGTGTATTGGATGAATGAAATTGATACACGGTTTAAAAATATTAAACACAACGTTTCGAAACATGAGTGACTTTATTTTGCTATGTGATAAATTGCATCAAAAAAACATAATTTACTTAACTATGTTTTTTCTTTGATAAACGATATTACTTTTCTAATAGCAAACAAGTTTTGAATAAGTGGCAAAGTTCTAAACCTACCATGTCAGGGTCTCTATCAATGTGTTGAAATTTTTGAAATATCTCGAAATTAATAATATTATCTCTACCCTTCATTCTAATCACGAGGATTAGTCCAGAAGTCGGAGACTTGTGCGGGAGAGGGGGCGGCATATTATTATTAAGCAGGCCGCATCTGCGCCCAGGAACGACTTACGTTGGTAGGCCCTAACCACCATTCAGTGCAGGATTGAGGGAAACGTGGAAAACCTCATTAATTAGGGGGGTAGTCAAATGTCAACCGGTATCAATCTCTCACATTGACCCAAGCCAACATTCCTCCACCCTACCATACCCGCAGAGAGGGTGTCAATCTCTCCACGAATATAGCTTATATACGGTCTACCGGCTGCGGAGGTCGAACCCACAGCGATCTAGTCACTTCGATTCAAGTACTGACGCCTTAAACCGCGCGACCACTGACCGATCCAACCCGATTATCGTGAAACAAAACATAAAAATACCAATTCTTAATTTGGTGCAATTAAAACCTTCAAAGTTATTGTGATATTTAAAAATAAAATTTTAGCTCTGAATACCTTAACACCTAATAATTATTAATTTATGGGTAACAAAATAATGTAATTAGGAATAAAATACAATGTGATATTATATACGTAAAACTGCTGCTTGTTTGCTGAAGTTTTATTTAAAATTATAATTTTGGATTTGGATGAAAAAAGAAATGACTTTTGGATAACTGTACTAAATTTAAGGAAAGATCTACTTAATCGCACACATAGTAATTATACAAAATACAAACCGACTTCATCAACAATCTTTGATCAACGTGTACCTCCCCTCAGTAAAGCGCGCGTCATGTTTCTCAAACCACTAAACATTCCCACGCTTTTATCGGGTTCGTACACTTTTATTTACCAAAATAAATGTTTATCTTCTTCGCACTTTATTATCAAACACTCAAGTTAACATGTAGTCAAACAAATGGTGCTATTTGTCTTGGAATACAAGTGCCTCTGTAGATAATAAATTTAATAATTAATTAGTTTATTCAGACTCTGGATTTACGACTTATATAAAAGCTACTGGTTTGTATCTTAAACAATTCAACTATTTTAAATGCGACTGGCATCAACTCGATACATAAAATTTGAGACAGGTAATGTTAATTGTTATTCTGTCATTAACAAAATAAGCAAATACCCACTATCGAAATAAATGAAATGAAGTTTGGAAACCGATATTAAGAAAATATAAGGGCCAAAACAATTTAAATTAAACCATATATTGCCTCATTATTACTCCATTGAGTACTAAAATTTCAGGTAATTTTGTTATACCATTTTTTAGTTATTAATCAAAATGTTGAAAAAATCACGGTTTCCTGTCTATAAAATTGACACCTCGTATTTTAACTCATCGTAATTTTTTTGTTCACAGATAAAAAAATTAAAAATTTTTACTGACGATAAGTCCTCTTTAGTACTGTAGAGGTCATTTGTGTCAAAATCAAAACAGAAAATTGTTAAAATAAAACAGTTATAAATATGATATTCTTACGTACGTCTTCTTAATATCGGCTTGCAAACTCAAGTTTTTTGTATTGAACATAAAAAAGTAAAAATGTTGGAAAGTCTATAAAAAGTTAAAATATATATTATACAGGGTGGTTAGTTATTTATGGCTCACCATTAGAAGAATCTAGGAAACTGTAAAATATACAGGTGGCTGATATTAAAGAAAATTGCACATTTCCATGGCCATTATGATAAGCCATTGTTGAAATGTTGTGATTTCACGGCAATGATGAGCCGTGAAAAATTGAGCACCCTGTATATAATAAAATAGTTTTTAAATTCAACATCCAATCAGGCAAGCACTTTATCTCTGTACCGTGTATAAAAAATGCAACACTCTTATTTAACCCATCATCTATTGTTTGCTGTTCACAAAATCCCATAAAAGAAATTGGTTAACAATCCACCTATAATCGCTGGACAAACATCCACCCACGAGTTCTCAAGACCGAGTACGTTGTTCCCCTCTCTCTCTTAAAAAGGCATAAAAGTAAAATCCGTATCCGTTCTGTGCCACACGACTCTGAAGATGAAAGGCCAAAGGCGTACAGGGGAACCCGCAAAGGTAGGTACATGAGTAGGATAGGGGATAGATGGGTACCTGTTCATAGCTATTACAGTATCTATGGTTTGGGAGACAAGAATAGGATAAAGGGATTAGAAATAGGCAAGATATAATAATTTTTGGCATCAAATAAGTTTGTTGTTATTAGAACTAAAATAAATAACAAGTAAAATTTGATTAATAAGAACAAATTAAACATAAATATTAAATAGTAGAACATCTACAAAATTGAACAAAAATACAAAAAGCTAAGAGCAACAAATGTCTAAAATTAAGAAAATACTCAACTCTTGTGTCAGGGGGACTATCTCAAGATATTTTATAAAATGACTCAAAACTATATTAAAAAAATTCAGAGAAAGAGCATCAAAAATTATGCGCAAAATCACTATTTTTTAATGACGCCTGAGAATGTGAATTATTGGTTGAGACCGTAGGCAAAAACATATTCGATGCGCCATAAAACATTGATTTTTCATCATTATTTTTCAATAGGTTTTTATCTGAAGTTAGTGTAAATGTCAAAAGTGACATAATCGTGAAAAAACTCTCCGAACTGTGAAAAAAATAGTATATTGTTGTATTAGGATTACATGTACCACACAAAATTGCGAGACAGAAAATACACATTAAATCCGAATAAAACATGCAATTTTTTCTTCAACCGAACCCCTATTTACCTAATTATTAATTTATTAACGCTTTTAATTTAAGGATTAAAATTGTCAACTTTGGTTTCTACGATAGTGAATATTTTTGGTTGATAAGATACCATTTTTTGCTCAGCAAGAAAAATGTCATCCATACAGACTCTTGACAGTCAAAAGGTGTTTCTCGATCGCGTGGTTTTGTTTCCATTTTTTTTTCACTTTTGATGAAAATATAATGAATTATTCATTTGTTCTTATGATATAAATCGACTGAATTCTTGCCACAACTATATTAAGGAAAATTAATGGATGAGACGCATGGTCTTCATGATTTCCAGGTTTAATCCATTAGATCTCTTTAAAGGCTTATTAAAAGGGTGTAATTTATTATTTTGAATACATATTAAAATTAATTTTTATCTCTATTGTATTGTGTTATGTATCTTATGCCATATTTTGTTTAAATGTAAATAGGACATTTAAACAAAAAAATGTAAGTAAATAATTTCGCTTTACGTATATGACTTTAATTGTTACTCACATTCACAATTATTTTAAACGAAAACAATCGATTGCCCACCACCAACACCTTAATGAATACGCCAGGGATACCATGGACGCCCATGCCCTATAACCTGAAGAACATATTAACAGTTATTTCCCATGTCTCACTATAATACACCTCAGCTTAGTCCGTGGGAACGTAGACTGCCTGTGAAGATATTTCACATGGTAGGGTTTACCCTACTGTGGCCAGAAAAGGACACCCTGACCATGCGGCGCTCGCGAGGAGTGGGGATGTAGTCTAAATTCCCACGATCCATAGGAATGTATACTCCTGGTTTTTAAAAATAACAATCATTCGGTGGTTGTCAACTGACCCACGACAAGGTAGCAATGAACTTAGGAAAAAATATAGATCAGTAGTCGAAGCAACTTCAGTGCGCTTAGTTCTTCTCACCAGGGATTCCGCTTAAGTGCGTAAAAATCTAAAGTGCGCGCTTCGCTCAGCTGTGTTAGTGAAATTCTTTTTGGATTTGGATAATAGGATACGCCAAAAAGGTAAATAAATTGACGAACTATTTCTCATTTGACCTGAAACTGTTTTAAGTACATATGACAGTATGCAATAAATAAACATTTTAAAGTTCTTAGACATTTTAAAAAGATAATAACATTACTATTAAATTTTATAACTAAACAAAATACAAAATTGTACTCACAATTTTAAGAAAAATGTATTACTTGACCAGTTTTTGACAATGATAATCATCATCACATATTTTGAGATATCTAACTATCCGTCAAAAAATAGCCACACAGGTCAAAAAAATATTCTCAGTGTATTCTCTATTCCAGGTTTTCTTATCCTTAACAGCATCCAATACGTACAATGCCCATTAGTGAAGACGAATTTGACTATAGTAGATCCCAAGAACCTCAATCTACCATGTCCAAAGCTGAGTTGAGAAAGACACATAAACCTATTATGGAAAAGAGAAGGAGAGCCAGGATCAATCAGTGCCTGAACGAGATTAAGACGTTGATTTTGGAAGCTATGAATAAAGACGTAAGTAGATGTCCGTATTCCTTTAATTAGAGACTAACTAGTACTTGTAAAGCTATAAAAATAAGAAATAGTTGGGGCAAGAATTGAGACGACTTACGTCACAATTGTCTTTATACGCAATTGTTTTTATTGGCAATATAATTTTCGATAGTTTTAGTGTAATATATATTGCAAACATTTAGTGTAGTCTATAATTTTATTATTCTCACCTGCAGTTTCCTAAATATTTTGATGAAAATGTAATGAATTATTCATTTGTTCATATGACGTAAGTCGTCTGTATTCTTGCCGCAACTATAGTATTGACAAGGTGATAAATATATTGTAGACAGTTGATTCAAATTAATAACAGTATAATATTCATAACATTCTTATTACACACCATTCTCTATGTCTTACTATTTCTACGAGTTTGAATAACCTAGGTATATTAAGAATTGAAAACTAAACAATTTGTTTTGGTCGATTCACAATAATACTCTACAGAGTGTCCAATATATTTTGGTAATCCTGAATTTGTCGCGGTAATTTCGTTGCCATGGCAACCTATTTTGTTTATTTAGATGGTACCGCACTGTTTTCTGTTCTTATTTGAAATAAAGACCTAGCATTTATACTAATCGAATCATGAATCATTTTTCATATTGACAGTGCTCAACAGTTATTGCTTGTTTACATGCAAAACTGTCAAAATTTTCACCGGCCAATCTTGGGCAACGATTTTTTTATTTTCACTGAAATGCTAGGTTTCTAAAAAAAATTGCAATGCAACCTCAAACACATTATCCACGTACGTACGCAAAAAGAATTGATTCCATTGAATAAAATAAAATTGGTTGCCATGGCAACGACATTACCGACTGTGGAAGAAAGTAAAGGCGGAGAAAAGTTAACCAAAAAACTTTCGTCTGAACAATTTGTTATATATGGCCCTATTAGAAAATTACAAACACTGTTCCCTTCCTATTGGTTTCACTGTATACGTTGCAAATGTTTATAGTTTACATTTGATGAAGTACTTATAAGTTGTCTTTTTCAGCCCGCCCGTCATACCAAACTTGAAAAAGCGGACATCTTGGAGATGGCCGTAAAACACCTCCAGAACGTCCAGCGTCAACAACTAGCTCTCGCTATGGCAACCGATCCTTCGGTTCTCAGGAAATTCAAAAACGGATTTAACGAGTGCGCAACTGAAATCGACAGGTATATGAGGCAGTCGGATGGAGTAGACACCGCGATGAGACAGAGAGTCACCACTCACCTCGAAAAATGCATCGGAGGGATAGAACAAGTGGCTCAGTTCAGTTTCCCTGGATTCAGCAATCTTCCGATTCTTTCCGGAAGCGGTATTTTCTCTTCTAATCAGTCACAGGCTGAATCATCTAGTACAGCCGGAGATCAGAACAATAACCCTAGGATTCAGATCCCCCAAGGGATCCAGTTGATTCCCAGTAGGTTACCAAGTGGAGAACTGGCTTTACTAGTACCCAATTCAAGCAACATGCCCTACTTTCCCACAGCTGTAACTCAAAGTACGCAACAAAGACCAAGCGCTTTTGCCGCTGTTATACCACAATCTGCTTCAAGCGAAGGCATAGTGCCCAAACCGCTTAGTCCTCCCCTTAGTCCCGTGAATCTAGAAGAAATTAGAGCAAGGAATCCATCTCCTCACGGGTTTCGACCAGTTATTCCTAGCAGAAGTTACAGCGAAGATCATCAAGTACCTCAGATATCTTCTACAGTGTCTTCAGAAAAGCAACACTTTCCTCAATCGGTTGAACTAAAAACTTTAAAGTATCCCATACACAAGTACACAGACAAGGAAAAAAGGAGCGATTCTCCTAAGAAAATTGTAGAACCATTGTGCATTATAACCAACCAATCCGAAAGGTACAAACAGGCACAAATGAAGGAGGATTCTGCTAACTACGAGGAGAATATCGTCCAACGTGGTATAAAACGAAAGTTTCAAGAAGTATCTCACCAACAAGGCCTTCTAACAGTGGCGCAAAGTGACTTTTACGGTCAACCTTCTAAAGTTGTGAGAGACAGCGATGCCAGTTCGTCTTCAAATATCCAGTTTGCCAGACCGATGCTTGGTCCAGACGCCTCTTATAATGTGAAGAAGAAGGAAGATCAACCTTCTGGGTCAAGAGATGACAATCCCGAAAGCAATAGTGATATGTGGAGACCATGGTGATAACCAGACCCCCTGTGATTCTTCTTGATTAAGCTCAAGTTCAAGCTTTAATGATATATGCAGTACAAATCATGCCAGTGCTTGAATGGATGTGTAAGTGTAATTCCTGAGTGCGACAGACTGTATTTCGACTGAAGTTGATGAATACTGATTATATAAAATCTTTTAATAAATGCTAATGTGATATTTTGTACTTTTCTTTTAAGATCAAAGTCGTTACCTAGCATAGATTGAACACAACATTTTTTTAATGAAAGTTATGTTTTGTAAATACAATCTATTGTAATAATAATGACACTCCCTCAAAACAATTTTTCAACTAATGGAAGTTCTAGGTAGAAATTTCAGTAGTTCATTGGTGAGTGGAACAACTAAGAACTAACTGTTAAAAGTTAATCTCGAAACAAGTCACCAACTTAATTTTAGAGTGTCATTATTATGCAATAGATTATACCTCCGTGGCAAGATTTTATCCATTCAAGAGACTCATATTAATAAAAATCATACTTATCGAATAATTTTATAAAAAACTAAATGGTAAATGCGACCTTATTATTGGTTCTTTACCGATTGTATTGATTGTTCAATATAAATAATATAAGTACTTATTACCATGTTACACAATCATCTGATTCATTGAGTAACAAAAAGATTTTGTATTTGTAGCTAATTTTAATAAAAAATTCGATATTTACTTTTGTTTCTCAATGTACGTACCCTTCCTCTTTATAAAACCCTCTTAAATAATAAATCAGTCTTATATTTTTAAGAGTAAATTTTATATTTCTTATTTATTCATTCAAATATTGAAGATAAAATCTGTTAGGTTAAATTAAACAATTTCCCAATAATGCATATCAATGAAGTCATATGTATTATCTTTGATACAGAATATTTACGTACGATAGAAGAATTAAAAACCCTATTCATTTGTAAGTCTACATATTAAATGTTCCAAATATATTAATTTCTAATTTCATTCGTAAATGTGGTTTCTATATTTACAAACGGAAACTTGTAATTCATATTGATCCTCTTCATAGTATGCAACCAACACTACACAATCATTTTTTGTGTGTAAAGGAATAACAAATAAATTTAAGGGTTCTTTGGACTTCAATTGTGACAATGTAAAAAATTTCGGTCGATTATCGTAAGAACAATAATTCTTTAGTTAATCATTTTAAAATAATTTTTGTATACAGTGACATCTGTAGACCGAACGCAAAAGCTTTATGTTCTAGAAGAAGGTCGCCTTAACATCCGTTATTTGTACTGTAAACTTAGTGTCGCTGTTAGAGGGCATCTCAGACAACGCCATTAAATCTAAGAACGCATGCAACAAAGGCAATTTATTGGTAAAGTCAAAACTACTAAAATAGGCTGTTATAACTAAGACATGTCCAAACAGTAATGAAATGCCTAATTAAATACGACACTGACAGCGTAGATCACAGTGCCCTCTGAGGATTGATGTATCAAGCTCAATCAAGTCTGTCGGTATTACAGGCAATAGTTAACTAATATTGTACGTTAATAAATCAATTGTTTAATTTTTTAAAGTTTTCTCTCCTATTCTATGTAAAACATAACCTAAAAAGTAATTAAAACAGCAATATTTTAATTGCAAAAAGAACTGTGAATTGATTTTAGTTTTGTTATACTTTTACGTGTTTAAAGTGCCACACGGTTATTATTTATTATCGTCCAGCTAAAACCAAGCATAATTCGTAGAATAGTTCAAAAAATGACAACAGAACAGGTAAATAGATAAACCATGTACACATACATCTTTCAGTTGTCTTAAATAGGTTTAATAATTTATTAATCCTTAAAGAACTCATTATTCATGCCTCCCTAATTTTCAAATTGTGAAAAAAATTAGAGTACGTTTATAGTTCCTCAATATTCTCGTAGATGTAGGTAATGTGCCGAAACGTGTACCTATATAGCGGCTTATTATTATTTAGTAGTTTAATAAATACATAAATTAATAAATAAATAAAATATCGCCCTTATAATTGAATGTGAAACCTGCTTTCTATCAGATTCTAATTTGTAACATGGGAAATAAAAATACAGACAAAAAATTGCACTCACTTGAGACTTAAGCGATCTTTGAATAGATGGCTCAGCATAAAATAAGAGCATGAGGTCCTGAAGGACCAGAATATGACTTATAAAGTATAACCCTTGAGTATATACACGTATAACATACAATTGTATACAGTTTGCTTATAATATAAATACTTTTAAATATTAATGAACTCAACTCAATGTTTAAATTAGTTTAATATTATTCCAAGTTAGATTTACTTACAAGTAATTTATAATTTATTTCAACACAAATGTAAATTTTAATTTATGCCATTGATAAACCGCAAAATTGACATATACCTATATTTTTTTATTTAAATATCCTCAATGGTTTCTTCAAAGGAATGGTCTGTATCTTTTTTCTGTGAAATATCAGGCACTTGTCAGAATAAATATATCACAAACAATAATAGAAAGTAAAAGTCTGCATAATTATATTAAAAACATCTTAACAACTGAAATTTTTTACGAGATCTAATCAAACTGGTAGTAAGAATCATTGTTATCATATACCTAATGGTAGCAATGAAAGAGTATTATAACGAACTTTTTCAGAAAATTAAACAAACAATTTACAACACATCAAAAAAAATTGCAAAGGAGGTAGCTGCAGATCTCAAAATGGATTGTGATTCAGAAGCATTAGATCTTATAGCAGAAATGACATATGGGAAATTATTAGAATATGGAGCAGATCTGGATGCCTTTCAGAAGTAAGTACCTAGTTACCTAGCCTTTTAATGGAAATTTTAGAGCTGCACAGTGATATTAAAGATTTCTATTATAATTTGTTACTTCTTCACATAGATGCAGTTTTAGTAAAAAAGATTATTTTACGTTCACAGAAACTCTTGAATTTTAAATAATGAACTAGAAAAACATGAGAATAGACAAACACTCTTAAAAGATTTACGTAAAACGAACAACAAGAAAAAAAATCAGCTTCATCCCAATAAACAAATTTTCAAGTTTAATTAATAACTAAGTTGAGTTCAATTCTGTTTTGCTGTTGGTGGAGTAAAAAGACATTTTAAAAAGTTAAAGTTATAATGAACTAGAAAACATGAGAATAGACAAACAGTCTTAAAAGATTTACGTAAGATGAACAAAAAGAAAAAAATCTGCTTCATCCCAATAAACAAATTTTCAAATTTAATTAATAACTAAATTGAGTTCAATTCTGTTTTGCTGTTGGTGGAGTAAAAAGACATTTTAAACATTTTATTTAAAATAGTTAAAGAGAAACATATTTTAGAATAATTGGTATAAAACTAGCAAATAATATTTTTGTATAAAATTCACTTGAAGAGATTTTTTGAAAATGTCTATTAACGAATAAATAAACCAAGATTGAATGGCGTTTTTATATAAAATAATTTAACCCTTAACACATCTCACTATACTGGCGGCAAGAATTCAGACGAGTTACGTCATACGAACAAATGAATAATTCATTATATTTTCATCAAATATTTAAGAAACTGCAACTGAGAGTACTAAAACTATATACTCCACTAACCATTTGCATTATATATTGCACTAAATTGTAAAAAATGATTGTTTTTAACGCGACCAAATATCGAAATTACGTTGACAATAAAAACAATTTACGTAACGTCAACCATGACGCAAGTTGCAGATTTAACGCCACCTTAATATTGTAACATCATTTTAACTTATTCTTCCGTTTTCCGCCAAATATCAGAATTAACAATTCAGTGCGTTTAAAATAAATGCCGGAAAATTATTACTTATGCATACCAAAAATGCCAAAATTGATCATTCAAATATTCATTTAACTGCAAAGTGAGCAGGACTTCAATCCCAATTGACGCTACTATAGCCTGCACCCATAAATTGAAATAACACAAAAACTAACGTCAAATAAAGAGTTCACGCGTTTTGTTGACATTTCACATGATTACAATAATTAGTATACTGACACATAATATTTCCTCTTAAATTCCAGGCATGCCAAGAGGTCAACCATAACAACAGACGACGTTAAGTTGTTAGTTAGAAGGAATGAGTCACTGGTATATTAAATTATTACGTTATAAAATTGATATGAATCAGAAACAACACTCTTCTTTTCAGAAACAAATGGTCGATGCAAAACTGCAGACTATTGCTAACCTGAAGCCGCCCTCCGATGCAGGCACGAGCGCCAAGAGAAAACGGAAAGCGACTTCTAGTACCTCTTGAGGATAGCTAAGGACTATTACATCATTTCTTTAACAGCAAAGTTACTAAAGCATTAGCAGCATTGTGAAACGTAAACAATTGCAAATGTAACTGACACTAAATAAGAAACATTCTCAAACTATCCAGAAAAGTGCCTCAAAGATCTAATCTTTGCCTTATATCATTTATATTTATACAGTTCAAATGTAAGTTACACACAGATTTTGTACCTAATAAAAATTATTTCATAAAGCTTGTACTGAAATCAATGGAAGCGTTTGTAGATAGAATATAATTTTATCAAAAGTATACCTCGTTTTTTAAATCTCGATAAATCAAGATTAATGGTAGTTGATACAAAACGTGACAGAAAGGACAGAGGGGTTCCGTGAATGTGATATTTACTAATGCACCCTTTCCAGTGAATGTATGCCTTAGTAAATTTAAATGGTAATTCTAATTATCATGTTGTACATTTTTTACTGTTATTTTTATCATACGAGGACAAATTTTCAAATATTACTATTACAAAATTAAATAATATGCTCTTCATCGATTTTTAAATTTTTTTACATAAAATCATTTTTTATGTGGCATTTTGTATAAATATGTAAAAGGAAAGTGAAACAGAAACAGCAGTTACACAATTGTCCTTCCTCCTTTTATTTAGCTGCGGACAATACAAATACTTCTGTAATATTTGTCTACCATTTAACGTTATAAGATCCCATAAAATTCTCCCAAAAAACGCTTAAATTGATGTAAAGTGAAGTATTTTTCACGGTGTACGCAATAAATAAAAAAGGTAAAAAAGTAAAAATGAATGTAAGTTAAAAAAAAAGTTGCTTGAGATAAGAAATCTTCCAGTATTTGAAAAAGTCTTGTAAAAAATGTTTTTACATCTAATAATAATAGTAATAACAATAAGGTTGGAAAAAGAAACTGCTATTCGACTATGTACTAAATTATAATTAAATATGATAGCCAGAACTTAGATAATAAATAAAGTAAACAAAATTAGCTTTATCTCCATTAATATATTTTCTGGAGCACCTTAGTCATTAATTTTTAATTAGTACATTCGTGTTAACACTTAAGTGTTCTTTAGCTATAAGAGATTAGTGATGTATTGTCTTTATGAGAAATATTAATCATGCTAAATGAGATGCTTAATCAAAAATTGATACAACGGCACCGACTAAAATCTAAGTATAAGAAAACTGAACAGGTAAAAGTAATTAATGTATGAGGCAGACTTTTTGGGTTTTAATGAATACAAAAAAAGGAAAAGACGGAAAACAACTTTGGAACAGAAAATTAACAAAGAAATAAAAACAAACAAATGAAAATGGATGCCAGCCAATGAGGCAATCGAGGACTGCCAAATAATGAGTTAGAAAACTGATTATGCGATAGCTAAGGCATGTTGCAGGGAAGAAGAAAGACATTCTATGCCGCAAATATTTTTTTTATCGTAAATTCAAAACGACATTGACTATTATTGGTTTTAACTGAACGGAAGAACAAGTTATATTCAAAGATTAATCATGAATGTTTATGACAGTTCTTTCCAAATAGGTTGAATGCTAGGAATGGTACTATGGTCAGCAAACCTCCGGCTCCGGATCTTTCAGCACCAGATTACTTCTCTGAGGCTATTTAAAAAGTGTTTGTGTATAAACCCGAAATTTAACAGGAGCTGAAAAGGAATATTACAGTTTACCATACCTTCAGGGCTGGCGCTAACGTTTTTGCCGTCGAGTCCAAAGAGTTGATGTCGAGGGAACGGGATGGCCATTTAACATATGCAAGCTGTCCCCTACCAATCCATAGGAAATATTTCATTTAAATGGTTCTGAACATTTTGATTGCAATGCGGCAAATTGAAATCACATATTTTGACAAACCGCCAAAGGCACTCCACCAAGTCAATGAAAGAGTTTTGTAAAAAAAATAATAATTAATTGAAATTGATGAGAGATTTCTTTTATATGCATGGTTTCCATGCTAGGTAAACAACTGTTAAGGTAATGATTTGTACAAAATGGAGAGCATTTTAGACTAAAACCACATATTTTCCAGAATATTTTGAATGAAATGAATGTATGTTCTGAATCACCTTGCATATTTTTGTGGGTTGTGTTTATTTCTCTAGTTTAGGAAGTGTATTTACATGTTTAACTTTCAGGATATCTGAAAATATTCGTGATTACTGATTAGACGCATTAACAGAGCTTTACGGTGGTATTTTTGTTCTCGTTTGACGCAGCCCTATTTTAGCGTGCCCCGAAAGGCACCACCAAACTTTTATGTGAGTAGTCCAGAACAAAACGAAGTTGAGCCGTACGTATTTGTAGGTATATTACAATAATTAGCTGTAAGTTTAAATTAATTGTTTTGCATAGTTGCAGCAAGTTCGTGCTGGCGAATGCTGGAATTACAAGTAACCAGCAGAACTTAATTATATAATTATATGCAGTAGTATACATCAACCTCATGTTAGGAATTTGCATATATATTAGCAATCTGGTAAACAAAATATACGAATTACTAGAAAACGAGAATAATATAATTAATCACAATAGTCCCAGACTTAATTATGTTGTAATTGCATAGGGAATTTAACATAAAATTTATTTAGGTAGTTTTGCTCAGCAACCGAGAAGATTATTATTTTAATTATTAGTTGCGTAATTAAAAATAATCTGTTTTATTTCGAAGTTTGAATTTATTACATTATAATTAATATCAATCTGGCCAAGTGGATATTGCAGCCCGGAGGCTAATAATTTTCAGCAGAGGTGTGGTCTCATATATATAACTTACAAACATAATAAATTTATAAGAATAACAAAAAGGGTATTTCTTGAAAACATATCATTATTAATTTATAAGTATATGTTATCATACTGTTGCTTTTCACAACGGAATATTAATTAATATTTAAAATTTAATAAGTAATTATACTACATTTTTGCTTCGGACCCACGTTTACTCTTGGATAGACTAACGAGTTGTCTCGGGAACCTTTTAAAAGGCACTGTCAAATTTGTAATTTTATTTTGCCAAGTGAAATATGCATGCAATTTACCTTAATTAATTTAAGATATGCATAAAAGTACGGTTGTAATTATCTTAGTATCGCGTTTCACACGAACGGATTTACGTTGACGATCTTCAACCAACTTTTTTTTTTAAATGAGTGAAAAAAACGTTACGGGAAAAAATCATTGCTATTCCTTTAGAAGGTAGTTGACAGATTTAAAAAAAATAGAATTGCAACTATCAACTCAAAAGTTGGCGGTTCCTATTGACGTAAAGCTAAACTATCCCAGTGATCACGTTTACGTTTAAAAACATTTAAAAAACGTTATTTTTAACTAAAAAGAAATGTTTGTAAACCATGGTCATTGGTCAGCTACGTTTAAATAACATAGAAATTAAACAGTTAAGAAACGTTCAAGTTTTATTAACCTATTTATATAAAATATTTTTCAACATTAAAAAAATATTTTCAAATTATGATAATAATTCAGTGATGATTAGTTATATACAAAACAGCAGATTTTCGAGAAACAACTATTCTGCCCCGATCTCTCGACCAACCAGCAGTAGATTTACACCCAGAAAAATAGCAGACTGGAAAAACAACTGGTCTATCCTAATGTCTCGATCAACCAGCAGTAAATTTACACCCAGAAAACAAGCAGACAGCCAGATCCAGACAGTCCTAGTGCAGGTGACCAGACATATACCGATTTTGAACTTGTAAACCCACTAGGCCGGCGATAATCGTGACTGCTTGATTTTATATCCAGTCTATAAAAGGATGAAAGTATGGATGGACCATAGTGCGTGCGGTATAAGTGTCTACATCTATTGGCCATAAGATTATATTTTGTCAATTTGGACATATATGCAGCGTGAAGTAAACGTTACCAGAAAACGTTTTATTAAACGTTATCTACAAACGTTGCACTTAACGTATACTTAAATCTTCTTAAAGTATAAACCTGTATTATAAATCTACATCGTGAACAACATTTGGATAATACGTTTATAACATTAAATTCACATATGTATTAATATATGGGTAGATATTGTGGGTGTAATTCAACGCAGGTTGGGGCTTTTGTCCACTGAGTAGTTAGTTTCACACAATATTGTTAATACCTGAAAATATATGAAAAAACTATACATAAAAGGTACATTTTTATTTAATTTAGTAGGTCGTTATGATACTTGACAGTTAATCAGTTTGACGCTGTCGACATTATTTAATTTCATTTTGACATTTAATTTCAAATAATTTTAATTTATTGGTATAATAATTTTTATAGTTAGATATTTGACTCAAGTTAAAGGAGGCCACCTGATGAAGCAATCCAAAAAAAAATGCAGAAATAGATCAGATCTCATCTATTGTGGTTGAATTTCGAGTTCCCACTCCATATAATTATAGAGTATATCAAGTTAGTAAATAGAATATATTTTTTAGATAATTATTGAATAGAGTTTTGTCTGTGGGTGTTCATTAGCATACCTAGATGTTTGGTATCAGAGAGCATGCATATGACTTCATTGGTAGGAATTGTAGGAGATTTGATACATATTAGCTTAAAATACCTTTCTTAAACAGTAAAAAAAATGTTACAAAAGCTAATAATAAGGAATATATGGGTAGATATTGTGGGTGTAATTCAACGCAGGTTGGGGCTTTTGTCCACTGAGTAGTTAGTTTCACACAATATTGTTAATACCTGAAAATATATGAAAAAAATATTATTAACGTGTTTCGATGTATGTTATACGTTTAAATTTTAAACTAATAACAAACGTTGAATATTTAAACGCATATCTAGCAATAACCAAAAGATATTCCTTTGCAATTTTTAGATGAATTGTAGGATGAGAAATTGGTGTTTAAGCAAAACTAAAGATATAAATCAACCCCCTGATTGATCCATTTCGTGCAGCATACCAGGAATAGATAAAAAAAAAGTAAAAATAAAAGATATGTAGGCTGGATTTGCTTCCTATTAATTTTAATATACGCCTACTTATTCGAAGAACAAGTGATATGTAAAAAATAGCCTAATAAAACGTTAACATAAAAAATTATCATTAACCTATTTTCACATTTTTAAAATATGTAGGTCGGTTCTGTACACTCAGAGTAAATGAGGGGTTCAGAAGCCAAGAGTGTCCAAGTATGAAAATATTTAATGTAAAGAGTATTCACATCTCACATGTCGCTTATCGATGACGTATCGTGAAATAGAGTACTTTGAAAATGTAGGGCTACAGTGCCGGCTTCACAATTTGAAATAAGTTATCTCGGTTAATAAAATACATTTATTAAAGAAATTTTTGTAAAATGATTTATTTTAATGCCTACTGTCATCAGTTAAAATTAATACATCACTCACAAAATCACCCTGTACATATTGGCGTTTTATGAAACGATGTTTTCTCGTAGTTTCCACTTAATAGCAAAATATTGGGACGATGAAAGAGCGATAAATTGACGAAATATATTAATAACAATAAAGCAAGTAAATGCAAAGTTCCTCACGTTCTTTATGATTTAGTTTCTGGGTAGCATTTACATATTTTAATGAGGATCTTGTGATTTAGATAGGGGGCCGCGTGAGAGAGCCGCCGCACTTGCCCACTTCTGTTCTCAACTGCTAATGATCTTCCAGAGCACCCGTATTGTAAATTATCCGCGAATCAAACATATTTATGGTATTCCCTCCAATAATAAAATGCAAGTCTACCTTGTTTAGCCAGACGTCCATTTTTAAAACAATTATTTATTATTCTGTTTGTTCCACTCATAATTGTCCTACTTTTTTGTCGTGCCGCTTTAAACTTCTACTTTTCGTCGGTTAACTAACCGGGTAAGTAATAAATATTATAATGCCTTTTTATCCGGACTCTTGAGGCTCTCGTAGGCGGATGCCGTAAACCATGCGCTTACTTACATGCTAACGTAACAGAGTAGGAACTTTGGTTGGCCAATAATACGATAATATTGTGCCCTGCCATAGCTTAATACCATATACAGCATATTGCGTTTAAAACGTATAAAAATGGCAATTTTAATAAGTATTTTCATGTAAATTGAACGCAGTCATGAGAAAAAATACGCCATATTCGGAAAAGACACCTTTCCTACGAGTTTTACACGTTATTTAATGGTATTTTGAAAATAGCTCAAATGGCTATAGTTGTAGTAGTACCATAGTTTTTTATTTAAAATTGTGAATTACGAAAATGTGAAGAGAATGTTGATATAGAAACGAGTCTGTTTATTAGGTTTTACTGTTAATATTATTGTCAGTGATTTGTGAAAAATGTCTATAAAAGAATCAACTGTTATAACTGAGGCAATTCTACTAGTCTATTTTGAACAAAAAACCAGAGTAGACCAGAGTTCTACGTTGTGGAGTCATCACTCAATGGTAATAATAACATACTTAGTGAAAGAAATATTAACATAAATAAATTTTCAAGTTTAATTGCTTTCCTTAAACGTAAATTGATAGCACATATATCCAGAAACTTTAGTGTTTTAAGAAAATCGGAAGTTGAGACATTTTTTAAAGAAGCAGATGATAAAACCTATTTGATGATAAAGGTAAAGTGTAATTCTCTGCAAATATTGAAATTGTTTCTTATTTTAAATTATGTTAATTATTATTGGTATCAGTGGAGCATGTCATGAAGAACTAACATGTCTTCAGCTTGAACATATAAAAGACATGGGAGAATATATATTGATAGAGATTCCCAACACAAAGACGAACGTGAGAAGAACATTTTCTATTTCTAACAGGAACATGAAAAGAGTCAATCTTGTCGAAATATTTTAAAAATATTCTCTCTCTTCGTCCGTCACCAATTGAGCATTCAGGATTCTTCCTATGATGCAGAAATGGAAAATGTACACGACATTGCGTTAGTATAAATTGTATAGGGGGTGTCCCTAAAACAATTGCAGAATTTTTTAAACTACCGAATTTAGGGAAATCGGTCATTGTTTCTGGAGACCGTCTGCTACGATAGTGGCTGATGCAGGAGTAGGCATCACCGCTCTTAAAAGGCATGGTGGATGGAACGAACGTGTCAGAAGGATATACAGAGAATTCCGTTTAGCAAAAACTTCAAGTAGTCTCAAAAATATTGGGTCAAAGAGAGATCAATATAAACACAAATTTGTTCTCTACTTCATCAAATACATGCGCAGGCATTTCCATAATCAATTGTATAATAGTTACAGTTAATATTTATAATAAATGATTTAAGTTGATAATAAATGAATAGTTAGTTCACGAGTTATGTATTTTTCTTTCAATAGTGTTTAATGTGTTTTCAGTTATAAAAGACATGGGAGAATATATATTGATAGAGATTCCCAACACAAAGACGAACGTGAGAACATTTCCTATTTCTAACAGGAACATGAAAAGAGTCAATCTTGTCGAAATATTTTAAAAATATTCTCTCTCTTCGTCCGTCACCAATTGAGCATTCAGGATTCTTCCTATGATGCATGGAGTATCAAATGATCACTAGATGTAGCCTTGCTACAGCGTACTCAGAATTTATTTTTTGTGGACATCCGTATAAGGGAGATTTCTGGAATTTGAGAAAATGTTCACCAAATTAGGTGGGTCGGTCCCATGCCTGGATGGAGGTCAATGTCAATATTTTCTGTTAAAATGGCACATTTTCCCCATTTTATGCCTTGTTATTTTAGTTGTTATATGTGGAATTACAGTTACTGTTATTTTGTGTCTACTGTGTAAAAAGAATCTACTATTCAGTTTAATATAGTTCACTACCAAAACAAATAAATAATAATTATTTTTTTCTATTTTTCCTCTACTTTTTGGCTTATGATCTTTGCATCTAGTACAGTTTTTAATTATTTAGATATGTCTTGTAGAACACGGAAGTAAAGATGCTATCTTATTCTATGGCTTCAGGTCTGGGGAATGTGGTGGCCAATTTATAGGGATGTCATGATCTCCATGCACCTAAAGAGATGGAAGAAGGTGCGTATACTACAGATTAATATACCGATAACGTTGTAGAACATCGGTCAGTATAAGCTATACTTGAATCGTGGCTAGGTCTGTGGGAATGGTAGACCAATTTATATTCGTGGATGGATGACCTAGGGTGGAATAATGTTAGCTTGGGTCAATGTGAGATTGATGCCGGTTGATATTTGACTACCCCTAATTTTTTCATTCCTGCACTGAATAGTGGTTAGGGCCTACCAACGTAAGTCGTTCCTGGGCGCAAATGCGGCCTGCTTAATAATAATATGCCGCCCCTCTCCCGCACAAGTCTCCGACTTCTGGGCTAATCCCTGTGATTAGAATGAGGTAGAGATATTATTATTATTATTATTATTATTATTTATCTATCGACTATACTCACTAATTTTTCAACTCAACTTATATAAACCAAAAAAAATAAATAAATAAATGTTGAAAAATGATGTCCATGCTGTGATTTTTTTTAAACAATACACTCACTATCTTCAATTTAGCAGCACCTAATTATGCATAAATGCAAATAGCAATTACCGTATGCCTACCTACCCACTAAATTTAAAAATGGTGGCGCACCTATACGTAATCTAATTTTAGCCTTTGATTGTACTTAAAATTAATGTCCGTTCCAATTAACTTCTTTTAACAGCTATTTTTATTCCAAAGAAGTAGGACAAAGTCTAATAAATTACGTTGTGTATTGTAATGTACGAATACGGCATTATTTTTATTGTTATTATTAATATTTATGGTATAGGCAATAGTTACAAGAGAATACATTAGCATTGGCCTTGCCTTGTTAAAGTCATATGAATAGTCAATCAAAGCATGAAATGAAATATATAGGAAAACGTAAAAATTTGCAAAAGTTTCCTAAACCATTTTTGACCTCTGACATAGGTACTAATTTTGTTATAGGATGTGTTCCAAAATTAGCGTGCCAAAAATTAACTGTGGATTCTACAACCAAAAATAAGAGAATAAAAAGTTATATAAGTATAGGTTAGTAAACGGTTCTTAATGCTATGGCCCAAAATTTGCATGGATATTTTGATTGTCATAGTTTCAATCTTAAACATAAATAGTTAATTAATAGTGGTTTTACATATGGCTCTAAACCTCAAAAAAAAAAACAATATAAATAAATTCTTATCTAAATGAAAATCTGTCCGATTAATACATTTAAATATTCTTAAGGAAAATTTGAGTGTGTTTTCTACTGTGTAGATCTCACCAAAATCAGAAGCCACCTTATCTCTATTCCTTCAATGTTCCTTCTGCTTAGGCAATCATGAATCCCTTCAGTAGTCTTAGGAAGTCAGCCGTCTTATTGGTCCCTTATTCAACTTAGACTCAAAGGCCAATTTGAACCAGTAATGACTAATGAATGTCCAGAATTAAAACTTCAAAAATCTCGTGGTTTTGAAGTTCTCGAGTCGCGCTATAGAGATTAGAAAATCACGCTGGACCCGAGTGCCTGATCGCAGAAAAAAGGGCTTAGCGTTTCAGTTCCCTTCAACAGGTGTACCTATCGTGCCAACTTAAATGAAATCGTTATTGCCAGTCTTAGAAATTTAAATATTTCTGTGATCCGTACTGAACTGATTGTAAATATAAACAAATAGATAATTAACTTGACACGTGCGTGAAATAAATTATAACCAACTACCTGAATGAACCAATAAGATTTGATTTTAATTATGCTTAACCTATATTTCTGAAACCGATATAATCGCTGATAGAGACAAAATGTCTGATGCTTAAGGTAATATGTAACATAAAATAAATATTTTTAAATATAATTCTCATAACAATATCTACAAGTTAAAGTAATTATCATAAACAATATTTTACACTGCAGATACAGCGGAACGTTCCATGTAAAAATGAACGTTACACTACTTGTTTCAATACCTGACACCAAGACGGACATTTCAAGAAAATTTTAAATTATAGAAGAAGGATTTTGTGTGGTTGCTGTTGAAATATACAGATATATATATTTGCTTAACACATATTCTTTTTAAGATACATCAATCAAAAATTTCCTTCTCAGCCTATATTATAGTATATCAAAAGTATATACTGGCCATTGTATGAGGCGCACTTCAATAACTTTATTGGCCAATAAAGGTGCTGATCTTACAACCACTAAACGGCATGGTGGATGGAAGAGCTCTGTAGCAGAAAGTTATGTTGAGGAGTCCATATCTAACAAACTTGATATTGCAAGGAAGATCCAAGGAAAATATAGCTATTCCTTACAAGAAGAGACATCCATAACTTGTGCAAATTCTTCACAAACTTCGGCAGATGTTATGCGTCACGAAAATGAGGGCAACAATGCTACACGGGTTGCTATTAACGGAAAGAAAGTTAAATGTGACGTAATTAAATATTAATATTTTATTACTGTTTTCATTAATCTACTATGAAATAAAGTTACTTTACTGTACTAGTGGATAAAGTATCACTTTAGACGGTTCAAATGTGTGGATAAAAGTCCGGTTATAAGGTGATCGTGGATAAAAAACAGTATTCTCGTATCAAATTCTACACAGAGGTATCATATTTCAAAATTGTATACACAGACTTCGAATATTTTAATACAAATAAAACAGCAACAAAATTTAATTTAAAAAATCCCTGCCAAATTCTCTCAAGAGCAAAAAGACCGGTAGGTTTGACGCCACATCAAAGGCCAGGTAGTAAATGGTCCGTACCAAGCCCAGCATTAAAGGAGATAATTATACAGTGGCAAAAAGCTCATTATTTAAAGTCCGCTAATAATTATATTGTGTAAGTTGCAACCGGTATAATTTTTATCCGTTAATATGTTTAGTAATAAATTGTCGACATACATGACACGCTAAAAGCAGCGGAGATATTCAGCGGTCGGTTCGTATATCTGTCTTAATACTTATAATCGCGATTGGTTAATTTATATTATTGTGGTTCGGAGCTGTGCGCCTAAGTATGTGATCTCGAGTGCGTATTCCATATAAATGAACTTCAATTCAATTACTATGGACAGCTAATAGAAATTAACGTACGTTTAGATTGAAAGTTATTACTTTGATTACATACATTAATATAAGTAAAGTTTCTGTTGGCGTTCTTTATTATATTTCCGATAACAGCAAGCAATTACCATTTCTCCGGTTTTCTTATCTTCCAGCGGTCGCATGCCCTTTCGTGGCCGGTCAAAAAATGGGCTACAGTTTACTGGACAACATCCAAGGAACATTTACATTTTCCTATGGTTAAGTGCGAACGGTACCTATACAGTTTTAATTTATTTTATGTATGCTTATGAAAACAAAATTATGGAATCCACCAACAAGCAAATTTCTGGCATATTGAGAATAAAGGCAGTAGTCACTGACAAAATACGTACAACCATCAATACACAGGGTGGTTCAGAACTTATTAACAAAAACATTTTGAAGAAGAAGACTCCTACAAATAAAATTTAATAAGAAAAAGCTTGTAATAGCGTTGAGTAGAGTAAAGAAAGCGTATTTTTGAATATATGCTTAAAATAGACTTATTTAAAAAAAAATTATGTACAGGGAACTTTTACAAATAAAATTTTGTGAAATAAATCAAAAAGGGCAGCTCGAAAATACACTTCAGCATGGCACTAGAGTCGGAAACATGTGCGGGAGAGGGGGCGGCATATTATTATTAAGCAGGCCGCATTTGCGCCCAGGAATGACTAACATTGGTATGTACTAACCACCATTCAGTACAGGAAATACGGAAACCTGGAAAACCTCATTAATTAGGGAGGTGGTCAAACATCAACCGGTATCAATCTCTCACATTGACCCAAGCAAACATTCTTCCACCCCACCATACCCGTAGAGAGGGTACCCATCTTCTCCACGAATATAGCTGATATGCGATCTACCGCCCGCAGGATTCGATCTCACAGCGGTCTGACCAAATCTTGCAAAACATTTTATTTATTGATATTTTGGTAGTTTATAACGTACGTTTCACGATATGTAATGCCCTCGTCAGATATTACAATTACATAAATATGCTGTTAGCAAGACTGCAATATCAAAATACGATAAACATTTGTGTAATTTTTATAAAAAATTATGACTTTCTATGTATTGCAATGAATACTTACTTTTACTTGTTAAAAAAAAACATATTTCGGGGTCAAAATATCTAAAGCAAGTTTCCTAAGTTCAAAATTTTATATTTCTGAGATAAAGGGTCTAGAAATTACAATTTTATTTTAGTTTTTCCTCAAGAACTTCATTATAAATTGTAAAAATACGTACCTACAGGGTGACTGGAAATGATGCGTCAATATTCTGGAGGGTAATTGATCGGTCAGTGGTCGCGCGGTTTAAGGCGTCAGTACTTCAATCGAGGTGACTAGATCGCTGTGGGTTCGACCCCCGCAGCCGGTAGACCGTATATAAGCTATATTCGTGGAGAGATTGGCACCCTCTCTGCGGATATTGTAGGGTGGAAGAATGTTGACTTGAGTCAATGTGAGAGATTGATAACGGTTGACATTTGACAACCCCACCAATTAATGAGGCTTTCCAGGTTTCCCTCATTCCTGCACTGAATGGTGGTTAGGGCCTACCAACGTAAGTCATTCCTGGGCGCAAATGCGGCCTGCTTAATAATAATATGCCGCCCCCTCTCCCGCACAAGTCTTCGATTTCTGGGCTAATCCTCGTGATTAAAATGAGGGGTGGCGATATTATTATAATTCTAAATACAACATCCTTAAAATTAGCGAGGTGACAAGGCGTGAAAAAAATGTTTTCAAAAAAATTCTTCTTTCTGGTGGCGCCCTCTACAACTACTTAACCGCAAATTTGGGGCCATATTTCAATTTATCGTGCCAGAAAACTACCTCCAAAAAAAACTACCAAGTTTTATGTATTTATTACAATTAATAATGTAATTATTGAGAAAAAACTAAAATAAAACTATAACTTCAGCACTCTGTATCTGGGAGCCTATTAATTTTCGACTGAGGTAACCTGATTTACACTATCATAAGTTTAAACTATATGTGAAGCGATATCTTGAAAATATTTATTTTAAGAGTTTACAAGAGTACATTGATGGCTAGGAGATTTACTATTTCTACTATTTAATTTGTGACTATACATGTATATTGTACTTATATAAAATGGTCGATAAATTATACTATACTGTAGTGTACTATACTGTACTATACTATACTATACTACAGAATAGAATAGTAAGCTTCATTTCCTTTAGACAATACAAAATTGTATAGGATTAAGTCAATATACATTACAACTAATTAGCACTAATGCTATATTACACTATACTATACTAATAAAATGTATCATTTACTATGTAAGAAATGAAGTTACGCAGATGATAATGTTTTGATGTTGTGAAAAAGCAATATTTATAACACGTTGAAGTATGTTTACGCTACACTTTATTTAAATAATTTTCAATCATTCCTACCCGTCTCTCTATAAAGACTGCCTTAGGCTTTGCAGATAAAAAAATAAACCGTATTTGTAACCTGCAGACTGATAAATCAATCAGGAAGTGAAATGCTCGCCTGTTACAACGTAACGAGAGAAAAAAAATATTTTTCCATCAAAGGAAAATCCAGAGTTCATGAAAAAAGCCGCCATATCGTTATCAAATATTTTTATGCTAGTCAATCAAAGTTTTGTAATTTAGGAACAACCGCACTTTTAATGAAACACTCATATTCACCTTCAACCGCAAAAACGCATTAAAATTGGACAAATGTAAATGAAAATTCAACTAGAAAACCGCACAAACGAATAACAAAGTCCATATTGGAAATTAAAAATCATCAAATACAGTATGTAGGTACGGGTAGCAAGTTTGATTGATTTTTTCACGTTTTTTTTGTGACAGATCCACACAAGGAAAACGAGGACATCTGAGTGATACAGGCAGTGGTAGGATAAACTATTGTAAATCTAGAAATTAAAAGATATAATAGGTATACAGTTTCTTAAATATAAAGAAGCTTGAATTGATGAAACTTGGAGACATGAAATAAAGACAAAAGAATAGTTATTTACATTACAACACAAGTAGCACATTAGTCTAATAATTCAAAATTTATATAATAGATATGTAGGAGTTACATGACAGCAATTTCATCACATTATTGTTCCATTCGAGACTTTTCTGTTAACAGCCGCTATTTTGCTGTTTAAGTACATGTGAGAAAATTGGAATCCCAACAAGAAAACCGTTTTATAGAAAATATTTCAACTATTTTCAGAACGTTCTTGTATCTGCACTTATACATTTTACTGTAAAATGTCTATAGTAGAAATCTACACGACTGACTATAAAGCGTAATAAATCAAATATTTGAGAAGACTCTTGAAGCAAAAATAAAAGTATTTTATAGAAGTTATTTAAATTACTTTAAGTAAGTTCTTACGCCATTTATGTAGCACTTTAATTTCAGTAAACTGTTTAGCTGTACAATTACAGTATTTATTTTAAAAATTATGTATTAAAATATTTTTGCACGACAATAAAGCAAAACTGCTTCTTAAAGGTAGTCAACACCAGCAAACAATTTTCTACAAAACATAATGCTCTTATGTTCCGCTTTTAAATAACATTAAAGTTTTTTTAATGCTTTTGAAGTGACCAAACTGTTTTATTATTTTAGCGCCATGTTTATTCACTTAATTCCAATTGCTTTTACGTGAAATTTTTCATGAAAATAACTTCCGTTGCTCATTAAAAACAGGAGTTTTTATTATATGGAATTACGAATTCGAACAGGGGATATTTTGTAGCAGCAAATGTGCATGTGGGATATAAGTGGTCTGCTTACTTTTTACTCGGCCTAAGCGGCTCGACTTACAGGAAGCGACCTACATTGCAGCAGGTATTTAACGCAGACCTCTCGCCCTGGACGATGAGCCATTAACCATTTACAAATGTGCATGTATTTAAATTTTCAGTCTTTTTATGAACTAAAATATAATCTTCATTTTTTAGCGCCATCCGATAAAATCCAAGGCGTGGTATGAGTTGGAGTACCAAAATATTGATGCAAAGCTAACAAGGTAAACAAGGTGTCTGAGAAAATACTTTTGACTTATATTTCTGGATAGCAACGCTCCCAGAAACCATCTACACCATGGACTCACTACTCAATATTGAGAATCATAATTTCAGTCAAGAAAAATCAAGATATAAGCAGATTTTCTCAACTAATTGCATTTTTGAAAAAAAGTTCAGAGGATTACAAGGTCCGAAATTAATGAGAAAGCTACGGATACAATGTAATATATTTTATGTTTGAATTAAATGAGAAATTTACAAGTGAATTCTAACTAAAAGAAATCTTCAATTTCACATAATCACTACAAAAATTATTAAATAGGTGTTTAGTTTATAAATCTTTATTCAAATTTAAAATGCATTCCAATTGTAGTAGCTGTAATCCCACTAATATTAAAAAATCATTCAGAAAGTATAATAAAAAAACGCTAAATAACCCCATTTGACGTAAAAGCAGCATTAACAAAAATGGTTATGTCATACCTCTTCCAATCGAATTGTTCTCTATGAAGTTCTATGTTATGCATGGACCATTGTATTATAATTCTTATGTCAACATAACAGTGCACATAGTAGAGAAGGTAGTAATGTAAAGTCAGTAAAATAACACAGGTCCACAAAAAAAAGTGGTGTGTCCCATTATATTTTTTCCCGCTGAACACGAATCTGAAGTCAAAATGGGGGGTCGCACAGCAAATTTTAGAGAAAACCCATAAAAACGATAAAAATCACATCAAAAGTTTACACAGGTCCACAAAAAAAAGTCATGTGTGCTGGGAGTTAGACTATATTTTTCTTTTGTATTTTTTCCCGCTGAACACGGAAGTTAAAATTGGGGGTTACACAGTAAATATTTGAGAAAACCTAAAAAAATCGATAAAAATCACTTTCTCGTCATTTATTCTGTATGATACTCTCTAATACTGAAACATTGAGAAATGCTGTGAATTAGTGAATATTGACTATTTTACAGCTATAAGTATACCAAGGTAGCTGTAAATTAGTAAATATTCACTAATTGACGGCATTTCTCATTGTTTCAGTTTTAGAGAGTATCATACAGAATAAATTACGAGAAAGTGATTTTTATCGATTTTTTTAGGTGTTCTCAAATATTTGCTGTGTAACCCCCAATTTTATCTTCAGATTCGTGTTCAGCGGGAAAAATACAAAAGAAAAATATAGTCTAACTCCCAGCACACATGACTATTTTTTTGTGAACCTGTGTAAACTTTTGATGTGATTTTTATCGTTTCTATGGGTTTTAAGTCTTTAATCAGTACCTACCAAGAACGAAATGTTAATTAATTGTTTAGAAATCTACCAACGATTAAATTATCATAATATTTTTTGTTTTATATATTGTAAATCTTTTCAGATATTTACATAACCTGCTGCGGCAAACATAAATTAGCAATTTAAAATGTGCAACAACGATGAAAAAAATGGTGACGTATTTATTTATTGAATAAGATGAAGCAATACGAAAAATATTATCAAACGTATAAAAAACTGCATAAAAGTAAACTATTATTGATCCTTATTGACTTTTTTAATTTGTCGAAATACATTTTAATACTATTAAATATTAAGCAAATCACACAAATTTTTAGGAACTAGTTAGTTTAATAGTTTTACATTTTAATGTTAGAAATATCAGATAGTGCAGCATAATTGATGACTGAATTTTCGTTATTCTAGAAATATTGTTCCTTAGTGATATGCGAATATTTAAGGAGGTCGAACATTAATAATAGTTTGATTTATAAACTATGGTCCAAAAATGTTCCGTTACAAAAATACGTTGTGTTAAATTTTTAGGAAAAAAAGAAAAATAATTAATATTATTGAAACCGCTTTAGATATTCTCATGAAATTTGGTATGTAGTGACTATTAATAAAGGTGCATATTTTGCAATATAAACATAATTTCTTTAACAGTGGCGTGCGCACGAGTACTGAATTTAATATTAAAAAAAAACATGGTACGCCAATGGTTTTCTTCCAGATTAAAATTAATTTTGAATTCCCAGTTCAATTTGAAAAATAAGAGCCCTCTGAGTTTTTGGACTGAAATGCGCCGAGAAAAAAATAAAAACTGTTGGATTGTCCGGGCGAATTAATGTAATTATTAAAGGATACAATTGCAATAAATCTAGTTGGCCTGGAAAATGTTTCTTGCTTTGCAATTTGACATTTCAATCAATTTTTTGTCGTTAAAATTTGTTTGCTGTGAATATCTTATTTTTACAAACTCGCTAATAATGGTTAGTTAAAAGTCACACACAAATTAACTCTTCTAAATGTATGTACTGCGTTGTCCGAAAGCGTGGAAATTGTATAGAGATATACTCGCGACAAGAATTCAGACGACTTACGTCATACGAACAAATGAGCAATTCATTATATTTTTATCAAAATATTTAAGAAACTGCAACTGATAGTAATAAAACTATATACTACACTAAAAGTTTGCATCATATGTTGCACTAAATTGCAAAAAATGATTGTTTTTAACGCAACCAAATATCGAAAATTACGTTGACAATAAAAACAAATGTGTAACGTCAGCCGTGACGTAAGACGTCTGAATTCTTGATTCGAGTATATGAATAAAGCACACTACTGTATTTAGATATGGGTGGACCAGCTTTTTCGTTCCAAACTTTAAGGCTATGTTCTACGTCGAAAAATAACCGTAGTTTGCTATACAAACAATAATGCAAAATTGCTTCGTTACGAAAATACAGGGTGCTGAAGTTTGTCCTGAAAAACAGAAAAATAAATTTTTTTTAAAACCGCTTGAGATAATTAAATGAAATTTGACAGGTGTCAATAACATTGGAAGACTTAAGTTTTGCAATGCAAAAGTTTCCTTTACTGTCACCAATGGCGCAAGTAGCAGATCGTCAGTGGTTATTTTCCAACAAAAAAATGGTATGTTCCTGGTTTTTTCTAAAAATTAATGTTACTTTTGAATTCCTCGTTCAATTTGGTAGAAAAAAACTCTCTTGACTTTTTTTTGTACGATGCACCGTTTAATAAATAATAAATTACTTTAAAACTTGTGTTTTTTATCAAATGGATTATTATTTGTTAGCTGCATACCAGATACACTTGCTGCATTACATACACATTGCATACACCGTGTATTAGCAACCTTTATTTTCACAATGAATACCAAAAACTAAACTAATTAAAATTATTAACAAAAACAGTTATAAAAATTGTTCAAAATGGGAACCATTTTTTTCAATGCACAACTCGCGCCTACGTACAATACGTCTATTTATATTATTTAGATGTGGTATTATTGCATTACAACCATTTCTTATGGATATCCGCTATTTCTTGATTTGAAAATCTAAACGGCATTTTGATACTACTACACAGAAGACAAGTCTATTTAAGATTTGTCAAACGTTGACATAAAAACCGACGCCAACTAGTCGTTGTAAATTTGTTTATCTGGTGGTTGCAGCAAGCGTATCTGGTATGCAGCTAACAAATAATAATCCATTTGAAGGAAAACGGTGCATCGTACAAAAAAAATTCAAGAGAGTTATTTTCTAGCAAATTGAACGAGAAATCCAAAAATAGCATTAATTTTTGGAAAAACCAGGGACGTACCATTTTTTTGTTGGAAAATAGCCACTGACTATCTGCTACTCGCGCCACTGGTGACAGTAAAATAAACTTTTGTATTGCAAAACTTAAGTCTTCCATTTCTATCGACACCTGTCAAATTTCATTTAATTATCTCTAGCGGTTTAAACAAAAAATGTATTTTTCTGTTTTTCAGAATAAACTTCAACACCCTGTATTTTCGTAACGAAGCAATTTTGGACTATTGTTTGTATAGCAAACTACGGTTATTTTTCGACGTAGAACATACCCTTAAAGTTTGGCACGAAAAAGCTGGTCCACCCTGTATACGTGCAAACGGCGTCTAACGTTACAAGTCGGTTTTTAGGTTTATTTTTCCACGAAATTGTCTAAGACAAACTCCATTTCGATTAAAATAATACATTCTTCTGCATGTATTTGGAAAAATCATGTGATTTCCCCATTATTGTTATAGCAACCATCATGACCTATGCGTCTCCGTATACAAAAAATACCTTGCTTTGTACTTAGAAGTGTTTAGAATAGATACATACAGTGGAAATTTAGAACAGTGTCTTAGAAAAATCGAGCATCACTGAAGATGGGATTTTTACATGACGTACAATTGGTATGTGCTTGCCGCTATCAGTTATAACATGAATCAAGCGAAGAAATGCCGATCGACGCGTCGTCGTACATCAGTCTGGGCCGTGGGTTTAATTGCGAACTGCTATACCGGCCTTATAACTCAACCAGAGAAACTTTGATCTGCTTTATGTATATTTGCGGCCATTAATTGAAGTTTATAGGCTCCGCAATTATCATAAGATAATGTAAGGGAGTGACCGGCAGTTGCGGAGAACTGCCTCTTGCCTCCTTTGCCGGAGCTGCCGTTTGGCCTCCGTCGTCGGAGACGCAGCGATACACTGCACCACAAAAACGGTGAGACACCTTCTGGAGAAGTTATTTTGAAAAAGGAATCTTTCCTTTCATTCACATTTTACGCACAATATAAGTAACGTCATCCTAAAAACGTAATAATAAAATGCTAAATGACTCCATTGGTGAATCTTTGTAAGATCATAGCTAGACGTTGTTTTAGGAAAGACGTTACTTTTGTGTTTGTTCGTTTGTCATCACGTTACTTATATTTTGCATAAAATGTTGATGATACTAAATTATTCAAAAAACGTAATAAAATAATGCTAAATGATGCCTTGATGAATCTTTGTAAGATCATAGAACCGCTAGACGCTGTTTTAGGAAAAACGTTACTCTTGTTTTTGTTCGTTTATCAGCACATTACTTACATTTTGCATAAACTGTGGATGATACTAAATTATCCAAAAAAATGTAATAAAAAAATGCTGAATGACTCCATTGATGAAGCTTTTAAGATCATAGAACCGCTAGAAGTTACTTTTGTTTTTGTTCGTTTGTCACCAGGTTACTTACATTGTGGGTAAACTGTTAATGAAAGGAAAGATTCCTTTTTCAAAATACCTTCTTCAGAAGGAATCAATGGGGTCATTTAGCATTTTTCTATACATTTTTTGGATGATTTAGTATGATCCATTTTAAGTAAAATGTTAAGTAACGTAGTGACAAACGATCAAAAACAAGAGTAATGTCTTACCTGAAACAACGTCTAGCGAGGTTCTACTTACATACTTTCATCAATGAGATCATTCAGTATTTTTTCATTACATTTTAGATAACTCCAAAACATTTTTTAGCAATCAGGTAATTCCTTATTCTCCATCTGATATCATACAGAAGTTTTCGAAACCTTCTGATTTACCACTGCAGTTTCAATAATTCCATGAATACATTCTGTGGATACATCTAGTTTTGAGGGTATAGTTTTTCTGATGTTCTGATACAATTTACATTAAATTATCTTATTAGTTCATTGTCAACATTTCTTATCCTTTCCTAGACTAATCTTGGAACGCGTCTATATGAAAAAATACTTTCTACATTCAGTAGCAGAAGAATAATTATTTACAATACCTCTTGAAAAGATCACACAAGTAGATGAAGGTCATCAGAAGTGAAGGTATTATATTAAGCAATTAATACTATAAAACAGCATGAGGTCTTGGCTTTCTTTATTCAAGAAGTTCAAGTGCTAAAATGTTGCTGGGTATACACTTTTTGAAACTGCACTGGTCTATGTTGGAAAATAATGAAAATGAAAAAATAAAGCAATTAACCGTACTTTTAGAGGAAATGTTGAAAACAACAACTGTAGAAGACCTAGGAAGCATTTAGATCACATGGTGGAGAGCTTAAATATTCATGACATAATAAAAAAATATATTTTAATGTTAACAAAACAAACTAATTTTGTTGAGGTGCCATTTCCATCTTTATGACTGAAAATATTAAAACAACTGTGACTTTTTATAATACCCTCTAACTTTTTACAATATATTTTCTTTCCTTCATCTTCGTTGACAATTTCAGTGTCACGCAGTGTAATGCTGCAACCTGGCATCGTGTGTGAGTGGAACTCATTTAAGGTTACTTATTCCAACCACTTCCTACACTGGATTGCATATTAATATAGTCTTTATTGGCAATTGGCGATGTCTACGTTTTTCTCTCATGACATTGCGAAAATTAGTTGGAACGCCATAAGGGTACTAATACCTGTTTAGTTTTCTATTAGTCTCGTTAGTATGGGACTGTTATTGCGATTAAAACTGTTACCCACTATTGCAAAAATAGCCAAAACAATTAGTATCTGTAGCGGAACAGAAAAGAGAAAGGTTGATCCAAATTTGATACGAAATTGTGTCATAACTGTTTCAATATAACAGAAATGTATTTGGATTTGTTAGAATACATCATTTATTCGCTTTAACTGACATATTTGATCAAAACTATGGGGCTCCTCCATATATTATAAGAATGGATTGGAAAGAGAATACTCTTACTTACTGAATACTTCTTTTTTTGCTTTTTCTTTAAAAAATGAATTGCCAACGTTGAAGAAAGCAATCAAGCTATAAATAAAACGAAATACTTAATTCTAAAACCAGTAAAGATACATTAACAAAAATTTACACAATCTGAATCTTCAGTACGAGAAAGTTGATAGAATATTGTCTGAAGCTATTTATTTGTGGCATAATTTTAGTTTTATTGGGTTTTTGCCACACTTCTGAAAAAATAAAAATTAATTAAATAAGCCCTTGCGCCAAACAGATCAGTCAAGGGTTATTTTGAAACTAAGTTTGCCTAACCAAAATATCTCACACTGAAAAAAGCAGATAAGTAAAAAACAACAAAAATCACATCACTATTGCGCACTTCCGTATTATTGATGTTTCAAAAAACTCCCTGTTTTCGTTCTCAACATAGTAGTAAAAATATTAAACGTATGTCAAGTTTGACAGTTTAAAATTTGTTTATCTCGTTCCATAGAGATGTTAATAGTATATTATTTAACGAGCGGTAATGCAGGTCATAACTCACGCAGATGAAGTTTGCAGCACGAGCCGCAGGCGAGTGCTGTAATTCATCAAGTGAGTTATGACCATTACCGCAAGTTGAATACTATACTTTATCTACGACTATATCTTTTTTAGGACTATTATTAGAAATTGATTTGAAAACGTCAAAATTATTTTGTTAAAATATCAAATGACATTAGTCCCCTCAATGATAATAATTGACAGTTCCGCCTACTGACAGGCGTTGGCAATTTAATAATTTTAAAATCTTTTAATTATTCATTCCTTTCCATTTGTTAAAAATTCTTTCCATTTTACACCAATGGAACGTATTTATCGGCTTAAAAATTTCCAAGAATTTACTGTATACCTACACTATTTATATACCGAATTATCATTGTAGAAGCCCAGCGTGAGTTAAAATAACTCACTATAAAAACTCACGCTATTTATTTATTGATACTATTAATAGCTCAAAAGTAGTTGAATAATTAATATATAAATTAATAGGAGTAGATAAATGATTTTTATTTTATTGTTACTTACTTCTTCTTGATACAACTGTAGCCAACAATGATCAATGTTTACTGAACAGTTTGACACACACTTATCTCCGTTCAATAAAATAATCGCGGTCTCTTTTAATTTTCTTTTTGTTGCGTTATCTTCCTTCTCTAAAATTTTTGCCGAACCCCATTGAATCAAATGACCGTTTTAATACTACAAAAAATTCAAAAAATATCTATTTTAGTGCTACTGAAACTTTATTAAAAAAAAATATCTTAATTTACATCTAAATTTGCCATATATTATTGACTGTTTTGTAAGATTTTTTCAAGTTTAATATTTATTGGTGACTATCTAAATATCCAAGGAAATAAAGTGTTACTATTTACTAGTGTCTATCCCTGTTTTTAAGGCGTGTTCCGAGTCAATCACAGCACATTTATTCCCACTTTCATCGATAAAAATACACAACTTACAGATTATAATTAGCTACTAATAACAATGGTTGACTGCATTAGTGTTTGTACTAAGCACATGATTTTAAAGGCTATGTCCAAATGTGTCAGAAACACGTGCCCACAATCGTGGCAGCTTTCAGGCGATTAGATTTGAACACGTGGGTATTCACCATCGCTTTATTTTGACCAGAAACTAAAACGAAATGCCAGTTAGACTAAGGGAAATACTGCCACAAGTTAGTTTTAGAAGAAATGAATATAACAAATAGCCATGTGGACACACATGCTGCGTTCTAAATCTGATTAATTTTATATAGTTGTAAAAATGTATGAAAGGCCTCAATTAGGATGCCTGTTAATCTATAATTCTGATTGGTTTAAACGTTATATTTTATAGAAACTTATTAGCGTTTTATTCATTGCAATAATAAGCGTATTGATTATAAAAGCAAAGTTAGACAGTTGTGGATGTATACTAGATGGCGAGGACCAATGTATGCAAAATATTTTGAACAATTCTTACACGAGTTGGCAAACTTGTGTATTGGCTCGGTTTATATATTGGCTTAGTTTATAACTTTTTTTATAACCTCTTCTTGTTGTCCCTTCCATTTCTGAGGATGACGTTCAAAGTCAGCCCCAGGCTACCATTGACATTTTTGCTTGAAGACCTGGTGATATTAAGAAGGCTTTGGCCCTTCAACATATTAATAATGTTGTTTTTTTTGCAACAAATAGTTGCATATACTAATGATTTAAACCATCCCCAAAGGCAGGTATCAAGGGGATTCAAATCTGGTGACCTTGGTGGCCAATTTTGGAAACCACCTCGACCAATCCAGCGTTGCGGAAAGCGATTGTTAAAATGATGGATCACAACACGAATGAAATGGACAGGGGCACCATCATGCTGAAAGTACATGTTTCGCCTAATATCTAATGGAATTCTACATATCTAGCTCCAGTAAGATAACCATCTAGCACAACTGAGTCAGGTAATTGTTTATTAATCATATCACACCACACGTTAATGCTGAACCGATGCTGAAAGTTACTTTCCACCGTGGTATGCCGTTTTCATCTGACCAACGATGTCATTGTGACAGTTATTTACTTCATCACGAGTGAATTGAGCCTCATCAGTGAACAAAATTTATATGTAAAGTGTATGGTTTGCGTTTATCCAATTTCAAAAATGCAACCGCAAATCATTACCACGGTCCTGAAGATTCTGGATGCGCTGAATATGGAAAGGTTTTAAATCATTTTTGTGAATGGCTTTCCATGCCGTAGTTTAATTAATTTGTAGACGGGTTGCAATGCGCCTTGTATTTACACCTGGGCTACGCTCTACCCTATTTAGAATTTCTTCTTCCATTGCTAGACGAGGACCAGCTTGCCTATCAGATGTAATTCTCACACTGGGAAACATTCCAGTTTCACGTGTATTGTTGAAGACTGTCCGGAATACATTTCTATCTGGCACTCTTCTGTTCGCGAAGCGATGTCGATATTCAGCAACTGCACGATTAGCGCTACCGTTGCAATATCCATAAATAAAAATAATATCAGCATATTCTCAATGACTAAATGTGGCAGGCATTACGATATTACGTGTGTATAATACCGACCAAACAAACGCACATGTAAAAATAAATACGACAGTTATAAAATAAGCGTTTAAATCACAAGCGTCAAAATAAATGTGACAATTAGTAATCACTAATGTAAGTTTGGCAAGTCAAATAACAGCTTTCGCAAAAATGGCAATAAAATAATTTCATTGATATCTCAGTAACTATTGATATTCGACCATATGTTTATTAGGTTTTTTTGTTCACTTTTGCCCCCTGAACACCCCTTTCGAATATTAGGGGTTTTCCTCCAATTATTTTGTGTGTCAAAGTCAGAAATACGTTTCTTTCAAACTTACTGTAAGTTGTAAATAAAAAAATATACTTGACGTTTGTAGAAAAACTGGTTTATGCTGATAGCGCTGCAACAAAATAACTGTTTGTTAACTGTAGTGTTATTAGAAAAAAAAACATCGAAAATATAAAACAGTATGACAACCTGTGACTTGTATCTCAACGTGAACATTACTATGATTCTGTACGTAAAATAAATACTTGAAAGTAAAATTGCCTGCATCCGAGCAGATTGATATTTCGCAGTTATTATGTATTTATAGCAAGACGCAGTAATAAGTCCTGGATATTAATAAACACTAAATAACGAACGATTTTGGCGCGGCAGACATAAAAATAAATAATTACCTGATAAATGTGTTTCTGTACATACGCATTACTCATAATATGCTTCATGAATTATTTTCATTATAATGGTGTAAACGTAATTTAAATGCAAATCATCTTATGTTAATTCGGGCTGCTGCTCACCCATTAATTTTAAGTAGCATATAATTAAATTTTATATATTTTTTTCTGGTGAATATGTAATACGGAGCTGGCGGCGTGATGAATGACGCTTGCCAAAAAAGGGCCGTTCTCCCCTAACCCTTTAATTACATTCGCACAAATTTATAATTAAAAATTTTTTGACCTTTCAATATTAAAATCCTTTTCGGACGGGAGAAAGATTCAATTTATTTTTAATCGCCCGCACAGTCGAACTTTCATTTACAACAATTTTTTGATTGACGAGATGTAGAATTTTATTTATTTAGATTTTATCGCAATGCCGACGAGCATATCTGCCAAAGCAGATATGCTGAAAACGATTTACCTCGGGGATACGATTTTTAATTAATATTTAAATTCCGAAAAAAAATTGCATTATATTTGTTATAACATATACACTGATAAAAATTATTGTAAAACTACACGATGTCCACATTATACATTAATGTTGTTTACATTCCCAATCCATACTGTATTATAAGAATCTCCTTGTCGTTAAATAACAGTACAAAAACTAGGTAACTAGATTATTGACCTAATAATACGGTAGATCAGATTTACTCTCGATAATTTTTTATGGGCATCAGATCAGAGGCGTGCTCTTTCGGTCTTGGAGAGTGTTTTGTCGACAACACAATGGTTTTTTATTACTTTGTATTTAAACACGGGACACTTTTCAGCTTCTCTTAATAATTTATCCATTGGGTATACGTTTTTATGTAATGTACCTAAATGGTTTATTACTCAGTTTATTATTAGATACGTTGGAGTTTTGTAATTTCAATATTAAATATTTTTTAAACTGTAACCAAGCTAATTTCTTTGCAGTCATAATAGCCGCATTTGGTCGGATGAAAATTCATGGGGAGTGTACGGGGATTGTTTGATTGGACCGTATTTTCTACCGGAAAACCTGAATGGACCGCGTTACTTGCAATTTTTAATAGCATTATTTGATTATTTATTATTTCATTTCATTGGATATTAACATTTTAAATAATTATTGGCTGAACTGAGCAAGAATCTTGCAATGTCTTTACACGTGCTGGAGTTTTAAATACGTATGTTCCTAACTGGAAAATAAAAAAGAACCAATTTCATACTTTTTAAAATTCCTTGTAACTTCTTTTTTACTTAGTGACTTAAAAATAAAGCATTTTTAAAATACGATAGATATACCTACAGAAAAAAAGTATTTTTTTATTTATGAAATGATCGAGGGAAACCAAGAGGTCCCCAGCAAGTACAACAATTTTTACAACAACAAGTTATCATGTAAACAAGTTAGAAAACAGAAAATAATTCAACTTTCTTGAAAGTTCCAAATATCAGTCCTGGAAGTATCAGTAAGGTAGGTTTTACTCTCAGTGCTACCATATCGTGTTTTTCATTAAATAATCTAGTATTTTGTAAATAAAACTTTCTTTAAAAGCGCCGTAAATCGTTACACGTGGCAACGCGGTGCTCTGTCACTACCTTTGACAACTTTCACTTTGACAGAACATACCTAACCTCGCAGCTGACAGGCGGCATAGTCGCCGAGAAATTAGGGGTTAATAAGGTTTTGAAAATAATTTTATTTCGCTTTATAAATATGTTTGGAATTTTTTTGAAGGGTGATACCGTTAATCCTGATTTTTTCCTATCCCCTCTTAAAATATTTGTACTAAGTCATAGTTAACCCTGTATAATAATATTTGACTCAACTTAAAGGATGCCACCTAAAGAAGCAATTTTAAAAATACAGAAAAAGGTTATATTTCATCTGTTGTTGAATTTTCGAGTTCCCACAGTTTTAAAAGTGGCCCTGTATTGAATGTTTATAGAATGTTTTCATTAAACCAGGTATGATTTTTTTTGTAGTAAGTTTAGTTACATTAATTTTCATTAGATAATTATTGAATACAACTTTGTTTATGGAATTGTTCATTAACTTATTTGGTATCAGGGAACAAACATATGACTTCAGTGATAGGAATTGTAGGAAAGTTGATTTACATTAGCTTAAATAGTTTACAATACAGTAAAAAACTTTTACTCTGTTGAATTATATCTATTTATTTGTTCGTTTTGTGTTGATTTATGGAAGTCTCTGAATATAAAATTGTAAAATGTATTGGAAAAATTCCATGAAAAATGTCCACTTCGGAAAATATGATGTCACCTATTATCGGGAACAGATAATTTATAAATGGTACTTTTGTTCGTTTAGTGCTGTAATTATTGCAAATGCGTGAATAATTAATACCTATCCCATTGTTTTTTCGCTAGTTTTTAATACATGCGAATGTAAAAAACAAATTGCACTGTAAATCTAAATCAAGCCCTAAATTATAGATGATATTTAAAATGACTAAATAATTTAGATGTTTGAAATTTCGCAATACGTAATTTTTTATTAATGGAATAATTAAACAGTTCGAATAGGTTGTAAAAATTTATGGTGTTTCACATTTATATGTATAAAAAATAAATACAATACGTTGTTTTATTCCACTTTTTGCCATTTTTACGGCAAATATTCCATATATTAATTAGAGCCCATGTCTGCGGTTAGTCCAGCTTTTATAACGGATTGGAATTGGCCAACTTAATTATTTATAAAATTTGGTACACTGTACTTTTGTACAACTGCGTAAAATAAAAACCAACCCCTCAATCAATGTTTTCCATTAGCTGTCAGGTAGTTTAAATGCCAGCCTTATTTTATTTTGACCTGTACATTTTTTCGTTTGCCGGATTCAATTATTTTTTATTAATTGCTTTCCTCTTCGAAAATGTGCAAACCACTTTCATTCCATGATATAAATTGATTTGTTTTTTCACATTCATCTTTGCGAGTTAAATATAGTTTCCAGCCAATTCAATCGGCAGAAAATTCGATTATAATATCAAAATATTCATCTGCACTAAATATAACTACATGTTATATTATATTAATGCTTTAAATAACAGTATATTACTAAGTAAGTGCTGTAAAAATCAAGTTATCTCAAGCACAAGTATGAGTTCAAGCCATGATTTGCCATCAGGTATTGAGAATGAGAATTTAATAAATGTCTAATATGAGACTAATTTAATTTTCAATGTCATTATGGCATTGAGTTCATTTTCATTTATCCACTACCACTACGTTAAGAACGTTTAATACGTCCGGTTTCCGTGAATTAAAGGCCTTTTAACATAATAACATGCTTCGATTTAATAGCATTTTATTTAGAATTACTATTATTAACATTTATATCAAAAACGATGTTGTCATTTTGACCGGGATTATTTAAAGTCATTTGATAAGGAGTTTCTTAAAGACTGGAGGGGCCCACAACTTCACCAGAATCGCCAGAATTAGCCAGAACGCCTCATTCCATGTCCAGAAAACTTTCTGGATCAGGGAGCCCAAGAAATGCAGCCACTTTTGACAATGTTTTCGAAATTGTGTTGATGCCTACATGTGTAGTACATTTTCCAGCCACATATCGCAAGAAACATCTCATTGATGGATTTTCGACACATTTCCACAGCACTGACTGAAAAAGCTTCTTCCACGATCGTAAAAATTGAAAATTGTGTTTTCGTATCCGGAATGAGTATGTACATGTAACTATATTTGTCTTGGACATGAATTTGTGTGAAGATATCCACACATTTCTATCCACACATTCCTATAACAAGAGAACGTATGTCGAAGCTTAGATATAATTTGCGCCTGCGCGGTAGATACATATTTGAATGCTACCCAAACGCTTGCGTATCAAGAGCAGCAATTAAACTAATTTCCAGCAAAATGACATCACAAGATAAGAAAAATATGTAACGATTTTAGAAAATCTTTGTTTTCTTAAATGATAAATAATAATGCGATTGCGATGCGCGATGCGATTTATAACAGTTATAATAAACATGTTGCATGGAACTATGTCAATTTGGAGTGTTCCACAAAAGCCACCTTTAAAGTAATAGGACGTTAACACGTTTATTATTCTCTAAATATTTAGGCATAAAATTATTCCCTACGGCCTGACACTCAATGTGGCTACCATTGCTGTACTCCTCACTTAAAATCACACCTTTGTACCAACTTTGGTGAGGTACATCTTTCGGTTATTATAATATTAATATTTTGGTACTAATAGGTTGTGTTGCATCCCTTACGGCCTGACACCCAATGCGGCTATAATTGCTGTATTCCTCACATAAAATCACACCTTTCTACCAAATTTCGTGTGAGTACATCGTTCGGTTATTGAGATATTAATATTTCGGTATTAGTAGGGGTTGTGTTGCATCCCTTACGGCCTGACACCCAATGCGGCTACCATGGCTGTGTTACTCACATAAAATCACACCTTTCTACCAACTTTGGTGAGGGTACATCTTTTGGTTATTGAGATATTAATATTTCGGTAATAATAAGGGTTGCATTGCATCCCCTACGGCCTGACACCCAATGTGGCTATAATTGCTGTATTCCTCACATAAAATCACACCTTTCTACCAAATTTCGTGAGGGTACATCTTTCGGTTATTGAGATATTAGTATTTCGGTAATAATAAGGGTTGCATCGCATCCCCTACGGCCTGACACCTAATGTGGCTAGAATTTCTGTATTCCTCACATAAAATCACACCTTTCTGCCAACTTTGGTGAGGGTAGGGTAGGTTCAGTTATTGAGATATTAATATTTCGGAATTAATAAGGGTTGCATGCATCCCCTACGGCCTGACACCCAATGTGGCTACCATTACTGTATTCCTCACTTAAAATCACACCTTTTTACCAAATTTCGTGAGGGTACATCTTTCTGTTATTGAGATATTAATATTTCGGTATTAATAAGGGTTGCATTGCATCCCCTACGGCCTGACACCCAATGTGGCTACCATTACTGTATTCCTCACTTAAAATCACACCTTTTTCCAAATTTCGTGTGGGTACATCTTTTAGTTATTGAGATATTAATATTTCGGTAATAATAAGGGTTGCATTGCATCCCCTACGGCCTGACACCCAATGTGGCTACCATTCTCCTCACTTCCTCACTTAAAATCACACCTTTTTTCCAAATTTCGTGAGGGTACATCTTTTGGTTATTGAGATATTAATATTTCGGTAACAATAAGGGTTGCATTGCATCCCCTACGGCCTGACACCCAATGTGGCTATAATTGCTGTATTCCTCACATAAAATCACACCTTTCTGCCAACTTTGGTGAGGGTACATCGTTCGGTTATTGAGATATTAATATTTCGGAATTAATAAGGGTTGCATGCATCCCCTACGGCCTGACACCCAATGTGGCTACCATTACTGTATTCCTCACTTAAAATCACACCTTTTTACCAAATTTCGTGAGGGTACATCTTTCTGTTATTGAGATATTAATATTTCGGTATTAATAAGGGTTGCATTGCATCCCCTACGGCCTGACACCCAATGTGGCTACCATTACTGTATTCCTCACTTAAAATCACACCTTTTTACCAAATTTCGTGAGGGTACATCTTTCGGTTATTGAGATATTAATATTTCGGTAATAATAAGGGTTGCATTGCATCCCCTACGGCCTGACACCCAATGTGGCTATAATTGCTGTATTCCTCACATAAAATCACACCTTTCTGCCAACTTTGGTGAGGGTACATCGTTTGGTTATTGAGATATTAATATTTCGGTATTAATAAGGGTTGCCTACGGCCTGACACCCAATGTGGCTATAATTGCTGTATTCGCCACATAAAATCACATCTTTCTACCAAATTTGGTGAGGGTACATCTTTCGGTTATTGATATATTAGTATTTCGGTAATAATAAGGGTTGCATCGCATCCCCTATGGCCTGACACCCAATGTGGTTATAATTGCTGTATTCCTCACATAAAATCACACCTTTCTACCCAATTTCGTGAGGGTACATCTTTTGGTTATTGAGATATTAATATTTCGGAATTAATAAGGGTTGCATTTACGGCCTGACCCAATGTGGCTATTACTGTATTCCTCACTTAAAATCACACCTGTCTATCAAATTTCGTGACATCTTCCGGCCATTGAGAAATTAATATTTCGGTATTAATAAGGTTTGCGTTTCATCCCCTACTGCCTAACACACAATCTTACTACCACTGATGTATGTAAATTATGTATTCTGAAAGTAAAAGTATGGATTCTGTCCAAATTTGGAGAAAGGTGTGATTTTAAGTGAGGAATACATCAGTGGTAGTCAGATTGGGTGTTAGTCGTAGGGGATGCAACGCACCTTATTAATACCGAAAATTAATATCTCAATAACCGAAAGATGTACCCTCACTAAATTTGGTAAAAAGGTGTGATTTTAAGTGAGGAATACAGTAATGGTAGCCACATTGAGTGTCAGGCCGTAATGCAATGCAACCCTTATTAATACCGAAATATTAATATCTCAATAACTGAAAGATGTACCCTCACAAAATTTGGTAAAAGGTGTGATTTTAAGTGAGGAATACAGTAATGGTAGCCACATTGAGTGCAGGCCGTAGGGGATGCAATGCAACCCTTATTAATACCGAAATATTAATATCTCAATAACTGAAAGATGTACCCTCACGAAATTTGGTAAAAGGTGTGATTTTAAGTGAGGAATACAGTAATGGTAGCCACATTGGGTGTCAGGCCGTAGGGGATGCATGCAACCCTTAATAATTCCGAAATATTAATATCTCAATAACCGAACGATGTACCCTCACCAAAGTTGGCAGAATGGTGTGATTTTATGTGAGGAATACAGCAATTATAGCAATTATGCGATGCAACCCTTATTATTACCGAAATACTAATATCTCAATAACCGAAAGATGTACCCTCACGAAATTTGGTAGAAAGGTGTGATTTTATGTGAGGAATACAGCAATTATAGCCGCATTGGGTGTCAGGCCGTAAGGATGCAACACAACCCCTATTAGTACCAAAATATTAATATTATAATAACCGAAAGATGTACCTTCACCAAAGTTGGTACAAAGGTGTGATTTTAAGTGAGGAGTACAGCAATGGTAGCCACATTGAGTGTCAGGGCGTAGGGAATAATTTTATTCCTAAATATTTAGAGAATAATAAACGTGTTAACGTCCTATTACTTTAAAGGTGGCTTTTGTGGAACACTCCAAATTGACATAGTTCCATGCAACATGTTTATTATAACTGTTATAAATCGCATCGCATCGCAATCGCATTATTATTTATCATTTAAGAAAACAAAGATTTTCTAAAATCGTTACAAATTTTCTTATCTTGTGATGTCATTTTGCTGGAAATTAGTTTAATTGTTGCTCTTGATACGCAAGCGTTTGGGTAGCATTCAAATATGTATCTACCGCGCAGGCGCAAATTATATCTAAGCTGCGACATACGTTCTCTTGTTATAGGAATGTGTGGATAGAAATGTGTGGATATCTTCACACAAATTGGACATGAGCGATATCCAAAAAGGTTAATTCATGGCATCGACAAACGCCTACGACTCGCATGATCGTTGCAAGCTGTAAAGAGTTCAAAATAAAACTCTCAATGTATAAATTGAAATATTAAAATCATGTATTTTCTACCTAAACTTGTAAATATTTCTCATCCGGTTTATCTCCAGTATCTTTGCCTTATTTGCGCTATAATTTCTTGATTCTACTTCCAAATATGAAGTAAGTTTACTATACTTCGAAATATCAATACCTTTGTGCACATTTAATATTGATTTTAACATGGAATATTTTATCCACATCGAAGAGGCAGCAAACCGTTTCTCCACATTGAGCAAGTAGGATAGTAGCGCTTCTTCTGTAATTGCTCCTTCCTCTATGCTCCTTTTTTTCCGCCAGTTATCGAATTAATTCCACCAATTCCTTCTGGTACACACTTTTGCTGTTCGGTGGTAACAGACGTAATGTTGCTTCTTGGACTTCTTGCTGGATTTTAGCCGGAATGACGAAATTCTCAGCATTCCCACTCATTTTTTGTGCCGATTTTGCAAATTTTTTCATTCTTGTTGACAATTAAACAAACGCATTTCATAGAAACGTTTCTAAGACTTTCTAGTATCCAGTTTACAATCAATATTCTTAGTTAAAATAAATTTGTCAAATATGTGAAATATGGTTTTTCAAAACAATAATTTTTCACCTGCTTTCACACGGTTTTTACTCTCCTAATTGACCGGTTTTGGCTGTGGTCGTGGATAAAACGTTGAATTACATTCGAGAAATTAACCAACCTTTAATCCTCAAAAAATTACTCTTGCCTGCGTGTCCATTTTTTCTCGAGGATTAAAGGCTTGTTAATCTCCTTATATAATTAATAACTATTACAAAAGCACATGTGGGATAATGTAAATCATTATGACATTCGAAACAGTGTCAAACCATTAGTCATTATGTGACAGTTTTAGGTAAACTTATTTATGGAAAATGTGTTCCATCTGGCAACTATAGAGATGCATCCTCTGACAGACGCTTTTCTTTGGAAAACCATGGTAAGCTGATTCTTGAGTGGCAATCCGCTCCGACGTTTAGTACGTAAAATTTCTGAAAATAGAAAGAGATTTTGAGCAGATGGAAAGTAGTTTTGATAACTTCTATACCATGTATGTACGCCTCTTTCAATAATTCTAAATGTCTATGTAATCAAATATTTAAAAAAGGTTGCCACTGTTATTAACATTGATAACTGAACAAAATTATGACATATCTATATTATTTTCAAGTTTTATAGTTTTTATATTTATTTTCTTCGGAAACTAATTTCTACTAATTTAGATTAGGTCTTTATTTGTAAGGAGATGGGCATAAAGAAATATATCGAATGCAGGAAAATGGCTAGAGGAGTTTGATAACAAGATCCGCCAAAGCATTAACGGTTATAATTTATAATTAACTTGGCGTTTTATTTAGATGCTGAAGGTGATTTTATTGCATGGGCGAACAGAGTTAAGTGTACGATGTAATTGCACCAGCGAAAGCTCGAGTGTAGTGGATAAGAGATAGGAAGGGTTGGGGCTTGTCAACTTTTAACTAACTTTCCAATAATACCGTTTATGTGCAAGTCAAATACAAGTTTAAATTAGCTTTGCGAATAAATTAGCGAGTTTTGTGCGGCCTATCTCGGCAATTATCGTGCGACGCCTCTTTTGTAATTATTGTTATTCAAAATTATGGAATTTTAGATGTTTTATTATGCTGATTTCATAGCTCAAAGCTTCGGGTTACGGACCTCCTATTCTCATTCGTTATTCCTTTAATATCTTGTAGAGGCCTTAATTGTGCTTAATTTCGTAATCGTTATTCAAATTTCGCGAAAAACTTTACGCCTTTGGAAATTGCTAAATCTCGGAGCTGAATAAATAGTTTACAATAATAAAATATACCAGCCGAACGCAATAAACAAATTTTAAGAGTCATTTCCACAAATATTGCCATACTAACAATTTTTCTAAGGTTTTTGAAAAGTAATATTTTGTACCCGAGCAACATGGTTATTGTTAAGGACGGTCTATTGTCACTGTTCTTTTTTGCAAAACTGAATTTATTATTGATGCCTTAGATCGCATTAGTCAAGTAGACGTCTATACAGACTTCTCAAAAGCTGTTGATCATCTAAATCACGGTTTATTATTGGGTAAATTGGATGAAATTGGTCTGAGTACTGATATCTTTGCCTTATTTTGTTCATACTTAACGGATAGATCGCAGATGTGCAATACCATGATTATCAGTCTAAGAAATACCTGCAAAACTCAGGTATCCCACAGGGATCTACTCTTGGCCCCTCACTGTTTATTTTATTCATTAACGATATTGCTGTTGACCTGGATGTAAACGTTCTAATTTATGCTGATAATGTTAGGATTCTTTCTAATATTGACACACTGACTAACAAATTGCAGCAAAATCTTATTAATTTGTGGTGCGTAACAAATTACTAGTAAATGTTGCCAAGTGCAATGTAATGTCATATTGTAGCAAGTCTTGAATAATATTACTTCAAATAGGCCTGTAACTATATGTGATCCCGATGTCATCTTTATTTAATAAGATTATATTGTTCATTTAAGAAAAAAAATTACTTTAGTCAACAATTGTTATTCTCAAAACAATGTTATCTTTTCTTTATTATGAAGTGATTTGAAATAATTACTACAAATATTTGAAATAATATGAAATTATTATGAATAACGTAGATAATAACATTGCATTACGAAAAAATAAGACTAAGTCTACTAATTAGTATTGCTTTAAATATATATTGCATTCCTTTAGTATTTAATTATTTATATAAGGGAGCTCACATAAAACAAATGTTTATAAAATAAATATCTGTAAACACCTGAAAGACTTACAGCAAACTGCCAAAATCATTTATCAGCGGCACACTATACATATGACATATAACGTTTGCGAGTTTATTAGTTCTCGTCAGTTCAGTATGTCATAGGTGAGACAACGGGCGACTTATTCGACAGGAGACAACCTGAATAGACGTAATGCAACATGCAGCTACATCTTGCGGTCACATGCTGAACCTAACGATCTCACAAAACTACTAAAATAATTTAAGGAAGAATAACCTATTCTATATTTAATAATATTTTATTCATATTTTAACAAAATATTATCCTTTATGTAAATCTTAAATTTACTGTAATTTTAAGAAAGAAAAGTATTGAATTAAGTATAAAAATGTTTGGATCTCAAGAATATGTAAATATTTATATCAAGTATAGTTTATTACCAAATTAATACATCACAAACAAGATTGGATATTCTCACCATAAAACGTATAAAATTAAAAACTAGTCACTAACATTTCAGATTTTAGTTATGATGACAATTTGACATTTTGTACTGCCAGTTGCAGACTCTCCAAACATCAAAGAACACTGATCAAAGCTTAGAAAGAATACTCTAAGAGATTTTTACAGAAAACTGTAAACATATCAGGATGTTATAATTTAAAATAGTACTAATTATTTAAACATCGTCGATTACTATTAATATTCTTGCTATTATTAGCATTAACAGAATTTAGTTTCCAAGTAACAGAAGCAGTTTAAAAATGTATTGGCATGAAGTACTATTCGGGCTAGTGACCTACAGATGGCGACTGCAGACTGCATCAGATACATAGACCTTAAATGTCTATGTTCAGATTCTGTCAAAAATAAGATATCGTTTATGGAAAGTCTGACAAGTATCGTGTGGCAGCGTAATACCAAAGACGTTTTCCAAGTAGACAAAATACTATGGACAACTGCAGTAATGCTTTGATGGTATACGTGTGGCACTGTTGCAGTGTTTTTATGTATCTGTTTACATATGGTTGAGGAGAAACGAGAGGTGACATGTAAAAAAGTAAAAGTAAGAAAACATTCTTGAAATGTTTCCAAATATCAATTTTGGAAATAAATATCAGTAAAGTAGGTGATACCTCTATGTGCTACCATATAGCGTTTTCCATTCATTAAAATTATATAATTATCTACATTTTGAATATAATTTCTTTTCTCTCGATGCTGCGTAAATCGATACAAGAGGTAATGCGGTACCCTATCGCTACTTTTGACACCTTTGACTTGTCGCATATACCTAACCTCGAAGCTGACAGAAGGTCAGAGTCGGCGAATAATAAGGGTTTAGTATAGTTTCGAAAACAATTTTTTTGCGCTTTATAAATAAGTTTAGAAATTGTTCAATGAATAATTCCGTTAGTTCTTATTTTTCTCTATCTCTTCTTAAAATATTTGTACTTAGTTATAGTTAACCCTGTATATTTTGGTAAGCGATCTTTCCGTTGTTAACGCTTCCGTGTAACTGAAAAATTGGGAAATGTACCCCTTCCGTAATTCAGGGACCTTATTTGGCAGCTTTTTATTTTCATTACAGCGGAAGAGGACATTTCATCTGCATATTTTGGCGCGGCAGCATTTTCGGTAATTAACGAAAATGAAAGGGGTGGTCGTTCGGCCGTTGTATCGTGGCCTGATCCCAGGGGTAGGTACACCGTTCACCTGAAGAGGCACTTTGTCAAAATCCGATAGCAAATCCTCCGAATATTCAAATGACTCCATGTACTGCAACAATTTTAATCTCCTGATAATAAAAATGAAAATAAATGTTCATCGGTGGCGAGGCATATACGGCGGCCGGGGTATAAATTATGGCCATCATATCGTCGGAGAGGGAGTAAGCTGGGCTATTTGTTATTTTTCATTTCGAAAAATCCAGTAATTTAGTTTGTGTAGTGTATGCACGCCGCTCCCATATCACATTTCCTGCTTTTTTATAGCGCAATGATACATCATTCAATATCGGAGTATTAATGGGTAACTGCCGAGAGAGCTGGAGCGCCGGAGCTGGGAATGAGGTGTCGCTCGGTCGGTCGGGGTGCCGCTGGACACGGCTAGCTGGAGTACAGCGGCCGCCCCCACCTGCGGTGCCACCCCGCGATGCCCTGCGACGCTGATAACGCCACTGGCTCCGAACGGACACGCAGATCTGACATTCCACCAAAGCGCACTCCGCTCTTCCACTGCTGATAAAAAAATCATCCTGCAGGATTACAAGTAAGCTAGATTGTTACTGGTGTGCTTTATTGTCTTAAATCGTATATCTAGTCCTTGTCTTACGGCTTAATATGTGAGAAGAGGTTCTCCTACCCTCTTGTCTCACTTTAGGGAAGAATACTCTAGTTTTAGTTTATCTATAAGTAAGTTTCAGTCAGTATGTGCCAATCTCCTATCACTAAAGTCACATATATTGTTACGGCTCAGCTCACCTACCCTTTTAGTTTGTTAATTAGTCTTCAAACTGGAGAACAACGAGGAATACAAAATAATGTAGAAGCGTTTGTGAATATATTCAATCAAGATCAGAATGAACCTGACAACTGGAGGACAAGCAGCATTTGTGCAAAGCCAGAACTGAGTTCCAATATTGAGACACAGAAGAACCAATTATTACTAAACTTGAGACAGGGACTGGAAAAGGAGAAGAAAGAAGTAATTGATATGGACAACCAGAATAAAACTTTGTAAGTTACTAATTCCGAACTCTTCAACCAGATAAAATTAACTCGGGGCCAAATGCAACGAAAAGAAACTCAGTGGGTAAAAAATAGAGCAGTCGAAAAACTTAAAACATAAAGATCAATTGTTGCGGAACTTCAGTACTGATAAAAACAAGTTGGAAGCCCGGTTGAAAGGAACAGAAAGTGAAAAATCATGATCAGCAGAAGAAACGATATAGTAACATTGACAACTGAACTAAATGAAGCAAGATGCACAAATATTTGTGCCAAAGAACTAAATTGCAGAGCTCGAATAGAATAATAGAATTCTTGCTAAAGAACAGAGTGAAGATTCAAACTTTGGTGCTATTTTCTAGTGGAAGCTAGACCTGACTGAAATTATATTTCTAACAAACCTTCGTCTTTGAAAAATTACTGGACTCTATGGAAGTGAGTATTGGAGACTCCTAATATCAAAGAGAGGACTTATAAAACTAAACTACCCCAAAAAAGAATGCCAGAAGTCCTTGATCATTTCATAGCGGTGAAGACATTTAGGACGAATTAAGAGTTTGAACATAGTCAGAGAGCGATTTTATTGGCTTGGAAATCATTACGATGTGGAAAAATGGTGTCGACACTACTTAGTAGACAGTACTTGTACGTTACATAAAGAAGATTATGCAGTAGAATAACGTGATCAGTTCTAAAAGGTGGGCAATATTACGGAAGCTCACCTGCCATTTTAATTTGTTGATTATGTTCCTGTTTACGTTAGAATTTATAATTTTTATAATATCTACCTCTATTTTGACGATTTCTGGAATATTCCAAGCCACATTTGATTTGGTTCTCGACACAACAGGAACTTTGAGAACTATAAAAAAATATATAAGCGGATCGGTTTCGCCTCCACAGTGCAGTTTATATTGAGAAGTCGGACAAACCCGTCAAAGTAAAGCTTTGACAGTTGAGAACTATTTGAAAAATATTTGTCATATAATCAAGTAGCGATAATGAAATTTGTTTTTCTACGTGACGTGTTTGAAGACTAAGTAACGTAGAGGTTGCAGTATGATACAAGTGACTTTCCAAATTGCGCGAGATGTAGTGTCCAAATCTAGTGGTCACTGGCTACTCAATGTTAGGTCTATGACATGGTCACAAGCAGAGAGCGACCAACTACACTGTGGTTGTGGGTCGCTATGAAAGCCCCGGATCTGTATTGCCATTTGCCGCCAACAATATTTACAAATACGGAATTTCAAGAAACAACAGATTTGCGAGCTAATGCTCCGATATCATCTTAAGGAATTCTCTGAGTAAAAAGTATTTTACACGTGTTCCTCAATTTGTAACACTGGAAGAAAAGAAGGTTATTGGGAAAATTACATATAGTATCATCTTGTAACATGATTTAATTTAATTTCACACATTTTCCATTTATGAAAAATATCTAGAATCTACCTATATAAACGGAGCAACAATGATATAACTATTTTCCAATTGTCATTATAATGGCAGTAAGGTATCATACCTGAATCACTGGTTTTGTAACTTGCCAAACTATTAAAACTAATTTATGACCAAGACCCAGTTTATCAGTGAAGCTCTTGATCATAGATTACAGGTGGACATCATATACTTCTTATGCTTTCAACAGAATTGATTTTGACCATGGTGGACTGCTACGCAAGTTGGATAATGTTTGTTCAAGTAATAGGTCTTTAATCTTCATGTTTAAGTTATACTTCTCTCAAAGGACACAGTTTGTGTAGATCCAAAATAACAAGTCTGATTTTTCCAGACATCATGAGTACCATAAGGCTCAATTTTCAGGCCATCTTTGTTTCTTCTTTCCATAAATGATATTGCTGTCAAGCTAGACATTAAATTTCTCTTATTTGATGACTTAAAAATTTTCTGATTGATTTTTGAACAACCATATCTCACTTCGATCTTTTTGCTATTGTTCACTATGATTTTTTCATATTTTAAATATTAATTTATATGTATTTGACATTTATTACCAGATACTTCATTCGTTACTCAATTAGCAATTTGATATTTTATAACAGTTACAAACATATTTTCGTAACAAATCTTGTAAAACAAATTACTGCACTTTGTGAAAGCAATTTTTATTGCGGACAAAATTTTATTGTGATTTGTATGACCCATATCTAGTGAATTTTACATCGCGTGTTAAGTGATTGTTTACAATATTATAATTAAAATAAAAAACATTTTTAGAAATTTCATGGTTGTTGACTTTAAAATTCTTTCAATTTCAAGAAAATAAAAAACATTTTTAGAAATTTCATGGTTTTTGGCTTTAAAATTCTTCCAATTTTGAGATAAAATAGATCATCGCATCAAGAACGCTATTATGCCGTAAAACTAACAAACAAATAATAGTTCTATGTCAGTTCCTGTAAAATATTCACAAATAACGGTTAACCTGAACGTGCCTTAAAACAAATTCATACCCACTTCAGATCTACTGACTATTAAATTCTATTATAATTTATTACATGCTAACCAATAGCTGCTACCATCTCAATATAAATGACTGTTTATTAATACGCCTCAAGTCTATTTTAAGATATCGATGATTTAATAATACTCGTATAGTAGTTAAATGTAATTTTTTTCCTCGACCAATTATTTACGTGCACATTATATAAATGAACAAATTTGCATCATTCTAAGCACCTAATAAAACGGCTTGATTTGATATTCCGAGATGACCATTGTACGGTCAATAATTTTAACCAATCCTAACTTTCATAGAATTAAAGAGATTTATAATATACAGGGTATTTCAGAACTTAGCCGATCATTTTTCACTATACAGGATGTTTCAATAAATCTTACGAACTTTGAGAGATAGTAGAATGAGATACAAGGCAAAATTTGAAAAAACGTTTTCTGCATTTTTACTGATAATTTCACTAAATTCAAAATCGTTTACTACAATATCACTTTACTACATTGAAATGTCACTTTACTATACAGTAATGTCACTGTTTATAAAAAACAGTTTAACAGAAAATTGTTTATTTAAATATTGGATAGATTGTTATATTTTCCATGTTTTCCATAGTCAAAACTTTTGATATCTTTGCTTCATATGTGTCATTTTGATATTTTAAAAAGGCAAGTAGATACCTTTTTATACTTTCATTTATTTGTATAGTACTTTTCAACATGAAATATGTCCTAATCTGAATGCTTTAAGAGATTTTGCCTAAAATAACGAAAGATACGAGAAACACTAAAATATGTATAAAAAATAACTTAACTTCTCAAAAACATACGCTAGCATTACACTTTCATCAGTTGTTAGTGCGTTTTTTGTTATCCTTCACTTACAAAATATTTCATACACCATCTCGTATTTTTCTTTGGATTTAAAAAAAAAGTAAGCTCGAAGATGCTTCTCGAGCGGCATTTAAAATGTCTTCAGAACAATTTTCTAAATTGTTTTGAATTGCAACACTCATATTACTATAAAAAATACTACTACTACAAATGAACAAAGCCGTGTCAGGTTACTAGGTTACGGAAATCCTGTACCTAGTATATACAGGGTATCCCAACGAAAATTTGACCCCCCCCCCCTATAATTGGAAAACCGAATAATATTTCAAAATTCGCCGAGACCCGTCGATTTTTGTTCTTGGGGGGAGCTTTTTTGACAGTCAAGCCAACTCGATATGTTCATCCCCCTAATGCAACCCCAACTTAAAAATTTCATATGCAACTACCCCACTTGTGGCACATCATTTTAAAGCCCTTTTCATTGCGAATACAGTGACGTACCGTTTTTAGAAATCGGTTGAGATTTGACAGAATTATTGGTTACAAACGAAAAGATGACAAACCAACTTACGCGTAGTAATTTCTACACAAATGCCCACCACTAATAAGTTTTTCATCTACTACACATGACCGCATTACCTAATTATTGTTATTGATGTGTCTATCAGTTTACAAAAAAGTCAGAAATGAAATAAAAAGGCTGAAGCAAATAAAACTAGATACTGAAATAGTTATTAGTAGAAGATACTTAAGTTTATAGGAATTCAGACCTTTTCAAAATAACAAAAAATCAGAAAAGCAGATTTACTAAACTCATATAGCAAGTTTATGAACATACTTAATTAACACCCTGTATTTCAGTACTACGCTAATAAGAACCTTCGTCTACTAGGTGGATTTTTTATGCATCTTTAGGTTCTTTGTCCTTGAAATGCTAGTCTTAATGCCAAGGGCTTGCCGTTTGCTAAGTAATAAGTGATCGGCTACAAAACTGATTCAATACAGGAGAACAGAAGATAAGACATACAAATCATAATTTTACTGGTATTATAAAAATACATATACAGTTTAGATTCACTGCAATGGAATAATAATATATATACCCCTCATTCTAATCACGGGGATCAGCCAAGTCTGAGTGGAAGTACCTGTGCAATTTTTCAGTTCACTGAAAAGTCCGTTCTCTATTATTTCCAGAAACTGCAGCGCATCCGGTACCAAAGATGATTCGGCGAATATTTCAAATGATGGAAAAATATCATGGGATTCACAGCCTTCAAAACCTCGAATAAAAATGATATTATTGAACTTTATATACCTATATGTGTCGGAATAATCCCTATGAACGAAAGCTGAGCCACCCCCCACCCCTAGTATCGACCGGGGTAGGTATTGTTTAATGCCGATTGCATTTTTTCGACTTTTTTATTTTTAATATTTACAGATTTATCGTTATATGTAGTTATGACGGGCTATTCTGTGCATTATTTACAGATGAATATTTATAACGCAATGCAGACTTTTTTTATATCAAAATGATGCATATCGAAATGAGAGCGTTTTTATTTTAACTTATTTTTGTTATATTTTAATTCAAATTACTGCAAACAAATGGATGGGATGGAAAAATACAGCAAATGTTTTTAATCTTTTATATTTTTTATTCGAACAGTAACTGTAATAAAAATTGTATTTCTGGTAAATTTTTCATTTACAATTTCACGTACGCGGACGGTGATTAAAAAATGTTCACATTTATATTAAAAATATGTGCATTGAATGATTTAATTTTTTGTTGCACTGACATTTTTTTCAAACATACATACAAATAACTTATATTATATGTTTGTGTTTGGTAAATAATAACACCCATTATTCACTAGTGAATAATGAAATCATTATTCACTGGTTCGAAAGAATCGAGAGTTAACTAACAAAATAAAAATTCTCCGGTGTCAGCAATTGAATCGTCACCTTCTAGAATTACAGCCATCATAATATGCTCGTTGAAGAATATATACCTATATATTTTCAATAGCAGTGGCGTAGGTGCAGGTATTTTGAGAGATATCTGTTATTGAAAAAAGTGACCTATGTTACAAGTCAAATTAGAAAAAAAATGATATAAAAAAGTTTATTATGAAATCTAGGTATGTTCGTAGAAAAATATTGTTGGCGTCATTTTTATTTATTTTCGAGTTTAAAAACAATATTTTTCAAATAAAAAATACACCTTAGTGAACCCTGATTATGCCATGCAGGTACTTAAACATATTCTTACTGTTACCTTTATCAGTCCGAGACGTAAACTTTGGAACACTCTGTATATTTGAAGTCAATCGCAGCTAAATCCCACGCACCACCTTTGAAATTAGTTGTTTTTTAGTGAAAATTATTAGTTTTGTTTTTATTGCACATGTTTATTTCTCTATGGTGCTATTTCAATATTTTGTATTAGGTAGCTGTTTTTCATACAGAATTAGACAAACTGAAAAGTTAATCAGGTTTAGATTGAATCGGCGGCCCACAAAAAGTACACCTTAAAGAAAAATTGAGTGAACTTGTAAATACGTACTTATCATTTATTAATTAACACAATTTTCACCAGAAATAATCTTATTGCAGTTAGTTTATGCAATTTTGGACTTGTGTCGACAGAAGATGACCTAGAATGTATAAGAACAGGTAAATGATAGAGGGAGTGGGAACAACTAACAATATCAGCTGAAAAAAAGATTTTGAATCATTCACTGGCGGCTATGAAATGCAGTAACATTCAAAACAAACCAATATACAGGGTGAGTCGGTTTTTTATAGACAAACTTTAACAGAAGATAGAACACATGTTTTCAAGAAGAAAAGTTCCTATAAGGCTTCGTTTCCGAGATGCAGAGTGTTGCATATCAATTTTTGTTCTCGAACTTTTATTATAACTTATAAGGGAATGCTTAGATTTTTTTCATATTTGGGAGATACCTAATGCCTATTAATTAAGGGGCATAAAACAAGCGATAAGAATGTCTATAAATGATACTGCAGGAAACAACTACTTCGCGGGCTAATGCCTCGACCGGCATTGAATTATACCTGCAGTATCTGTGTGAAACAGCGAAGAACCCTTGTAAGAATGTTCATAAACTTGTACAGTGGCGGAGTGGAGGAGGTGCTCAACCCCTCTCTTAAATAGAACTTCTTACTACGGTTAAAAACGTCATCAATACCTCAGAAAATGTCTTACTAGCATACTTTAAGGAGCATGAGGATAATAAAAAGGCATCCAGTATATGGTGTACTTTTTCAATGTTAAAGACAACCCTAAAATTAAAAGCGTCATTTTGATTATTTACCTTGGTTAATAAATCAAGGTCATCATTATTCACCCAGGTCAGAAAGATAGATATGTACGCATGCAAAATAAGGTCGATAACGGTGGATTTATAGGCTAGTAGTAGAAAAAGTTACTTTATTCCACTAGTGGATAAAGTAACACTTTAGACCCTTAATATGTATGGATAAAAGTCAAATATTAAGGTAATTGTGGATAAATCTATTGACAGCTATCTTATTTAAGAAAATGGAACTTTAAAACATCTCAGCTGATGTGACATTCATTTGGTGCACTTTTCAAATCAACGTCGGTCTCTCCTACCAGCTATTAGTAGGAGAGGACCATTACTTTAATATTCCTAATTATCGCAGTGTCCCGGTAATCGGAGTGGCGTTTTTTTCGCTTATCGCCTGCGTTTCAGGGACGCTTTCAAGTGTCGAACCGGTCCCTCCGGACTCTCCCCAGTTCATCTGCGAAGCAATCAGATATCTTGTAATATAATTATAATATTTGAAGCGATTCCCACTTTATAAGCAAGGAGAGGAGTGAACAGAAATGACTCACGCAAAAGTAAATTATACATTGAAAAGGCTTTAATATAATGAATTCATTCATATGCATGAAGCGAAGTAGAATGCTGGAGCAATATTTGGTGGCGTAATGAAATGAATTTATGCAGAGCTGTAATGCTTGAATATTTAGCATATACCCCTTCATCCTACCAGAAACATCGAACACTGTGTACCCACCGCCACCCCCCGATAATGCGACACTTATTGTAAGGGTTCGCAGCGACCGACCTACTCCGCTCGCCAAACACCTTTTCACTCCGACGCAAATTCGCTAGACCAATAAATTGAGATCTGCAAATATTATTTAATGTAACTTAGTGATTGTTTTATTTCCGTTTGTGTGTTGCCAAATATACAGGGTGTCTCAAATTCGATAGTATGGACCTACTGCGAGGATACAAAACATTTAAATACAATTTGGAACACGTGGGCTTAAATGGAATGAGGTTAGCTTCATGTTCATGTTAAAAAGCTCTCTTTTTTCTAAGAAACTTTTATTAGAGAAATTCTTCTGTATTACTTTCCGTTTAAAAGTTATAAGCAATATCGTCTTAAAGTCTCAAAAGAAATACCACCTAAAAATCACATTGGCGGTGGAAGGATCAAGTAGTCGTTGGAAAATAATTGAACGTTCGTTGTTTAAAGTGCATCAATGTCGCAAAATACGTGTCATTCCTCAATACGAACGCCAAACGTATAACTTTTGTGCTTACAAAATGATTTTTCATTCAGAAAAGGTTTATATGTCGCTAATTTACAGCGAGTCACAAAAAAAATCGAGAAGAGCTGTAGAGTTATATCGATAAAGGCATCGGGAGCACCTCATTCCTGATCATAGAACCTTTACGAGATTTGAGGCACCTTAAAATGAAATTAAGATGCATTTTCTGTTCGGAAAAATCAAATAATTGACCGAAGGGTAAGAAACAATGTGAATATAGGTAAACTATTACAGTATTTTAAACAAAATCCACAAAATTCTATACGGGAGGCTAGCCGCAAAATGAATTTGGATAAATCAACCGTTCAACGATTTTTTTTTATTTTTATTTTATTTTTCGAATTACAACATCCAATACACTAATTACACGATGGAAATGTACTAAATTACTGCAATTAATAAAAAAGACAAAAGTAAACTAACCTAAGAACACTTTTTTAATACAGGCAATAGCCAAGATGGCTACTTATAACATTATAGTTTGAGCAACACTGAAATAAAGAAGAATTGATTAACATATTAGAAAACAGGAAGATCGAAGATAACAACAGAGCGCGATAAGAACCTGGGAATATTTAACCAAACCTTTTGTCAATGCCAGGATCATTGGCAACATTTTTCATTACTTTAAACAAAAATATGGTTGAAAGACACTGTCTACGAATACTTCAGCTTTTAAAACCATGTCTCTGAAGTAAAGAATTATGAGGTATACCAAGATCAGAATAAATGCTATCTATTTTAAAAGACAACAGTTTAAGGAAAAGCCTTTTAGCAGTTTCCAATTTAATAGAGTGAGTCTGATAGTGAGGATTCTAAACTACTGAAGCATACTCTAGCTTTGATCTCACATAAGCGTAATACAATATTTTTAAAGTTTAAGTATTACAAAAATCCTTACTGTACCGTGCTATACACATACATATGGTTGGATTTGGAAACGATTTTATCCATATGAGTATTGAACGACATATATGTATCAAATGTTACCCCTAAATCAGATATGGTCTGGTCTTTCAATAACAATATTATTTAACTTGTAGTCATAACAAATCGGATCTTTTTTAAGGAAATAGGACATTACGTTATACATTGAGACATTAAGTTTGAAATGATTTAAAGTGCACCAATTTTCGACTCGTTTCAAATTATCATATAACCGGACACGGTCGTCCTCAGAATGAATCTCATAGTAAAATTTTAAATCATCTGCATAAAGAAGGCATTGAACGTCTATTACATTAACTATGTCATTTATAAAAATATTAAATAGCAGAGGTCCCAGTTTACTTCCCTGAGGCAATCCAGATGTAGCTAAGTATTCAGTAGATTTAAATCCATTGAACATGACATGCTGTTTTCTGTGCTTCAGGTAAGAAATGAACAGATTAATTAAATTTAATGACAAACTAGATAATAATTTCTGTAACAAAATGCCATGATCAAGTCTGTCAAATGTCTTCGACATATCAGTGTATACGACATCAACCTGGGACTGCTTGTCCAGTCTCAGAAATAAATTGTGTGACATTTACTAATTTAAAGTAATCCACAAAGAATTCAGTCGAAAATTGGATATGTATCTTGAAATGAGAGAGTTTGCCTGATTTTTAGTTTAATTATTGTTATCATCACCTTGTTTTAACTGTATTACTACTCGATCCTTCCACCGCTGATGTGATTTTAAGATGGTATTTCTTTAGAGACTCTTTAAGACGATATTGTTTATAACTTTTAAACTGGAATACAGAAAAATTTCTCTAATAAAAGTTTATTAGAAAAAGAGAGCTTTTTAACGGGAAACAAATTTGCACATACGTCGTGTACATATGTTATTAAGATGGAATCGACTTAGTAAAGTGCTATTAAGTATGGTAGACATTTTCGAAAAGGTAAAAATATTCGTAATTTTTAAAATATAAAACATTATTATTAGAAACGTTAGAACTAGGAAACTAGAATTACCAGGAGTAATCAGTAGCTCCTACTGACGTCATTTAAGTTGTAGAACCTGCTACATTAAAAAAATATTATTTCCAACAACCGGAAAACGTTTAATAATTTATAAACCAGGATAATGATTAAAAAATCTACATATTAAACTGGAAGTACCGAGCATGCATCTTAATAGCAGTCAATATGGAACGTATACGACAAAACGATCAAGTTTATTAATGCATACATAGTTGTGTGTTTATTGAAATTGTCATTAATTTTACATTAGCAATACAGATCGACCGCCGCTGTGTTTTACATAAAGAGAAGACGAATTACGGAGTAGCGTTATGGCATTTGCTGAGACTGTATAACAACGTCATTGTATTAGCTGCGGGCTGTTCCATTCAAAGTCGCATCACATGAAAATATATCTAATGATGCTTAATAACCTGCCGTATTATTTTCGTCTGCTAGTAAATAATCGGCCTTTTATCATAGGCGAATCCTAGGGTTGAATTACTTTAAATTATGTAGTTTTTAGTGCTGCAGTAATGACGGAAAACTAAGGCTGAGTGACTTGTTTGTGTCTGGAATTGAGAAATTTATTTCATTCTGTATCGTCTGGCGTGAGATTAGCAGTCTTTCATTTAACTTGATGTCAAACTTTTCATGTTACCTTCACATTGTCGTAAGATGTTATTAGGCTAGTAAGATGACGAAAGACAACAATAGAAGAAAAATTATATCTGATTAATGAGTTTTCCGAGTTGTTATTGGATGATTACTTGTTACCATTAAGCATTACTTGCCTGATGATATAATAAAAAAAAGAGAAAATAAATATCTAATAAATGATCATCCTTTCTTATAACGTTACATGTATTCGTAATACGATTCCACAAATCTTCGAGATTCAATTCGCGAGGAATAAATAAAATACTTCAATGTCCTCAAAGAAAATAATCATATTTGTTGAGGTCTGACGATCATGGTGGCCAATTTTGAGGATAGTTATTTCCTCGTCCTAACCATTTATTTGGAAACTTAAAATAAGTCTCTAACAGTAGCACTAAAATGAGGCGGAGCCCCATCATGCACAAACCAAACCTATAGTCTAAGTTGCAACAGTAAATCTTCTATTAAATCAGAGAGAGTATTTTGCAGAAATTCCAAATAACTTTCGCCATTTAATCGATATGGCAAAATAACTGGTCAAATCAAATAACGATAATACCGGCCAAATATTTATCTTAAACTCGCGTTTAAAATGTCTACGAGTTATTGTATAGGGGTTTGCATCGGAATATTCATGCAAGTTGTGAACATTTGTAATTACTCGTACTCGTAGAATATTTTTGTGAAAATTAATATCCTGATGCAAGATAAACTCGCAAAAGGTCACTCGTCAATCCAAACCTTGAAGCAATAACTTGCACTTTTTGAATTTGATAGAGATGTAGTAGATAACGTTGTACAGAAGTTCTTGATAATCCAGTATCTAGAGATAAACGTTAAGTACTTGTTTGCGGTTCATCTTCAACTGTTTGCAGTCCAAGTATGTATCCCATTTTGGTCATAATAACTTTTCATTTTCAAAGTTAAAAGTTATATTTCGTCACCTTAAATTTTTGTAGTTTGTTATTTGTTACACGTTATGTAGAATTTTAATTGAGTTTCTTAAAGACAAAGGAATAAGGTGTCGCCAACATTAGAACATGTTTCAGGATGGGAATCATTCGATTTTTAAAACTCCTACGACATTCGTTTATACTTCTTCTAAGTTTTCTTCACAGAAATCTAGCAAGAGCAATCTGTCGACTTGTTCGCTGAATGTAAATTTTCCAGCCATTTTCAACAACAAACAGTAGCAGAAATATAATAGTTTTATTACTAACTGTCAAATTTCAAAGACAAAGCCTACTACTACTGACTTTTTGGTTTCTTCTAATAAACACTATTAAACTTTAACATTACTTAACATTAAAATCTCGTTTTAATTAACGCATTTTTTACTTTGAAACCTGAAGTTTTTTAAAATTTAATGACAGTAAAAAAGTGTTTTAAATTAAATTCGATCAATGGAAAAAAGTGTGATATAATTTTAAGGGTGACTCATCCTCAGTGTAATCATTGTCATTATTTTTCGATTTTAACAACAGTGAAACAAGACTTCTTTACTTCACCCGTGAAATAAAGCCATAATATCATCTGGTTACAGAGATCTAAGAATATATTTCATTTTGTGTAACCTGAGAAACGCTTGTTTGTATAAGTTCATTATTAAACCCAAGTAGCACACTAGTCTTATAATTCAAAATTTATATAAAAGATTTGTAGCGGTTCAAGACAGCAATTTCAGCCACTATATTGCTGTTTAAAGTACCTGTGAGAATAATGTAACCCCAACAAGAAAAACGTTTTATAGAAATTATTTAAACTATTTTCAGAATGTTCTTGTGTCTGCGCTTATACAGTATTTTTGCTTGAGGAGGTCATTTTACATTAATACAGCGTTTGTTTTATAAATGCTGTATTAAAATATTTTTGCACGACAATAAAGTAAAACTGCTTCTTAAAGGTAGTTAACACCAGCAAACGATTTTCTACAAAACATAATGCTCTTTTCGCTTTCGCTTTTACATAACATTAAAGTATTTTAAATGCTTCTGAAGTGACCGAACTGTTTTATTATTTTAGCGCCATGTTTATTTGCTTAATTCCAATTGCTTTTCAGCGTTCATTTTAAAAAAAAATCCAACAACTTTTACGTTAAATTTTTCATGAAAATAACTACCGTTGCTCATTAAAAATAAGAGTTTTTATTATATGGAATTTAAAATTCGATTCAGTTTTTTTGTGAACGAAAATAGGATCTTTATTTTTTAGTACTATACTTTATTTGTTTATCACAGTAAAATTTTATTCGGACCTGAAATTCAACTGTATATTAGATATGTTTCAGTTTATAAGTTTAAAATCCTATACCTTATACTAAGATACTTACCTATAATATAACATATGTCGTCAAATTTAAAGAAAGTCGAATATTAGCTTTATAGTTGTGATGGGCTTGTAAATAAAGCAGAATAATTGTATAACGTTTTTATAAGACATTATCATGACATGCTTTATTGGAATCATATAAGTTGTTGTATCAATTCTGAAAGCTCATTGCTCAAACATAACTTGTTTTTATATAGAACTCTTAAAACACAATTATATAATTTTTATACTATGTTTTATAAAAATATGCCTATTTCACGCTATTAGCTGCTGTGTTGATGGCAAAAAGATGTTTATGCGACTAAAGCTTGCAACTTTAACTCTCTAAAATTAGTTATTGGAACATTCTTAACCATTGTTATAAAATGTCTGGAAATGTGTTATTTGGGAAGTGAGACTATTTCAATTTTTTCTGTTATTTTCTAAGTTGATGAATAAAGTTGACATCATGTATAATTTAGATATCATTTCACCTACGATATCCACACTGCACCTGAAGCAACTCCGGATGCTGAAGCGACTATAACAATTAAAAATGTTGAGCCATCATAAAAGTTCTTGAATAACCAGGTGTCATTTAGCCATTAAACATCTCCTCATCTGTATACAAATAACGACTTGCAGATCATTATAAACACGTTTGAGAATTAATTATACAATTAAACTGAGATTTTAAGCGATACTTTTACATTCTACAAGTAATACAGCATATATGCATTTTTGTAATATGAAGCCAGTGTAATGAAACACGTAGTATGAAAATACTGCAGATAGCAAACATAAAGGAACTTTAAGGAAGATCAATAGCAAAAAACAAAAACGAGAAAGTATGGTAAAAGGACTTTTACTGTAAAAACCGTTACTTTTCGGTATATTGTTGTATGTTTTATTTGTTATTCATTTGTAAATATATCAGATCAGAGATACGCAAATTTCGATTGCAAGAAAATTCTCAATAATTTGTCGTTAGCTGTGGAAACGCTACCATGACTACGTATGTTGTTTATTTCACTGTTTATTTATTTTGGTGAAAATGAATGTGCTCAAAGCAATTATCAAGAAAGTCACCAACGTAACGTCAAGTTTATTGCCAAAAAAATCATCTTCAAGGTACGAACGTGAATCTAGCAATTTCAAAAATTGGTAGAATAAATATAATGTGATTGGAGTAACAAAAGATGTTCTGTTGGTTTACATGAATCAACTATCTGTTAGATTTAATCCGAATGCATTATGGGCAAAACGGCCTACGCTAAAACTTGTTTAGAAATCAAGGAAATTGTTCAAGTTCGCAGGTTTGTGATTTATTTAAAATTATATGGTACAATGTGACGTTCAGTTGACATTTGTAGATTTCTAAAGGTTCTTCAAACGAAAGAGTGAGCGTTATGCAAAAAACGCCAAGATTTAACTAAAGAAGACGTTGAACGATTTCTGTTGGACGCTTTTGGCTTTTGGTTCCCTGCGAAAATTGTAGCAATATTTGGGATTTATGGTTGTTGTCGATGTGATGAATTTCTCTCTCTGACTATGAAAGACGTAAAAGAAAAATACCCGATGATGGCTGCAGTTTCGAGCCGTGCATGTACAGAAAATACGTAAATCTTCGGCCTTCTAGAACAGAAAATCTATGATTTTTTTAACATGTAGTAAAGAATGATGCCGTTGTCTTCTACTTCAGCAGTCTTTACACCAGTAGATGGTTCAATTATAACTAATTCATCGTCCAAGTTTGTATTACCGGGAATAAGAGTTATACCGTGATTTTTAACAAACATGATACCAATAAAACATAATTATCTATTGTATATGATCCTATTAATTTGTAAAATTGACAGTTAACATGTAAAAATTTAGTAACTAGTAGCTTGCAAAAATAAACCTTCTTGATTAATACGGTGTTTTGATAAATAGGCGTTTAGAATTGAGTACAAATAAAATAATTAAAGTAGTCTTAAGACCTTCGCGGTATGTGATGTTATATAAACTGCTATGAGTATTATGCTGGGACCTAGGTAACTGGCTGCCGCCAGTCATAGAATTACTATGAGCTCCTCTAGCCTTAGCTAGAAATCCCTGAGGGTATATTCGACATTCAAAACTCGTTCATGCATTGATTACGCTCCCTACTGTTGGTCCTAAGGCTGCTACTGTCGATATCGCCACCTCAGACAATGTCACACTTTGAGACGTTCCGTGATAGCCTCTAAATTGTGACCAGTCACGGTATAGATGAAATACAACGAAAACCAGGTTAATTCTTGGTAACCCCGTACCGATGTCGTCGCGTAATTAGGTAATTAAAATTAGAACTAGCATCGCATCGACCAGAAACTCAATTAGCAATTAAACGTAACATTTTCTCTAATTACATATTACTTTCTCACTAATTATGCCATTACACATACATAACGAATTCTAATTCTGTATTAAAGCCGATTTCAAATTGTTTATTTGGAGTAGAGACAGTAAAAAACTTAATTATAAAAAACAAAACGAATTAATTGTACCTAGCGCGTAATAAGGGATTTCCATGAGGAGACTGAGAATGTAAATTTTATTTTATGTGATCGGTAAGCAAAATAATGAATAATCTCAATCGCGTGACTTTTGGTATTAAAATAGTTGTTGTTAATAAAAAATATTATCTTAAGTAGTAAACTTAATTATTTTTTTCTATATCGTAAATCTAATTCAAACCAATTTTGTTGCAATTTATATAAATGAGATCATACGTCATGTAAATTCACTTTTGGACATACAGTCAGTCATTAGTTTACTGTATGATGAATTGTACCAAACAAAAGATAAATTGACTTGCTATTTTTTTCTCTCTGGCTGTAATACAATTATGACAGCAAACAGATTTTTATTTGACAACGACTACTATGTCAAGAGTTTCTACATGATAACATATACAGAATCGGAAATTTCGGATCTTTACAGAGAAAGTAGAAATTGCCGCTTCATTCCAGGGAAGGTACGAACTTTAAGAGGGGAGGCGACGTGCATTGGTCTAGCATTCCCCACTACTACAGTAATCGGTTCCGTATCGCCATTGCAAATCTAACTGTCAGATCAACTGATGCCAGTGTTGTCAGATCTCATCCATTCCGAGGAAATCTCATGCTTTCATATTTTGATTACAAAATCTCATGCTTTTTAATAGACACAAAAAGAAATAATAAAATTATTAAAATTACTCTTTGAAATCTACCAAAACAAAGACCTAACGAGAAATAAAGAAAAAATCGAGGGCAAAATTGAATAGATAGAGGTAGGTATCTACAATATTTGGGTACTTGAAATATCCTTTATTGTAGACTGCTCTGTTAATAATTAGCAATGAATACATAAACGGGTATGACAGTCTACGGATATGCGGTGTGTGTGCTATATTCACGCTGTATTGCAGTGATTCTTAACTCTATTCCGTAAGGGTACCTACATTTTCTGGAAACAACAGATTTTACGACCCGTGAGTCACCCTGCGTCACGTCAACTGCGCCTCAAGGTTCGCTCGGCCTAACAATAAAATAAATTAGAAAGGTTACGTGGTTAATAACTTTTAGGTAAGTACCTGTAACTACCTACTTACAATGTAATATTATGATAAAATAGCAGAACATAATGATTTTTAATGAAATAAAAATGGCATTACAAAAGTAATTGAAAATTACTTGCTTCTTTGAAATTATTCTCATGCACTGAATTTTTCCCACCTGGCAACACTGCTTGATGCAAACACGCTGTGGTCGAAGTATGCGTGTAGCATGACATAAATACACGCAAGCGGCAAAATACAATTCACCATCAAGATCCTCACTTTCCAAATCTGTATACCGAGAATGCTTTTCTCACAACACAATAAAATTGATATAGTAAGTCCTTGATATAGTAAGTGTTTGTAATGACTGCTTGAGGAAAATGTTCATAATACTTAAGCCTTCTAGGAAGAGAATTTTTGCACAGATCTGCCAAAAATTTACAACATATTGTGCAGCTCATGGCTACTAAAAATTCCATTATTGTTTATGAGCATTCACTAACATTAGGTTTGAATTGTACACGAAATGGTTAAATAAAAGAAATCATTCATAATTTTCAAACGAAATATCTTCAAAACTAATACTTTTTCGCTATATATTGAGAATGAAGCTGTGTTTCCAATCTCGAGTCAGAGAAATCACGGAAGAAATACGAACAAACATTTGGTCGCCATGAAAAATGGTGTAGAGAAAGAAATATATTTAGCATAACTGACGAGAAAGGATTACTAGTATATCTCAATGAACTAAGCAAAACACAGAAGCTGTCATCTCTTTGGCGTTTTTACTCTCAATGATAAGAACAGAAATTTCACTCAAGAAGAATATCGATATCAAAAAATACTTAAATAATGATGCGGAAGATGATGAATTTCTGCTCATGAAGGTAACTATATTACAAATATGTTTTCAGTAAAAAAGTTTTATAATATTATCTTAGGTTATTTTGATTATTGGTTTGACAGGCGCATGTTGGCGGGAAAACTCACAAATCTGCTTGTAGAATACGTGAAAGATTAAGGACTATGCTTCCAAGTCATGATACCCAATACCATAACAAAAGTATCTAGAGAGTATTTTTGTAACACTTGGAAATATTAATGGATTGAACTTAGTAGATCTGGTAAGAAAATACGCCAAATTAAGAAATAAAAACTGTAATTATGTTCCCTTCTTTCTTCGATGTAAAGCTGTTAAATGCCCCAAGCAACCAATTGGATTAAATACTATTGGTAATATGCCAAAACTGATTGCACGATTTCTAAAACTGCCTAATCCAAATGCGTATACTGAGTATTGTTTTCGACGATTTTCTACCTCCATTTTGGTTCATTGTGGGGCAGATTTTTTAAGTAGTAAGGGTGGCTGGAAATCTAATTCTGTCGCTCAAGGTTATACCAAAACTTCTACTGAAAAGAAGAAATGAACGACTGAAAATTCTAAGCGAAAACGAGAATATTCCCTTGGAAGCTTAAAATCCGTCAACATCCAAAATGATCCGTTTGGTGCAAAGGCTTATTTATATAATTTTTTTTTTCAGAAGTGTGGCAAAAACCCAATAAAACTAAAGAAAAATCCAAAGTTATTTCATCAATATCTGAAAAGTATGTTCACACTCAAAACATTTCCACCTACTCAAGAAAACCGTTAGGCATGTCAGCATCTAGTATTGATTATCTAATCGTAAAGATTTTACTGTCAATGTATTTAATAAATTCGTATTATTGAATAGTTGTCGATGGGATATTTACCGTGTACAAAAATCCCCATTATAACGAAATTTTGAGGTCGTCTTGGAGAAAATAATGAATCAACAGAAGTTAATTTATTATTTTAGACATTACCTTCTGCGAAAAAAGTATTTTCCCTACTGCTTATAAAATGAAAACCGCAATTAGATATTAACATAACTACAGAGGACTGCTCCTGCCTATTTACGTCATGTAGCGATAATATCATTTACATTTATCTTTAATTCATCCAGCGTTACCAATGATTTTCGTGCCAATTCGCTTTTAAATAAACATTGAAGAAAATAACACTTTTCCTTCAACAATGATTAATTACAATAAAGTAGATTATCCAGAAAACTAATATTCTATAATTACCTCTCATTTATATTATAACCTTCTTATTAATTCACTTTGTCTTACATAAATCGTATACCATCTACATCGGTTTTTCTTAAATTAGACACGCTAGAACGCCATACATTTAAATTAAATTAATTCATAACAAATTAACAAAATGCTTATGTAAAAATATACACCCGTCGAAAATTTTGTTCTTAATGAGCATAATTTCACGTCTGTAATTAACATTAATTATTTTTATTATGTAATTCACCAATTTGTTTAATTACCTCAATTTTGAATAACATCTATTTTGCTGAAAATCACGATTCTGGGGTGAAACAGTTTTTTAACAAGCAGTCATAATTAATGTACATTAAGGAAGTTATTGCCAAAGGTGCAATTTTCTAATCACATATATTTAAATATTTTGCCTGATCTTAAATGAAGCTAATAAATCATTTAATTTTTAAAAGGTTTAAAACATTTTGAAATCCTTTCCCAAATTATACTTAATTTGTATAATTAAAAAATATTTATTGTAATTTATAGTTACATGGTATGATATAGAAATACGCAGAAAACAAAATAATATTCAGGAACCTTGTCAGATGAGTATAGACTAGGATTTGGGGATTATTTAACATTTTCTTTTTTATTAGATTTGCTGAATGAATTTACAACTTTAATGCAATTTGAACAAAACTATAACTTTCTGTCTCTAAAGACTAATAATAATATTATTATTATCTCTACCCCTCATTCTAATCACGGGGATTAGTCCAGAAATCGGAGACTTGTGCAGGAGAAGGGGATGGCATATTATTATTAAGCAGGCCGCATTTGCGCCCAGGGACGACTTACGTTGGAAGGCTCTAACCACCAGGAATGAAACCTGGAAAACCTCTTAATGAGGAGGGTAGTCAAATGTCGACCGATATCAATCTCTCACATTGACCCAAGCTAACATTCTTCCTCCCTATCATACCCGCAGAGAGGGTGTCAATCCTCTCCACGAATATAGCTGATATATGGTCTAACGGTTGCGGGGCTCAAATATTTAAAGTCAAAAAGAATAAATTTTAAGGTTTGTTAACACAGCTTGTAAAATTCGTAACAAAACTTTAAATTAACTAAAATTTAAAAAGGCTTGTTAATAGGTATATAACAAATCAAATGCTTTGTTTTGTTGTAAGTACCTTACTCTTTTTTTAGAAACCAAAACGTTCCATTTTAATATTACTTTTATAACATAACAAATATATATTATTAGTTACTTAAGTACCTATATACATTATTTAAAAAACCTAGGTGATATTCGATTTTGTTTTAGAACTTATCGTTGTACTTTTACACCTCTCACTTCAGCACTTACAAATTGGTGATTTATGTTAAAGTAGTCCATATCAAATATTTACCATAGGTAAATTAGACAAATATGCTTTTAAATAGTTATGTTCGTGTCGTATCAGATCGTGTTTAAATTTTCTGAATACCTCATACAAATTGGGCAGTTTTAGGTTTGATCAAATGACACTATTTTTGTCAATTGTACAATAATATTTCTTGGAAGTTACAAATTTAAGTATTATACTGCCTGTTTTTTATTTTAATAATATATTCCACTCCAAAAATGTCTAAACTCCTCGCCTCGTATAACAGTACGATATATGTATCTACATATACAATAACAAAATAATTTCGTCCTCTTGTCTAGTACTAATCACCTCTATTCAAGACGTCAGTCCTCAATTATTTTGTTGGCGAAACTTAGATTCAGAAGACTTCCCACATAGTGGATCAACTATTATATGCTCCTGAAATTTCGATTGGAATAAACTATTGAGAATCGTAGTGGGTGACAAAACAAACAACATTTTTCTTAGGAAACATTCCAAATAATGCGTATTCTTTGTTTGCAATAATATGTAAGTTCGTAGTGTATACCGGGTGTTCCTCTAAGACTTTCAGTGCGAATATCTCAGAAACCAGCATAGTCAGTGCGACGAAATTTGGTATACAGACACTAGATGGCGCGTAGAATCTGATGATAAAATCAATTCTTATACAGGGTGTTCCATTTTCCAAGAAATCGATTTAATTTTGATTTTTGGTTGTCAGCCATGCTAAAAACTTATGGTTAAATTGAAATATACTTAATTATGAACACATTCTGATAAATAAACATTCAAAAATTTCAAAATTTAACATAAAAAATGCCTCCAAAAAGTACCCAAATTTCATTGTTTTGTCATGTAAAACGTGCATAGCCTTGAGCCAGACTTACACAGAAGAAACTAACATCGCTAAACGTCAAAACTATGGATTGTCATTGAATTGTCAAATATTAATGGCATAAAGTATTTTACTTTACAGAAATAACGCTAAATAATGTATTTAATGCAATTTACGTATGCACAATGGTGTTATTGAGACTTGTCGATAAAAATTTAGACTTAAGTTGAACCTTTTGGAGCATTGGGGTCGCCTTGTCGGTACAATCTACCGCTACAGCTAGGGTACAGTGTGAATATTGTAAAATATCTGTGGATATTTTTAAATTGTTCCATTATAATGTAATAAAAATTCCGTACATGTATTTTTATGTTACTACTTTGTACAGAATAATTAGGTACCCGTATTTTTCATCACAAAATAATTTACAAAATTGTGTAAGTACCTAAAGAATATCTCTCTTTTCCAACTGCTGTAATTATTGATTACTTATTTAGCAACAACTAAATTCGAACAAAACGATTCCTAAAACTTTTTTTTATTATAATGTGAACGTGTTTGTCGTTGAGAGTCAGATTGGAACCTACCCCAGCACCACAAAAGAAATGTTACGAAAGCATAACCTAGAAATTATTGAGATTACTTCTGCTTGTGTCCACATATTTCAGCAGTTCAGCACTTTACTTATGTTCCTGATGAATAAAATATGTTTAAGAAGAACTCTACATCTGTAAAATAGTAAACAATGAGCTACAATGTTTGTATTTCATATGATACAGAACTAAAATAAAGCAACTGATTTTTGCTAGGAAGAATCACCTGCAGACGTACTATACCCAGTAGGTACCTATTAAGTAGTCATTTAAAGCTAGATAATAATTTGTAATTGTTGTTTTTATCTTTCAGTTATGTGAGTACCTAGTGCCAGACTGCCACCAGAAAGAATAAGCAAAAAATATTAGACATTTTCTTGCAAATAATTCAGAATATGGAATGATGGATCAGGATAATATTATAAAGAAGTCTCTAACTCACTTTGAAAAGTATTCTATAAGACATTAAATTCAGTTGTCTGTCGTGGGTTTTAAAATTTCTAAACGAATAAATTTAAGAAAAATAATTTCATAATTCTATGTACAGTATGAAAACATCTCGTTAGAATATCTTAAAAATGTTGAAAGCTAACTGTTGTTACAATATACACAACATAATGTAATAAGGTTGGTATCGAACAATGAAATGGCAGGATTTGTTTGTAATCGTACATGCATGACCATCCCTCAGATTGAACGTTGCTCTGTAATAGAAATTAGAATACAGAATAACTGTTGATGTAATAATGTAGATACTTAATGTAATTTTATTTTATTGTTAATAAATTAAAGTCTGTATTTGTTGGTTTTTATTCTACACAAATTATTAAACAAATGTTTAAGAAATAATGAATACTTAAAGATGAAGGGTCAAGTTAATCAATTTAGTCACTAATAAAAAAAAATAAACCACTATGTACGCAGGTAGGATTATTTTTTAATTGAAATTATGCTGGTAGATATAATAAAATATAAAAAATCACTCAGTAACATTTTTGAATATTTTGTCCTTGTAGAATACTGTTCGCAATGAATCATACTTACCTTATTTAAGAACTGAATTTTAATTCTTCAGTGAAATTTATATTTTAGACATCTTACTTTTGTTATAAAATTATTAAACACAAGTGGTATTTGCTGTAGTATAATAATACTTACTAACAATTTAATAAACTTTAATTTCCGTTATACTTGCATTATTTACATTTCTATTTAGTTCACTAGTTAACTTACACATTCCATGCACTTTAATTTTATTAAATAATTAAACCAAGTACAGAAAGTTAGGTATGTCCTTATTTATGGCAAAACGTAAAGTCTAATGTTTTCTAGCAAAATTTTCCTCGTCTCTCTCATCTATCTGTCATACGAATAGAAACTAATCTTGGCATCTGGCTTCTTCAGTATCTTATCGAATCTTTTAACCAATGAATAACGTAACTGTGTATGTCAACCTGTTTCCATAAGAGTACTTTGTTTTCCTGGTTCCTATCTATTGAAGATATGCTGGTGAGACATAACATTTTTGTGGATATTTTTACGTTTGTTCTTTCTGTTCTACAAATATTGGAAAATACCTTCTCATCCCTGCTCTTGAAAGTAAGCCAGAAATTTCCCAATAACTTCTCCATCTGAAAGCAATTAAGTAAAAATAATTCTCGTATATGGGTAAATGAGCAGTTTCTTATAAATATAACCCTACAGTTCAAAAGGTCAAAAGCAATATGCAAGTTGCAATTACCTACAACATTGACATTCTTGTTCTGTACTTACCTCTTACAGTTTTCCTTAGGCAAGCTACCATTAATCGTACTTAAAGACCTTATGTTATCATCTTTTATTGTATTAATGTACTTAATTTGTGTAGGAATAGGTCTCCAAATTCTACTCAGATTTGATAAATGTGGAATCGTTTTTGAAGCAGGTGAATTTTTATTTATGCTACTGGAACTGAAGTATTCACTCAAGGAACTCATTAAATCATTATTTATGATTGTTTCTAGAGTTTAAAGCCTTTCTCCCACTTGTTGCCGGCACGTTATTATTATTTTAATTCTAGGTTAAGCAACCACAAGTCCCAAGTTTAGATTGTCCATACATAGGCAGCGCGCTTGCGCGTTTCAAGTCGACCCAAGGGAGAGAATGTTCATAAATTCAGCTTTGTTTGCACGTAATAATTTATTAGTTTGAGAGTGATATGGTGAAAATAATAATAATAATAATTCCTGATAAGAATTACTGTATCGTAAGGAAGATGCAATTTAAAAACGGCAAATGTTTCACAATTTTCTGTGTTCTGAGTATTCATTACAGACAAGGTTGCTCAAACTTCCATTTTCTTTTAATAAAACTATATCATTATTGCAAATACGTACGCACATTTAATGTAGGTACCTCGTGGTATAGTATTACATATTTATAATAAAATTTCTACAAAATACTCAAACTTGCTTTGACAGTTTCTGTCACTTCACGTTTTGATGTCTATCCATGCGGTAGTTATGTGTGTGTAAATTGGACTCATGGCTGTTCTCATTTGGCATGACAAAACAATGAAATTTGAGGACTTTTCATAGGAGTTTTTATGACAAGATAAAAATTTTTCGTGACTTTTTTATCAGAACGTGTTCATAATTAAAGATATTTCAATTTAAATACAAATTTTGCTGAGGTTCGCTACCAAAATCGAAATTAAATTCATTTTTGCAAAACCGAACACCCTGTATAAAAACTAATGCCATCATCGAATTCTACGCGCCATCTAGTGTCTGTATACCATATTTCGTCACACTGGCTATGATGGTTTCTGAGATATTCGCACTGAAAGTCTTAGAGGGAACACCCGGTATATACAAATTGAAAACCATTTTGTAAAAGGAGGAATCGAATCATGCGCTGACAATGGGTAACGAGTATGTACCAAATGAATGTATGCTTGCGATTCATTTGTGGAATTAAAAAGTTTCAACACATTTCACATAGGCTATCAGATGTTAACTGGTTAGATATGACAAATCGGAGAAAATTACTTGCGTTAACTTTATACCACAAAATAATTATTACACTACACCGCCATGTCTGTATAATAAAATCAAATTTAGATTCGATGTTCATAATATTAATATTAGAAATAAGGGTTCTATATCACCTCCCATTAATAGTATTGCTCTTATTGACAGATAATTTAGATTTGATCTTTATCAGTCATATAACTATATACCTACTGAACTTACATTATATTCTTTGCCACAGTTTTAAATTCGTTTAAGGGATGTTCTATTCACCTGAATATGCATTACTGATTTTGTTTGGATATCTTATTGACCCGTAAATCGTGTGTTCTGAGTAGACGTAGCGAACCAAGGACGATTGCTTTCTGCATTCTGCCGGCTAAGATGTCTGCCGAATTTCGGCCATGAATTTTAATTCAGAAAGCAGCATCTCATTCCACCCAGGATGCCTATAATTAGCACCACAATCTTAACAGAGTGGTCTGCATAGAGTCTGCGGAGCTCGGAGAGAAGATTTCAATACTTCTTCCGTTTCTCCTCCTCTTTTAGGACAATATTGATCTCCGTGTAAGCCGAGAACTCAATCACAAACATCGTCCTAAGCTGGTGGTCAAGAAGGACTACATCAGGCTTATTGGATTGAATTTGTCTGATGGTGAAGAATGAATAGTTCCAATAAATTCGACACTTCTCATTCCCCACAACCGATTCTATTATCACTCGGAGCATAAGGCAGCACCGGCGTCTTATCTATCTCGCACGTGTCGCAAATGATAGTACACCACCCGTAAGGCTGAATCGTGTCTTCGGATATACGCTGTGGCCCCATATACCATCTTCGGCGCTTGTAGGCAAGCTTTGCAGCTGGTATCAGGTACTCCGATACCTAAGACACGACTACCATAGACGAGAATGTTAATTACACCATCTTGACAAGCTATTATGAACTCCTCGGTCTCAGAGAGGTCAGCTTTTCAGATAAGAAGCTCCTCTAGATGACGGTAGAAGAGACCATGCATTGGCTTATCCTTATGTAGCTGCAGAAGATGACGCGTTTCTGCTGCTTTAATTTGGGCTTTTAAGTGAGCAGGATCCGACTCGGTGGCAGGGTCTGGATTTTCCGGCTCAGTATCGAACACGAGACCAAGTTCATCGGCTGCTCTTCTCGCTCATCTATTACCCAACTAATAAGAAAATTATTTAAAAAAAATGAAATTAAAAAGTACTCTCAGGCCTCTAACTTTTTAATGAATCAAATCTGTACTAAATAGATTTAATTCACATTATTTTTAACCAAGCAAGCTATGCTTAAAGTATGGCTTATTCTCTAATGAGCATCCTAAATATTGATTGATAACATAATCTCGAAACAATTACTTAATGATAAAACCAACTAGAGAAGATAACTTCTTCGCAGTTTTTCGATTGGAACCAACATTTGAATTTATTTTGCGTAGTAGGTACACGTATGGGTTGATCAACCTAATTTAATCAAACGTTTCGGTGTATTGTTCGCCGGGCCAAATTAATAATAATATTTGAAATTTCGTTTACCTATTCGTAAATGTTGCTGACACTTCGTCGGCAAAAAATAATAAAACCGCCGTCCGCGCATGCAAAATTATAAAATAACACCGGAGGGAATCGGCCGTCCATAGATCTTTATCGGATGTGAGAGGGCGATTTGGAATAAAATAAAAAAACGGCGCGTTATTATTTACAGACTTCATTAAGCGTAATGCGGCTTTATTCTTCTCGACCGGACTGGTACATTATTCAATTTGGGCAGCGGCTCGATGGCTGCACGGCAGAGGAGATGAATTGTGGGGGATGCTGCTCTTGCTTGGCTGTATTTTTATATCGTGGATGTATGTACGTATGTAGATACGCGTTGCATATGTATGATAAGCGTGTAGCCTCGTCCTTTATAAAGCTCTCATATTCTCTCGCTCCGCACTTTTTTCCACGTCGGGCATTCCACCAAGGGCTCAACTCTGCTCCCTGCTACACGGGGAGATCGAATAGGGATGTGTGCCTTAAGAATGGTTTTTCATAGAAAAAAGAAAATCCACCCACGATTCCTATTACTGTAATAAAGTCAAACTACGACTAGTTTAAATTTGGTGAAACTTAGTCATTTCCTTTCACTTCCACAGGAAAACACATTAAAAAGCATTCACTACTCATTTAAGGATAGTGAATGGGGAAGTTGCTTGACATTTATATTGGTTTGAAATGTCTTACAGGGATCTTTCAAATATATCGAAAGGTCAAATATGTGTCAGGCGTTAAAATATTAACGTTAATAAATTGCCATAGAATGTAAGCAAAACCACGTGGCTAATAACGCGATAGCATTGGTATGACGTTATACGCCTTTCAGCGCGGTTTGTTTGTGTATTATTTTTGGGTCATAGATAGTGTAAATACTGTGTAGGTAATGCTATAATTATTAGTGGTGATGTGGTGAACTTACGGTATTGTTAAACATAAGTTATTTCTTTCTTTACAATATAGATCCGCTCGTGACAATTACAGTGCCAATGCTGCTGGGTAAGTACCATATAGATTTTACTTGAGGTATTTATAAAATTATGCCATCTGATTTCACATTTAATTTGAAAAATAATAAATAAAAGTAATAAATTATGATATTTAACATTTATTAAATTTTAAAACAATGTAATACATTTTTATTGCTATGCACTGATTTCATTTCTCCTTAAACATTTTAAAAAATCCTTGTTTATTACTTTTGTTTATTATGTTTTCAGGAAAAATGGGTAACTGGTTTAATGTAGTGAAGTCAGGTATCAAAATTTTATAAATGCCTCAAATAACATTCTATCGGAATGAAGCGCTGGATACAATAAGTGAAGAAATTATAAGTTTGCTTTACCATTGATATTCTAAATACCCTGTATACATTATGGTAGCTTAATAGTAAATTTTAATTGATTCTTTACAGTTTAATATTTTCGATGAACTTGAACCTACCTGTATATCCAATTAAACTTGCATTAAGATCATCACAAACAATATTGCAATACTTCATTTCGTCGCGCTTTATCGCCTTACACCAAGTGTTCTATTTTTCCGGTTACAATTTACCAATTTCGATAGTAGCAAACATTCTTATATCAAATAGAAAACACTGTTTTTTTTTCATCGAGCTGCGCAAAATTTAATTCTGTTCTTTCTGATATGAACTCTAATGATTAAATTTATTATTATTTTCTAATTTTAAAGAGTGTGTTCAAGTAGGTTTCATAGAAACCAAGCCTAATATCAAGGAAAAAAGTATTTGGGTGGTTTTCTCTACCCCATCTCGTGAAGTCATCTAGGCGTGAGTGAACGACACTCACCTGTGTATTTGTAAACTACTCGCACTCACGCATGAGTGTCTGAATTACTCGTGAGTGTCAAAGGAACGCTAAATCGGTAAATTTTCTATTCCAGCTCTATTGCAAACAAATCTAGCTCACAACTCACTAAATGAGATTCACTACTCTGTTTCAGCATTACCACAGAATTATTGGAAAAGTGTGAATATTTGTGATACTTATTTCCTATGTGTCTTTTCTATATTATATTAAAACATTATTTAACGCCGCCTATGCTACGATAAAATTTGCTGTAATGTCATAATTTAATTCATATGTTTACGTTGTAGTTTTGTGTTTTTCTTCAGTTTTTAGTGCCTTTATTTTATTTTGAACGTTTTATTGTTATTAAATAAAGGAATTTACGTCGAATACAGATATTTACCCACAATATAGTTCGCCGGTTTGTTTTTCTATGATATGGGACAACACTGCCGCGAGTGCATTAAAAGTTTTCTATTGTCTATTAGTACCTATCTATTCCTTTCGATCGATTTTCTTATAATAAATAGGCATTTTATCTAACTCTACCTACGGGAAGTGTGTTTTATAGGAAGTAAGTGGTTGTAATGAGTGAAAATGTAGTTATACCAGTTTGTAACAAAATAATGAAAAACGAATGCAAAATACTGCAGGTAACTGGATTAACTGTTACCTACCTATCTATCAGGTATTATTACTAATAAAAATGTTTTATTTTTGTCGCTGCATTTAGAAGCGTTGCAAAAAAACGACCGCATTGTAGTTGATATTGTTGACATATGTAAACTTTATCTATGGATCTAAACCATCTCAGCCAATGCTTATCATAGGCGCCGACTTTTCGCAGGAAAGAAGGGTTTCATCCCATTTTTTAAATATCGAGTTAAAATTCTGGAATAATGTTTGTATCTTGTCTTGTCTTGATCTTTGGATCAAGAAAAAGTAAAACGAGATGCCAACACTAATCTATATTAAATATTCAAAATAATATATACTCTATATGCCAAATTTTGTTTCAGTAGCTGATTTTCCACGTAGTCAGCTAGTTCGACTAGCTCAGTATGTAACCTGTGACATTTAATAACACTATTCCTACATTTCATATACTTAAAAGTGTACGAAATTAAAGCATTTAGATATGTAAAAATATTACGACATGAACGTTTCCCTTGGTGGAATTGAAAATATCCCAATCTCCTGCTACATAATTCAAAGTCCATCTCCAATTTTTATTATTTTCCACAGTCAAATTCCCTCTATTTTTCTGCCTTTCGGTCGGTCAGTTTTTTTGCACGGCTTTAGAGGGGTCTCCCAATGTAATGATATTTCCATCCAATTCTCCACCCCTTTACCACCACCACTCCCCTCGTATGCCCATAGGCAAACCGCTACATGAGACTTCAGCTCAATCGACATTTATATTTTTACAATTTTTATTTCCTTTATGACTGTGCTCTATATTGGCCAATCAATTTCAGCGCATCACGTATACTTATTTAAACAAAATACCCTCCAATATATATTCGTCTAGCCGCTAACCATCCCTTATAGTTCCGTAACTAATTATTATCGATATAAAAAATTACGTATTTGAATGCTAAAATAAATACCTTTGTGACTAATTACATACGGAGGCCTCTCGGCGAGTGAGACTGGCATATTGTCAATAAGTAATTTATATATGACCTATGAAATATTAAAGCAGGTAAAAATGTGCATATATGAAGATAGACTGTCGGTAACATGGCCCCGATTAATTGCATTTATAATAAAATTTCGTTGGTCTTTGTTAAAGTAAATGAGTGACACATTTAAAGTAAAATACAGCACAATGCAGTGCTTTTTTATTTGTATATGCATATATATCGTTATCCCTAATCAATAAACATTTCCAGTTAGTTATTCTTCATTCCTGTACTAAACGGTTGTTCCTAAAGCAAGCACGAGTCAAAAAGTCGCTTTACACTTGCAAGGCTTGCAAGTCCTTGCACCTGCAATATGTTTCCTAAAATTCTGCCTTGCAGTTTGTATTACATTCGTCAATTCGCAATTACAATAGAAATAATACCAACTAATGTACCCTAAAAACTGAAACTGTTTATCAAAATTTAACAAGTAACAATAACAAACAGAGATATAAAATGATGTTAATATATTTTGCAAGTTTTTATATTTTGTATTGTTCTTGTATTTTTCCGTTATTTAATGATTTCCATTTTCCATAGATATTATCTAGAGGATTATTTTTTCATTTTTATTTTAGATAGGTATCGGTTAGTTACTAGATGTCTTAAAATTGTTTGTTTGACATAGTTATATATTGAGTATCAAGTAATATACCTATAAAACATCATGTGATATTGATAAGAGTAATAGCAGGAAAACTTGATTTGAATTTACATACATAATACCTTATCTAACTAAATTGATAAGTAAAATTAGTTATCTTTAGTACAATCTATCATACAGCAAAATAATATTTTTTTAATAGATGATTTAGCGAAAATATAAAATATGATAAAAAGTATTTCTCCCTTTAGAAATAATAGAATAGCTTGACAACGAATTTTGTATTTAATAGTTTTTGGTTCACTTTGTGCCAAGCTGATTGTAACATTTGTATTTTTAATTAATAAAAAAAAATAATTTAATATATGAAGGATATTATTTATAGTTCTTTAAATTTATTTGAAAATTAGCAAAGTATTATATTCTTAAAGAAGTTGCACAACCTTGATTTAGAACACTACAAAGTAGCAGTATTTCACCAGTATATTAATTATATACTGGGGAATCCCATAACATGTTTAATGTGTAATTCTTGGTTTATCTTATTTATTATATAAGCTTGTTAAATATTTGTTCCGGTTTTAATAAATATAGTCAATCTTCGATAAAATGTATCCATATGTAATTTTGCTACAATTGAGCATAAGTTGGGACTAAAGGAGAAAACTTACTGTCGTCCTTACGGTTGACATATTTAAATATCCATCAAAAATTCGGTAGGTATTATGAGTACCTTTTCCTAATTTTATTACAAAGTAAAGGCACACTACAAAAAAGTTGTAAATACGTTCTTCTTAAGCTGGTAAATGTACCAAACAACATATTGGTATAAATACTATTGGCAATGTGTCAAAACTGATTGCATAATTTCTTAAACTGTTTAATCCAAATGCGTATACTGGGCACTGTTTTCTGCGATTTTCAACCTCCCTTTAAGCCGACTGGAGAAGACTTATATCATTTTACAGATATGTTATATTGGTTCTCGTATAACTTCTTTGATTTGTCTGGCAACAAACTTAAAGTTACAGTCTCTGCAATACTTCCTATGTCCGAAGGTGTATCCGGGATTGTTACTTATCTACCTATTTCTACCACATCTTTATGACACAAATTCTCACTCTCCAGTTTACACCATACTTTTTATGCAAATTGTAATTTGAAAACGTATTTACAATTGCAATGATCGGGTTAGAAGAATACACTTATAATTATCGTCCACAAACAGCAGTGACTTTGTTTTCCCCCTTCCACTTACTAAACAATGTGTAAAAACCATTGGTGTTATTTTTACACAATAGATTTGTTCCTACAGAACAATCACTGATAGTTTACAGCACTGTTTTAATGCGCAAATGCAATTCATGTACTAGTTTGAAATCAGTTTCTAATGCCTTTGTTGGAACGACACGTTAACTTCAAGCAGTGACCGTTAGGGGTATAGTTTGTTTGAATTAATTTTTATTTTTCGGTCACTCATGTATAAGGAAGTGATAAATCTCATCATCACTAGAATCCGAGGTACTGCTGTAATTGCTAACTTGCTCCTCTTCACTAGAGCCACTCATTTTGAAAAACTACAGGATTACGTACTTAAAAATCTGCAAATTAATTGTGCAACTATAATAACTTCCTCAAATAGTATTATTACATAAAACTTTGGTTACGTTTATTACCTAGCCTACCAAAAGTTGACTTCTGTTAGCGGTTAGATTCTATCTGCGCATGCGTCTGACTAGTGGTTTACTAATAATCGTCAAACCGATTTGACTGTCAGCAAACAGTTTCCAAACCATCCACTTTTGTGTCGGAACAAAAAATCTTACAACTAGTTCCCGGATTGTTTGTGATGGAACTGTTTAATTCGTACTGCCCAAACTCGTGACAGTTTGCTGCTAGTTTGATGCTGTGTAGGAACAAACCTAATATGTTTGTCACGCATATTTTGAATTTTCTAACCAAATATTGTGTAGATAAGCTCATTTCTTTGTTAACATTTTAAGTTTACTCAAAATTCACAATGAGTTTGAACTTATTAAATGTTATTTTTACTGTGTATAATTGCATCGTTTCATATCCCACTGTAGTATCAAAGCATCTGATCGTTATTGGTGTACTGGACACCGTCGTGAAAAATCTTAAAACGCCATTATAAAAAGAAGCCCCGCCAATTTAAAACAGAACAATTAATATTTGAACCTTTTTTATGCAAATGAAATGTATTCCATTAAGGACCGATACAGAGCTTAATAAAACTTAAGGTTTTTTAATATGCAAATATAATATTTAATATTCCATGTTTTGTAATTGGGAAATTATTTTTAAGCCTACATTATTAAGGAGCAACTTCTTTCTGGTCGTGTTCGGCAAGTACCAATTTCCTTAATGTATACGTTTTCATACAGGTATTAATTCACATTCTTTTTCCAACGAAATGAGAAGAAAGACTTATGGAAGACTGAATTGCTAGGAATGCTCAAGAAAATACAAGGAAAACTTACCAGCTCTTACATAATTGGTTACAGATTTCCTATATGTTTACTTGGATGCTTTACCACCTGTAAAAAATAAAAATTCTCATTTTATAAAATAGTTAGTATATAAGAGAAAAAATAGTTTGTCAAAATCCGTGTATAATATATTATTTTTCTGGGACGAGAAAAACGACGATTTAATATTGAAAACACCTATTATTACAATATAATAGCAAGAAAAAAAATTAAGTTTCAAACTGGGTAGACTGACGATCACAAAGAGAACGGGTTATAGTTCTTAAATTTGTTTAACCAATCACTTTTTCAACTTTTGTTTGCAAAATATATATGCTTTTCTATTTATAAATTCATTATTTATCCAGTACTATTCTCTTAATATAAAATTTGTTGTGACTTGGTTGTCATAAAGCATTTAACTTAGGTAATAATGGCGCAATCCGTTATATAAATTTGAATGAAAGCTTATAGTTGTTTTGTTTTAGTTTCTTTAATATGGCGTGAAAGACCTCTGACTAATTGTAATTCGAACCTGATAGTGACTCTTACTCTTGGTTCCGTTAATAATTTTCTAAATTTCCATATTGTATAGTTACAAACTGATGTCATACTACGAAGAAAGTGATTCAACGTTGCACAGTTTGCATATATGTGAAAATTAAATGCAGCGAGAGTTCGCTTATGTTGCTATGTATATCGGTCAGTGGTCGCGCGGTTTAAGGCGTTAGTACTTGAATCGAGGTGACTAGACGGAGTTGGTTCGAGCCCAGCTGCCGGTAGACCGTATATAAGCTATATTCGTGGAGAAGATTGACACCCTCTCTGTGGGTATGGTAGGGTGGAATAATGTTAGCTTGGGTCAATGTGAGAGATTGATGCCGGTTGATATTTGACTACCCCCCTAATTAATGAGGTTTTCCAGGTTTTCCTCATTCCTGCACTGAATAGTGGTTAGGGTCTACCAACGTAAGTCGTTCCTGGGCGCAAATGCGGCCTGCTTAATAATAATATGCCGCCCCCTCTCCCGTACAAGTCTCCGACTTTTGGGCTAATCCCTGTGATTAGAATGAGGAGTAGAGATATTATTATTATTATTATATAAAGAGAATTCCAATCATACGTACTTATTTTAACAGGATACGCAGTACCTCTTACAGTGTCCTTAAAGGATACCTTAAGTAGATACACTTTTACGTAAATTTTTAAACGAAAGCGGATAAATCCTATTCTCTTCCCAACTATAATCACTATTTGCTGTCCAATATGCAACATTTTTTGTTGTTGCTGCAGTTACTATACATCATATGACGGTTAAAACAAATTGTATAATTTATTGTCTAATAGTATTTTTTTATTTTCATATATTTTTAGGTATTAATATATTGTTTCAATAATTATCTAAAAAAATTAATCTAGCTAAATTTACAAACCTGGTTTAATGAAAACATTCTATAGATTTCTAAGTTCACTTTTGAAAATGTGGGAACTCGAAAATTCAACCACATTGGATGAGATCTGACCTATTTCTACAATCCTAAAAATGCAGATTATATGCAATAATGATCAAGGAGTTTTACTTTTTTTATTGTATAGTAGATACTGAACACAACAACGCTACACGATCAACATGGCGAAGTGATGTGTGTTGGAACAGCTGATATACTGCAGCAGCCCAGTTGTGCTCAACCAATCAGGAGCAGGGATATAGAATACAGAGGTGTGTTAAGTTTGCACAAAATGGTGTACTTCTAACACAGCACTGGTAAATATGATACAAATTCAGTATATTTTGTTCTAATATTAGTAATTTTGTGTAAAAAGTATAAAAAAGCCATACTGTGTCAAACTATTAACTGAAAAATTTCACTTACACCGCAACTCTTTTTACAGTGTAGCTGTACAGTTGCATCCATATTTTCTTGTCATGGAAATAGGCATTTAACAATTTTATATATTTGATGTAAGAATGTTGCAAATCCATCAATTATCTTCCTCCTTTTTTGTTACTTAACGTTATTTTATTTCGTATAATTTCCATTCATTATAGTTTTGCATATAGTCATGTCTAGTGACACGAACATAGCTCACATATTAATATTTAGGGTGGGAGTACTATTGTATCTGTTGCAGTTTGGGGCAAATCTCCCTCGATATTTCCAAGGAACGGGATTTGGCGCTGGTCGTCCGCTGTGGGCACACCAGCCAGCGCAACGTATGTGTATTTGTTATAAATTAGTAACGTATTTATTATGCACGTCAGACATAGTTGCCGGTTAATTGCGACTCCGTCATTCCCAGCAACCTAATAAACATTAAACATGGCGCATAATTCAGTCTTACCCTGCCCAGTTCCAGTAGTACCAACTGTCCAGAACACGAATGCTGATTTCTGATTTAACCGATACTGGCATGATGAATGCCCGCAATACAATTTGAAATACGCCTAATTTATTTATGAATGTGTTGCACCGTCTCTTTCTCGGAGATAAGGGAACGGTAGCTCCGGCGTATTATTAGTATGCGCATTAATTAAGTCATATTAAAGTCGTACGGTGAACGGGTGTATGCGGTGGCACCGCTGCCGCCGCGTTAATGGATTTATTTTTACATTTTTTAATTAGACCGTAATTAAGTCAACACTACACCCGTCAAACGATCCGGGCACGTTTTATTTTGTTCTTCTACGGACATTCCAGATCTTTAAATCAGTGCGAAATACTATTTTAATAAGATATATTTTTATAACGCTTTCCTATACTACGAAATACCTTCATAATAGCTATTTTTGTATGTAGAACCTAAAAGTGTCTCACAGTAATTATGGAACACTAAAAAACAATGAAGTTATTTGTTTATTATAAATTTTAAATGATTCTTTTTGCTATTTCGTTTTTCTTTTCAATGGAACTTTCGATATAATCCTCGGCAACTGAACTTGATTACCAACCTCCATGTCGCTTTAAATGTGTCATTTCAGAATCTGCCAACATTGTTACAGAGCTGCGCCGGAAGCAATGGCCAGTGGATTCAATAGTGTTGGAGGGTCCGGAATTTTTTCTTTGGCATAGCATCAATTATTTTGATTCTAACTGGCAGGGTACAGCATGTATTACTTTGATATGTCAAGAAAACTCGAAGACAAACAAACATGGTAAAGTTAAAATATTGAGACTCTTAAAAATATTTCTACATGAGTAAGTACTTGAAACCCCAACCATACATCTCATTATTCGTTTCTGGGCAATAAAAACTTGTGAGGAAAGTGTAGAACTTCCCCAGAAACAAAGGCCATATCTGAGACGAGAATGAACTTGAGCGTATTATATGCACACAAGTTGTTCCAGATCAAGTACTGTCCTTAAATTCCGAAATAGGTATGTAAGAGAAGAAAGTTTACTTATCAATACATCACTATGCATTTTCCAATTTAAATTCTTATCGTTATGAAGCCCTAAAAATTTTACTGTTTTGTCATTAGTACTCAAGCAAACATTGTTTAATGTAAAATTAAAAGTGCTACAATTTTTCTGGACACAATGAAATCTCAAAATTTTGATATACAGAGAATTCTGGTAGAACCACTCTGATAGATTACTTAATAAAGTATCACAATTAGCCTCTAATGCATTATTATTGATATTAGATGTAATCAGAGAGGTGTCATATAATGTAAAATGCGTACTGCTGGAAAGAGTATCTATTTCATTCACATACAACAGATAGAGCACTGGACCTAGAACAGAACCCTGTGGGACACCTTGTTTTACTTGGTGAGACTTGTGAGAATTATCATTATTAATAGGAACATATTGAGTCCTATTATCAAGGAAAGTTTTTATCTACGTCAAAGCTAAGCCTCGAATACCATATGTGTATAATTTAGACAATAATTTTTTGTGATCAACACAATCGAATGCAATGTCAAGAAAATGGTAGACGCATTGCGGTACTAGTTGACTTCCCTCTGCGGAAACCGTGTTGATTAACTGAGAGAATGTTAAATTTTTCTAAAAAGTTTAATAAACAGTCCAAAAAACAATATTCAAATATTTTAGAAAAAACAACAGGCTGAGTAACAGGTCTATAATTCTTTATACAAGAGGGATTACCCCTTGAAAATAGGAACAATTTTCCCAGATTATAAGACATCTGGAAACGTACCGCATTCGAATGACAAGTTAATAAGGTAGGTAATTGGTTGTATTATGCAACCAATAACACGTTTTATTAAGAACATTGGTATATCATCAGCACCAGATGATCTTTTAGTTTTTAATTTTATATTCAATAATTTAAGAATTTCGTCAATAGTATAGGGGTTTAAATACATAGAATTGTTGTTTTTCTGCAAAAATCGTAAACATTCTTGGAACATGAGTTTTTGTGTTTGGAATTTTGACAGTAATAAATGTCTGCCAATCTTTTATGGTCTCTTCTCAAAAATTTTTTCCGAACCCCATTGAACCAAATGACCGTTTCCCAAGCGTGTTCGCAAATTTTGTATTGTTCAAATTGTGTGTGCGTGTGTCAAACTATTCAGAAAACATTGATCATTGTTGGCTACAGTTGTATCAAGAAGAAGTGAGTAACAATAAAATAAAAATTATTTAACAAATCTGTGGAAGCAGATAAACAAATTTTAAACTGTCAAATTTGACATACCTAATACATTCGCTATTTTGGGATCGTCAGAAATACGGAAATGCGCGATAGTGATGTGATTTTGGTTATTTTTTACTTATCTACTTTTTCGGTGTGAGATTTTTTGGTTAGTCAAACTTAGTTTCAAAAATCACCCTTGACTGATGCGTTTTGCGCAAGGGCTTATTTAATTAATCTTTATTTTTTCAGAACTGTGGCGAAAACCCAATTAAACTAAAGAAAAAGCATTTTTTGTGAAATTATTTCCGTCGTTGGTTAAAATTTATATTCCACTTTTAAAATCACCCTGTAAAATTTCAATAAAGGATTATACACTGAAGAGATCAATTTCATCGCTAATCAATAGTTTTCATTAAAACATTTAAAGGCTCCGGATGGGTCCGGTTAAATATTGCAACAACTCCGATAACGTATAATTATCCCGATTGCCTCAGAAATCCGATAGGAGGGAAAACAAAAAGGAAGGCGAACCGACCCGGACCGAACTGAAATATGGCCGAAATAAGTCAGCATAATTAAACGAAACCAAAGTAATATAAACTATAAAAATGGAATTAAGAAAAAACGCCCGCCATAAATTATCGTAATGGTACTGCATTTGTTACGAACACAAATTAACATAATATATTATGACTAAGCTGAGCTATAATTACTCGGATTGTGCTGACGTGCCCGTGTCTGGCGGGTACGTGGGAGGCGAATAAAATAACGCGGTGGTTCGGCCGGCTTAATTTTCCATTAAAACGCTTTCTACATATTAAAAATCATAGCTTACTTAATGCGTTATTACCTATCATACTTAAAATGGATACAATATACATAGCGCACGTTCAGAGAAACAGCTATGCCACTATGGAGAGACCCTACTATAAAATAAAACGTACAATAGAAACGTCGTTCGAAAAAAGACAAATGATACATTGAAAAAAGTATAAAAGTCAAACATCAAATTATTTGAGTAAAAAATGAAGCAGGGGGCAAACAACTCTACTTATCCTAAATATTTCAGAGCACTAGTGTGTAGTTTCATGTTTCTACAGTATGGTTACAAATTTCTAAGGAGTTTAGAGATGATATGGATCAAGCGCGTTATGTCGCATGATATTTATACAAAACTTTATACATACATATACAGTCACCGGCAAAAAAAACCGGCCACTAAAAACTAGCCCCAATTTTAATTATGTATTAAATATTATTATACAGAATCGGAAATTGCGGATCTTTACAGAGACAGTAGAAATTGCCGATTCATCCCAGGGAAGGTACGAAGTATAAGCGGCGCTAAGTATAGCTATTTAGTAGTATAATAGAAAACTAAATTTTATTTGTATATCTGTCCTATTCTTCTCAAAGTCCTTTTATTGCATTTAAAATGCTGACGTGTATTAATTTATTTGGAAAGAGTAACGAATAAAACACGGCGTGAGTAAGATCTTTAAATTTTAAATGTCCATTTAGCGCGTCTATAATTTCCGATAACGGCCGATGGAAGGCGAGAGCAAACGAAAGCCGCACAACAAAAACGGTATCCTCACAGATTACAGACCTCAATCCGGTCACCTGATGCCAGTGTTGCCAGGTCTCATGCTTCTGCATGAGATCTCATGCATTCCGAGGAAATCTCATGCTCTCATATTTTGATTACAAAATCTCATGCTTTTTAATATGCACAAAAAGAAATAATAAAATTATTAAAATTACTCTTTGAAATCTACCAAAACAAAGACCTAACGAGAAATAAAGGCAAAATTCAATAGATAGAGGTAGGTATCTACAATATTTGGGTACTTGAAATGTGCTTTATTGTAGACTGCTCTTTTAATAATTACCAATGAATACATAAACGGGTATGACAGTCGACGGATATGCGGTGTGTGTGCTGTATTCACGCTGTATTGCAGTGATTCTTAACTCTATTCCGTAAGGGTACCTACATGTTCTGGAAACAACAGATTTTACGACCCGTGAGTCACCCTGCGTCACGTCAACTGCGCCTCAACGTTCGCCCGGCCTAACAATAAAATAAATTAGAAAGGTTACGTGGTTAATAACTTTTAAGTAAGTACCTGTAAGTACCTACTTACAATGTAATATTATGATAAAATAGCATAACATAATACTTTTTAATGAAATAAAAATGTCATTACAAAAGTAATTAAAAATTAAGCTGTCAAGAGGTGTTTTTTGATAAATTAAGTCATCTCATGCTTTTTTCTCGAAACCTCATGCTATTTTGAAATTATTCTCATGCACTGAATTTTTCCCACCTGGCAACACTGCCTTATGCGAACAGTGGAAGCACGCTGTGGTGGAAGTATGCGTGTAGCATGACACAAATACACGCAAGCGGCAAAACACAATTCACCATCAAGATCCTCACTTTCCAAATGTGTATATTAAAGTTCACGAATGTTTTCTGTACCATTATCACTATTGAAAATCATATTTCATCAATTATATACGAACAAATCTGTCACTTTGCTAGAGATTTTTTGCGTACTAAATAGAGCGTACATCAAAACCGCCTTTGTTGATGTTATTGCTAGACATCTGTCAATTCGGCTCCAACAAAAATTACTTGATATTAGTTATAGAGATTCAAAATACACTCACCGGCAAAAAAACCGGCCACTAAAAACTAGCTCCAATTTTAAAGTTGGCTTCCTCGCGAACCGCTCTTTTGATTTTGATGATCTTTTTTAAATTGTACATTGATTTCTCAGGAACGGATGCTATGTCGGAAATTTGTATTCGGAATTTAATTTGAGCATATACAAAAAGACGAAGTTTTTTCCAGAAATTTTTAATACCCTGTGGAGTGCAGCAGCTACAGTGGCTGTCGCTAACTGGAGTCACATTATAGCCTCATCTTTTGTGAAAATTTTGTTTTTTTTTAATCACGACATTATCTCTGGTTTTACTGGAGATACACTGTTTTAAAACGAACGCCTCTAAAATAAATCACCAAGATATTCGGATGTACAGAAGATAAGCGTCTCTTCGGATACTGATCATTGACGTTTTTTTTATATATTATAACTATAATAAATGCTCCAAGCAGGTGGTTGGGAAAAATACGTTGGGTCAGATTCCGTACAAAATAGCAAAGTAACTTATATTATCTAACTCAAAGGAATATACCGGGCATTGTTTTCGGCGTTCTTCGGCTACTTTATTAGCCGACGCTGGAGCAGGTATAACTAAACGCCAAGGTGGTTGGAAATCAACCACTGCTGCTGAATGCTGTATTGAAAATTCTGTGCCCGACAAAGTGGAAATAGCAAAGAAAATTATTAGTAGTAATATGCCTTCAACTAGTAGGTGCTCTGGATATTCCCCAGAATTTTCCAAAAATACTAGTGTTACTGAAGATACAAGAAGTAGTCCTGCAGAACAAATATAAAATTGACAGAATAAATGCTATTTTAATATTTCTATAAATCATTCCTTGAATTATATTGTAAGTATAAAAATGTAATTCATAATTCTATTAGTATGGTTAAATAGTAATGAACGGTTGGATCAGTTTTTGAGATATAAAAGAATATAATGGGTGGTTCACCAGTGTCAGTACCGCCAAAGTTTCCTGAATAAATGTATTTCCGTAAACTATGGTACCATATACTTGATAGCTTGATAGAATTTCTTTATACAGTATGAGATATTTTTGTGTATTATCGATTTTTTTTATCTAGTTGCGCAAGCAAATTTTATTTATTTACTTTTAACAGGTAAAAAATTGTACAATTTGACTCAAATTGAAAATGGATGTTGCAGTAAAAAATAATATTTTTTTTGGTGTTATTATTACAGCACAAATGTATAACTGACCATATGGTATATGTATAGACATTTATCGTTAAATGAATGAAACATTAAGGCCATATATGCCAGACTTACCCTAAATGTTTTGTTACTTAAGATTATAAGAACTTCATTCCATCTAAGAATATATCCTTTATAATATTTAATTACTAATTATTACATATAATAGTTAAATAAGAATTCTAAATTTCTAACTGACATTTCACATAAGTATATGTGCCGTAAAAACTTGTATGTTAGACTATTCACTTCCTCTACCCCTAAAAGTCTGTAACTTAAAACGCATATCTGGACATACGATTATAAGAACTCATTTTCTTATTTTGATCATTACTACCTCGCGAAGTATACTAGTGTTTTATATTCATATTTGAGTATTTTTAGAATGAAACAAATGGCTAATCGGGCCTTATTTGATCCGAAGGAGGGCCAACTTGGCGTTTTAATTTACTAGGTCGACATTTTTGGCCCACCAAATTACTACTTCATTTTGATTATCTCTTAATTAACGTGTCTGGGTCATAATAACACATAAAACTTTAAAATAACGTACACATAATTATACAGGCAGTAAAACTTACCTCCCACTTTTAGTTTCAAGTCATTTAATAATGAAAGTATCCAAATTAGGCGTTTAATCGTCTAAATAAAACGCGGGCACCCTGTTAGGTCAGCAAAATTGTTGATATATGATAGACAGTGTCTGTAAGTGTACTCTCAAAGTTTTCAATTGAATGTTCTTTTGTTGATTGTTAATTTGTAATTTACTTTTTATATTTGTAAGTAATTTTTTGTCTCTTTCAATCAATTACTGCATTTTTTTATGTTTTACTATACAATTGTACTTTGTTGTACAAATTGTAGTTAAATAAATGTATCTATTTATTTATTCCAAAATGAAACATAACTATCCATAATAGTGTTGGCAATCTTGTTTTGGTTTTTATTGGTCTCGTAAGACAAAACAAGATTAAAAAAAACTTACAAGATGGACAAAAACAAGAGTTTAAAGAAACTCTTGTCAAGACAACAAATTACTTTTTGAAATTGTCTCTCAGTCAAAAGTAATCCATACAGCAATATATTTGGCTGGAAGTGTACAATAACTATTAAAAGTGCATCTGAACCCAAAAATATGACAATATTATATTCCATTGTATTTCCAGTTAAGCAATATGTTGATGTGGGACTTATGTACATCAACAAATTGTTATCATCAGCAGAATTCAGGCAATTTTTAAATGTCTGACTTATTTACGCGTCGGTGAACCGTATTATATTTTTGTGGGTTGAGAATAATTATATTAAATACGCTACTCTACTCGAGTTAACGTACTGGTAATTTGTTTTTAATTATGTGTGATTATATAATGGTTAATTGGAGTAATATCAATCTACTGAATAAAAATTATAATAAGCTTTTAAGTAAGGCACGTATAAATTATGTTTTAATTAGGTAACTTTTATTGTGAAGAAAGCTAACAGTTTACGCTATTGTAGTTAGAACAAGTACATTCTCGGGAAAAAAGTACTAGTATTAGTCAAAGGGAATGAGAAACGTTTCCTGCTTCGTTAAGAAATAAATAATGATATATTTAGATCATCATCACCTTCATTGCCATGATTCCTTAAGAAATTGAACTATTAACTTCTATTCATGAAACTCTAAGGATATCTATTCGATTTTGGATCAACACGTGAAATACTATTAGCTCATTAAGTTTGCCCTTCCCCATACTCTTCTTCTGTGAACTCTTCAGTGCACTTTTCCATCAGTTCCAAATTTTGCTATGATCAAGGTCTACAATCATGCATTGCTTATGAATGTAGAATAATCATCACCTTCATGATCATCGTCTAAGCGTATAAGCTGGAACGATTAAGTTTTTCCAAGATGATCATCAGTTTATGAAACGTGTTGCTAACAGTTTGTATGAAACACGAACCAATTTTGTTTTAGTATATATTTCTGACTACAATTATCTGCACGTTTCAAATGTTCATCTATGCAGACGCCCTGAAATCGTATATTCATCACCTTTTTTCTTCTTCAATATGATCTCAAGTTTACTATTCAACGGTTGATATCTTTTAATCTTCTGAAGTCAGTATCAAAACACACACAACTCTCGTCGATACCATATCCTGTTAAACTTGAAAAGAAATGCATAGTAAATTTTTTTCACCTATGCATCATTTCTCATCTCACTTTGAATACGTTTCTGAAAATGTATAAGTCCTGCTTCTTCTTCTGGTTACATGATCTTCATTGCAGTATCAAATAATGTCGAAATACATGGTACCAGACTTCCAGTTGGTTTTAAAATCCTTCTTCTTTGATTTCAACCATTAGAAAAGTAGAACTACTCATAAAAGATATTTCATGGCGAATTATACCATCCACAAAATGATGATACAGTCAAATGATGACTGTCGTCTTAGGGCCCGTTCTTTGAAACTCAAGAAAAAAAAAAATCATATCGTAAACAGAAATTATTTCCAACCATGGAACTATTTACCGAATAATATGACTTCAGAACTATAGCTCAATTTTAGGAACAGACTGGATGATTATCTAAATCTCTGGATAATCGTTTGTCAGAAATATAGATGCATATTTACTAGTTCTTGTTATTGTATTCTTGTGTAATTTATATTCAACTGAACATTCTATTACCAATTATTTATAAAACAAAGTAATATTCGTATATATTAGAGCATTAGCAATCTTTAGTTTTAACTTTTTAATAGTTATAACAATACGATAATCGCCATCATTTCTTATGGAATATAGAGGGAATACGATTACTATCTCTTTATATACAGGGTTAACTATGACTTAGTACAAATATTTTAAGAGGGGATAGGGAAAAATAAGAATTAATGGAATCACCCTTCAAAAAACTTCCAAACTTATTTATAAAGCCAAAAATTTTTTTTTCAAAACTATATTAAATCCCTATTTATCGCCGTCACTGACCTTCTGTCAGCTGCGAGGTTAGGTATATTCTGCCAGTCAAAGGTGTCAAATATAGTGACAGGTCCATTGACACGTGTATCAGTTTAATCCGCTTTGAAAGAAAAAAAAATCTTTACAAAATGTAGATTATTATTTAATGATTTAATGAGAAATACGGTATGGTAGCACAAAGAGGCAGCATCTACTTTACTAATATTTATTTCCAGGATTGATACTTGGAGAGATATTAAGAATGTTGTATCATTTTCTGTTTTCTTACTTGTTTAAATTAAAACCTGCAAAGATTTTTGTACTTGCTGTGGACCTCTCCTTCCCTCAACCGTTCTTTTTGTGTAAAGCGAGGTACCAAATTTGTTTGGCGGTCTCGACTGGGTCGATTACTTACGTCGGGAAAAAACACAAAGGATAACAACAAAATACAAGTAAATGTACACAAATACATAAAAACACTGCCACACGTTTACCGCCACGACATAAAACAGCTGTTCGATGTGGTTCAAAAAGTACTCAGCACAATATTTTGTATACTCGAGAAACGTAATTGACGCTGTCGCACGATGGTATGCATTTGTCACACTCTCATAAATCAGCACCTTATCCGTCATCTAAGCATTTGAATACGACATGTGTGTAAATACACATAAAATACGCGAAAAATTAAATTTGCGAAAAACAAGTACTGAAAAATTATTTCAAACTAATCAGAGTACCGTAACCGTATATTTACGTTATTTGACATCTACAGACGACATTTGTAGGCCACTAATGCAAGGTGCACTCGCCGATAAATTTTTAAACTTCATGAGTTGTTGTGTAATTAAATTCTGTTAATACTAATAATAGCAACAATATTAACAGTAATCGACGTTTGCATAAAATAATTAGTAATATTTTAAACTATAACATCCCAAGATGTTTTCAGTGTTCTGTAAAAATTACCCTTAAATTATAACCAACTTTGCTATTCTGGATGGTTTGGAGCATGGAGGGTATGCAATTAGCAATGCATGTCCCCTGGACGAAGGCCATAACAAGAAGAAGAAGAATAAGAAGATAACCTAGAATTTACTGTTACTTTAAATCAGCTAAGTGACTAATTTTAAATGTGTTATAGTAATTAAATAAAGTATTTTATGTCGGATATGTTAGTGGATAATTATTATGAATCTGCAAGGAGTGAAAATGTAGTTTTGGCAGTGTGCAACGAAAGAACGAACACAACACAGATTAAATATGAATACAAAATACTGCATGTAACCGGCACAGATTAAATATATGTAACCGGATTAGCGGTTATCTACCAGGTATTTAGACATTATTATTATTAATACAAATGTTTCGTTTCGTTGTTTAAAAAAACGACCAGTAGTTGACATATCTAGCCATGACGGATGATGATTGATTGTCATAGGCGCCGACTTTCCGTAGGACAAGAGGGTTTTGCCCCATTTTTTAAACATCGAGCTAGAATTCCGAAATAAATTTTTATTGTATTTTAGATCTCCCTGAGCACATGGTTAAAATTTTTGTACTTAGTCATAGTTAACCCTGTATACTATACTAACACATTAGAACTGAATGTCTAATGATTAAGGAAATTAGTGACATTTGAACTATGCCAATTACACCAAATATTTTTAAGTCGTCGAATATTATATACACTGCGATAGAGACATTATACGGTGCGTGATGGCCCACGGCTAATACGATAATAATTACTAGACGTCGAGAAAATTTAAAAGCACTTTTTTTGGGTCAATTAAAGGCGCGAGGCCTCAAACTCCGCCAATTTATCTCCCGAAACTTAATTTGATCAATTGAATTCGTAAGACAATAATATAGTTATACAGAGTGCGGCGTTTAAAATGTATAAAAGTTATAAGACAGAGTCTTGACTATATTTGGATAAACAAAAACCAACTAACAAAATAAATTTTATAAAAATTGTAGAAATTGCTATAAAATAAATTTTATATGAGCTTCAAATTCATATAACTTGGTTAAATGCTTTTATACGATACTTTTAGAATCGAAAAGGGCCAACTTTTATAAAACACTTTGGTAATGTAACATTTATATATTTTAGTGACGAATATTAAAACCAAATCATTCTAATATTGGTGCATAATGCAGATTCATAATTATTTGCAATATTATCTTTCAATCTCGTGCTTCAATTTTACTGCGCCGCAAATTGTATTGATAAACTATAGATATGTTTGTGACAAAAAAATTATGCGCTTTAGTTTAGACCACGTTTAGACCACATTTCCTTAAAAATTATAAAAAAACAAATAATATTAAAATTATGCTTTCTTTAATTTATATTATCACTGTATAATTATATTTTATGAACTCGCTATAAAATAGTTTATCAAAATAGTAAAATTTAAGACTCAACTAATTTTACATAATTTCGCTGATCCAACAAATATTCATTTAAACATGGCCGCTTATAATGAAATGATTTTATTCCACACATTATACTAAAATTAAGGTTAGGTTTAGAATTTTATTATGCGCAATATACAATAATTTTGTTTTCTCAAGCCACAATTTTCTTTTGTAACATATTTATAAAACAGGGAATATTTTTATAGATTAAACACAACTATAAAACTTTTTTATAAAACACTTTGAGAGAACTATTATAAAATAATTTTACACAATTACTTTCTTCAGAAATAAAATTATCACAATTATTTGCTCTATCAAATCAAATTGTTCTTTAAACAACGCTATTCGATAGTTATAAAATAATTCGTTTCTTTGAAAGTTCCATTTTGCTAGTTGGGAACTCCTAGGGAAAAAAATTAAGTATTACGTGTTTTCATTAAATAAACTGCCACATTTCGAAAAAGGGGCCAAAATATGAATGCCGGTCCTGTGTTAATTTAACAAACGTGTAGGAAACGATCATTATGCGGTGTATTGGGTTGCCTTCCTTAAAAAACAACTTTAAATCACTCTAAAACTCGTTATGTGCCACGTGTGTGGTGAAATTTTTGTAATGAAAAATTTAGTACGACCCTGGATGCAACGGTTATAAGCGCTTTCATGTACATACTATTGCAATAATAATGATACTTTTTAAAATGAATTCAGCGACTTGTTTTGAGCTGATGGCGTATTAGCAATGATATTTACTGACATAATTAAATCATTAAATGATTTTTTACAGTAGTGTTGCCATCTTGCCTTGATCTTGTCTTGATCTGGCAAGGATTGCGGGATAAGACAAGAAATATTACTATGGTAAGAAATTTTTAAAATATAAGGAGTGAACATTATGCTAAAAATAAATATTGCATTTCTGTATATGGCATACCTACGTATATGCCATATTTAAAGGATATAGCATATAGAATTATTTTTTAAATCAAAGTTTATGGAGTCTAAGTCTAGTTCTGCTGAATTAGAACTAGTTGTAAATTCACTGTCACTCGACTCAAAGAGCTTTGAATCTCTTTTGAAGATCTTGTAAGATGGATCACTGTATCAATTAGAGCATGTAATCTACAAGTGATTCCATTTCTTTACTTTATGTGAATAGTAGATATACTAATCACTGTAAAACTCAAGAGTGAGTGCTCAACATTTTATGCTTTAGCAAATACTAATCTAAGCTAACAATAAACTGCCACCCTATGTGGTTTTTGTGTATGTTTTTATGACAATACAAGATTTACTAATCTAAATTAAATCAAAACAAAAAAATCGAGTTCTTTCGATCACGACGCTTGTAGTTGACCACATCGCACAGGTGTTATTTCACGAGTTCTAAAGTGATTTATAGTTGTGTTTAAGGAATGCTAAACGCAGCACCCTAATTAGTAGCGATTTTATACTCAAGACAGGACCGGCGTTTATGTTTTGGCCCGTTTTTCGAAACACGATACTTAATTTACATAAAAATACGCAAAGATGGAACTGATTGTTCTGTTCAAGATATTTATACATTATAAAAGCACACCCTGTATGTTATAAATTTAACAAATCTAATTAGGGTTTCCGTAGAGGCTGCGAGGTTTCGGATAACCTTGGAGCGGAATAAATCCATTGAATTCGGCGCTGGAATCGACTGAGACTGTAAAGTATTAGCGGTTATAGATCAGCATTATGTTAATCCTGCAATTTAACTCAAGTGCGAGCTAGTACTGGCCATGAGTCACGGCACTAATGAACGAGATTGGGTTTAGCCCCCGTCTCCAAATCGATACAGTTACGTCAGCTATAACAATTACTATTCTTTATCCATATAGTCGTCAAGAATACTCGAAAGCATTAATGTTTTAACGATTATGATAATTACAGATTCGCTAGAAGTAACCTTCTTCATGATACTTACTTCGGTCTCGATATAAATTATAAATATAGATCACCATCGCAGTTTTATATACAGGGTGTACCATTCAAAACTTTGGACCCGGTTTATTTTGAACTACGTTCCAAAATATTAAAATTGCCGCAACACGTCCATTTAGTTTTCGAGTGTGACACATCTTAGCGTAAAATACAGACTCGCCAGAACAAACCCCTTCGCGGGGGCGCATTCAACTTTAGAATCTTAAATGGCACTCTAGATCGAGTGACACCTCATTCGAAAGTGTTTTAATTTTGGTTGTCAACATGTAATTTTTTTCAATTTTAGTTCATCCGTTGTTGAAAAAAAATGTTTACTTATGCTTAGGAATAAAAAACAATTTTGTATTAATCATTTAATTAAGAAGCAGCGGTAAGTAATTAATTAGAAAATTTAAATAATTTTCTCTGTTAAGTGGTAGTGGACGACTCCACAATATTATCGGAGAAAATTCCACACCAAATATTGGTAGAGAACTCTGGCCGAAAATGTACTTCTCTTGGCAGATGAGGATTTTCTATGTAGCTTCGTCCGTAAATAATATTTTATCCTAAAATGTTGGGTCATCATTTCGTTGTTGGCGAAGAAACTGTGCAAACCGTAACCTAGCTAAAGCGTCTTGTGGCGTTAAATGTTGAACTGGAGTACAATGATAAGGATACAATTTTTCTTTCTGCTAATGGAAAACTGACTGATGCCAGTAGCTGTCGAAATTTGACGTGTGCTTATACGTGTTCTTCAACAATTCGCAATAAAACTTCATCTTCTTGCTCCGCTGTTAATATTTTCGGCCTTCCAACGTCTCTTTTCGGGTGAAATGATCCTGTTTTACTTAATCTGTCGTACAATCTCTTAAATAATCTATGATTGTCTCGATATAATTCCAAGTACCTCGCTGCTACACGGCGACCACAAAAGGCATATCCACATATTATGTTCCTCATTTCAATGTTCCAAACATAATTATAATGGGGCATTTTAAATATAAAAAATAACAATGAAAAACACCTAAACCGCCTAATCTATGAATTGAGTGGCATTGACAGAAACAATATGGTATTGTAATTTTCTAATTTAATTCCCGCCGATTCTCAAATCGTCTGTTTTTGAAAACGGTTGAGTTTATCGATTTATAACAGGTATATTTTTTCGTTTTAAAATTGAAAGTAGTTCAATCATTTCTTATTAAAAAATTTAAAAGTGTAAAATACAAAGAGTTAGATATATTTTTACATTGACAGTACAGTATAACTAGCGTCCCCTAGTCGCGACCCTAACACTGTTTACATATGCGTAATTGCCACCTCAAAAAACATAAGACTACACGTTTTCAAAACAATCAACTCATACGTTCATAAAATATAGCAAAAAATTGAAAACATTTTTTCAACTTTGACCCCTGCATGTTGAGTTCAGTCGCTTTATTCTTACGTATTAATGACTCACCCTGTATTGTATACTTGGATGCGCATGTTGTTGGTTCGAGAGGGTTTATTTTTAACGTACATTTTGATAACTCTTGATTGTTTCTCTGTTTAGCATACATTTAACCTTAATGCAAATACTTTATAGTTACGTATTAAAATTCTGGATGTCTTTCTCAATCATTAAAATGGGTCAGTACCTAATTATATACATTACAGGAGTGACTAGTTCTGCTATACGGTATTTCCAAAATACATATGTATTTTCGTAAGAACTTGGAAATAAACATTTTTAATTATAATTAATTAAAGGACTATTTCGTCAAACTTAGGCCAACCCTGTTCAATTGTTTACACTGCTTTAGCTAGGTTAAGTCCATTTATCCATTTGAAATATTAAAAAATTCACGAGTTCAAATACTTTAGGTAGAATGCATTATTAAATTCAAATAACGAAGATTTGGACGAGTTAGAAAGAATCAAAATAAAAAAAAAAATACAGTGAGAGATCTTTTAAACTGCGCGTTGCATTTTGTGTGAGTATAAATACGAGATATAATAAGATGACAGATATAGAGGATCGAGACAACTGTTTTTCTTATCTCTCTTTAGAAAAGAAATAAATAAATAATGTCTCTAAAAGCGGTCTGACTTAAATTTAACGCAAAAATTGAACATTTTGCTATGACAAACATTCGCCGACTTCAATTGCTTTTTAAAAAAAATTAATCTTATATATTTGTATATTTTTGTATGTATGTATGTGTATTATTTTTGTGATTTTCGTTTTATTTGATATACTTATTCTATTTAACTTTTTATATATATTTTATTTTGTAGAAAGTGCACATGCTACAAAAAGTCAGTTTTTTGTTGTCTTCTACTAATGAAAGGTGCAGTTTATTTTTGAAAAAAAACATACCTACTTTTACAATACAGTAAAATATCTATAAAAATGTAAATATTGTTGGTGCAATTCAACGCTACAGTCTGATTAGAAATGAAAGTGAGTAATAAAAGCTTATTATGTATGCAAATCGTAAATAAATGTAGCACTGGTGCTTATATTCAATATTTTTATATTACGTATTATCGGTATAGATAAGGTGTACTTTTAAAAAAACTTTGTGTGATCGAACCGTACTAAATTGTAGCACGTAGCTAAAATTTAATCCCCGACAATCTGTTTTTGTCTATGCCGCTTCAATTTCTCGGCCCATTTCTCTTATAAGTAAACAATATAAAAACAACATTTCAAAACTAGAGGCTACTTTAAGCATCATAACCGGGTTAAGAGGGTTTCCTTTAAAAGTCTGTAGATAGTCGATTTTCCAATCCCTGTCATTTTGGAACACTTTTCCACGATGTCGTCAACACTGTTGATAGGATTTTGGTGTTTCAATGCATTAAATACATTTAATATAATAATCTTCTCATTCTGAGACAGCGCACATCTTTTCACGCGTTTAGCAGCTAGGTAATCTGAAAAGCTCGACATTTTACCCAAACAATATTATATCCATTGGCACAATAGTCACTAAACACAAGTCGAATTTTACTCTACTGCACTAACACGTCTTCGTATATTCAGCTCTAAGACTGGATTGATCTGTCACAATACACTGGCTCCTGCCCTATGATGTATCCAGTAAAATATATCTACTAATGTACACCCATTACCTGTTAGCATTGTTGTTACCCGATAATTACCTGAAACGAAATATTACCACGCCCATGGCCGGTTCTTATTTCGGGGTTTTATTACTGTCTTTCATTTCCAAACAAACTATATTCGGGAATTTAGTCCGCAGGGTAGTGAGTTTCACACAACCTAATAAAAAAAGTTATTATAAAAAAGTACATATCATATGTATAAATTCTGCAACACTATTTCTTAGAGTGTAGAGCAATGATATGACAATGATACAGAGACTATATAAGAACAGGAAACTATGATTTAATTTGAACGGTTTGTTGAAAGAAATAAATATGTAATATGAGTTTAAAACATAATTACTGCTATGAAAACAGCATGTTTCCATTGCCAGCTAGGTATATTTATCACGTAATATCTAATATGACTACTACTTTAAGTTTATCTAGGTTGAACAGAGAAACATATTAATACCACAGCAAATACAAATTTAATATTCAAGTTCGAAAGGCTTCATTATATCGAATTCCAATAAATATATATGCTAAGAAAGTGTTCTTATTCGTTTTCTACAATTATAAATTATTACAAAATTATACCGTCTAGATACATGAATACTTTACCAAATTAAAGACAATTATTCCACATCTTTTGCATACTTTATAATTATATTATTAAGATACCTGTAAGTTATTCATATTATTACGAAGGTGAAAGCTAAAAGGCGGTATGAAGTCAGCAGAACTGGTAGATGCGGAAATTAAGAATTTGCAAATTCGTTGCTACTAATTAAAAGTATTATAAATCATATTCATGCTAAATGTGTAGAGTCAAATCAGATTTGATCCATTTAACAGTGCTTACAATACTACTAGGATAACATTGTAATTTGCTAATTACTTGTTTTTCTACAATTTGCATAATATTTGCATTTCTTCGGTGGTTACAGCTGAAATTAAAATATTTTGCTTCTTGCTACTACGGAACGTGTTAGGCAACCATCATCTGAGAAGCTATTTCAATTGTAAAAGCCTTAGAACCAACGTAGGTTGTTGAATGTTTTAAGAGGGTGATTAGGGAACTATACATCGTGTCTCAGCTATTTTGATAGACATTTTCGAAACTGCTCGAGATAGAAAGAAATCCCAAGTGGAATTTTTAGTGAATGGAACGTGCCAAAACCACTACCACATGATAGAAATGGTTCTATTGCGTGAAGGTGACTAAACTGGGGAACACTTTTTTGGAGACAGCTACGTTTCGAAGACGTTTCTGCATCTTATACAAATATGTTTAAGCCACGTTGTGATGACATGGCGAAAACGAAGGAATGTGGTTGCCGTCTCTAAAACAGAAATTTGAGAAACAGATATAGTTTACTAGATATACTTACTTGTCTTTGTTGGGTAAATATTCGCATGTATCTTTCCTACATATTATGTCTGCCTTTATCTCAACTTATCCTGTCATATTTAGGAAAACAGTGTGGGTAGGGGTGGCTGCCATAATTGTATAATCAAGTGCTCCCACATTAAAGGTTTGTTAAAAGTTCCCAGTACGCGACCAAAACTATTACAAAGACTTTAAAGTTACTGGCACTTTTAAGTAATATGTAAGTGATATGGCATAATTGCTGTTTTCTATTTTAAAGTTTGGGCAACTGTAAGTTGCCTCTACTTAGTGTTCATAACGTTCCAGATACCAAACTGCCCCACCAAAAATTGCAAAATCATGAAGTAATTTTCAATGGTGATGATTGCGTACTTACAATTTTGCTAACGTAGATTGGTTATTTTTGCTATATGGTGGTAGATTTAGTGATTACAACGTAATACCCACTTAATTGAAGTTGCGGTACCAGTTTTCGTTACAATGATGTTACTTAGTAACAAGAAGTAATTGAAAATACGTAGCGGTGAGTAGTGTAGCTTTGTTGTATGAAGATATGTATACACAAAGTATCAAATTTGGTGGCGGTTAGATGATCAGGGCCGTAGCCAGGGGGGGGGTGTTTAGGGTGTTCAAACACCCCCCGAAATGAGAAGCAACAACTTGGTCGCTCACAGCATATCGTCAAAAAAAAGTAATGGCACTAACCCCGTCGCCTACGCTACGCCTATGAATCTGTGGGGATAACCCAGTTTCTAGTACAGTCCGTTATTAACAAAATGCGTCAGAATATGGCTGCACATTTTTCAAAAAGTCTTTGACTATTTTAAATTCTGTTAAAAGTGAAATTAAATTACCACGACTGGCTTCTAAACAAAAAAATCACGGCAATGTTAAGACTGAATCTCCTGAAGATTACTTTAGAATAGCAGTTCCATTCTTTGATGAATTTTTAGTACAAGTTCAATCAAGATTCACAACTCACAAAACTACTATTTCCGCCTTGCAAAAGCTTCTGATTAATAACTGTAATCAGTTGTATTTTACAGATGATGGCATAGCAACTATCAAGCACAATGATTACAATCGTGTAAACGGTGACAGTTTTGCAGTTGAAATTAGTCTTTGGCAGAACAAGTGGAAATCACATCCCCCTCATGATATGCCAAAAAATGCTATTGATGCACTAAATAATTGTGTGTATTCTTTCTCATTAAAGTCTTAGCGACTCTACCAGTAACTACAGCTACACCAGAACGATCCTTTTCATCGTTAAGGAGATTAAAAATTTACCTACGGAATTCAACTGGACAAAATTGTCTAAATGGTCTAGCACTTATGAGTATTCACAGGAACATTATGATAGATAATCAACGTGTTCTAGAAATATTTTCTAATAAATCAAGACGGTCCGATTTTGTAATATAGATTATATTTTGTGTTCCTGTACTATATCCATCTATCACCACCTACTGTTTGTTTTTAAAATGAATTATTTATATTTGTAAGATTGCCATGTCTTATTGTATTTTGTACCACAAGTAACAATCATATAATCATATATTATATTTATTATAAAAAAAATTAAATCAGAGTTACTGTTCCTTTTTATTTCGAATTGGTCCCAATGTTAGAGTCTTCGAATATTTATGTTGTCAGTTTGCCTGAAAAAGAATTCTACAGTAAACCCCCCGAAAAAAAAATCTTGCTTACGGCCCTGTAGATAATAGTTATTCTTTGAAGGTTCCAAGGTCTAAGCTATGTTACTTTGGTGTTAGCTGAGCACTACATATATATATAAAATAATAGCACCGGCCATGAAAGCCTAAAAATCACAGATAACAGAAGTGTTATAATATTGTTAAGTTTAAAAGTAGTTTTAATTGAGAATAGTATCAGTCATTTGTAGTAATAGAAATTGCATTTTAGAGCATGTTATAAAATTTTCAAATTGATGAGACTGAAAACAGTGCGTTTTATCGATATTCAATAAAAATATCTTTTGTATGTAGAAACACCAGACTCCCATATTTTTTATTAAAAAATTCGAAAATTGCACGTATAAAAAGATTCTATGTATCAAACAATATACTTTCTTACACCCGTGATATATATTTTGAAATGTTTTCTATTGTATATTGATAAGCACAAAATATTCAATAACTAACCAAAATGTTATAATTTAATATCGGACAGTTTTAAGTTATTTAATAAAAAGCTTTTTTTGGGTCACCCTTTTCATTTTGTGAGTGAAATTTTGAAGAAACACCTTTTATAAAATTAGTTAATCATGCTCCTATTTGTGAATAAAAATGTAGGACAAAAAGACATAGTGGTTTTAATATATTTAATAATGGGTGCATAAACATTAGAAACTAACTGCAAAATTGTGCGTGCATTAAACAAACGAAAACAGATTTATTAAAAACGGATTTGAGGATTTAAACCGTCTTTAATTTTTCGCCTGGCCCTCGACCCCCCTCCCACACCGCAAAACACAACTTTCTACCCAACTCTTTGGTAAAATATCGCAATCATTATAGTCCAAACATTTGGGGAGGATTAACTATCAAGTCTTAACAGTAGCAGTTTATGCTGCGTCTCGCTCCATCCTCCGCCTCCGTCTCGCTCTCTCTCAACCCCATCTCCCTAAAATACGAAACTGGACATTACGAATCTAATTACAATCCTTGCTCATGCGTGGCCGCCGTAGATAGGGTTCAACTCATGGGGATACCCACTACGGTAGGGGTAAGTTGGCTCTGATCGTGAGACTCACTTGTTTTGTGCATGCCAGTAGCTTACTTGACTTCACTGTGGCCGCTAGACAGCGCTGCTCGACTCTAAAACACATGCTACTTTGCGCGGTTCAAAACAACCATCCCGCGTCCGGTTCCGGCTGAGGAACGAACAAAACACACGATCGCAAACTGTTAAACACCTCTCCAAGACTTCTTATTCCACCCCCTTGCTGTTGTTAGTGATAAGGGCACGTGTTCAGTGACTGTTAAAAGACGGATTGTGGACTGCGACACAGCGTAATCGTGTGCGGTGTTGTTTCATTGTTGTTACGAGTAATTATGGACAATTTAATAGTTGCTAGACAAACAGTTTAATAAATGACTGAGGTTTTCGAGGAAAGTTTCTAAAACTCACCAAAACGGCTACCGATTACGAGCATTATTTCCCATCTTCTAGTTTAACTAATTCTGGTATGTTTACTGTTAAATATTTCCCGTAACACAATTACTCATGATTTGTTTGATAATTATTGGTGGTTATCGCATGTTAATTATGTGGATAATAGTTTTATTAATTGCGATAAATTCTACGCCTGTCAGTTTATCGTTGATTCCGCACCATATTTTGCAAATATGTTGCGCGTTTTCAAATTATTTATATTACAATTTGTTCGATTCCTATCGACGACATTTTTCAGTCTCTTAATGCTTGCTGTAATGATGCCTTTGTAGATTGCCACTCAAAGGTAATAAACTTCGTACGTTTAATGTTAAATATTCTAGACTAGGGCGGATGAATAATCAAATTGCAATAAAACAAAGATATTACATATATTATTTAATCCAGCAAAATAAAAACTACATAACAAAGTACGTTGTCCGCACCTTGCATTAGTAATAAAAAAAATATCTTATTTACTCCACGTGCTAGAAGGGTAATAAAGAAATCTGTAATTGACATGGAAGTAAACACCTACATTTGAATCAATCGAGGGAATAAAATTCGAACAAAGCACCGTTCTTCTAAATTTAAATCCTCTTGTTCTTAAATTAGCCTTTCATTTCATCTAAGATATAAATCTTGGAAAATGACGTCGTTTTACAAACTTTAGGAATTATGCAAATCCTTAATAACAATCCATACGGTTGTATTTATTATTTATCTTAATTATAAATTACTGTGTGTATTTGTTCACTTTCGAACGTTACATGAAATTAATCATACCAGTTTTATTTTTTCTACGATTTCCATCAGTAACTGAGTCAGAGAAACTTACTTTTGCTCTTATTAACGCTTTAGATGTTATCTTCTACACACTAAATGCATATAACCTCATTTGTAATATATTACACCCACATTCCAATATACAATTGAACATATTAAGCGAGGCATTCTTATTTTGCGCCAAATGTTATGCTGTATTGGTAGTTATAATAGGGACAAATATAACTTAGATATTATACATAGATCTAGTGTGTTACATGGAGTTCAACTTGCGCAACATAATGCAGCTCATGAATGATTGTAAGAAAATATAAAAGATAAAAAAATAATAAACGTGTATATCATGAATTCGTAAAAGTTGTATTTGTAAATGCTAATATGTTTATAGATATACAAAAAGTGTTTATACCTATATAAAAGTAGTATAGACAAAAGGAATTTTCTATAAAGCAGAAAGAAAATTATAAACTTACACAAGTTTAGTACAAATGCAGATTGTGGTAAACTTTGTAATGATGTGACAAAATCCACAAAATTGTAGTTAATACGTTTACAATAGTAAAAATAATTAGAATGTAAATACTGCATTTACATAAGTTTGACACAACTGCATTTGTATGCATTTTCAGTAGATTTTCTTTTTCGTGGAGAATATTAAATAAATTATAGTTAAAACTTTCCCGACAGCTTCTTCGTTAAAAATTCTGTAGAAAATCAGTAGTAAAATCGCACCGATAATGAGTTTAATTATTTCAAGAGAAAGAATCAAAGCATAACAGTTATTATAGTTTTTTTATTGTAATTAGTTTCAGTGCCTACTTAAAATTACATACATACAACAGCTTTCAGTGTTACCAATAATTACGACTGAAAATGACACGCAAATATGTTGAAATATAAGATAAAGGCTATAAAAATTATCAAAACTATTTCCACCTGCGCAAAATTACCTTTTGTTGTCAAAAATATGATACCAGCGGGTTCTCTCATCCAATGACAGCAGCGAATCAGTGTGGCCAACTGTTGCAATAAAAAATTCTAAATGAGCGGCACAAAAAGTGTATTGAGAATCAGACATTCAACCATCCAAAATCTCTTCATATTAGAAATATCACACAAACATCCTATAAAATGTTGTAAATTGCCAGATTAAACGTTTGCAGATTTATATAGCTCGTCATTTTATAATAAAAACTTTTCAAATGTCGTTCTCACGTCATCACATGTCATGTTTACTATCAAACATATAATTATAAAACATTTAACATAAACCCTCGACAAACATATTTTGTTATTTCGTAGCATAGCACATGTGAGTTTAAATTAAAGTTGTTTACAAACTTGAGTAGACCGTTTAAGTCAAATTTGAAAACGCCCTCAAAAAATACCCCTAGTGTAGTCATGGGCGTCGACAGAGTTTTTCAGGGGGATGATAAAGATGATAGGAATCATTAAGAATATTTGCTAGAGGAGTAGTTGAAACACGAAAAGTAGTTAAAGATAAATTAAAAGTGATTGTAATTTTGTCATTGGTGCAAAAGCTATAGGAAGGGAGCAGATACAAAAGTGTATTTACAACATAGAGTAGCACATATATAATGTATACCTATGTATGTATCTTACACTTTTCAACTAAATCAGTTTTAAAATTTTAAATAATCTTAATGTCTGTAGAAACCTACATATATCAGGAGCTCCAAATCAAAACGCATACTTTTGAATGAAATTATCAAATAATTGAAAAAAAACATATTATTTTTTGCACAAATTAAAATACTTATGTAAACTATATTCTTAAAAAAATAACAATTTTTACTCTTTTTAAAACATTATTTCGGTTTAATTTCTAGATATTCAATATATCATCTTCTTCCATGCTATCACAATGTTCTTCACTTTTCATTTTCATTTCATTTTCAATAAATCTTTGTGTCACAGTAGCTTGTCTGTATCCACCGAATTTCTCTGACGTAAATTTTTACAATTCAGGATTCACTTAATTTTTTTGTTGTTCTTTGAAGCATGATTTTTCTTATTTTTCATAGGATTTTTCGGTTTATGTTAATGTTTAATTAGCTGAATATTTAATTCAAACATAATTTATTTTAACTGTTTTTATGTCAAACATTACTTTCTTATTCAAACCAATATTGTCGTGTGATTCATTACATTTGACAGCGTCAAACGGCATCTATACCTCGAAATCAGAAATTTGGTCGAAAAGTACGTCGATTTAGAGCTCCAAATATATATTTACTGATAGCACAACCAAAATGCTACTATGTTTTAATTTGTCTTGTTTGATACAATAACTGTTGCTTTAGACATCCATTATTAAGGTGAATACAAATATATTATTTGAAACTTGATTTGTTGTATAATTTTTAGGTAGGTAGGCAAGTAGGTAGGTTTGCCAATATTGAACAGATAATTGTTTCGAACGTTCTTATTTTTCAAAAGTTTTTTTTAAGGTCGCCGTATTTTCTCGTCGTAAAATGATCAAATTTGTGGTGCTTTTAGGTACAGGAATCTCGAAAAATAAAACATGTACAGCAAAAATAATATCAAATATCACATACTTGCAAACAAATATGAACAATATTATATGCAGAACTATGTAAGTTTATGTTGTAACAAAATTTGCATCTACAGTTGAATTAAAAAAAAAATACGTATTTTGAAAGATTTCTGTACCTAAAAATTTGTCGGTTAGACCGCTTTCTGACGCTATATACCTATTCGTTTGACTACGGTATCTTTGAATATTCTCAGGTGGCAACAGATACCTGTTATTTGCTAAACTATATTAGGTATTCGGTTTTTAAATGTCTTAAATTATTTGTACCTATGAAAAACCCTATTTCAAGAATACTAAGGCTGCAAACCAAATGGTATTTATTTTTTTTTAGCTTTACTATATAACATTTTTACCTTCGGCTTTTATCACCCCATAATTAAATCCTCGTTGAAGATTTCTAAAATAAAACCGATTACGGATTAAAACGCGCCAAACGCGTGGTGTATCACATAAAATATGATTTGTTTAAGTGCCTACGGTATGTTTATTTTAAAAAATGCGAGAGAAAGTAGGTGTTGCTTTAATATTTTACTTAATTACATGAATCATTGCAGTCGAGATTCTGTCATTCGTCATGAATTTATGGCTGGCCGCTAAAATCTTAATTATAACCAGTGAATCACTAAAAATCGCTAAAATTAGCATACGGATAATATCTGACAATTAACATTATTAACAATCGGCTGGGTGCGTTTTTTTTTTATAATTTATGCTACGGCTAGTTTTACATTATAAAATCTATTAGTGAAATAATATAATCATAATTAGATACCACCGAAGCAATTACCTTAATTGTTATTAACGGATTTTCGGGTAATTACATTAATTACAATTACGCTTTTGTATATTAATGACTTTTTTAAGTAAATAATTAACGAAAGCTGAAGTTCTCTTGATAAATATCTAAATAATTACAGGTATATCAAAATAGAATTTCATTTAAGTTAACAATAGAAACGAAGATGGTCAAAGATTAATTAGCACATTCCTTATAGTTGTTGTAAGTTCTAGAAGCTAAAATAATGTTAGGCCTAATAAAATTACTATGTTTGCATTGATAACTACAAAAATAATTACGTTAAAGAAATAAGTTCACATTAGGTACCTTTGTATTAATTGTTTTCCATTTTGTTAATAATTTGTTTCAGTATTTTCATAAATATTGTTATTATTTCTCATTTTCACGTTGTTGCATTATGATCTTAATGTTAATATAAATTATACAAGTATTTTCTAGGGTATAAAACAGTTTACAGACTGCCAAGTAATATAGAATAAGAAAAAATAATATTTTTACCAGTTATGTTTCATCCGAGGTGTTTGACATTACTGAAATCAGGTGTATGTTTTGTGTGAAATCAAAAAAGCCCGTAAAATCAATGAAATCTGTAAAATCATGCAAATCGTTTAAATTTACATGAAATCATGCGAAATCTTGTAAAATCACCCAAATCTGTGAAATAAGTAAAATCACGTAAATCAATTGAGCAACTAATTTCATTTAGTATATTTGTCATCTGTCAGAAAACTTTTTACTTTTTTAATATTATTGATTTTGTGTTTTTTTCTTAAATTAAATCTTGTTTAAGTAAGTTTGTGTTTGCTTTTATGTGCTTTATGGTATTAAAATATAGTTGTAAATGTTATAGGTTTAGTACAAATAAGTAGAACTAACTGATGTTCAAGTTTAGCTTGATTTAATAATATTAGTAATAATATACCCCTCATTCTGATCACGAGGATTAGCCCAGAAGTCGAAGACTTGTGCGGGAGAGGGGGCGGCATATTATTATTAAGCAGGCCGCATTTGCGCCCAGGAACGACTTACGCTGGTAGGCCCTAACCACCATTCAGTGCAGGAATGAGGGAAACCTGGAAAACCTCATTAATTAGGGGGGTAGTCAAATGTCAACTGGTATCAATCTCTCACGTTGATCCAAGCCAGCATTCTTCCACCCTACCATATCCGCAGAGAGGGTGGCAATCCTCTCCACGAATATAGCTTACATACGGTCTACCGGCTGCGGGGGTCAAACCCACAGCGATCTAGTCACCTCGATTCAAGTACTGACGCCTTACAACGCGCGACCACTGACCGATTCATTACTTACATTAAAATCGAAAATGTATAAAATTTTATTTAATCCCTTATACTTATATATTTACACGATCTTATAAATAATATTATATAGGTATTATAAAAACGTCATGTATGAGTATTTATATTACTGAATTAAATCGCATTAAAGTGATACTCATAGCAAAATCTCGTGCTTTTGACGCATATAAAATCAGATCTCAAAGCATTTGCACTTATATTTGTGTGTTCTGAAACTATGCGATACTTAAAATTCTTTTTTGCACTCATACTGAATCAAACAAGCAGTACGAAATACGAACAATATTTACTCTGAAAATACAGGTAGGTATCTAGCATGGAGTCGAGAGAAATCGCTGGGCATAAGCGTATAGTGACGTAAATAAATGTTAAAGTCCTAAACGTCCGTATAGAATTCTAAGATGCAAGCATTAATTATTTTTCACTTGTACTTTTAGTTTATTTATGGAATAAAACAGAATGTTCAGATTTAATTTTATTCACGATGAATGCCATTTTTATTTATACATTACACTGAAAAATTCAATTTTCCATACCTTTATCTATACCTCTTTGATTTTCGAAGTTAAATCGTTTTTGGGCGTTTTGGTCATGAGTTAGAAAATCAAATATACTTGTATGGAATTATGTAGAATACCAAATCAAACTCATGTTTTTAATATAATAAATATTATTATATTAAAAACATCATCAGATTAACGATATTGCTCGTTAAAATTCTTAAACTGTTTATTATGTTGTAGAACAGTCAATTAAATATAAAGACTTACCTACAAATAGTAAAATTATTTTGTTAATTCAGAAAATGCACTTAGAAATCATGCCTCTGCGGCCTAGATTTTGAAACAATGTACCAATTTTTATAAGAAACATTCACCAACTATTAGTTCTATATTGATATAATTATTCAATAATTACTTTTAAATTTGTTCAACAAAAAAGATAGTATATTTTGGTCCTCTAAAATGTGTTTAGTACATGCACGCAAAACCTTATGCATATTATGAGTTTTAAATATTATAGTATATTTAATTGATTAGTAACGTCATCATCAAGGTGGTTTGAATGCAAAATTAGAACACAAACCCGAATGTTTAAATAAATAGTTTGCATTTTAAAATGCATTAATTATTTTACGGCATTATGATTTGTGAGTAAAATATAGGTATTTATGCAGCTTATTTCTGAATGAATAGTTGTAGCTTCATAATTTGTTTCATGTACCTGTTATTCTTTTATATTAAGTTTTTTTTTGTTTGGGCACATTAATGATTTTATTCAATGATTTTTCTCTATTGTTTTTATTTCTATTATTGCTTGACACAAAATTACATCGAAATTACATAACTGTTATTTTGTTTGACTAAACGATGTGAAATTATTAAGTTAAACATTTCTAATTAATTCTCTGCAGCCAAAAATATTTTAATTTCAAAGTGTAAAGTATTTTAGTTTAACACTATGAAATGGTAATTCAAATATCTAACGTCAAACTAAACTAAAGTAATGGAATATTGAATTAACCAATATTTGTCGACATTTTGAAAATTCTCGGCGCAGAGAAAGCATTCCTAAATTCCTTCTTACAAGAGTGGCGTATATAAAACTGATATTTAATGGCAAGCATTTTTGTTATTTGTATAAACTCTATGTTAACAAATTTGATCTTATTTTGCATACATTCAGTGAAGAAAGTATCTGCATTTTATAATTTTTGCTTTACTTCAACATATTTTATATTTGTTCAAGCAACAACGTAGTTTATTTATTTTTTTATGAACAAAACGACATTACCTTTTGTTTATCTACATGCTACATTCGTACAACCGAGCGGTTTTTATTTATTTTGAGAATTTCCGCGCATTTGCATTAGTCAATATATTAATAATTTATGTTTCTGATAATTTATACATTTTGCAAAGCTGTCGCGGCAAATATATGTTATTTGAAACTCGGATACCTAAAATGGAAGATACACTATAATTTATGCACACTGTTAGATATTTTGTAAACTGAAATGTCATTACGTGGGAGTTTTCGAAAACTCTTAGAACCTCAAATGTAAATATTTTAAGGATGGCCGTATATCTACTTGTATTTCATTAAAATGTTAATAGGTTTTATAATATATGTACACTGAATAGTATAACGACGATTTAAAATAGAGATGTCAGATGAATAACCAAAAAAAAAACACAAATTAAATCTCATGAGACGTTCCACTTATAAATTAGTTTTTGAATTTATATGACTGTATTTTACTACACACTGCATGGTACGAAAATAGATAACCGTTAGGAAATTTGAAATCTAAACAATATTTATTTATTTAATTAAAATACAGTTTGAGAAACTACAATTAAAACAAGTAATAATATGGCCAATCTCTAGTAGCTGTAGCAGTAATTACTTATGTGAAACGTATACCAGGAGAGAGAGCAAGATTATCCGTCGAAGTTTTGGACAAAATCCTCTGCTACTGTACTAGATTTCCATCTACCGTCTCTCAACTGTAGTAACAATAGCACTAGAGTCTTTTTTTACTAGTTAAGAAATGTATTTCAAGCTAATACATATCAAATCTCCTACAATTCCTATCAATGAAGTCATATGTATGTTCTCTGATACCAAACATCTAGGTATGCTAATGAACAATTCCACAGACAAAGCTCTATTCAATAATTATCTAAAGAAATTAATCTATCTAAATTTACTAACTAGAATCTGCCAACAAACCAGCCGAAGATCATCGGAAGCAATGTCCAGTGTAAAAGTGAGAATCAGGCAATTTTAGAAATTCAGCAATTTTGGCAGGCATTCTACCAAATGTGTTGATTCTAACTGTAATAACAAAACTTCGTTGCCCATTAGTTTTTGTGTTTAGTATGGGCAATGGGCATGCACCAGTGAAGTTTTCAAATCTTCGATACCATTGAATATCAAATTGGGCAGTTCTTCGTGGTAATAAGCTCCAAATACACCGAAAATTTTTCACTGATGAGACTTGTATAGAGGAATTACAAATGTACAGCTTTCAGGAGTATTCATAATTTGATTGGATCAGTTACTTTGTCAAATAGATAAAATGGCGACAATTATTTGGAATTTCTCTGATTTAATGAAATACTTACTGTTGCAACTTAGACTACAGGTTTGGTTTGTGCATGATGGGGCTCCGCCTCATTTTAATGCTACTGTTAGACTTTTTGAATTTTAAATTTCTTAATTAATTATTAGGACGGGGAAATAATTGTCCTTAAAATTCGCCACCACGTTCGCCAGACCTCAACAAATGTGATTATTTCCCTAGGGGAACATTGAAGGATTTTGTTTTTTTCTCGCCAATTGAATCCCGAAAAAATATGTGGAATCGTATAACTAATAAATGTATAACGTTAAAAGAAATGATTAGATATCATTTATTGAACAGAGTAAATTTTAATTTTCAGGGAAGATTTAATTTATGGTGCCCATTTTGAACAATATCTTTAGTTTTAATTTTATTTTTTTTTTCAAATAGTTCAATAGTCAAATTTTAAAGAGAAAGCCTACTATTGATGTTTTTATTTCTCCTAATAAACACTATTAAAATTTTGTTTTAATTAACGTATTTTTCTTGAAAACCTTAAAGTGTTTTAATATTTACAAGAATAAAACAAGTGTTTTAAATTAAATTCTGCGCGGGATACAATCATTCTTTTTAACTTCGATCAATGGAAAACAAGTTTAATAAAATTTTAGGGGTGATTCACTCTCAATGAACGCCTTGTAATATTTCAATTTACTTGAACTCATAGTCAAAGAAGACTACACAATAATAAATCTAAATCATGTACCAAATTTGATTATTCCAAATTAAAGTAATTCAGATATTTTTTTTCGAAATATTTGGCCCCCCTTTAAAGGCCTGTAACTCCGCCGTTGTGCAACTTTGTATATAGGAACACCCTGTACAGACTACTTACTCATCCTATTCCCAAATATCAAACTAACGTGATCTGACGATGTGACTTATTTTATACGCCCTTTAGCACAACAGTATTTCTGTTTATATACCTACAACCTTTATTTAAATTATTAATAAGTGACTAATCCAGTAGGAAGGAATTACTTGCTGGTTATGAACCACGGACGCTGGTTAAATGCATTGTCCATTTCTTTTTTTTATCGTGACATGAGTTGGCATTAAGTATATTATTATTAGCGAGCAACTACACTATTTGCTCTGTTTATTTGAATCATTAATTATGTATGACTTTTGTTAATAAAGACATAAAAAAGCCAGGGTGTAGTAGAGATTATGTGGGTGTGCAAACGAGTAAGTACTCAACAACAACGAAGTTATTTTCTTGATTGCAATACATATTATTAGTCACTTCGGGTTAAAACAGTAGGGAACGGAAAATATTCAAGGAATGTTATCCGGTGTTAAGATGGTTGAATATAAGAAAGAATTCAGTATGCAATTTTAATGGCATGGGTTAATTTTCATAAATTATTATCAAGATATCAATAAACATGTGGGTTCTTATAACGTTTAAAAAAACTTTATAAGAATTCAGAATATCTAATCAGATCTGTTTTTAAAGAAGTAGGAACTATCGTTTGATGATTTTAATTATTGCAAATTTTGTAGAATTATTTTAAAATAATATATTATTACCACCTGCATAATATATAACTCCATTTGAATATCAGCTTATTCAAATGTTTACTTGTAGATGAACTGATTTTTTTTCGAACTTATCTGCTTATCATATCTAATTTATATGCATCCGAACGATAAGAAAGAACTGCAATTTTTAACCAACCAGCAAACAGTTTTATAATTTTCAAGGTATACGACAATCATGTTTTATTAAGTATCATTATTTTGTTGTCTTGTTGACTCATATCATAACTATAAGAAACAATTATAAAAGTTTTTTATAACGCTGTTAGAAATACTACGGAACATTACTAAAAAATTATTATAAAATGCTTTAGTTTTATTAGCTTGTTTAGCTTTGTTTATTAGCTATAAGCTTGTGGCAGAAATGTTTATAAAATAGTTATACAGGGTGTTCCGGTTTATTTGGAACAAATTGAAACCGTAGATAGAATAAGCAATTTTAAGAGGAAAACTTTATATGAATATGGTCTTTTTCTCGATCATTAGCGGAGTTACGGGGGGGCTAAAGTTTCAAAAAAATTAATTTATTTTTTTTATTAACAACTTCGTATTGCACACAGAGCCTCCAAATTTGATACATGTACTGCTCAACTAGTCTCGGATATTATACAAGTTCATTTTTTAAAATCGTTATACAGGGTGATATTTTTTCAACCCTTCAGACATTTTTTCTTGTACGTCCCTGGGAAAGTTTGAAATGTTTTTTTTATTCCCTTGATTCAGTGTCTCAATTTCGTCTCTCTTGACTTTTGAATGTATTCTTGTAAATCTAGTTGAGCAGTACATGTAGTAATCTAGCTAAATTTACTAACCTGGTATAATGAAAACATTCTATAAATATCTAAGTTCACTTTTAAAACTGTGAAAACTCGAAAATTCAACCACAATAGATGTGATATGACCTATTTCTGCATTTTTATGATTGCTTTTTCAGGTGGCCTCCTTTAAGTTGAGTCAAATATCTAACTATAAAAATTATTATACCAATAAACTAAAATTATTTGAAATCAAATATCGACAATGTTAAAAGTGACTAACTTGTCAATGAATTTAAACATGATAACGACCTACTTAATTAATAAAACAATTTTACCCTTTATGTAATCATTTTTTTATATATATTTTTAGGTGTTAATAATATTATGGGTGTAATTCAACGCTGGTCGGAGCTCTAGTCCGCAGAGTAGTTGGTTTCACACTCTTTAACACACTGCTACATACAAATAAATGTGTAAGAATATACACAATCCCGTGTGGACCTCGACTGACACATATTCTGTTAAATATGTAATTATTCTTTTACGGAAACTAGAAAGAGTATATATCATTCTGTTAAACTGCCTAAAGGTGCTAGATTTTCAGAAAGTTTACTGAAAATCCCTGCAACTAGCAACAACATTCTAATGGTTTGCTATGAATGCGTCAATCGTCAGGTATGCTAAATAAACGTAACGGATACAATGGAAAACGTCTAAAAACTTAATGTTGTTTACTTCACATGATTGTACGCGATATGTGATTATCATTACGATTATTAATTAACTATAATCTATTAATTCTATTAATAAGCATAAAAAATGCGCGTGGGCAGTAACAGCCAACTGTGGAACATAACACACCTCATTATAATTTATTAACAAAACACTGAAAAATATTAAATAATAATTACATATAAAATTATGAACATAAAAATATCATAGATTTATTGTGTTGTAAAACCGGTAATTTAAATAAATTTAACTTGGAAATAACATTTATTTTAAGAACAGATCTTAATATCTCATCTAAGGCAGTTTTATACTGCCTTCTAAAAGATTACATACACACAATGTGATGTGCAGAACGCCTACACGCGTTTCCTTTCTCTAGAGGTTTCTTCGCACTTGCAAACTCACACAAACCTTCATATTGAAAAAATACATTAAAGAAGGTATTACTAATAATAGTAATACGTATAATTAAATTACACAAAGATGTATTAATATTGTTACGTTAATTTTAAAACTGGCCATGCACGCGCATACCATCCTCTTTAAGTGTACGGACGCTTTAAGCATGGACACAACCTATCTAAATCTTTACTTTCTTAATTAAATGTTTTGCACTACAAAATTTGTTCAGCCATAAATTACGCAAAAAATAAATTAAAAGTATATCTATATTTCTAATGTTCCAGCTGTGACATCACTCGTACCTTGACTAAAAATTCCTGCTGCCTACACCATATCGTTGAAATAAAAGATCACGTATGCTCGGGGCATGGATTAATAGTCGTACAATACGAATGACCTCTTGTACTACAATAAAAGATGTTACTACGCAATATTTAATGTGAGTATATAAAACCAGAGTTATTACTGAGAAACATACTGATATTTTTAACAATTAACATGCTATAAAATTGTAGAATGTCGGAGGGGGCATCCCCCTTGCAAAGTGCATGCTATAGTTGTAAACGTTGTTAATAAAAGATTAGAACAGAATGGAATACATTCTAACTAGTACAATTAACCGTTGGAAAGTAGCTATGACTATTGTAGGTACTTTAAAGTCATGGGTACTTAGTAGATACGTTCCCATTACGTGCCTGTGACGAAAATGGAAAATAAGTTTTTGGTGTCTGCTATGTTCCGGCAACGTTTCCGGAACTTTTACGACCACGTTCTAGCGACGTTGTGGTTCCGTGGAGATGAGGTCGCGGCGTGAAAACCGCAATTTTTAAGAAACTTCAACACTCTGCCATCACTTTTTCTTATCAGTATGTTGCTTGCTTTGTCTGGCAGCTAATATAGTAACATGTTATTTCTTTCTGCATAATCCATCTCTATTTCCTTAATCAAGTACACCTAGACAGATATTTATAAGTACAATGCGTATTACTTACGCAATTATTATTATTATTATTATTATTATTAAGTGAAACATGTAGGTACTTCAAGATAAATAATGTGTATAACTGGCTTATTTCGCAAATCTTACTTTGAAGCCGTTTGCTCTAAGAAGCGCAACTTGAAAGTAACTGGTACTTTAGGGTTCGTAATAGGAACTTTTAAGTAATATTTACTACAGAGTATCTATCGAGGCTGTAGCGTTATTGTAAAGTAGCAATAAAGTTCCCACTGTCACTTGTTAGTAACATTTTTCCTGTTGTTCATTCTGAATGCGGTACGTCCGAAGATTACATTAAACATACTTCTTGAATTTTTCCTTCTAGTAGTAGTTGGATACTGTATTATTTTTATTACATTTCTTTGTGGGTTTGCTTGTTACCTATGTTGCATGTTTGTGGTGTTTTGACCAAGACATTGAATCTGGGTCAATATAATTTATAGTTTAGTATAAATATAGTTTTATACGGTGTTTTGTCCACCACCCGTTTACTCTACATGTGACATGATCGAATAGGAATAGACACTACACAATTACGAACAGGTTGAAGGTTTTCAACTATGGGATACTACATGGTAAAATTTACTTCATGGCAAATTTAAGATGTGATACGCACTTTGTGTTCTATAGTTCTACAAGTAACGATAACGTTGTTTGGACTAATAAAAATTACTTACAAATTCTATGACTTTAAACAAAATATTAACGTTCCTTGAACGTCGCGACAACTAACTATCAAAACTACTTGAAAGTGATTGCAACTTTGTAGTCATATTTTAGTTACATGAGTTAGTAGATGCTACGATCATTTGCTACTTTCTAGTTTGACAACCCAAAGATTGTCTCACTGGTGCCACATAACTGTAAAGTAACCAGAAATAGTTGAAAATACGTAGCAGTAACTGTAACTTGCTTGTATGAAGTTATTTATACAACAAAGTAGCAAATTTGTTGGCAGTTACGTAATGGTTACTCTTTGAAGGTTCCCGGAAATGTCAAAAAATTTAGAGTAGAAGCAGTTAGGGAACTAATTAGTCACGAATAGACTATACCATTTTAGAATAAGTACCACCTCACACTATGTGTGTATCCGGATTCTTACAATGTGCTGTCCTAATAAGCTGTTACCGAAGTTAATAACTGTAATTCACTGTAGCAGATTATAGGGCAGATGTATTGCGGTAATACTTTACAAACAGCGAATAGCATGAAAAAGACACTGTTTTAACAGTTAAATGCATTAAAATCTATATTCTGTAATATTTAATTAGATAAGCTATTATCCTAGAATGAAGGTACTTTTAACTCAAATTTATTGTGCAGTACTGTAAACGAAAATAAGAAAAATGTTCAGTGGCATACTTGAAGAGATTAGGAGGGGCAATGGGCGTTATTAAAAATTAGCGTGCGCGCTACTGCAAATATTAGATGTGTCTACATATACTGAAAAACGGATATTAGTAAGCAAAATAATATATGTAAGTGTAAACGATGTTCATAGGAAACGTATGACCTAAGCTACTGTTCACATCTTTCAATAAATAACCAGTTATGTAATGAATATGTTGAGAACATAGTGGATATTGACATTCATTACTGAAATTAATATGCTATAAGATTCTAATTATCTAGTAGTAGTAAATAAACATTGTTTAAGATAAACAGTGGAAATTTGTTTAAAAGGAAGTACAGCTGAGATAAAATAGTTAAGACTTCGAACAATAATAATTTATGGTGTTTCTGTTTACCATATTCTAGCTTCCGAAAATGTGACAAATTTGAAACAACCGAAGTGGTAAATGTTTTCATTAAATCAACTTTGACAACAGAATAAGGTATACAAAAGTGCGACTCAACTTTCCCGCCAAAACCAAGTCGCCATGCTTTTGGTCTAATAAACATCATAATTGTAAAATTTACTCTTTTGCAGTAGAGAATATTAAAAATTATCATATTTACCTTTTATATATTCTCAATTAAGCATACATTTTTTGTATGAAATAGTTTTCCTACAAACGTCAGTAAAAGTATAATTTTTAAACTTTTAGCACTGGTACCAAAAATAAATGACGTGATTTACTTTTAACATTGATGCGAAAATAGAAAACAATAAAGAAATTATAAATCAAAGAAAGAGATTTAATTAATTGTGCAGTACAGAAACCATAATTAGAAAAAGTAATTCCATGGCCCATCTCATTAGTAGCTGTAGTAGTAATTATTTATGTGAAGCTTGTACCAGGATGCCAACTAGTCGAAGATCGTCGGAAGCAATGTTCAAGAAGAGAATCAGGCATATTTAGAAATTCAGTAATATTGGCAGGCACAATCTTTTTTAATAATCTTATGCAGGCACCTTACCCAATGTGATGATTCGAACTGAAGTCTTAGCACATTTATTCTTAAGGTATTTTATGAAAATTATTGAACGATTAATGTTCGCTGGACAAAGGGCCATGTATCTACTTTTTATAATAAGTAGTTCAAATATAATGTACCTGTAATAACCAAAGTTTGATGCACATTAGTTTTTGTATCTGGTATATGCACATGCACAACTAGTGAAGTTCCCCAATCTTGGATATTATTGAATGTTATGTTGCACAGTTCTTCGTGAGGACAGGCTCCAAATACGCCGAAAATTCGATAACCTTCTGTATGAATAACCTATAATGTTTCATACTGCGTTTCTTCCAGATATTTCAGTTTATTCCTTGGTCAATACTTTCGCTTCAAAAAAGCAACAAGCTTGTAATATTTGTTTATGTCCTAATTATTATGTTCATCATCGCCTTTAACATGAAGAAGTTGTCCAAAGCGTTGACGATTTCCATATTTTGGGCTATTCAAGCACATTTCCACTGAACTTGCCACTAACATTTTTTCAGGTCACACTATCTCAAGAAACGATTGCGCGACAACTTATACAATGGGCAATAACTCGAAAATGGCTTTATTAACAGTTTCTTCGATTTCCGTCGGGAGAAATTCATTTTCTTGATCACTTTCCATGTCACAAGATTTGTTACTTGTCAAAAAACGATCAAACTTTCATTACCTTAGTAATAATAACTTGGAATTGGATTTCAAAATGATATTTTATAAATTTAATACCGCAAGAAATACGCTGATTTGCATTGTTAATGTGTTATTTTATTCAAAAGGATGGGCCTTTGCTGTCGGGTCACAAACTTTTCCTCTCACAAAATAAAACGTCATTTTAAGCACTTATATCATAAATAACTATTTTTATTTCTATTATTTATTTTATTCTGTGCTTTGACATACATATTGTCAAGAAACCCAAAATGACTATGCGTCATCACGAATACTCACTCATTCCTAGCTTATTATTATTTATATTTTTGTATGATCTCAACCTAATTGCATATCGATGAATAAACATTAATAAGGCACACAAATCGCTCCCCCATATGGGAACAGCTGCCCCCTTGGCGTCCCCTACACATCAACTAAATAGACTTTGGTCAATATCATTAGCTCTTGGCTTGAAAAACTCATGCACGTTCGCATTTTACGGCTTCGCCAATAAATCACTATGAACGTGTTTTATTAATATGCATTGGTGGGTGGGGTCATGTTAATGCAATTAAGACCGAGCACAGCAGCCAACATTGGACTCTGCATGGGTGAGTGACCCCGCATTTCTGCCCATGTACGCGTTTTTTCCTCGTGATTTTCTTCACATTTCGTACCAATAGTTTCCGTGAGACGATGGCTGTCAAAAGTAGGATACATTGTCTATGCTTGATGAATTCATTCGCCGCTTGATCCTTTTCGTATAACTAGCATACCATAAACGTACTGTTTACCATAAGAATGTAATTAATGATATAACATCAAATCGTACGGCATTTCCAAATATATTAAGTCACCTACACAACTTGGAGCTGTTGCTGTTGTTGTTTATTTTTGTGCTTGGGAATATTTTCAAACATTTTTGAATTACAGTGTTTCTTAGGCAAAGAATAAACTACATACAGAATGTCTCTAATTGTTTAAAAACCAAATTTTACCTGGCGAGGAAGATATTCCTCCATCTATTTGGGTGTGACCATTTTAGCTTATTTAAGATTAGATATATTCTTAAGGCTGGTTTCGCACATGTACCTGAATAAATATTAAACCATTTTGATTTTCTTTATTCATTGACGGAATAACTATTTTTATCTGTAGGCCTATTTAATTATCTATCTTTTATTTCTCTTCATAAACCGTGGTTTTTCGTGGTTCATTTCATTATAGGAATACGATGTATCAAGATCAGTACATATTACGATTGTATTTGAATATTGATATCCAAGAAGCATTTTAAACTTAATCAATGACATTGCACATACTTCACCGACTGCTTCTGATCTAGTTCAGGATCAACTGAATATAAATAAAATGTTTATGCAAAGTAATAAGGATGGTGTAATAGACAGTAAGCTATGAATACGTCTTGCGGGTGTAATATACATACTTGTAGGTAAGGATATCCATGGTATGCGTGCTTAATGTCTGATAACATTTCAATAACTGCATTTAGTAAGGCAAATGTTTCTATTAGTGAGAAAACTGCTTCGATTGAATGCAAAATCACGGTTGAATGACGTGCTTGAGTACCTAGTTTATTAAATGTTACTGAGTGAATCTGTTAAATTCAATTGTTAAACACATTTTCATTATGAACATATTTGTACTAGAGATTAATTACAATTAAATGTAATATCACTCTTGTAAGTGTAGTGACAAAAAATGCTTGATATAATATCTATTAATAATACACCGTTAGAAGATATGTTGAGCGTGATAAATATTTCACATAGGTCCTAGGTTTAAATATACATGTCTTGGAGTTCAGTATCTAGGAAGATATGATATAGTGGCAGGAATTTAATGATTGGATGTCACTCTTTTTTAAATGTTTTAAAGAAATATATTATTGTTACGGAAGCTCATCTATTTTTGTAGTGTGTTAACTATGTTCCTGAGTGTTTTAAAACTTATAATTTTTGTAATACCTATATTTTGACCCTTTCTAAAACTTTCCAGGCTGTATTCGATTTGGTTCTAGATGCATTCTCGAGGATCTAGGAAACGAGAACCCTAAAAGTATACATAAGCGGATCGGGCTCACCTCCAGAGTGCAGTTTAGTTTAGTTTATATTGAGCGTGAATGACTGAAACGTCAAAGTAAAAAATTTGACAGGTGCAAATTGTTTGAAGTACATTTATTGTGGTAGTGTATGTAGTATTTGGTAACATTTGTGTTGTAGTAAAATAGTATTTGGAGATTGTTGCTACAAAATTGTAAGCATGTGAAATAATACGACAAATTGTGTTGGAAGCTATAGTTTGAACCAATTGTACTAAATAGATCTACAATTAATTGTATATAAGTAATTACTATTCTTTTTTCTTTCAGTGTGATTACAATAATTGTAACCTAACTATACAGGGTGTCTGGAAATAAATGCAATATAGAGCAAGAGTACCTAGATCTCTGACGACAAAATAATGCGATGTTGCCAAACTTATTTTAGTCAAAAGATGATGGTTAAAAAGATACAGGCTGTCAAAGTTAAAATTTTATTTTCGATATTTGTAAATAACTTTTTAAAAAATCCAAATATTTGCATACATTTTGGTTTTGACGTCACTTCTTTTAAATGACAGAACTTTTTTGCGGCTTAGTGTATGCATCTGATTATTTATCTGAAAAAGGCATACCTTCTTGAAGTCGTTAGGAGTAACCAGATTTGAAATATTCAGTGCAGCAAGTAGAAACTGTTTTGGTTTCAAGAAAAGAGCCTTTTCGGCTGAAAATACAGAAAAATGTTACTTGAAAAAGTTATTTAGAATGGTAAATTATAAGGACGTACAAAATTATAAGAAGAGGTTTGATAAACCGATCGAAGCACAAAGATTTCATCAAAGCAGGACGATCTTATTGTAATTTTGCACGTGGTCATAATTTTCAATTCTGAATAACTTTATCAATGTTGCTGTATTTTCAACGGAAAAGGCGTTTTACCAGAAACCAAAACAGTTACTACTCGGTGCACTGAATATTTCAAAAAGGATTATTTCAAAAACGGTTACTCCTACCGACTTCAACAAGGTATATACCATTTTCAGATAAAAAAGGTAGGAGAATCAACTATTTCAATAGTCAGTTTCGTCATTAAAAAAAAAGCATGAAATGCCATATGTGGCGCCCTCTACTAGTGACGTGCAATTTAGAAACAAATTTCAATTTCTCGCCCAGAAAAACTCCGAAAATGTATACAAATATTTGGATTTTTTAAAAAGTTGTTTACAAATATCGAAAATAAAATGTTAAATTTGACAATCTGTATCTTTTTAACCATCATCTTTTGACTAAGGTTTGGCAACATCGCATTATTTTGTCGTCATGTTGCATTTATTTTTGAACACCACATATCTATTACATCAAATTTTACTGGCAAAGCATCGTCATGTTTAGCTGCTTTGGGTTGATACTGAATAAAAACCGTTAATAGATAAGTACAACTGGAAAAGTGGACGATAAATAAAACCGGAGAAAACAAATAAGTGTCGGTTAGAATAACGCCTCACTTAGACCTTTTCCCGTTTAGAAACCGCATTTTTATGGGCGCCTGCCTTCATTCAATTCGAGCTTTCAGGAATGCAAAAGTTCGTGGAAAGTTTTGAAATAAAAGTCGTGTTATATGGAAGTTAAAGATACACTGAGGCATGCGCGCTTCGCTACCCCTACGACAATCCTTCGTGATTTCAAATAGGTGCCGAAGATACGCTTTGGAGTTACAGAGAACGAAGTGACGGGGAAATTTAGCTGGCGCGATTAAGGACGTATAGGAATCTCAAAGGCTACGTAGGAGATTCGTTAAGGATAGCAGGATCATCTCACTATTTTAATTAAGTAAAGTTAACGTTAAAGCTTTATTGAAATATAGTTCTTCATTTAGAAATACTACAATAAACACACTTAAATGCATATTATGTCCTAACAGCATCTCAAAAGTTGATGCTTTGATTTTGAAGAATTTAGGCTACTACGTAGCAATAATACCGAATTTAAAATACCCCGTATGAACATTATATAGGGTGAACCTTAAATAAGTACAAATGCTGTTACCAGTGGTAGGTACATACATAGTGTAGAACACATAATATCTAGTTTTTTTACAAAAAAAAAATCAGGAATAAAAAAAGTCAAATTTTAAATAAATTTCATGATTTTTAATAGAAAACTTGTCGAGGACCACTGATCAGATTCCGATGTTAAGGTTCTTATGAGTCAGAGTTACATTAATGTCTTGAAATCAAATTTTTTGCATAAAATAGACGTCAAGAGAGTTAGTAACTAGGATTTTTAGATAACATGTCAAAAAATGATTGTATTTTGTTTATAAAAATGTTAACAGTCATCTTCTCTCCTTTGCATTATTATTCTTCACCAATAAACTATGTCTATGTACATTCTTTTGCAATAATAATGACACTCCGTCAAAACGGTTTTTGAACTTCTGGAAATTCTGAGTAGAAATTTCATTAAGTCTTTATTGGCGAGCGAAACAACTAAACACTGTTAAAAGTATAGTGAATTACAAATACGTCAGCAGTTCAAAATAAATAGCAAAATCATTTTAAAGAGTGTCATTATTGTAAAAGATTGTACCTACATACCAATATGAAACTGAAACTTAAAACAAAAAACGAATTTTCTACGCACTGTTATCCAGAATTTGATCATTTCAGTGCTTATACGTTTTATACGTTAGTGACTCAACTTTGAAAATACATGCGTTAAGCAATGCATTACTTAAAAAAACATAAACTTAGTTCGGTCTCAGAAGATGAAAAGGTATCTCATATAATAATTTTAAATTCACATATATTGAAATTATGAAATCCTTTTTCACAAACGTTATATGTTTTCTCTTCACCTGTACCTTGCATTACCCTGGACTAATGCACCGGTGTCAAAATAACCTCTTCATCGACGTCGTTGGCCGTCAATCCTATGTGACTGGTAGCTCTGTTTCCTGTGGGACGTTGTGTCTATCGCCTTTGACAACTACTTTGCCTACGACACCCGCTTACGATTAACACTGCTTGTTCAAACGTTAATCGGTCTCTTCGTAACTCTTCCAGCATATTTTCTTTGAATTTTCACTGGCAATCCACAACACATTTCAGATATAGGTCAACAAATATTTTACTTTGTTTTCTCTTGATATTGAACGCATATGTCAAACTGGTTATTTTGTTATTCCACGTTTTGTGGACAACTTTATTTTTAAAATCTGTTTCATCTACTATGAAACTACGAAAACAAAATGGTTAGCACTGACACGTTGTTTGAGGTTATGTGGCAAAAACTATCTTTAATGTATTATGTGAAAATTATAGGTTTTTGTTATTCTTCATAAAATAACAAAATAATAATTTGTCTCTTTCTAACAATGTGCAATGGTATTAACCTGTAAAAGTGGATACCTGTTTAAATACTATAAAACTTTTTGGAATCATTGAACAAAGTGACTTCATAAATACTTTAATTGGTAGTATCGAACTTGCGGTAATTCATTTTTGTAATCGTTTATGGTAGAGTCAGTTAAGAACGTAATATTACTGCATAGGGTACTACATAAACAAGGGTACTACCTACCCAGTTTCACTTTATTTACCGCCTAAAACAAGTAATTTTAAATTAGAATCATTTGCAATGATTTAATTTAGGTTTAACAAAAAAAATATTTATTTTAGATGGAATTTGACAACCTCGCCTTCAGCAGATCAAATGGTTTATTAGGTTACGTCAGTATATGGTCAACGGTGCTCTTTTTTAAATTAATATCTCCGTAAATATTTTTAAAAATATTTACTACTCATTATATGCTGACCTACACATACAGTTAAAATATTTTTATGTATTTCAGGTTCACTCTGTATACAATAATTATTGAAAATATCAAGTGCCAAATCATAGTATGACTTTTTAAATGGCTGATGTGTTGATTATGCACGTGGTTACTTATACTGACCACTTTTATTTTATTTTTTTATCGTATAAGACTGGTTATTTATAGTTTTATAAAAATATATTTACAAGTTTTCTCTCGCATACTAAACGTTTGGGTGGTCCTAATGAGTGCCTCATTGATTATACTTATATTAAAGTAATTATTATAAAACTTTTAATATTAATCAGATATAAATTATGTTAGTTGAAGTGATTACATAACAATTTGTAAATATAAAAGATCGTTTATTAAAAAAGCTAACTCAAATACAATACAATACTTCCATTATTCTTTTTTGTTGTGCGTAGATCTCTATTACCTTCTTGAGTGTTATTTATCCAAGGCTGAATAAATCATAGTCTGTTGCTTTACAATGTAGCTTATGCCTAGCTTCTCATTTTTTTGGCAATTAATATATTGAAAAAAAATTAGTTAATTATGGTAATCCAAAGTCTAGCTGTATTGGAATGATAATATGTAACTGTCACCATAATTTAATAAATAATATTACAATGCCACTGATCTGACTTGTCCATTTGATGATTAGCCAAGACTGGAAAACAATTAATGAAATCTTTGCAACGAACAAATAGAGTAATACCTTTTTATAGCCGTTTTTTATAGCATGCAGCATTTAAACCGGTACTTATTACAAGTAGGTGTGTGCATAATAAGGATAGTCGGTCATAAAAACTATTCTTCATAATGTTGGCAACAAGTATATAAATAACCTTTATCATTAGAGAAAAAATTATTCATTGAATCATTAATTGTTCTGTTCTTTAATTGTCATGTAATACCTACATTTTTGGCGTTTTCTGTCTTTAATTGAGAAAAATAATGCAACGGTATTTTTTTTATCATGAAGTAATAACAGCTTGTCCAATCTTGGATGTTGGTAATAATTTATCTGTAATTTTACTCAACTTTACGTTGGCAATATATTTTTAGGTATTAATAATATTGTGTGAAACTAACTACTCAGTGGACAAAATCCCCAACCTGCGTTGAATTACACCCACAATATCTACCCATATATTCCTTATTATTATTAGCTTTTGTAACATTTTTTGCTGTATTAGAAAGGTATGTTAAGCTAATATAAATCAAATGTCCTACAATTCCTATCAATGAAGACATATGTATGCTCTCTGATACCAAACATCTAGGTATGCTAATGAACAATTCCACAGACAAAGCTCTATTCAATAATTATCTAAAGAAATTAATCTATCTAAATTTACTAACCTGCTTTAATGAAACACTATAAATATCTATCTTTCTTTTGGCAGTGGGAACACGACAATTCAACCACAATAGATGAGATCTGACCTATTTCTGCATTTTTAGGTTATTACATAAAAATTCTGTAAATGTACACTGTAAAATTACAGAAATAAACGGATAAAATTCCATATTCTGTTATGTAATTTTACAACTATTATGCTAAATTCTACCGTAAATTTGTGACACCATAATTTGTATTGATTTATATATTGTAATTTTTGGGATGCAATTGCAAAATATACAGATTCGGAAATTGCGGATCTTTACAGAGAAAGTAGAAATTGCCGCTTCATCCCAGGGACGGTACGAACTTTAAGAGGGGCGGCGACGTGCATTGGTCTAGCATTCCCCACTACTACGGTAATCGGTTCCGTATCGCCAACGCCAATTCGCCATTGCAAATCTAACTGTCCGGTCAACTGATGCCAGTGTTGTCAGATCTCATGCATTCCGGGGAAATCTCATGCTCTCATATTTTGATTACAAAATCTCGTGCTTTTTAATAGACACAAAAAGAAATAATAAAATTATTAAAATTACTCTTTGAAATCTACCAAAACAAAGACCTAACGAGAAATAAAGGCAAAATCGAGGGCAAAATTGAATAGATAGAGGTAGGTATCTACAATATTTGGGTACTTGAAATGTCCTTTATTGTAGACTGCTCTGTTAATAATTAGCAATGAATACATAAACGGGTATGACAGTCTACGGATATGCGGTGTGTGTGCTATATTCACGCTGTATTGCAGTGATTCTTAACTCTATTCCGTAAGGGTACCTACATTTTCTGGAAACAACAGATTTTACGACCCGTGAGTCACCCTGCGTCACGTCAACTGCGCCTCAACGTTCGCCCGGCTTAACAATAAAATAAATTAGAAAGGTTACGTGGTTAATAACTTTTAAGTAAGTACCTGTAAGTACCTACTTACAATGTAATATTATGATAAAATAGCAGAACATAATGCTTTTTAATGAAATAAAAATGGCATTACAAAAGTAAGTAAAAATTAAGCTGTGTCAAGAGGTGTTTTTTGATAAATTAAGCCATCTCATGCCTTTTTCTCCAAACCTCATGCTTCTTTCAAATTATTCTCATGCACTGAATTTTTCCCACCTGGCAACACTGCTTGATGCCAACACGCTGTGATCGAAGTATGCGTGTAGCATGACACAAATACCCGGCAAGCGGCAAAATACAATTCACCATCAAGATCCTCACTTTCCAAATCTGTATGTAATTTTACTAAGTAGATTTTTGCGTCGGTCCATGTTATTCCTTTTCTCTGTAATATTTCCCCCACGGTTTTTTCCCACGTTTGTCTATGTACTCTAGGGTTACCTATTTTCTTCCGTTTCTCTATTTTTATCTCCCATACCCGTTTGACTTGCCATGCATTATTCATTTTTTGTAAGTGGCCCCACCAGCTCATTTGCCTTCTTTCAATAAATTCTAATGTTGGTTGTATTTCTAGATCTTCCCGTATAACTGTGTTCCTCATTTTGTCCGCTCTAGTTACGCCTTTGACTCTTCGTAGATACTTATTTATATGGCTTGTATTTGGCTTTTTTGTTTCCTTGTCAAGTTAAAATTGGTCTATAAATGGATTTAAAGACCTTTATCTTTGTTTTCTTGGAAATTTCTTTTTTACTTATGAATGGTTTATTCATTGTATGGTATAATTTTAGCGTTTTTTTCTATCATGTTGTTCATTTCTACATTTTGTCTTTCATGATGTTCTATTTCTATTCCTAGATATTTAAAGCTTTTAACCTGTTCGATTCTCACACCGCCTCTCTGTATATTTATGTATTTTTGTTCATTTCCTTCAAAAATTCATAATAAGTAATACATTGTATTATACATTATTCCTGAAATTTCTAAATTTTATTACGGAAAAACATATTTGATATTTTCTTAAATATGTAATGTAAATTAAAAATTACCAGTAAATATTACTTAAAAAGCTCATAACACAACATGGAAATTCTGACCCATTTTTATCAGTGTGATGTTATCGATAGTGCGGAGTTATGTGTTGCTCTATTTTATAAGTATTAGACTAATTTAAATCGTCTTATCGGAAAATTTTCTGTATAACGATGCCTTCACAGCCTTATGTTGGCATTTACCGCTAACCAATAATACATCAAGTGACTTATTGCATATGTGTATAGTTTACAACAATTTTTAGATACTAATTACTAACTAACTAATTTATCTAATCTAGTCTAATTTTATTTGTTCTTAAAGTGCAAGTAGAGGATAATGTATAACATTTTTAACACTATTGTATAAAATTGAAAATAATACCAACGTGATAATTTTAAAGAAGCAGATAATTGTATTATGTACTTTGCCACTGTCGTACAATAACCTCATTTGACACAAAAGGACATCTGCTGCGTTGGTCATAATGGCTTTCAAGTGAAATAATGAAGTATCGCTCAAAAGGCAAACCCTTTTATCGTATTCGGAAAGTAATTTGTGGAATGGACTGATTATTCCATTTATTAAATTATTCTGATAATTATAATAGTCATTAATATTTTAATTCGCTTTGTAATGAAGTTCTTACTTTTTCCGGTAATATTTAATTATATTTTTAATAACAGTACTTCGCGATATAAATTTATTTTCGAAAATCCACTGTGTCTTATATACAGGGTGTTAAAATGTATATCATACACTAAACTGTAACTTTTGTTCAATTTTTCTTAATTTTTGGCAGTTTATACATTATAAATATATACTATAAATATATAAACTTATAAACTATTTTGACGCTGTGATGCGTTAATTTAGACATAGGCGTCCCACGTAGGATCGAAAAAGAGGACCAGTTTTTAGAAAAGTTACATTAGCAATTTTTTTTAAGAATTTTAGACACCTTCAACGGTTCTTTACTTTCAAAAACTATCTTAAGCACTTATGTATTATTACACTTATTATTATAAACCTCGTGTCAAATTTAAATGAAATAAGTGAAGTGTTCAAGATGATTATCTAAAAATTACATATTTTTTTGCATTCGCATACTTTTTAACGTCAACTTATACAGTCAGATAATTTAATGTTACTGCTTCTTTTCTATTAAGCTTAGTATCACATTATCGAAAAAAGAATCGTGTCTCATAAAAAAATTGGTTAGGAAAATTTAACACAACATCTTGATTTTCTAAAACCCAGTACTTCAGTACCATCGACAAAATATTTATAGAAATTGTTTAGACAAATGCAAACGTCATATTTCATCCTGTTTTAGTTTTTAAACAACCTATATTCTGTATGGATGGTAGTGGTAACAAGCTGTTCTTTCTAAAAGTATCTATATTATTAATAACTAACTAACAAATTTCTGTTAATGTAACATCACAGATTATTAAAAAAACTGTAAATAAGATACCTTTAATATTTTCTAAATAAGATTTGCAAATACTTAGCGATTGAAAATTTGCTCATAACAGAGTCAATGCGATTTTCTTAGTATATTTTCGTTCTACAGTACGAAAAACGTAAAGAAAAAATCCAATTACGAGAGAATATTAATAAAGATCACAAGTCTCCCAATAATACCGCCTTGCTCGAGTTACATTCGACAAACCCAATTAATTTATAAGTATAAGAAGTTCATATTCGTCACCGTTCCCTAGAATTACATTAGCTCCCTTCCCAAGAATATTTTCCAATACTAAAATAATAGGGTTATTTCAGTAGCTTAATTTTTATGAAGCATTTATGATGCATAGTCAATCCAGAAAATTTGAAGGCGATCTGTTATAGTCGACCTCCAAAATTGTAGAGAGTGACTCATATTATAATACATGCAGCCCGTATATTTTTCCTACAAAATCGTGTGCCGCATATCTCTGAGAACATACCCGATTACACAGCTTCTGCTGCAGTAAGTACGCATGCGCTGTAGCTTTTGATTGGCTGCGACGAATTGTCGGATCCAACTGTTTCATTTCCAGCGCTATCATGGGCGGGTATATCGTTCGGGTGGGCAAAATTTCGGGTATATCGCTTATTTAATTATGAATGTAATTAATTTTATTAGTGATTTTGTGTTCTTAAGAATTCTTCTCAAAATCGTCCTTATTTAACAAGTGGGGAATATCGGATGATGACATGTATGAAAAGTTTAGAGCACGAGATCAAAATATGAGTGTAAAACGGGCCACACATTATACGCTTCATCGTACTACAGGTTGTACAACACCAACTTGATTGTTCTTCTTTAATATCTTTGTTATTTTTGATTTTACAACAAAAAGTTACTAGACTAAAATTGTAGAGGATTCAATTTGCACTTAAAAATATTTTTAAAATTTTTTTGTATGACCAATAGTTTACCTGATAAATGCTAAAAACAATTAACCCCCTTTTTCCAATATGGCGGCCGAAGTTGCGACCCACAAACTTCAAGTTAAGCTTTTTTTAGCCCCCCCCCTCACATCTAAACAATAAAATTGCGTCCTCTAAAAAATGCAACCCCAAATGTAACTTTTCAATGGACTATAGGGAAAATTAGTGTTCACTTCACAGCCCTGTAAAACCCAAACTAATGAATATAATAAAAAAAGTATATAATACAAATTCTTCACTGAAAACCACTCTACAAGAATACTCTGATGTAATTTTTTTTAAATAAAAAAACTAAATAAATTATGGCGTCCAAAAGAAAATTTGTCCAAAAGTTTTGATTGTTTTTCTTTAATATCTTTGTTATTTTTGATTTTACAACAAAGAGTTACTGGACTAAAATTGTAGAGGATTCAGTTTGCAATAAAAAATGTTTTTAGAAAAAATTTGTATGACCAATAGTTTACTTGATAAACGCTAAAAACAATTTAACCCCCTTTTCCAAGATGGCGGCCAAAGCTGGAGGGTTGTGACCCCACAAACTTCAAGTTAAGCTTTTTTCCCCCCCTCACATCTAAACAATAAAATTGCGTCCTCTAAACAATGCACGCTAAGGCCAAAATAATGTAAATTTCAATGGACTATATGTACTACCGGGTTGTACTACAGATTTTATGCATGCTGTACTGCCGTACGATACGACCGCGTCGTACTGCAGGTTGTACTACAACGCCACTAACTATCCAACGGTCGTATCAACTTGGTGTTGTACAACTTGTAGTACGATGAGTCGTATAATGTGTGGCCCGTTTACAGATTTTCTGCATGCTGTACTGCCGTACGATACGACCGCGTCGTACTGCAGGTTGTACTACAACGCCACTAACTATCCAACGGTCACATCAACTTGGTGTCGTACAACTTGTAGTACGATGAGTCGTATAATGTGTGGCCCGTTTACAGATTTTCTGCATGCTGTACTGTCGTACGATACGACCGCGTCGTACTGCAGGTTGTACTACAACGCCACTAACTATCCAACGGTCGTATCAACTTGGTGTCGTACAACCTGTAGTACGACAAATCGTATAATGTGTGGCCCGTTTTAGTGATGTTGAAATATGTATTTCATTAACAAAATTGTACGTAAATAGAATATGTGTGCAAATAAAAAAGTGGTAAAGAAGTACAACTGTGAAACGGAGAGTGATGGAAACGCGAGGACGGAAGACTGTATTTTTAAAATGAGTTTTCGACAAAAAAATCGATAGCTATATCTTACAAGATGAAACTTAGTCCGTATAAATGAAATCGAAAAAAGTATACTGATAGAAAGGACGAAATAATGATATGGCGAAGAGTTAATGTGTGACCGTTATAGTGACAGTGCTAGTAACCAATAGTAAAAGTGTGTATGTATTTTAAAGCCTTTTGTCCTTTTGAATGCAGAATTCGCAAATATTTGCGCGATTTATTTAATGGTGGAAAAATCTCTACTTGTAACATATTTTGTCAACTACCTAAACATTTTCTATTATTTTCATCATGAAACTGCCATGGTAGATTATCACAAGCTCAAAACAAATTTATTAACACCACATAATAATGAAAGGGGCAATAATATTTGTGGTGTTTGACAGTTTCGCAAATTGCAATTGTCAAAAGTTGAGATTTTCCCGCCATAAATAATTAAAATAGAAGTTGCAAATTCGTGGGTAAGTACCAGATAGACGGATTTGCTTACGGTATTTCGATTAAAATAAAACATTATTTCTTCTGCGCGTATTTGGAAAAATCATACAATTTCCCCATTGCAATATCAATCAGAAAATGTAGTAAAACAAATGCCGAATGACCTCATTACATTAGCTCCTGTCCCAAGAAGAATACGTTCCAATACTGAAATTATTAATAACGTTTCATACACCGGACGACACGTTACCATTAATAAACAATAAAAATATTTTTTAAAACCAATGATTAGTTATGCATTTGCCCAGCTGGCTATAATGAAACAGTGTGATTAATTTCGTAATGCCAATTAATCATACTGCTTAATTAAAATGTATTTTTCATAGCTTAACTATTAAAGTATTAACATCGTTCCTTTTTTAAACTTAAATGATGTGGGTGTATTTATGAGAAAAAAAGAACGTAAAGCTAATAGACTTTTAAAGACTAATTATTAGCAATTTAAATATCATAATGGGTTCGTACATTATAAACAGGTTACGTAATTCATAATTTATTTTTGTAATAACACACTGATTGAATCAGGCTCAACTCGTTTTGATACAGCAGACTCATTATTAGAAAGTTGGTGAAAATTTGATACTTGCAAGTATTGTCCTTTGCAAAATATGTGCAGGTAATGATAAAATTTTACAGATTGGCACTAGTCCTAAATTTTTTCAAGGTCATGAGTATTTTTTTTAAATACACCCGATATCAACCATATTTTGTTTAGTCACACATGTGTTTAGACAAAAACAATTATTGACATGACCTAGCAAATTCGGGTATATTCTTTTTTTGTGCCAGTATCTGGAATCCTTTCTGAAAGTCTTGAATGGCATGATGTATTGTCTAATAGAATGACACTATTAATAAATAAGCCGTTTTTTCTAATGCTTCCTGTGTTTAATATTTTATGCATTATATCAAATTAACTGAGCTTGTTCGTCGTCCATCCTAACTTCCACATTTTCTCTATCACTATTCGTTAGATCTCTACTTGGACCAGGTTGAGGTTCTTCCAAGAAATCCTCACAAGGTCTGAATATTCTCTCCGTATCTTATTAGATAGGCAGTATCTAATACCAGATTTTTTTAAGGCAATAGATACTATAGAGACACAAGTACTAGGTAAATTAAAACAAACCCAACACTAATTTATAATGACCCAATAGCAATAACTAAAAATCTCCTGGTATATCAGGAAAGCAAAAATTATAACACAGGCACAAGCCTGCGAAATCACCTAGCACTGAAAAGTACTGCCAGCAAAGTAAACAACTAATAATCTAAGTTGCATTGTTAACTGCCCTCTTTGTTTTCCTTACGGTGTTCAAGAACGACGTATGGCGAGTTGACAGACGAGAGACTGCATAGTTGCCAAGTTTGTTGCCTACGACTCATAAAATTAAACGGCTTCTTAAAAACATTATTATGCGGATTTACGAAGTACTAATAATTTGAAAATTCGAAATCTTATATATACTCGTACATATTTGATACCTGTTACAAGACTAAATTTTATAAAGTTAAGGACTCATTTCCGTGAGGTACAGAAAACGGTTAGGTACCTTGTTTTGTGAAATGTTACAACGTTGCATTCAAATAGCGGCTTGTAACCGCCGTTCCGATATAAGTTTTGATTTTCGAGCAGTGGGTTCGCTTGAAGTAAAATAATTTTAATTTGATGATTATCGAGTTACATGACTAAAATAGTCATTATCTATAGAATTATGATATGTTATGCATATATCCACATATTCTAATGATTTTTATGTCACTTGCTTGAAAAACTTTTTATATTTCCTTATATAGATGTCAGTATATAACTTTTGTGTTGTTAAATTTGGCTAGATTAATTTTTATTTAAAAATTTATTGAACTTAACCTTGTCTATGTTATTCATTAGCATATTTGGTGTTAAAGAACATACGTCATTAATAGAAATTGTGTGAAAATTGATTTATTTTAGCTTATATACCATTACTATACGGTGAAAAATATAAATTTTTATCAGTACGTTAGTTCCTAAATATAATATCAACAGGGAATATCCCTTTATCTGTATTAGCAGTGTGTTTGGCACACGGGGGTTTACTATGTAGAACACGTCAATTAATGGAACAGAGGGTAAACGTTATAAACAACAAATACGTTAATGAAAGTCCCTGACTATGTCTTGAATAATATAATTATAAAATGGTGCTACACCCAACTTAATTAATATGATATATCTAGGCGGCGGTGTACAACATTAAAGTTATAATTATGAGTATTTTATCGAACAGTCGGAAACAGCAGTTTAATAAAAAATCGCCTTACATATCCTGGATTGGCATCGTCTTTTTCTGTTTTAATAGTTTCACTTAATAGGTAGGTAACTACCTTTTACCAATAAGAGAATCCTGAGAACGTAATAAAATAACTTAATAATGTTTGTCATTAGGTCGAACAAATTCGCCCACATTTTAAATCTAGCCTTTGTTTTTCCTTTAACCATGTCGTGTCACAAATAATAAATGATGCAGTTACCGAAACCTTTCAAAAAAAGTAGTATATATAAACAAAAACTTGTATTGTTTATTCGAAATAGTATAACTGTGCACTGTCCATTACTGCCGCCTAATATAGATAAGCGGATGTAGAAAGAATGCATTTTCATGAATATTTTCTCTAAAGTGATACATATGGTATTTTGTAAAAAAATATATATTTCCTGATACCAAATCATTTTTTTTAGCAAAAATACAGTAATTTTGTGTAATGAAAACATTTGTTTAAATTAAAAAACATTATTTTCTTTTCAGTGACACACTTCTGCTGTTGATTTAATTATATTCTACGATAAAACAATATTTGTATATTTCAAAGAATTTTGTCACACCTGACAAATCTATATCAAATTGTCACTATATAAAAGTTTCGAGCTTATTAGCTCTCATCAGTAGGCCACAGGTGAGTGGTGAGTTAACAAACGCTTTATTTGATTCTAAATTCACATTCATTTCAATCAAATTCATTCTTTATTTCAAAACGTTATTTATACAGATTTGAACAAATTGTTTAGGAAAATGAAAAAAATATATTTATTTCAAGATTTCAAAGAAGTTAAAATTTCTTACCAATTAAATTAATTTATTTGTGACAAAAAAGTGAGTATTACGCCAAAAAAGATTTGTTTCTCGGGAATAAATTATGTTTAAATAAATTGAATTGCTTGCAGAAAAAACATTTTTTTGTTGGTCAAATACCTAACCAGTAATCAAAATATACACGTCAAATAAAAATACTGACTGAACAGAAAATAAGAAAAACAACAACAAAAAATCGTTTTGGCATTTTTACAGTATAACCTGACTTTTATATTAATACTTTCATTTTTCATATTTTCGAAAACACGTTACTTGAAGAATCTGTATAGTTTTTTTTTAATTCTATGTCGTGTTTTCCAATTGCATAGTAACATGCATAATATATTGCCATAATTAGGTACGTAGTTCCAAATAATATCCACTCATTTATCATAATGGAGGATAAGAAATAATATATTCAACATCGTAGAAAACTTTTTCTCTTGAAAGTGTGTTTTTAATAACTGAATGCGAAGTTACTTTACTAATTATTGTTATATAGGGGTTTGTAGTTTGTAGGTCTGTAATTATTAATTTAATCAAACTCATACTTTCAATGCTGCTCTTAATTACATATTTTTGATGTTATAAGACCAGTTTGAAATTCAGTTTGTATAGAAAAACGTTATTGCATTTGCAAACGCTAATTACAATAAGCTGAGTAGCACCTGGTGTAGTGTAATATGTATGCAAAATAATGTTCAAGACGAGTTAATTATAAAGTTATAAGTTTCTATATTTTAGAATGAATGCCTATAAATGACACATTCCGTTTTCGTTTAAACATGCACGTAATTTTACCGGCAGTAGATTGAACACCTTTATGTGAAAAACATGACAAGATATTGCTTGTTTTTAGAAAACACATACTTCTACTTTCATAAAGAAGAGAGCCTTCATATCTTCAGTAAAACATTGAATAGAAACAAAAGCAAAACTATTTAATTTACAAATTTCAGTTTCGATAAAAATCCCCAGTCAGGTTAGTCTTGGAAACAATTGCAATTATTCATTCATTTTTTTTAATGGTTTTATTTTATTTTCACCTCGTATTGAACAAAAAAATTAAAAAATTGTCATAAAATGAAAGTATTTTTTTAGAATTGTTTTCCTTTGTTTCATTAAAAAAATGTTACAAGCTTAGAATATTCATATGCATACGTTGGGATAGGTCTATGTACCACAATTTCAAGAGGATGGTTTCTTGGAGATACTTACATTGAAAAAATTCTAATAAATGCTTTTGGACTTTGTAACAATTAAGTTAAAATAGTTCTGGCGAAGTATATTTAGCAATTGGGTACACTAGCGTTGGTGTAGGTTATTTATAGGAGATTTTTCTTCACCACAGGTGTTCGACAGCATATTATTTTATATAAAGTTTTTCTATAGTTGTTAAATGTGAATTGGAACTTTTAAAACAAAATACTGTCATCTATATTTATCATATACGTACTTGATTGATACTCCCAAAAAATAATAAGTGCGCATCTGTCTAATAACGAATCTGTGATCCCTGTTTTTGGATGAACTTTAGTAAGTAATTTTAATCATCTTTGATTGATGTTGATTCTGTTGAGAAGTTCATTTAAAGAACAATACCTCTACAAAAATGGCTCTTAAATATATTAAAAAGTACCAGTGAATTATATAATTATTAATTTTTACGACTCTGTTACTGTAACAATTAGCACACAGCACAGTAATTCTCTTGAAGTGTTTTTGCTAGATTCACTATTTTAACTTGCTAAGAACACTATTGTGGTTTCTAAATTTTACTAGAAACCCCCGACTGTTTTGGGGAGGAAGCGCTGAATAAAATAAAAGAAAAAATGTAAGTTTGCTTTACCATTGATTTTCTATACGCCCTGTATACATTCTGCTAGCTTAATAGAAAAGTTGAATTGATTCTTTATAACTTGCCGTTTCAATTTTCTTGATGAACTTAAACCTACCTGTATTCGCAATTAAACTTACATTAAAATGGTCTTCACAAACCAAAAATGTTGAAATGCTTCCTTTCGTCGCGTTTCATCGCCCTAGACCACATTTTCCTTTTAATTTTTTGGCACGGTGAAATATTTTTTATTAGGACTATATGCTAGATTTATACGGAATGGCATAATGCAATTCTTCTTCCATTTACCTGAAATATAGTAGTTGTTACATATCAATGTTTTTTTACTAGATGGTTAGTTTTGCTTCCCGATGTTGGTGTTTTTGACACTTTTTACTATACAATTTGATACTAAAAAGAGACAAAAATAATATATTTCTGTAAGTACTGCCTGTTTTGTGATGTATTTTTATTATTAATGTTCATTTTATAAAACTAAAATTGTAACGTCCTGATGATGATTTATACATTTGTAGTTTATTATGAGAAAGTTGTAGGCACAAATTTGTAGTAACTGTTTTAGTATTATTTCTTTCAGTGTAGTGCATACTTTGGATATGATGTTGTCATATAATATTTTACGTATTTTAAAAGTGAGCATTCCTTATGTTATAACCGAGTTTTGTTTGTTTCGGTAGTATTTCTTTCGGTATAATGTGTACTTTGGGTATGATGTCATAGAATATTTTGCACGTTTTAAGTGTTAACCTAACCTAACCGACTTTTGTTGTAAAGTTAACCCCAGACAACAAGAGGTCGAAAACTTGTCGTCCCGAGCACCGCCGAACTTTTTAATTCATTTTAATTCCAACTAGGATCCGAGTGACAGCTGAAGCCGGCATAATTAAAAAACCATTGACTGAAATCAATTATGTAGGAGAGCCCGGGGGCAAATGTTCTATTAAGCCCCACTCCCGCTGCTTGAGGACTTATTTAAAGTCCGTTCTTTGGCTAAATCTCGGCACCATTGTCTGGATCACGCATGGGACTACTTATGAAACACAGAAACGGGAGGGTAGCTGCACGCGTCGGCATAACCCTTCTTCGTTGCCGTCGTGAAAGCGCAATAAAAACGTGGGGTGGCTTAATTCTAATTCGAAACGAAAGGGTCGACGGCGATGCTTCAAGATTGTTATTTTTGTGTTGTACGGTTTTGTTAGGGCGACGGTATCGAAAAGCGAACAAAAATTTTGTAAACACTGTAACGATAAATTTGTGATATTCACTGGATTGTAATAGTTATTTACCTAACAAGTGTGGCAATTGATACTTTTCCACACTATGATTGCAGTTGACCGGATGACGCAAAGCAGAGTTCAGTCAACAATCGAGTGCGGAAAAGACACTTTCCGCACGTGCCAGGTACAAAATTTTTCCTACGATCATGGCAATTCTAATCAGGCGAAACAGTTTATTTTAATTACCAATTTATTACATTAACAAGTAATTATTAAGAATTATTTAAACTAATAGAATATGTTAACGAAAAACATTAAAATTAAATGTACAATTTGTGGCATTTTGTAAATTCAGTGCTGAGGCAATAATAGCGACTTGAGGATGTTCTTCAGTCATGGAACATACTGTTACTGTTGATGTACTACGTTCTCTTGAAGCTCTGATGAGGGATTTCATGCTTTGAGAATGCTTTGGGCTATTTTCTTTTTTTATTCAAACATTCCTCAATGTATAATTCGGCTACCGCTGTGAACTTGCATCCACCATGCTGTTTTATGTTTGTAATATTGGATCTGGAGTTGGCTAATAATGTGGCAGAAAAGCGACGAAAACAATGTCCGGTATACGTTTCGGGGGGGATAGACATCGACATTTTTAATGTTTCTTCGTTGATTACGAAAAATTTTCTTGAAACATTGGTTTTTCGTATTTGGTATGGTAATAAGAAGCACATCTCCTTTGTCTTGTATATCGTGGACTGTCATATTTGCTAGTTCTTCGCGGCAAGAGTCACCGGCAATTCCAAATATCATGGCTACTTTGGTCATAAGATACTCGTATACGTTATCTCGGACATTTAAGAGAAAATTGTCTATTTCTTTTCTTTCTAATGCTTTTGATTTTTTTGGCTTGTAAGTTTTCTTCTCCATGCGCTATTGGTCGAAGGCAACAAGCTCTTTTTCATAGCAAATTTGCAAAAATTTTAAATGAGGAAGCACTATTAAGAGAACTTATGAACCTTGCTATAATGATATCATCAATAATAAATTTGTAGCTTTAAAATATCAAAGCATAGACCTTATACAAAGTGATTCATCAGTCATAAATAACTAAATTAAAACAGCTTTGTCGCTGACTTATCACATTTCAACGTTTCGGTTTTGTTTATTAATAAAACCATCCTCAGGTCTGTCGTAATTTATTGCTGTATGCAATAAATATGTGGTAACTTCTCTTATGATAACTTCTCATAAGAGATATCTACTTTTTTAATATAAAATAATAAATATTTATTTATCCTTTAAAACATTTACACAATGTACAGGACCATTCAAAATATACAGTCTAGACAACCCATAAAAGTATATACACATGCACATACAGAAATATGGCGAGACAATATATACAAACACATACCAAAAAAATGTTAAATTATTGGATAGAATTAGACAAAAATCTACATGACTAATAGATTAATTGTGTACCTAATATTAATTGATCAGATAACAAAATAATCGTTCACACCATAGAAACATTTCCACCAAATATCTTTTCAATCGCTTTCTAAAACTACAAACAGACGCGCAAATTTTAATTTCATTTGGTTAATCATTAAATACTCTTAAGGTCGCCGTATTTCTCGCCGCAAAATGGCCAAATTTGTTGTATTTTTTAGGTACTGAAATGTCGAAAAATAAAACACATAGGGCAAAAGTAATATCAAAAATTAAATTATTGATGTTTTGTTTATCAACTTTTAGTATTTAAATTCTCCTCAAATAATATAATAACTTTTAAAACGCATTTGTATGACACACATTATTTCGCTATTCTAACCCCACATTTTAATAATTATTTTCACATACTTATAAACAAAAGTGAACAATCTTATATGTAGAACTATGTAAGTTTATGTTATAACAATGTTTACATCTATAGTTGAATTTAAAAAACACGTATTTTGAAAGATTTCAGTACCTAAAAGTGTGTTGGATAGATCGCTTTCTGATGTTATATTTTGATTTTACTTCGGTACCTATGAATATTCGCAGGTGGCATGAGATAACATTCTTGTTATTTACTAAACTCTATATTATTCAGTTCTTAAATTTCTAAAATTACTTGTATTTGTCGAAAACACTATTTCAAGAATACGGCGCCCTTAAACCAAAACAATTAGGTGAATTAAAAGATATATTACATCTACCAAGAGGTAGATACATTAAAATGGTCAGATTGCCGTGTATTAACCGTGTGAATCTGATATCTACATACAAACTTACTTCTATTAATAAAAATATAAAGACATATTTCATATAAAAACACACCGGCCATTGTCAAAATACTATACCGGATACATACTTGATTACATGACTGCCTGATATTCCAAACATGCACCTTATTCCATATGTGGGCAACAAAAACTTCATGTGAATGGCAAGATGCAAGATAGCACTCAGAAACAAACACTATACCGCAAACGCGACAGCCTGCGCGTAATACAGTACAGCAACTTATCTATATTTAAAACAGTACTTATATTTCGAAATTGTTATGAAACTGCGTTTAACTTCATTACCAACTCATCACATTGATTATTCCATATTAGACTCCTATCTAGGGTTATTCCTAAAAAATTAACAACATCCGTGTTAGTAATATGAGTATCATTAATACTAACGTCAATATTACTATAAGACTTTTGTCTGTTATGAAATCGGATAACCTGAGTTAAACAACGAATTTTGGCTAATACTTCATCTATTATTAAATCCACAAGCCGTCATTTGGAAATGTTTACTGTCCACAGCTGTACCAGCGTCCGTCATACTCCCCCAGGTACATCTTGGTGTTAGATATCATTACAAGAGCGCCGCAGTTTACGGCAACAAGTTCTCTTGACTTGAAGGCCTCCACAAATAGCGTACTCTCAGAAACAGACTTGCCGGCATCGCGGCAATATTTCCTCGCTATAGGTGTTCCCTCTGCTTCGTTACCCAATTTCCCCACTGATGCTCTAGTCGTCGTTTTTTCTGCGGCGCACTGTCTGTGGTCGGAGGCTAGACGCCGTAATTGAGTAGTTTGCAATTATTCAGATCTGTCCTATTTTTTTTGTGCCGCAACGTGGATCTATTTATTGCCGGTAATCCTAAACTGAATATAAATCTCTAACCGTGGCCTCTACGGTCTCGGTCTCTTCCATTGCCTATTTTTTTTTTGTGGAATTTTAAATTACCGTCTGACATTCCGTCCATTCCGAAATCGCATTATATCATCAGGACCAGACTTGTCTAGTCATGAGGTCTTCAAGGCGTCTTGTTCTTTGCCCCTTTTCGGATCGGGATCGGTCAGTGGTCGCGCGGTTTAAGTCGTCAGTACTTGAATCGAGGTGACTGGATCGCTGTGGGTTCGACCTTCGCAGCCGGTAGACCGTATATAAGCTATATTCGTGGATAGATTGGCACCCTCTCTGCGAGTATGGTAAGGTGGAAGAATGTTGGCTTGGGTCAATGTGAGAAATTGATACCGGTTGACATTTGACTACCCCCCTAATTAATGAGGTTTTCCAGGTTTCCCTCATTCCTGCACTGAATGGTGGTTAGGGCCTACCAACGTAAGTCGTTCCTGGGCGCAAATGCGGCCTGCGTAATAATAATATGCCGCCCCCTCTCCCGCACAAGTCTTCGACTGGGTTAATCCTCGTTATTAGAATGACGGGTAGAGATATTATTATTATTTTGTCTTCCAGTGCAGTTTTTCCATGCAATGAGTTGTCGCCTAGGAGCTGCTGTTGTGTCTCGAAGTCGTGGTGTTAAATGAGATAAGGTAAGGTCCATTTTCAATCGAAAGTATTATCTTTGGGATTTGACAGAAACGACTAATGACGTCATCATTTATATTTTTTCCAAAGACATTCCAAAATTTGTTTCCTGCTGAAATGGCCTCTTTTTTCTAATAAACTTTTATTAGAGAATTTTTTCTGTAATATTTCTCGTTTAAAAGTTATACCAGTTTCTTAAAAACAAAGTAGAGCAGAGCTGAATCCCAGAAGGTCATTTTCTCGAGTTGAGTCGTTTCACCTATCCGGGGACATACTGTACATTCATTAAATTTTAGTCACACTCGTTTTAAACTATCATAAATCCAGTGCCTACTCAGATTTAAATACAAATTTGCAAATATATTTTTGCGGTTGAAAAAAATTGGAAGTAGGCCCTAAAATTCAATTTTCATTCTTAAATTTGGCACCAGAGTATAGAGTTGTTGATGTTTTATCATTGGAAAACAAATAAATCGGCCAATAAATAAAACTTTTAGAGGTGTCCTGTATGTATAATATACTTTTAAAAAGCTCAGTTGACGGTCTTTCCAATGGCGTAACAATATACTGGGTGTTCGATTTAAAGTAGTCGGAAATGAATATTCAACTGTTTTTATATATATCTTTACACATATTTAAAAACTATGTATTTACAACTTTTATTCTTAGATCTTATTTCGTATCTCGAATAACAACAGGGAAAAGGGGGGGGGGGGATAATTTTCGCGTAATCATCCTGTCCATTAATTTCCGAAAATTATAGAACTATATAGAAAAGCGTTTAGCAAAAACTTGTAATTATTGAACAGCTCAAACCGTATTTGACCGCCTCTCTGTATCAGCGCGACCCTGACTTGAACCTTGAACAGACCTACAAAATGATATCTTCGTCATTAAGACAACTTAAGTGCACCGTATTCTTGAAATAATGTTTTCTACAAATGTAAATTATTTTAGACATTTAAGGACTGAATAATATAGAGCTTAGCAAATAACAGGAATATTATCTCATGCCACTTGTGAATATTCAAAGATACCGAAATAAAACGAATATAATATATGAAACTGGTGAAACTGCATCCGCACGCCTATGGACGCCGACGCTGCCTCGCGGATCCCGCCGCTCTATAATTTGCAAGTGTGAAGCAAATGTGGCACAAGGCGTCTCTTCTGCGACCTTGACGCTCGCGACGCCTTTCCTGCCTTCTATGATTCGTCGAGAGTGAAAGTCGTCGGGGCGAGAGTGCGTCTCGGAGCACGTGCATACGCGTCATCACGTGTTCCTAGGTTAGGGATTCATTCTTTACGCGGCCCGCGATGTGCCGACGACACTCGCGTCTCTCTTGGAATTTTTCCGCTACGGCGCCGTCCTAAGTCGGATTTGAATAATGGATAAATCATGGGAGGCGTGCAGACGAACGTATTCTCTCTTGCAACTATCGGGTCGGCCCACGGGAAGCGTTGAAACGGTTTTGATACATCGGAAGGAAAACCCAAATTGTTTATCTACAACTGCTTTATAAGAGCCTCATTACAGCATTTATTTGGCACTATTTCAGTTGAAAAATGAAGGTTAGTACACCACTAGTGGAGATGGGTTGTGATAAATTGAGCAAAAGAGCATGGCATTACGCTAAAAGTATTTATATCAATAAGATGTTTCAAGCATTTTCCACCTCTGTAACCAACAAAAAATCTTCCATGATCGACATGACTAGGACGCAGGGCGAAATATTTTCATATTACAGCAAATTAGTTAACTCGTCCACTCTGCATACACCTCCAAGTCCAATAATTAAGGCAACCTTAAATTATGCATTTATGAATTTGAAATAGTACATTTTCTTGTTCTTACTTTTGTTAGTAAGAATTATGTTTCATCGGTATCTTGTAAAAATTTTGAAACATCCTCGATCTTTCGTTAATATTCTTGACTTTTTTGGTTTGTATCGCACTGATTGATTTTTCAGAAAGCAATTAAATCGTTGAATTTACTGATTGCAACATTTTACCGCATACAGATTGTAGACCGCAACATAGAATAGAACGCTCAAAGACTAGATGATTTGTACTTCTTGGATAATTCTTCCAAAAATGCTAATAATACCTTTTCTTTTGCTTCATATTCTATGTTCTTAGATGCACACCAATCAGTGAATCGTTTATAAAATTGTTCGTACTTGGTTCTCGATTTATCTGGTAAAAGTGAAAGTACTGCAGTTGCAGCAGCTTCTTCAATTTCAAGAAGCAAGTTTTTTGTTTCTGAATCACTCAACATAATTTCAATCAACACCGCTATTTTCACAAGAAAATGTAAAAACGAAAACTCAATTTTGTTTATAAACAGTGTGACAGATTACCATAACAATGCCTTTGCTTCTTGATTTTGAATCAAAACTTGCAAACTGTTGTAGATACATTTTTTTGCAGTTCTATATAAAATTTTATATAGTACACGTGGGACAATGCCATTTTTTTACATTCGTGAAATTACCCGACCGTATATGTAATGTTGATATGTTAAACTTACAGTAACTCTGAAAGAAACGTTTTGATTTCGACATATATCCCGATGGAAAGTGACTGCACACTGGTAAATGTCAACATTTATTGAATAAGCAAAATGTTTATTTCAAAAAATATCTTACTGTACTTTTATTCGCAAGTATTACAAATTGTTTTACTAAATTAATTGTAACATTCCATTGGTTATAAGCGGCAACAGAAATTGTCAATCCATGCTGAACATCCTGCGTAGAAATGGTAACGTTTTTAGTACTGGAGTTTGGCATTTCGCCAGATATTTTTGTAGCAATTTTAACCTGAGAATCTGTAGACTTGTCGACGCACCTTTTCGCCACTATACTACCACTCGCTACAGTGTTCAGAAAAGTAATTAATTGTTGTCCGAAACTCAGTGGCGTGTCATCTACTTCATCATACTCGTAGTTACTCCACTGCTGAAAGCAGAACATCATCTCATGCTACAAATATTTGCATTAATACTTTATTTGGTTACGCTAACATTAAACCATGTAACATCACAATTTCACTATTATGTATGTGGAAGGTGAAGAAACTTGATATTTTGATTTATTTTTCAGACGAATCAGGATGCGAGGCTGACATGGCAGAAGGCGGTGTCGAAGAAGACAGCAGCGAAATGTTAGGTCCCACTTTGGCTCCCGTCCTACAAACCATGCAGACTCCAGCACCGTCTAATTTGAGCGCCAGAGACGAGGTAAGTCATATTAAGCGGAAAAAATATAATTACTAAAGTGTCGGAAGAAATATATGCATAGTTTTATCACTGGTGTTGCTTCTTTCGTATATTTATCGAATCACAACAGTTTTGGAATCTCAAATACGGAAATTCGTTATCGCCGAATCGCGATAGAGGTCGCTACCTTTGAATAGTTTTCTACTGCGATGTGGAACACTCCGTGTATGTGGTTTGTTAGTCCGGCATAGAGTGGTGGATGGCTGCTAGAGGTAGCTCTGCTACTCTGCGTTAGTTTTGGAATCATTTAATTAAATATTTGACGAAATTATATGCAAATGTATGAAGCCAATTTACTTAATGCTGGAACAATTTTTGGGCTAGTTACCACATCGTCAATTTAAATTGCATGATGTTTCGAGAGACATATCGTTCTCTTCTTCAGAAGTTTCGCGTCTCAGAGTTACCGCTGAAGAAGAAAGGAAGAACTATTTAGCCAATTACATCGAATAATTTGTACTTGGGACAATTTTTTAACAATCGCAGCACTATTAGAAAGCATTTCACAAAAATTGTGCATATAAACATTTTTAAAATATAATTATGGATATAACCGAACCATTTGTGACAAAGAATGTTGTGAAATTAAATTTGTATTAGAAAATAGTAATTTATATAATCATGACAAACGCGAAAAAAATTATGGATGGTCAAAGGCGTTAAAAAAATAACATTGCATTTTGTTTATTCTCTTACATACTTATGAATTCATTCACCGACACACAAAGACCTATCAAACCGCAAAAAATCACGTTAGTGAGTGCAAAACATTAGTTTTTTAAATTTTTCCTGGTCTTGACCAGGTGTTTTTTATGTATTTCAATGCGCTAAATTCGATTTTGAAGTCTATTGGACTGCATCACTAATATATTTTGCGAAAATCGCAAGAAATAGCTGAACAATCGTTAAAAATCTTAAAAGAAAAAGTGATATATACTTTTGACCAGATCTACTTATCTATGTATTTTGATGCACTGAATCCGAATCTGAAATCTGATTAGCTGAAATACTCTCAAAATTTTGAGTACCTAAATTGCAAAAAATAGTCAAATAATCGCAAAAATTCAAATCTGGTCACGATCCGATTTTTTTTGCGCTCACTAACATGACATTTGGGATTTTTCATTATTTTTGCGATTCACTCAAAATTTTGAGGATATTTGACGTAAACCAAGGAGGTTGGAAGGGATAGAGGTAACAAAGACTGCCTGTTTTCCGGAGACTGGTTGACTTAAGTGGAGGATTTTTTGGGTGCTGGCATTATATGAGACAAAATAAAATAAGAATATGCATCAAAGAAGAGCTTTAGAGAATTTTAGTCAGTTTTAGAACAATATTAGATGTCCCTGGTGTCATATTTAGCGGATAGTTAGTGTTACATATTTTTTTCGACCTTATGTGCTTAAAGTTACCCTATGTATCATAGGGACATAATTGTCTAGACAGCAATATAAATAACTAGTTATTATAGAATTAGTTGTAATTAATGTTAGTATTTTAAACATTTTGCAAACTATAAAGTTATGCGAATAATTTAAATTTTGAATAAAATATTAATGTCTATAAACTGCATAGGCATACATTAACATAGCTATATTATATTATATATCTTTGTTGATAGATTTAAAACAAAAATGGAACTTAAAGCAGCTGGTGCTATGGCAAGTATGATGTAAAACAAGCTTTCTAGACTAGCAAGAAATTACTAATCCTTTCTAATACTTACGTTGTTATTATTCGAGTACGCTTTTCTGAACATACCACTTAGATTGTAACATTTAAGACATCCATCAACCTCCGTATCAGTATGTGCTTGAGTTTTTTATGTAATTAGTATATTAATTTTTAGCAATTAATACATTAATATGTATAATTAAGTCTTTTGTGCTTTGGTTGCTGTGCTGAGATAATTTAAAAAGAACTTGTCAAAATTAGAGTTATATTACAATTTTCTATTCATGATTCAGCATTATAAAGCGGGTTATCAATTTCAGATTATTAATTCACATAGCGCATTTCATTCACATATTTTATACATTGTATTGTAATTTTTTTCTACAAATACTAAACTTTATTGGAAATTCTGCGACTGTTTTTTATGAGTACTTTACCACTTTTTGTAATACTTATTCATTCTTCTCTGCGTTTTATGTTTAAAATTAATTTAAACAAGTGTTTGAATCATATGTTTCTCTATATTACTATTATTGTGCTTTATATAGGTACAGAAATAATTGAAAATTTTTAGATTTCCAAATAAATAAAGAAGAAAGTATACCTTATACCTACTTATGTAAAAATTATACAGAGTATTCCAAAATTAAGCAGCATACTGTTGATGAGTAATTTCTTTAAACATGAGTCCACAAATGTTTTGTTAAAGCGCTTCAAGAAATTAAGAAAAATAATTCCAGAAGAATTTTTTTTTAATTTTCTGAATTATTCACGTAGTCTTATGTATAGTCGATGGAAAAAAGACAAACTTGGCAATAATAGATCAGTATTACGGTATTAATATCAATTCATTAGATGCCTATGTGAATTAGTTATTAATAGTTATGGGCGTGGCATTTTACTAGTAGGAACATGAAGAAAAATAAATCCATTTTAAGGTTGATTCATTGTCAAATTCATTAAATGTATGAATACACTATTATTACTTTAATTTCAACTGCACTACAATATCTATAACGCACATAATATAGACAACCCGACCATTACTAGATCGGGATGCCATAGGCGCATGCATTGGTTAACTACCATAACTATCACTGTAAAAATACATAAAATTGGTAGTTTTTATTAAAGGATCCCGCACATTTTATATGGAAAACGGTGTTCCGGTGAAATTCGCTAAAAATTTGGGAAATTGTTTGTTTTGTACCCCTGAACAAAAGTCTCGATGGGGTCTAAGCTCGAAATGCCCATCTTTAGGCTCTACGGCTATTTTTAGTGGCCAAAAACGGGGACACACACATTTTATATGGAAAACGGTCTTCCGGTGAAATTCGCTAAAAATTTGGGAAATTGTTCGTTTTGTACTCCTGAACAAAAGTCTCAATGGGGTCTAAGCTCTAAAAATGCCCATCTTTAGGCTCTACGGCTATTTTTAGTGGCCGTTTTCGCCGTTTTGGCCACTACGACATTTTTTAGAGCGTATTAAATTCTGTTTATATTATGTTTTCTAGTCAAGTACTCACTGCATGAAAAATATTACAGAAATAAAGCTCAGAGATATTTTGTTAATACTGTCCGAAATTTTAACACTGTAATAACAGTGTCTCATCAGGTTTTTTAGGTAACCTGAATGAAGATGGACCAGTTAGCTTAGCCTCCGCGATCTCCAGACCTGAATCCTATTTGAGTTTATGTGGGTATTCAAAAATCCAAGTATATCACACCGAAATAGAAAATATCGGTAAATTGCGCAAACTGAATCTTCGACAATAGCAGGAAGAATTAACATTCGAACTACTGCGAGAGAACTGAATTCGATGAGCTTGCTTGCAAGTAAATGGAAACAACTCTGAACAGTTTTAATTAATTTAAGTTAATTTATCATTTTTATCTCGTTTTATGTTGGACAGTTATTACATGTTATTTCAATAGACTTATTTAAAGTGCATATATGGTTGAAAATTGTCACCCCGTATAGAAGAATCGATGCAAAACTATTATAGAACACAATTGTGTGTTCATAACACCAGAACATCTGAAACTCTCTCTCCATTATTAGTATCAATTAAGATCAATTACGATCAAGGTAGTCCCAATATAAGTAGCGCAATTGGAACGGCGAGTGTTGGATATTCTTGTTAATTATCTGGTTATATCAAATGCGCGTAATTATAAATAAATTATAACATAATATCATACGATTCCCATGATTAATCGAAATAGAATTGTAAGCACTCCATTTACATAAAAGGCAAATATCGAGAAATGATAATAAAATGCGCAGCCAGACACACCTTTTTCACTGTTAAGGCTGGTTTCGCGGTACCTGAACAAGTTGTATACCATTTTCTTTCTTTATTCTTCGACATAATTACTTCATTTTTTAACTGCAGGCCTATTTAATAATTATCTATGACTTCCTCGCGTTCGAATTTTGAATTCAGATAAAAATTTAATAAATATCTGGAAATAGCTCGACTTTTGTATTCCTTATAAACGGAAATTCGGCCAATAGCAAGTGATAGATATACTTTTTAATGATTTTTCATGTTTTTCCCATTTCAGTACATACAAAAATAACTGAAAAAAATGGTCTGCAAGTTTCAAATAATTTTAGTTGGTACATGAGACGATGGGTGGGACTTGCAATAAAGCTCCGCGCTTTTAAATGTCACAAATCATTTCAGATGTGGTTAGAACCTCAAAAGTTAGGTACTAGAAAATGATCTATTTTGAATTTCTGTATATTAGCTATACAAAAGCCGATTTCAAGCGAATGACCAGTAATAACTGCGGTTATTCTCACAGAAGCCCTTAGTTATGCCCTATTTTGACCTTCACGATAACCATGCTATAACCACACGTAACGCGCTAAAATGCAATTGGTTATCGGAAATTTTGTTTATTGAGGTTATATGAGAAGTTGATTTGATGTTAGTTTAATAATTACCTAAAGTAAGAAAGTTGTGACAATTCTCGTTATACCTAACAGTATATGATTGTATCGTTTTATTATAATTACAGAATATATATATATTATTCATTTTCAAATTGAAGAATTTTATAGTATTAGCCATTGATTAGTTATTCAACACTGAAACAACAATACTGAAATTCCTGCAGTTTGGGTAATCACAGATTAAACAAATGGTACATAATTTAGCACTTCTATAAAGTATAAAATATATTGACATTTGAATAAGAGAGACAGAGAATAATAACCAGCTCCTGACTTGAGTATTTACCGGTTATAGAATTTCAAACTCATGACATCACAAAGGGCTTTTTCATGACGTCATGAGGAATTTGACGTCTATAACCGAAGCGCTTAAATGTCTGTGGTAAATACTATTTATTACCGGTAATTACTGGTAATTCGCTTGAAATCGGCTAAAGAACTAAAAAAGTCGAATTCATAAACTGTGATTTCAGTAATTAGTAACGACAATCGTGGTTCTTTTCATCACAGGAATGCGATGTATCACTATCAGTACATATTACGATTGTATTTGAATGTTGATTGGGAAGTTCTCAAGACTGGTAATGCCATTTATTGTATGAGTTCGATCTTGAACCTTAGAATAATATATTTAATCTCCCTACTACGAAAAATTACTTGTTCAGGCTTACACTTTGTAACATTGACTAAACCAAAACAGAAGTTTACACTTTCCAACAATAGTTGTTGAGCCGATGTTAACCAATTGATTTAAATAAAAATTAAAACCAAATATCTATAAATAACTTAATTAACCCTCATCTCCTAAAACATACTCGGGAAGAGTTGTATATTGGACACTATAACACGCTACTAACAATAATCGACAATGTCCGCAAATAAGGCTTGCTAATTAAAGAAAATAATACAATTTCGGTAGTCACGAATGAGCGGTACATGCGCTGGGGTTTTAAAAAATATGGAGTCAGCATAAACCAGCTTATGACAATGTAATTTGTGATATCATTAATAAAAATTGAAAATAAGATCGGGCCCAGATTGAAATCCTGGGTTACTCCGGAAGGAATAGGATATTGAATAGATCTAAATACGTTGTATGTAATGAAAACGATTCGACAAATATGATGATATGATGACAGTTTCAGAAGATTTATAGAACGCCCGACTACCACAAGTTTTTGCAGAAGCATACCGTGATCAATACGATCGAAGGTCTTCGAAAAGTCGGTATATACAGTGTGGAAGAAAAGTATGGAATAAATTCATTATTTCTAAAACAACAAAGTTTTATGAAATTCCGACGTCGTCGGATATTTTTTTAAATAGAAATATTTCTTCATCGGATTCTTGTAGAGCTTAACTTGCTGAATTCAAAAATATATAATTTCAATATTTGATTCCTTCAACTTTCCGAGAAAAAAATAACCGATCCAATAAACGCTGCAGTTGACAGAATGTCAATTCTGATTAGATTTTGTTTAGCTGCCAGAAACAGTTTCTGAGGTGACTTGATTTAATTTGTTGTTTTTGCTATCAAAAGATGTAATATTCTAACATGCAATCTAATAAAACAAAATAATAAAATAGAAAAACATTAATTATTGTTAAATTGTTTAAAAATGAAGAGTCCCTAGATATTGCCGATGATATCAACGAGCATCACAGACACGAATGGGAATATTCACATTGTTTCTGATTTTATTGGATCATTTTTTCGGAAAGTTGAAGCGAATAAAGTATTAAACAAACAAGAAGGAAAAGGAGGGCAATGACACGACTACACAGGAGAATGACCAGCAGCCACCTATCCCTAATTTGCAGCATCGTGCCACATCCTCTGTTTTGAGGATAGGTGGCTGCTGGTCATTCTCCTGTGTAGTCACTCTCAAGCAGCCCATCACAGACACGAATGGGAATATTCACATTTTTTTCAAGCCGATTTTATTGGATCGGTTATTATATTTTTTTTTCGGAAAGTTGAAGGAATAAAGTATTGAAATTATACATTTTTGAATTCAGCAAGTTAAGCTCTACAAGAATCCGATGAAAAAATATAGGGGTTCTATTTAAGAAAATATCGGATGACGTCATCACGCGAAAACAAATGAACGTCGGAAATGCGTTGGTATAGAAAAAGAGTCTCTTTAAAAACAAAATCGACGTGTCCGAGGAAATAACAAATATAATAATGAATTTAAATGTAAATAACTAAACGAATGTAAATCATGAATTTTTTCCATACTTTTCTTCCACACTGTATAACGTATGTTTATACTGATTAATAACATTACGTATGAACTGTGTGAAACACATTAGGTTTGTGGCAGTTGATCTGCTTTCCATAGAACCTGGTTGGTCTGGTGGTATAAATGCCCTTGAAAAATGGAAAAATGTTACAGCCACATCTTTAAGATCTTTGCCAAGATACATGGTTCTATAATTATTTATGAGAAATAAATAAATACTAATATAGATATATAATAAATAATTATTATATAAATAACAAATAAATGAGAATAAAACTTTAATGCTTTCAATTATACTTTAATTAATTTATTAATTAGTTTGTAAGTAGAAGGACAAATATGTATAATTGACAATTATTACATATATTTACATAACGCAAGAATCTGTAACATTCCGAATTATATATCTAAAAAACTGTTTGCTTACTAATAGTAAGAGAGTAGATAGTATAAATAGAAAAATAATGTACAGGGTAGTCTGTGCTTAACTGTATCATTTTAAGAATTTGGGTATAGATAGATATATTTGGACAATCATAATCTGTCTATTTGGACGTATTTCATAGACGACGCCACAACCGCCATATTTGTGACGTAAATGTGATTCATTTACTTGCCCTTGTTGTTTTCGGGCTAGGCTCTATGGGGACAGACCCGCTATCGGTGTCTCTGGGCCCGCCCATATATTGATTTCGGTTCCAATTGTTGGTATTACGATTACTACGGTTGGAACCGTCCGCCGCTGTAACTGGTCGCATCCCATGCTTTCAAACGTTTCGGCGCTCTTCACTGTTGGCATCTTCAGTGGTGACTCCGTTTATGAACCGATTTTTAGCGAACAAGACTCTACACACTATTCACGAATAGCTTAGTCTGTAGCAATCTTAAACTGCCTCGCCCATTCGAATTGCATTTTCACTCGACTCCAGAAGTAAGTCCGCATGGAATTAAATACATTATTTATTTCGCGGTTACGTCGGTAAGCGCAATTACTGACATGCCTACGTACATGGGCTTATTTTTATATGTTAAGTACTCCTTTCTAGATTTAGAGTGCGCTTAATGAAATAATTGCCCATTTATAATTACTTAATATGACTACATCGGATTTCTAATTTCATCATCTCGAACACATTAATTACTGTATTTTTCTGCTTGAAAAATTAATGTAAACAAATTATTAACATACTTATAACATTATGATTATACCTTATTGAAAGCGTATTAGCGTACGGATACCACATAAATATTTTATAAATAAATTCATATAATTATTCGCTAACATAATAAGGAGAGGCAGAAAAGTTATTTGCTTAATGTGAACTATTCCAGATCGAGCGGTGCGCGGACTGAATTATCGTTTCTAACAGTTTATAGTAATAATATGTTAACAAAATGGTATTACATAGTTATAATAAATGTAATGATACGTTTTAAATACCGCATAATGCACATTCACTCGGGTATATTGAGAAAATGTGTTGAAAAAGTATCTGTACTTAATTGCGAATGAAATACATTTACTTTAGAAGAGTTTAGTCTAGTTTACTTGACGAAAATAGTTTGCAGTTGCAATTACTCAACTTTTATTAGCTTATTTAAATTGTTATAGTCATATATTTCACCTACACCTACGTTGACATTTGTTATGGAATGAATATATGGAAATTCAGTATGTACCTAACTGACTATGTCATATCTGTTGTACATGCGCAAAGGCACATCAATATAACCTCTAATCTAATCATCATTGCATCACAACTGCGCTGTTACTTGTTTTTCTAAAGCATGGAACAACATTCATTTCAATCAACATATTTATCTTTCTGGAAGTAAAAATATTAATAGTTTAAATATTGTACATTACTCGTAGTTACGTTAATTGTAAATTTGCTGTAACTAAAATTTGAATTAAAAGTATTTATTTTCACACGGATATAGCTGTGTGTATATCTATAAATATTTGTAAAACCAAAAACTATAATATATTAATGTTTCAATAATAAGATGTCATATTCAGTGAAGATAAACCAACATTTTTCTAATGCGTCTGAACTACATTGCAATATATTTTTAGATGATGGATGAACAATACACTTTTAGATAAAGGGATGGAGACTTTCCACTAAAAATCTTTCTCACATTTATTGTAAATATAGTGACCTCTGATAGCTATATAATATATAGATGAAATTAGCTTAATTAGATTTGAATAGTGACACATTAAAATATTGAAAAATATCATCTTTCCTTAAATTTAGTACAGTTATCCAAGTCCTTTCTCTTTTCATATTTAGAAATCCAAAATTATAATTCTAAATAATACTTCAGCAAGCAAGCAACGAATTCACCTAAATAATATCATATTTTTATTTTATTCCCAATTGCATTATTTTGTTACCCAGAAATTGATAATTATTTGGTACATTTTTATATATACCAAACGCAGTAGTAAACAACATTATATTAAATTCGGCGTTAATACGGACACATAATATGTTATGAAATTTCAAACTACACCAACCAACATTGTTGTGGTATTATTCAAATTGAGGTCTGTGATTGGTTGGTGAGAGGAGTGGGAAATTGGCAGGATGCGCAGTAGTCTTCGCCTTATCTCTTTCTTCCTATATCTATGGATTTAATCAACTTTAAAACTTACAACTTTAAATGACTCCCCTGTATACTTATTAAAACTAAAATTTGGTAATGCGGAATCATTAAATTCTCTTAAATTATCAAAGCCAGTATGAAACAAAAAGCAATTAAACGCTGAAGGATATAAGCTCCTCTGACCGCCAGATTGCGTGTTATTTAGATAATTTCCTTATAAACCGAAATTTATGGTGGAATTGGTTTTCGGCGAACGAGCCAGGCAAGTGCCCGAACGAGATAGTCCACCCTATATCTGAGCAGAAACAGTTACAGATGGAATTGATACTTCAGGATGGTAGGAGAACGGTGTGGAATATCTATTTATTAGGTTGTGTTTCCCAGGCCGCACATTACCCGGTAGATTTAATATTAGAGCTAAGCTAGCTAGATTGCAACATTGTAGATTAGTCTGTGTTTATTCAGAACAGAGCGATAAGTTTGTAGTTGTGGAGCTAAGGGATCGGCCGGCCACGGACAGCGAAACTGCGCCCCCCCAACCCCCGCCTCGTCCCCATTACAGAATTTATGGTCAACTGATGGCTGTAAACTACCTTTGATGCGCGTTGTTCCACACTCTCTACTGCTCTCTACTGGTCCTGGTTCAGGGAAACCCGCTGAAAGCTGGAATAACTACAGTCTTGCCGTTGCCATTGGGCTAATATACATTATTAATTTATAACGGACAGTTACATGATGTCTGCACGCACGTTCTTTATCATTATACTGTTTAACCACTGTAAAAATGACGATTGTGGTTTCACGTATGTGTGTACATTATAAGATTGATCAAAACCTGTCATTTTTTATATTAACAATTTTATTGCTAAGTGGTATTAGACATTTTTTATCAAAAAGAAAATATTACCAGGCTTTCAACACCCATTAAAATCCCATATACCAAATTTAATCGACAACTCCCTATTGAGGGTTTTTATGCGATGCCAAACTTCGAAAAATTAGAAATAAATATTATAATAATGAAATATTACCATAAAAATGAAAACAAATACCAATGGAACAAAAAAAATTCAGGCACTACAAGGTTTAGCACTTTGAATTGGATCTTATAACCACTTGTATTCATTTCATTTATCAATGATCTACAGTATCTATAATCTCCATAAAAATGAAAACAAATACCAGTGGAACAAAAAAAATTCAGGCACTACAACGTTTAGCACTTTGAATTGGATCTTAGAACCACTTGTATTCATTTCATTTATCAATGATCTACAGTATCTACACCGAAAAAAAATTTTCGAACCGTCACAAAACTATGACGTTTTGTGACTGTCAGGAGTCTCTTAGGTTGACATTTTTCTTACTGAAAAAAAAAATTGTATCTGACCTATTCCTGCATTTTTAGATCTCATCTATTGTGTTTGAATTTTCGAGTTCCCACAGTTTCAAAAGTGAACTTGATTTATTTGGTAAGAAAATGTAATTTTCTTTTTGACGAGTAGGTATTTGTTTAAATGACACAAATAGTTATGGCATTGTTCCCTGAAATTCCTGAGCAATAAGTTGTTGACTTCATTGTTAGGAATTGTAGGAGATTTGATTTATATTAGCTTAAAATACCTTTCTAATACAGTAAACTAAATAAGCACAATTGAAATAGATGATACTTAGATATTGCAGTGTATTACAATTAAATTTGATGTTTCTACTACTGACAAATGCATTCATTTTTATTTGATTTAATTACTACTATTACCCATAAATGGGCACGTTCATTGCTGTTAGAAATTACACCAAGCAGAATAAATACAAGAGAGAGGTGACATTTTTTTAAATATAATTATAGCAGATATCAGGTGAGGTTAAAAATGAATATGTATATACATTTTTTTAACAATAAAAAAAAATTGAGCGAACAGGATATCTATTATACAGTGTGTCCACGGATGGAGTTGACAAGAGGAGAAAGTCTATTGTTTTTGACTTTATCGAAAAATGTCACTCTTTATAAAAAGTTCTGCTTTTCGAAAAAATGAGATTATCGTTGAAACGTCTTAGATCAGATATACAGGGTGCTCATAAATTAAAAAAATATGAAAATACTCAAGAGAGAAATACCACTATTTATTATTTTACACGCCATTTTTATAAAACAAATCTGTTTATAACCCGAAATAGAGTCCTAATACAAATTTTAAAATATAAATTTCAATTTTGACTTTTACTCTACACTACGAATAGTTTATTTCTTCTTTTATGCGCTCTTTTAATATTATGTGGCAGATCATTTGAATAAACCTTTTGTTTTAGGAAAAAAAAGTCAAGGGGCCTAAGGTCAGGTGGTCTAGCAGGATAATGGGCCAAATCTTCCAATCCACCTTTCACCATTGTCTGAGCAAGGCTGTAAAAGGAGCAGGACAGCAGTTCTGTTGCCAAAACAGGTTATTGCGTACTTCTGGCTCTCAAGTATTTTAAAATAGTAATCAAAATGTTTCCAAATGTTTTGGCAACAAGATGGCTGTCCTGCTCACAGGAAGATTTGGCCCATTCCTAACCTTACACCCCTTGCCTTTTTTCTCCAAGGTGCCCTAAAACTAAACATTTATTCAAATGGTTTGCCACATGATAGGGAAGTATTAAAAGAGCACATACGCCAAGGAATACATGAACTGAATGAGCTGCTAACTATTTGAACAATTTATTAAGTTAGCGGAAAAATGTGTTGAGGTGGGAGATAGAGGTAGAGTAAATGTTAAAATTTAAATTTTGATTTTAAAATTTGTATTGTGACTCTATTTGAAGTTATAAACAGATTTGTTTCATAAAAATGTTGTATAAAATAATAAATAATGGTACTTTTCTTTTTAGTATTTTCTTGTTTACTTAATGTATCTAAGAAGTTTCTATGAGAATTTCATTTTTTCGGGAAGCAGAACTTTTTACAAAGAGTAACATTTTTCGATAAAGTCAAAAACAATAGACTTTCTCCTCTTGTCAACTCCATCCGTGGACACACTTATATTCAGATGATTATAGCATGAAAGGTAATCTTTTTATTGCGTGTACAGGGTGCTACAAATTAGTAGGTCAAGCCGTTAACCACATATTCCTTGGACTAAAATAATGGGACTTTTCTTATGCCACTTTTCATTTGGAGCTCCATTTTTAAAATACGGTGTCAAAATATAAATTTTAAAAATGATTTTTATTGGTATGATTTTAGAAATATGTGTTTAATGTAGCACATATTTTTATCTTAAATCGGCACGCTTTGTGTGCAATTTCGATTTAAAATATCAAAGCATACGTTATATCTAAAAAATATTCTAAAACTATAGGCGTACTACAAAATATTGGTACCGTTTGTACCTTCATTAGACCAAAATTACACAGGAAGTGTGTGAACCTAAGATACAAAAAATAAACCATTATCTCTAAAACCGCAGGACTTATCAATCAGAATCATTTTAAAAACATTATTGACCTACTAATTTGTCACACCCTGACATCCCATCTAAAATTGAAAATGAAATATCTGTCTCATTAAAACTGCCGTTCATAGAAAGTTCTTTATATTATTTCTATAACATCAGAAACAACTTCTCTTTTTTTTTAACGTAACATATTACACGAAACGTACATACGCCTTACAGCTAGTAAAGTCAAAATCAGGACCTTAACGATCACGGTCTAGATTCTGTTAATGTCTGACCACGTTAAAGTTCGTAACTTTGGTATAATGGGAACTCCTCTAATAGACAGTCTCAATCAATATTGGCTAGGCTTCATATATTCATAGAGGCACTAAGGAATCTGTATTAAGGTGTTACAGTTTAACGTGGTCAAACATCCAATAACTTCAGGCCACACTACCTGATCTTTTATACTCGCATCTAAAGAGAAATTAATACTTCACTAATTAAAACTTTGAATTTCCAGGCTGAGTTTTCTCATATTTCGATAATGCTGAAGAAGGCATTACCTCGATGTTAACACAATAGTATATGTACTTAAACGATGATGGATGTTAACATAGTTAATAGTGTAATGTATTCTTGAAGGATTGTATACGGGTTGTGATAAAGTTCCGCACCATATTCACAATCCACAATTTTATCCACAATCACCTTATAGTCAGACTTTTATCCACATGTATGAACAGTCTAAAGTGATACCTTATCCACTAGTGGAATAAACTAACTTTATTTCCCTAGTAGAATAATGAAGAAATAATAAACCTATAATAAATCAAATTTAATTTATTTACTAACATTAATATTTATATTTACAGTAACATACATTTCGTTTTTTGTTTTGTCACATTTAACTTCTTTTCCGTTAATAACAACCCTTGAAGCATTGTTGCCATCATTTTCGGAACTGTCCCATGATGACTATGTTTTGATACTGCTTGGAATGCCATAATGACTCTCATTATCCCACATGTGCTCTTTAAAATTTATTAATGCACTTAGTGCGATAGTGACATTGTAAACTAAATTAGACTCAAATTAGACATTTATTAAGTAAACAAAATATGAAAGATCGTATGAAGTACATTGATAGTAAAATCTTTACAGTTGAATAAAGTAATACCAAACGCTGACATGCCTGACGATTTGCTTTTGAATAGGCGGAAATATTTTGCTTGTGAACAAAATTTTGAGTTGTTGATAACTTTGGATGTTGAAGGAATACTTTCGGCTTCCTAGAGAATATTCTCGCTTTCGCATAGAATATCATAGTTCGTTTTTATCTTCAGTAGAAGCTTCGATATAGCCTTCAGCGACAGAATTAGACTTCCAACAACCATGTATTTTTATAATTAACAGATCTGCCCCATAATCGGCCAAAAGAGAGGTTGAAGATAGCCGAAAGCAGTGCTTAGTATACGCATTTGGATTAGGCAGTTTTAGAAATGATGCAATTAGTTTTGGCACATTGGCAATAGTACTTTATATCAATAGGTTGTTTGGTACATTTACAGTTTTATGTCGAAGAAAGAAGTGAACATTATCACAGTTTTCAGTTCTTAATTTGACATATTTTCTTACCAGTTCTATTAAATTCAATATTTTTAGATATTACAAAAAATTCTCTAGGCGCTTTTGTTTTGGTTATTGGATATCATGGCTTGGAAGGATTGTCCTTCATCTTTGATGTGTTATTCAAGCAGATTTGTGAGTTCCTCAAGCCAAACCATTAATCAAAATAAAAATTATTAAATTAAACGTATAGCGTAAGCGTATTAAGTCCTCACACTTTTTTCAGGCATCTGAATAAAAACAATAACTTCGATCCCTCCAAAGTCCTAAAATCGTTAGAAGAAAAGTTCCAACCTTACAAAGTGGATTTAGTGCAAGAGTTGGATGATAATGATTCAAATCGTTGCATACAGTTTTGCGACGATATTGCGTTTTGATGAAAATCGCAACTTGATTTCAACATAGTCCTCATTGGGTTCTAGAATGGCATAGCCAGTGCGAAGGCAATGTATCTGGAATGATAGAACGTCGTATCTTTTAGGGTCTTACTTCTTTCAAGAAAATTTTCCACGTTTTGACTTAGTCCTAGCTTTAGCAGCTCTTTATTAAAGCACTGAGGATAATGATGTTTCCCACTCAACAATATAGTTTCAACAATTTCTTGACAATATTCCTTTGGCAGATGGACTAATTAACTGGCCACCACACTCACCTGATCTTGGATCGTCTCTTGTGGGGTGTAGAATATGGAAAACAAGCATCAGTAAGTTTCATTAAGTAATTATAAATTACTTAATGAAACTTATTTATTTTTGCATCATTCACTATCCTTTGTAGTTAATGCACTTATATCAGCAGTTCCATGTATATAGATTATTATTTAACATCTCTGTCTTTATTGAGGCGACATAACAGATAAATGAGAGATTTTGGTAGCATTTTTTTAATAATCTACGTTAGAATTCTCACCGCATATTGGAATAAAATTGAACTCGTAAAATTAGAATGGCACATTTTTCCAGAATGATCAGCATTTTATTTCCTACGTACTTTTAAATAAACCGAAATAAAAACTTTTTTTGCAGTAAAATAAAAATTCGTTTACTGTTTAATTAATAAAACTGAAATGGAATATTTAAAATAGTTTATATTACGTACTTGATGTATATTTTTCTATTAATCCAATACGGGGAAAAACGAAAAAAAAATTACATTTAACTCGATAATTAAAAACACGGCTTTTTGTAAATACATCCAGAGCCTTTTTTCATGAAATATATTTGCGTTAAACAAAGGCTTTAGCTGAAATAGGCGCGACGCCGAGGAAGAGCGAGACGGCGCATCTGAAAAATACAATGGAATTAATTTTGTTCAATTTAGATTAACTTCATTTGTGATTACGGGCGCAAAATATAAAAATAAAAGTCAAATCGAACCGTGCGCCTAAAAAATGTTTCATTAAAATCTTTCCAGTCATTTATTTTCAATTTCCGCTGACGAACGGAGCACCGTATGTCTAATAAATACGTTGACTTTATTATCATCAGCTAACTGATCGATGATGTTATTAACATTTGATTAGTGTGATTCGGAGGGGTTGAACTTGAGCGATAATGAGAACCTACTCCCCAACATCCGCAGCTTCACTTAACCTCCCTCTTTTCCCTTTATGTCACCGTCTTCATTTCCTATTCTTACTTAGTCCAATTTTAACCGATAGACGACAGTTTGTACCCGAAACGAAGCGCAAATCTACCCTCCAGAATTGTTACTACAGCATTCTTCAAACATAAGATTCATAATAGTACATACAGACATGCAAGCTTCTATTGTACACTTCAAACATAAATTCATAATTTTATATATACCACATAGACTTGCAATTACGGTAAACTGAATAAAAACACAGTAAGAATGGTGGTAGGAGATGCAAACGCGAAAATAGGGAGAGAAATGATGCAAGAAAGTATAGTAAGAAGAGAAAGTAAACACCAAGAGAGCAACGATGGGCGTAGGCTGACTGAATTTGCAGAAGAACGAAAAATTAAGATACACATTCTTTAAGAGAAAAGACATACATAAGGGTACCTGGACCTCTCCAGATATAGCATATACGAATCAAACTGATCATGTTTGCATAGATGCTTCACTTAACCTCACTATTTTCCCTTTATGTCACCCTCTTCATTTCCTATTCTTAATTAGTCCAATTTTAACCGATAAATGACAGTTTGTACTCGAAACAAGGCGCAAATCTACCTTCCAGAATTGTTACACCAGCACTCTTCAAACATAAGATGCATAATAGTACATACAGACATGCAAACCCACAATATCCACCCATATATTCCTTATTATTAGCTTTTGTAACATTTTTTACTGAATTAGAAAGGTATTTTAAGCTAATCAAATCTCCTACAATTCCTATCAATGAAGTCATATGTATGTTCTCTGATACCAAACATCAGTAAAAAATGTTACAAAAGCTCATAATAACGAATATATGGGTAGATACTGTGGGTGTAATTCAACGCTGGTTGGGGCTTTTGTCCACAGAGTAGTTAGTTTCACACAATATTATTAATACCTAAAAATATATAAAAACTTTTACATAAAGGGTACACATTATTCAAGTAGATATGTCATATTTAATTCATTGACAGGCTGTCACTTTTGTCATTGTCGATTTTTAACTTCAAATAATTTTAATTTTTATAATAATTTTTATAATTAGATATTTGACTCAACTTAAAGGAGGCCACCTGAAGAAGCAATCCTAAAAATGCAGAAATAGGTCAGATCTCATCTATTGTGGTTGAATTGTCGTGTTCCCACTGCCAAAAGTGAAGTTAGATATTTATAGAGTGTTTGCATTAAAGCAGGTTAGTAAATTTAGATAGATTAATTTCTTTAGATAATTATTGAATAGAGCTTTGTCTGTGGAATTCATTAGCATACCTAGATGTTTGGTATCAGAGAACATACATATGACTTCATTAATAGGAATTGTAGGAGATTTGATTTATATTAGCTTAAAATACCTTTCTAATTCAGTAAAAAATGTTACAAAAGCTAATAATAAGGAATATATGGGTAGATATTGTGGGTGTAATTCAACGCTGGTTGGGGCTTTTGTCCACAGAGTAGTTAGTTTCACACAATATTATTAATACCTAAAAATACATAGACTTGCAAGGTTCTGATATTTGAAAAGTACGGGTTTCTGAAGTAACCATGTACCTACATTTCAGATGATACGTAAAATATACCAATTTCTTTGGTTGTATCGTTTAGGACCATATTTTTTCTTCAACATTAGTCTTTCAAACATAAATTTATAATTTGTCGAAGGATATCGTAGGTATCTACATCAGTTCAGTTTGACGTCATTACGTTTTGTGTGGTTTCGGTGTGTATTGCTAGGTGATACGTATAGTTTATATGTTTTGTGTATATTTTAATAACTTTAGAATATCATTATTGCAACACTAGGATCCAATTCTAAGCACGTGAATTATAGTTCTGAAAATACTATGTTTCAATTCGACAGCTAATATTTCAGTACAATTTCACAATTGAACCACCTACTTGACTATTCTTGCTACACCATCCATCAATTCATTCAAGAATGGTTATGACCGTCGTCATGCTAGTTTGAGTGCATGAATTTGTTTCTTATTCCGTGTGCTGGTATGGCATGTTTCGATTTCTTTTTTATTATTTAACTTTTCACTGTATTTTCAACCATTTTGAAATGTTTTTAATTATTTATGGATTTTCTGATAATACCGTTGTGTGTATAATTTTTTGTATGATTTTATTTGCCTGTCTTGTTTTCACATTAGCAATTAAACTGTTTTTATATTTACCTGTTGGGCTTATAGACTTTGTTTTACAACGCAAGTAAGAACTGAAAATGTTAATCAGACTTGCACGGTTCTGTGGTTTTGGAAAGTAGAAAAGTGTTTTTGAGGTAATTATTTACGTAAAAATATATTTTTTTCTTATGTTTGAGGTAACAGTAGCACATACAAAATTATTAGCTCAATTCTCCTAGATGGATCGCTTAGTACCACCTGTCTCTTTCAAAATAAGCTCTTGACTTTGACACATGCATTTACAGTTAAGCTTAAGGAGATCCATTTTACTTTAGTAAACGGTATCCTCTCAGTTAAATTAATCTGTTTATATTTTTTTATATGAAAATGCCAGTGAGAAGTTTAAAAATAATTTTCGGACGTCGTTGTTTTTATCGCATGAAAAGTACGTCACAGCTGATCTGATTGACAAATTTTTTTTATATCACGTATTGCTTAGTTAGAAGTCCATAGTATTATAAGGAAAGTTGCCAAGGCAATTGATAGCGAAAGAAAGTTGGAGATATGTAAATGTTAAACCCTTAATGCAGATGGTTACGACGTACAACAGTATTTTTATAGATGTCCTAAGAAATTAAGAATATACTACAGAAATCCTTGTGACAAACCAGCAAGTTTTCTTTTATCGATCTATTATTGCCTAACTAAAAATTTCAAGCTAAAAATAAGTAATATAAAATATTATAATATATAATTGTGAAAATCTATTTAAGTTTTTTAAAAGATTTGAACTGTGGACAAAATATTATAACTTCCTGAAAAATAATAATAATTTCACTTGCTTCTAACAATCTTTAATAGTATATGTATATTTGCATATTTAGGCGATATACAATTAATATTTAACATCACCTTAATTAATCAATTATTAATATATTATTATGGGAACTTTAATAAACAAAGAATTTAGTTTCCGCTGTATAAGTTTGGCAACATATTTTAGAATCACCCTGTGTAATTCATCTAAAAATTAACGAGTTGAGCAAACAATTGTAGAAATTCCACAGCCTTCTCACACAAACTGTTTGTATTTTTACCATGGAAATTACGTATACTTGTACATAATAAGTAAATTTATAAATTTTTAATAAAATTAGATTGTAATTTTCATTTATTGCATGTAAAAATTTCAAAATTGGTCCACAAATGTTTCGTTGCCAAGATAAGAGAAGTTTTAAGAAGTTCAGAGAAATAAATCTATAATCTTCTTTAAATTTTATGGAACTAGTCACAAATAATAATTTAGGTATTACGGTATTATGCCTATGCGAATTAGTTATAGTCGAGGCATTTTACCAGAAACTAGGCTTGCCGAAATTTCACAGCCTTCTTACATTTCAAAGGTCTGAAAAGCGGGACACACTGTATTATTTTTACATGTATTGTATGTTTAATTATATTGAATTTTTACAGAACATTCGTAACTTTACAAATCATAAGTAAAATTACATGATAATTATGGGAATAAAAAAGCCAATGATAATCATGGTTAAATTTACATAAATCATTTTTTCAGTGTAGAGGTAGGTATGTGAAAATAGTTACTAAAATGCAACAAAGGCGGTAAACATAAACACAGAGATTCGCCCGAGAGCAGACGTAAGCTCTGCCATTTGAAGAAAAAGGTACGGAATACCTAATACGGATTAATTTGGGCCCCGTCTAGCGCTTCCAGTCAAGAAATAGATACAATAGTGTTACGGCCGGAGGGACCCAATTTTCATAGAAAGAGATGGAAGGGCGGCCGGGGGGGTGGCGGACGCGTAGAGGGGGAGCCGAGCGGAGGAGCAGAGAGGAGCAGCGCCTCCGTCGCGGCGCTCCGCCGCGTCCAGTCCTGCAAACTAATTATGATAATTACAGTGGTCCGAATCTCGCTCTCGCAATTCTCACCCCACACTTGGCAGAGCGCTACTAATCAACGGGGGCGCAGCCGCCCCCCCGGCCCACTCCCGCCAAACAAAAACCTTTTTCCAATACAACGCTATCCAGTGAATAAATGAAAATGAAGGACTATTGGTTTTTAGCTTTTGTCCGTTGTTCAAATGAGTGTGTGTTCGAAAATCAGTTAGGAGAACAAAACGATTCAACCCGGTTGGGTTCCAACTCCCTCCACCCCTTTCTGTACACGTCCGTGTTTTTTATTCTTTGTGATTAGTCCGCAGAGCATTTTACTCTTTTCGCGCATGGCTTTTTTATAGTGGACGCTTCAATCTGTAATTTAAAAACACGCGAATGTTCGTATTGATTTTTAATAAAATTCATTTTTTCGGTTGGCAACCGTTCGACCAATCGCAATCACAATCACTAATGGCCAAATACTGCATAATTAACTAATTATGAAATACATTTATGGCTTTTTTTGTTGCTGCAGTTATTGTCATCCCTGATGTAAATTATATTATTAAAGCCAGTAATGAAGTTAATATTTAACACGATTTTTAACGTCCACATTCGCCTCTGCCCACCAATGGCACTTGCGCCATTTTCATTCCGGATAATTAAAACTCCTGTCTCGATTTGCATATATCCATTTTCAATACTCCTGCTCGTCTTATACGCTGACAACCGAATGTCACCAGCATCCATTCCGAATGTGCATGCCGCAAATATCAATTGATTTTAACAATTTTAACGTCATATTGTTAATTGCTTTAACTTTCACGATCAAATTCGCAAATTTAAACATATTTCAATAAGAATCTAAGATTAAAATAAGAGGATACTTGAACCCAGTTTATCAATTTTAGAGTAATTATAAAATTCATTAACCTAGATTAAATTTAATCGAGTTTTGAAATAGGATTCTACAATAATACTTACTCTCTTTTGTGCTGAACAACGCGCAACCAGTAAATAACAAATAAGAATTAAGAAAATTAAAAATACCTACTGTATTATTGCTGTCACTTTTTTCAATACGAAATTATGTAAACAATCTTTTCTTTCCTTCTAATTAAACTCAATTTAGTAACAGTTTTTTCGTTTACAATCAGTTCCTCCACTTCAACTCCAAAAATGATCGAGATTTGAATTTTCCGCTCCCTTCGAGTACCATTTGAATCAAATCAGTTTGATATAACCTAACTTTTTAAAATTGACGTTTTGATTGACTTAGTTATACATTCTAAAATGGCTTATAAAATTGCCCTCATAAAACGACAGAATAGTAGGCATCTTCAAAACATTTTAAAATTTCTCTTCTCTTCAAGACTACTGCTATTGCTTTTTAAACTTATCACTGATGCTGCTACTGCTTGCCAGCATAATAGAAGCATCCATAGCTGTCATTAGAATATGTCCATTCATTTTCTTCGGGTCCTGTGCTGAAATCGTCTTTTCAATGAACCATAAGGAAGGATCAACAATACGGTTAACGTCAACTGTCAAATATAAAATTTGTTCTTCACTCACATTACTTTAAGAATATAAGTTACATAATTTAAATCAGAACAAAATAAAACTAGGATTATAAAAGAGGTGGAATTATTTGTACCGGATTTAAAAAAAAACAAGTTTTTTCACATTTGGTAGATCATTTCTTATCATTATTATAAATTTTAACTCTAACGTTTGTACACAAACTTGTTTCCAAGGCAACTAAGCGTTTGTTTCCAAAGCATGCTATGTTTAATGTAGAAAATAAATTAAAATGATTTCGTATTCATCACATGCAAGCAATGTTATTTTAGCGTTTTTCTCGAAAACGGTTAGATTTATCGAAACAAATAAAGTATAGGTACCTTTTTTATGTCAAAAGGTTCACTCAAATCAAAATAAAGGCTCGTATGTGGCGCCCTCTACAAAATGTCAAAAAACGGTGGGAAAATTTATAATCCTCATCCCGAAATCCCCCATATACAAAATTTCGTCAAAATATTATGAGTGTGGCAAAAGTTATTGCAAAAAAACTGCAAATAAAATTTAACTTTAACACCCTGTAACTCCTTTTTTTTACTGTTTAAGAAAGGTATTTTAAGCTAATATGTATCAAATCTCCTACAATTCCTATCAATGAAGTCCAGACCAAAATGCAGAAATAGATCAGATCTCATCTATTGTGGTTGAATTTCGAGTTCCCACTACATATATAGAGTATATCAGATTAGTAAATAGAATACATTTTTTAGATAATTATTGAATAGAGTTTTGTCTGTGGGTGTTCATTAGCATACCTAGATGTTTGGTATCAGAGAGCATGCATATGACTTCATTGATAGGAATTGTAGGATATTTGATACATATTAGCTTAAAATACCTTTCTTAAACAGTAAAAAAATGTTACAAAAGCTAATAATAAGGAATATATGGGTAGATATTGTGGGTGTAATTGAACGCAGGTTGGGGCTTTTGTCCACTGAGTAGTTAGTTTCACACAATATTGTTAATACCTGAAAATATATGAAAAAACCCTGTAACTCCGTTAATAATCAGTTTTGGAAAAAATGTAATAGAAAGGGGTAGCATTTATTTTCGGTCTAGAATTATCCACTGAATTGTTTGCTCATCATTTCCGGACACCCTGTATATCCTTAGTCGGGTTGGCCTTGGAAACAGTTGTACTCATTTAGATGAAGTTTGTAACTTTTAATAGTGTTCGTAACTATCAAATTGATCAGTTTATGTTGTCTATATTTGACAGTAATTTTAAACATTGTGATTATGGAATGGCTTTTTTGTACCCATTGCAAATGCATATCCAACTGTGAAGAATATTAAAGAATGGAAAATATGGGGTTACATTTGGGTTGCGACCACGTACACAGCCTACTGCATCAACAAAAGTCAATATAGTATGTGTGATAGGCCTGACAAGAGGAAATCGTCGAATTTCAACTAGAGCAAGTTTAAAATATATTATTCGGCAGGCAACATGATATTTAAATTTGATTTTGACCATGAAGGGACCTTCCTGATAGACTTTAAAAGTGTAGAGTTGTTATGAACTTTTACTATGATAGTCTGAACAAGTCTCGTCAAGCAATAAGTACAGGAAAGCTTCCACGTTATGTCATTCTTCTTCACGACAATACAAGGCCTCATGTCATGTATTCTATACAAGCTTAGTCTCTATACACTCCAGATTCGTTGCATTACGATATGCATATTTTTGGACCACTGAAAAAGTCATTAAAATGTTTTGAATCGGGCACATAAGTACAACACGTTGTGAAAAATTTGTTCAATCAGTAGCTGCAAGAATATTACAAGCAGTATACAACTGGTAACAATATGATGCCTCAATTATAGTGATAATTTTTTACCATTACATTCCTGAATGCTTTCTTTAGTGAGTGAATTGAAATTAAAGACATTCAAGTACCTATAAAAAAGTTGTGGCATTAAACCGTTACCACTGAGTTATTTTCCTTATGCCTAGGTAGTTATTTTGTTATATATTTAATACACAAGTTTATATCCTTACGTGGTTATTTATTATTAATAAATTCAAGTCGGAAGAAAACAAAATACTTTTATACTAAAAATTAAATTCGGTTTTGGTTTTTCGGTAAAATGTTATGAATAATGTAAAAAATATACGGAAATCAATGACAGTTGTACCCACTGTGCACGTACAAGAATATTTGATTTGCAATATAACGACTGCACTTTGGATGACCAGCAATTTAAAAGCATTATTTCCATACGTGTTGACAGTACCCTGAAAAATAATTTCGAATTATGTGGTACTTTTTTTTAAATTAATATTTATGAGAAAGTCATGAATGTTGTTAATTGGTATGGTAATATAGGGATTAGAATATTGATGCACCTGGTGATGACTACATATTAAGTTTTTAACGAAGTCAACATTTTTAATGAATATTTATGGAAAATCGTTGTAATATTTGTTTGAAGGCGGTTGAATTTGCTCTTATACATATGTTAATATCATTATTGGACGTGTGTGATGTTTAAAAAGAATCAGTGTAAAGTGATGGGAAGGAAGATTTGCAGTAGCGTAGGAAGTTTGAATAGAAACAGGGGAACGATAATCATTAAATAACCACAACACTTAGGTCATATTAGACCCCTATATTTTCCTACAAGAGAAACTTTATTAAGAATAGAAATGGTGCGAAAATGTTGAAAGCAATGTAGAAACAAAATAGGATTGGTCACAGAAATGTCTTTTATTGCAGCATCAAGTTTGCTGTAACGTCAAATAACTTTGTCTAGGCAGTTGAAATTCTTCAAATCACCACTCACTCATTGATTTATTTTAAATAATATCAAATATAATTTAACCAAATTAGGACGTTTAAAATGAATATTTATATTTTGAATACGTTGTTTTTTCAAGGCTCAATGTTTGAAAAAAAAAGAAACGTTCGAACTAAATAAAAAACATATTTTTTTTGTACAGGGTGTCCCTGGTTATGTTAAATGGCTTTTGTAACAGACAAAAAAAAGTTGTGGAACAAAATGCTGCGATTTTAAATCCATAAAAGTAAATAATCTTTGGAAACTTCTTGAAAAATCTATATTTCTTTACCATTTCACTTTTTCATGAGCTACGAGAAAAGGATGGTCAATCACCAACCTGTATCAAACTCTCACGTTGATCTAAGCCAACGTTATTTCACCCTACCATACCCGTAGAGAGGGTGCTAATCCTCTCCGCAAATATAGCTGATCTACGGTCTACCAGCCGCAGGATTCGAAACTGCGGCGGGTGGTAAACACGCATCAGGAACTGGCGCCTTAAACCCCTCGAACAATCAAAAACGTTTTTAAAAATAGGTCTAGGATGTTAAAATGTTTTACACATAAACATTTAAATTTTCTGAATTTCAGAGGCTTGCCTGATTTCATGGATTTGGAATGATAGCGCATTTAAGTATAGATCTGAATCACATAGAGCAATATTTGAACACTAATTTTCTTGTACGTTTCTTATCTGATATCAATAATATTATATGAAGCTATAGTTGCGGCAAGAATTCAGATGAATTACGCCACACAAACAAATTAATAATTCATTATATTTTCAACAAAATATTTAAGAAAATGCAACTGAGAATAACATATACTACACTAAATGTTTACACTATATAGTGCACTAAATTCCAAAAAATGATTGTTTTTAACGCGATCAAATATCAAAAATTATGTTGACAGTAAAAACAATTGCGTAACGTCAGCTGTGGCGTAAGTCGGTTGAATTCTTGCCACGACTATAACTACCTTGCGGAATAAAGCCCCAACCAGCGTTGAATTACACCCATAATATCTACCCATATTCTTTATTATTAGCTTTTGTAATTTTTTAATTGTATTGTAAAGGTATATTAGCTAATATAAATCAATTCTCTCAATTTTCTTACAATTCCTATTAATGAAGTCATACGTATGCCTTTTGGTACCAAAAATGTAGGTATGCTATGGAACAATTCCATAGACAACATTGAATTGAATAAAAATCTAAAACAACATTTATTTAATCCAGCTAAATTTAGATCAAAAAACATCTACCTGGCATAATGAAATCATTAAACGATTTTCAAAACTCAAATTCCTGTTTTTTTATTTCATTTGACAAAGATAATAGTAGGCCGTCCTTCTCCCACATAATAAGTTTGGTAGTCCCTTAACTATGACAGATGTAGTACAATCACGACGCCTAGCAGTAAGTAAGACTCAGAAACATCGGGAAAAGAAAACACATGGTGGACACCGTATCGCTTATGAGGTAATTGAAATAATTCCGACGGTACCGTCGTTGACCGCTTTGTTTGGAGGCGGCGGAGAGGCCGGGCCGGCCGCCGTCGCGGGGCGCACGAGTTGGAGGTGCACGGCACCGTGAAATTACGGCAGCGGCCTCCCCAGGGCACTGACTAACCGACATCTATCTCCCGGTCCACTGTTTTACCGGACCTTCAGAATGCTGCTGGACATCCCGCCCGACACTTTAAACTGGAGGGTTGCCGCCGCCGCGATGAGAACAATTACTTCACCCTGAAATATTCACTCGGCATAAATAAGCTGCTTCACTTGCTCTCCGGAAAGCTTTAGCGATGGGTGCCTTCTTTGTTGCAGTTCACGTTGCGCTTTGCTCTTCTTAAAATGATTTCAGCATAGCCACGGAAACATAAGCAAAACAGAAGCGTTTCACGTTTCATGTTTACTTTGACCGTACAGTCTTAGAACCAACAGCAGGAACCGAAATTAATACATGCGAGTTTCTAATTTTGATGTCACCAGTAGAGGGCGCCACTTTTGGAACACCATGTTTCTTTTAAATGGCAGAACTTTTTTGCAGCTTAGTGTATCTATCTGACTATCCAAACAATCGATTCTCCTACCTGTTTTATTTGAAAAGGGGATACCTTGGTGAAGTCGATAGTAGTAACCATTTTTGAAATAATCCTATTTGAAATGCTCAGTGCATCGAGTAAAAACTGTTTTGGTTTCAGGCAAAGTGCCTTTTCTGCTGAAAATACAGCAAAATGTTACTTGAAAAAGTTGTTCAGAATGGAGACGTGCACAATTTCAAGATCGGTGAGCTTTGATGAAACCATTTTTCAACAAAGCACACAGATTTTATCAGGTTTCTTAGAATTTGGAACGTCTCCATATTTTTTTTTTTTTTAAATAGGATTATTTCGAAAACTGTTACTCCTAACGACTTCAACAAGGTATACCTTTTTCAGATATAACAGGTGGGAGAATCAATTGTTTCAATAGTCAGATGGATATACTAAGCAGCAAAAAGTTCTGCCATTTAAAAGAAACAAGATGTGCCATAAGTGGCGCCCTCTACTAGTGACGCCAAAATTAGAAACAAATTTGAATATCTCGTCCGCAAAAAAACCTGATTTAGAAAATGTATGTAAATATTTAGATTATTTAAGAAGTTATCTACAAATATCGAAAATAATATTTTAACTCTGACACCCTGTAACTTTTATTTGATTTTTTTTATTATGCGACTTAGGATATAGGTATGTTAGGTTAAATCGATTTATTTTCAGCTAAGGAATCTGTGGTCTCATTTTTGGTACTTCATTTAAAAACACCTTGTATAGTTTTTAATTATAAAAAAACTGACATAACATTTTCCTATAAAAACAACGCCACTCAGCTATTTAACTGTTTTACATTTTTGAATACCTTGTATATCAATATCTAAAATTGTCTATGGCAGTTCGATTATTTTGACAAGTCAAAATTTCGTATAAAGAATGGCATCTAAAAAGTTTAATGTTTAATTTAGTTTATAGTTAGATAAAACAATCGCAAAACAATAATCGTCTTTAAAAAATGTAAATACATTTATAATCATTCGTCATCAGGGGTGTAAGTAGCTATTACATATTAATATTTGGCTTCATAAACAAAAACAACACGAAGGCAGTCTGATTAATCGCTTAACGAAGAAAAATTTAATCTACGCATATTAATTAGATGAACGACGATATTAATGGCATCATTCTGAATTTTCTAACTCCTTAATCATTTTCAAATAGCGAGTATAAATATTTACCGCGTATTCTACAAAAGAATAACTTATGTATGAGCGATAGATTAAAAATAAATTAAACACACATCTACTAAGAAATAATAGCCCGAGGAATATATGTATTTTGTACTAATGACTGTATGCCATCTGTGCAGCTATTACTTCTTTCATAATTATGTTTCATTTAGAATGACGTACGTTTTATAAAGCTCATCATTATAATTATCATAATAAAATGTAGCATATGTGGCTTTCACAAATAATAAAAGGATAACTTAATAATAAGCTGCACTAGATAGTCCCTCTTTTATGGAATAATTGTTTATGTATATGAAAATTTTATTAATGACGTTTGAGCCGCGTCGTTTGATTAAGATGTAAGATACTGGGTAATGGTTAAGTTAATTGGTTTATGTCCGTCCGTATATGCTTTGTGAAATTTGTTTGGCGGAACTGGCCAAGTATACCTACACTGAGAGAAATGAAAATGTGACAATATTAAAAATGTCTCGTTCACAAAATACACTGGAGGACGTAAAAATATACCAATATTATTATTTTACGCTCTCATAATTCCGATCTCAACTATCATTAGTTGCAGGTGTATGTAGGTATACACGTTAAAACAACAAAAATGAACCAATACTAGTAATATTTTACATTCTGTTCAGTAAGCAGGAAAATAAAAATGTGTTAATTTAAAATAGTCTACGTATACACTGAAAAAAAATGTAAATCTATTAATATTAAAATTATATTACATTCTCATAAACCCCTTATCTTAACTACTACCAATGCTTGACAAAAAATTTGAGCAACGAAATACACTGAGAGGAATGTAAATGTACTAATACAAGTCGTTCAGTGTATACAAAATACACTGAACGAAGTATAATTGTATACCAATATCATAAATGGTTTTCTTCTTCAGGAAACCATGTTATTCTTATCAGTTATGTATAACTTGTTTAACAAAATGATCGCCGTATATACAGAGTGTCCCATAATGATGTGCGCTCCTTTGGAGGGTGTGTTCGTTGGGTAATTTTTTTGGGGGGGGGGGTTCTTTTTATACAAATTTTCGATTTGAGCCCTCTTACGAGATAAGGGCTTTTAAAAAATTGGAAAAATTTTGGTTTTCATTTTTTTTCCTCAAAAACAGTTAAACTTATAAATCTGAAAATCGGTGACTACATTTAGTTTCTCAGAGACTACATTACACAAGTTACATTGTTGAGTACGACTTTTATTTTTACGAAATGTCTAAAAGGGCAACCACCAACCTCTGTTGTTTTATTTTTAATTAGAACTTTTTATTCTAAACGTTTCTCGATATGAAAAAATTACAGTAAATAAAACAATCAATTTACAAAGTTTTCCCCCTGTTAGTATTTTATGCAGATATGCGTTTTTCTTTTAAAAAAATAAAATCCACATACGTACATATCCTCGGGTGTGGAATATGCAAGCAAAATAATTCATATTCAGTCTCTCAAGATTGATCTTAATACTTAATTTTCCAAGTTTTTTTATCCGAAAGAAGAAAGAAAAATATCCCAACATCAATATTTTGTACTCTTAACCTGTAACTTTATTTTTAACACGCTTATATTAGCTTCACCTGTATGTATGTATGTAACGGAATCTTTCATCGCAATTTTCACCAATTTCAAGAAGTCTGATCAGCTTGAAAATTTGCACAGGGACTGATGACAATACAATTATTTAATAACTTTGTTCTAATGTCCTGACTAGGATCATCACAATAAAAAAAATAAACTATTTAGATTAGTTTGCAGGTTAAGTGTATACAATCCATAGAACGATGGTAAATGACATTCTTCTTTACCGATTTAAGTAAAAAGAATTCTTACCACTAGAGTATATTTTAATGAAAATTAATGGTACGATTATGATACGATAGATGTCGTTACGGAACTTTTCTACATATATTTTGCAAATTATTGAATTATTAAGTCAAACTTATTATAATGGACCACTTCTAAGTTTTATTGAAATAATTTGAGATTTTGAGAAAAAATAATAGGAATAGTTAAAAAATAAGTTTCTGAATTAATTTTAAATCAATAACCTTCAAGAAAAATTTGGAACGGAAACGAAACTGCACTTTAACAGAAACTTTGAATTTAAACATTTTGAAAAAAAAGAATGAAAAATTGTCAAGAAAAAATTTTATTTCAGCTCAAAAAAATTTTTGGAATTCAAAAATTTTTGAAACGATAAATTTTGATTTAAAAAATTTAGAAAAAATACAGAATTCAAAATTAAAAGAAAAAATTTCAAAATATAAAATTTTGGAGTTCACAAAATTTAAAATTTATAATTTTGAAGTTTTGAAATACAAATTTTTGAAAAAAGATACATTTTAAAATTTAAAAAAATTTCGAAATACAAAATTTTGTAAATAATTTTGGATTTTGAAATTAATATAATCAAAATTAAAAAATTTTAGAAATAAATAAAAAGTTGATAATTTAAAATATATTCAAATAAAATTTCGAAATACAAAATTTTGTAAATAATTTTGGATTTTGAAATTAATATAATCAAAATTCAAAATTTTAGAAATAAATAAAAGTTGATAATTTAAAAATAAAGTAAAAATTCAAATAATTTATAATTCGGAAAAGATTTTGATACGAGAACGTTGAAAACAATTTTAATTTGTATATTTTATAGAAACAGATTTTTATCAAAATTATACTGTCAATCATTTTTATTTTGGTCTACCTATTTCGCAACGTAGGAAAGTGCTTGCACGATTGTGCTGTAGTTAGTTGAAGTTTTATGCGCATATACCTATGCGCATGAAGTACACACTTGTGCAATGGTCTGCGCAGAAATCTGCGTCCTGAAATGAGACTAAAAATTAAGAAAATAAATTATAGTTTAAAAAAACTAAAAAAACACGCTTTAATAGCAAAGCGAAAAATAATTTTGAAGTACCAAGAGTTTGTATTACAGCAATAGTAATTTCCGACAATCAATTACGACTAATTAATTGGGAATAAGATTAAATTAGAAATTAAATTATTAATAAAATAATTCAATTATAGTAAAATAAGCGTGGGGTGCAATTTACTATATTTTCATAATGACTAATTTTATAAATAGCTAACATTTAATATCAAGCACCCCACGCTTTTTTTACTATAATTGAATTATTTTATTAATAATTTAATTTCTAATTTAATCTTATTCCCAATTAATTAGTCGTAATTGATTGTCGGAATTTTCTATTGCTGTAATACAAATTCTTGATACTTCAAAATTATTTTCTACTTTTTAGTTCGCTTTGCTATTAAAGCGTGTTTTTTTAGTTTTTTTAAACTATATTAAACTAAGAGGAGTAAATGAAGAAGTCATATGCTCACAGGGAAAGGTAACTTTAAAATATAACTAGATTATTTTGGCGGTAAATTTTAAGAAGAAAAAAACATAAAAAATGCTCAAAAAGCAATAAAATTCTTTGTTGAGGTATGAAAATATTATTTGTTTTTGGATTAACAAGGAGGAAGAATAAACAAAAAATAAATCTACGACGTGACAACGTTAATCTTAGACTAATGTAACTGACATTTTAGAGGTTGGTAGTTACAGTTTTGACATTAACAATAAACACGAATTTATGTGGGACCAAGTTTACATCTTGGCGACAAATTAACCAATAACATATAACAAGTGTTTTTCTGTATTGAAAATATGTACCCTGCAATGTACGCGTTGACAATAAGGTGTATTATCTCCGATGCTAAAATTTTCTTGCCCTTATTTACTAGCCAGACTGTCGTATAAGATTAATTTTATATCAGTGAAATATCATCCCTCAGTATCAAGGTTTATCGCAATATTTCTCTTCGATTATTTCAGTTAATGACAAATGAATGTAGTAATAGAGTCACGCGCGGCTAGTTGACAAGGATTCGATGGAGAAATGGATCGGAAGCAAAGGAAAGGAGTAGAGGGAACGCAGTGGCGTAGGCCACGCACAAAGATCTGGATAATACTTGACAGACAAAATAAAAAATAACAACTCTAATGAATATAAGATGCAATGGACAGCCTTCGCAATTTGGCACAAATCATCTGATAATAATAAAATATTTTTTTATTCTTACAAACATTGTATGCATGTGCTGTTCTTCTAGAAAATAATAAATTGTCATATTCGTTTAAAACAAAGTACTTATTAGGTTTGTGGTTGTCCTAGGAAAGCACATTTAAATACGGAAAGATCCAATTATTCAAACGCTGCGCGATTTCGTGACAAATAAAAGGACAATGTATATTATTAGAAATCGGAGAAGTAAATTGTATCGTAAATAACGAATTTATAAATAATAGAGATGTTTTTTTTTCATGAAGATTTCTTTCAAGTTAAAATTTACCTTACAACAGTTTGATCTTGCCAATCAAGTAGTAGTAATTTTGTGTAATATTACTTACATAATATTTTAATCTTCTTAATTTTTCTGTAGACGCTAGAGGGCGCTACGAAACGTACTCTTGGTTGATAAAAACTGGTTATAACTTTTTTATCAGTGTGTGTACTAAAGTTTTAATAGAAAAATATTGTTCTGCTATCTATTTTTTACAAATAAGGTATACTTGTTTTATATGGATAAATTTAACTGTTTTCGATTTATTTCTTGTTTCTCTATTAATAATAATAATAATAATAGTTTATTCAGAATAATAACAGAAGCATATTAAACTATAGAGGACAGATAAATATTACTAAATAAACTAAGTAAAAGAAAATCACAAAATCAATACTTAATAACTGCTTACATATGACATAATTCTCTCACTCTCCACTGAAACCATGAATACATGGTTTGTGCGTGGGTGCGGTGGTAAAATTAACAAAACTGTAAAAAACTAAATAAACGTATTCTATATAATTTGAATCTATATAAACAAACACATAATACCTACATAACGCAAACATCTTTTTTTATATATATAATCCTACCATATTCTAAACATATTAAGTATAATGTACATAGGCAAGTGCGTGGAAAGTAAAAACAAACATATCCGTAAAAAATAAAATTGGATGCAATAAAATAAAATAAAAGTTTGTAGTTACTTACGTAAAAAACTAAAGATTATTTTTAATAATTAATTACATTCAGGTGACAACATTAAATTCTCAATATGACCCCCGTTTACATTAATACACAATCTTATACGTTTGATAAATGATTGCCTAATATTAAATAGTGTTTCTTCATTTCTTAATAAATTCCTAAGTGTCATTTATATAAAAAAATTTTGATCCGATCCTTCCTTAAGGAGTTGCGACCCCTTAACAGGGGGTGATAAATTTAGGTAAAGTGTTACTTAGTTTCTTGCAAATTCTTTGAAATTAAGAAGTGAAATTTGGCAATGTATTTAATCTGATGAATAAGTAATTTTTATTGTCCTCGTCCTGTCATAATACGTTGCAATAAAGTACTTCCTGTATATTACGCATTAATTTTTTTTTGGGACAACTTTTTCGATGGAAAAAAATATTTTTGATCGTCTATTGAATTTACAATATTTTATGTCTCTCGCAATTTTTTGATAAGTAGTACAGTTTTTGAGTAAAAAGTAAAGTTTATGACCCTACATGCACATATGTCCCTTTCCAATATCTAATCCCCAAAGTAAGTGTGGCATAGATTAGAAAATTTTATTTATTATTCTTGCACATTATTCGGGATCACTGTGTATAATATGAGATAATAGATATCCACCATATTGATGAAGCCCTTGGACTTTCTAATAACGAATCCCAAATTTCTGTAGGATGCTCGAATGATTCAACATGGAAATTAAAAGTTAATTTTCTGTCAAAAGTAACTCCCAGGCCTTTAACATACACAGGACGATCTAATGTGATACTATCTATACTGTATGAATATAAAATAGGATTATTTTTTCTGTTGTAAGAGACCACCGAGGAGACCACACGCCATTAAGAGGAAGTTTATTCCCATCACACCATTCTTTAATATTTAAAAGATTGTTATTTTGATAAAGGTAAAGAAAATATAGATTTTTAAAGGTGTTTCTAAAATAAGTACAATTTCTAAGTTATTTAATAAAAAGCCTTTTCGGGACCACTCCATTCACAGACGACAGCTCTCTTGGGAGATGTTTCAGAAAAAAACTATTCTAAGGTTTTAGTCAACTTTGACTTGTTCTACATGCACGGAAATGAATACTCATTTAGAAATAGCAGAATCGCATTTGCGGAAACAAATTTCAATTTCAACTCAAACTATCGCGCGCACGCCCTTGTCCTGAAAAAGTCGAGCTCTATCGCAGCCGTGCCAGCTCAGCAGGTGGCTGATGAAAGTATACTGCCTTCAACATAATTATATTTCTTCTGCTTTACTCAATTCACAATACTTTTAATTACGGCAACTTAAAAAAGTGTTTTAATATCCACACCCCACTAATTCATCACCCTTTTCCTCTTATTTCCATTTCTTTTGTTCGTCGATGACTCACCCGCAATAATTAATACGCGGACCTTCCCGTTCCGTATGGCGAACAATGAAATACACCGCTACTCGGACTTTTATTGTAGGTTCTTCCCTTTTATAAGAAAAGTTTTGATTTTGTACGTATTTGAATCTGCAATCGTCATTCATAATGAAAATTATAAAATAGATGTATCTGGTGGTAGAAAATGTTGGTATGGCAAATAAATGTACTCTAAAGCCGCGTACACACTTGTAACAGAATCTCGTCGCGAATTTCGTCCATAGAAATTATAAAATATATAGCTAAAGCTTTTACATTACTCAAGTAGCATTAGAGTAACGGGAACTGGTACCGCAACTTCGATTAAGTGGCTATTACGTAGTAATCACTAGATATACCACTATATAGCAAAAATACCTCCAATTTATAGCATAGTTAGCATACGTAATTCTCACCATTGAAAATCACTTCATGGTTTTGTGATTTTTAGTGGGGCGATTTGATGTCAGGAACGTTATGAAAACTAAGGAGAATCCTCTTAAAGTCGCCCAAACTTTAAAGCGGATATTAAAAGTAATGGCAATTAAGCCATATCACTTACATATTACTTAGAAGTGACAGTAACTTTAAAGTGTTTTCTATAGATTTGGTGACGTATTTGGGAACCTTTAACCAATCTTTAATGTGGCGACACTTGATTATACAATTGTGGTAGTTGTCGCCACATTATTACTTCATCCTTAAGTGATTTTCACATTTTACATGGGATCAAAATTACTACAAAGTTGTTACTACCTTCAAAATCTACTATGTAGTAACCTTAACCTAATACTGACCTGCTTCCTATATGGCCTAACGCTAGAGAAAATACATTAGTTTATTCCTAGCGTTATTATGTCCATGTGTAAGATAGGTAGCAACAAAAAACCTCGCAGAAAGACTTTTCGGCATTCGATTATGTTTTATAGAAAACTAAAACAACAAACAGAAAGTCCTACAACTTCTAAACATTATTGTTTTTCGAGTTGAAGAGCATCTTTAAAATTTCCTAGTTCTGAAAATTTTAAAATCCACCTAGGCGAAGACCAAGTGTCTTCGGGAGCACTTGTTAAAGTTTCTTTTCGAGAATAGTTATTAAATGTTTTGGCCAGAATAATGTTCCATCATTTTCCCACTGGTGTGGAACGACACAGATACTTTTTTCTCTTTTGTAGAAACTATTTTAAAACTTATTGAACATATACACTAGATATAAAAATGCGTAAGATGTAGAATGTTGACAGGAACTGCATATATTGGAATTTTGAGGTTAGGTGTGGTGAATTAAGGTAAAGTGGTGAAGCAATGTTATTATTGTAAAAGTTGCTACCATGCAGCTTTATGTAGCCATAATGTTGATGGGTTAGTTCCATTTCCATTTGCATGCAATTCTGATGTTGTGGAGAATTAAGGTAAAGTGGTGAACAACGTTATTGTAGCGTTGCTACCATGCACCTTTAGGTAACTAGAAAATTGATGGGTTAGTTCCATTGGCCAGATGTTTGATGAATATAACTAAAGTTTAATATTTTTAGTTGCTGCCACTTCAAGTATACATTTTAGATGTATATCACTTCAAAGCTCTAGTTTCAAAGCAGACATGTCTACAGGTGTATGTTTAAGGTCGCCATTTTATAACAAAAAATTAAAAATATTTTTACTCATCAGTATTGTATGAAGTTGTATAGGTCTATACATAATTATTGATTTCAGGTGAAAAGATTGATAAAAACACATTTTGAGGCATACATGCATACTTTTTAGTTTGCGAAATTTACAGAATTATTTGAACTGTTTTTAATATTGAATTTTCAGCGGTGCTTGTTTATATTTGGAGCTGTAACATCCATATTTAACAGTAAACCTTCAACTTTTTAGGGTAGGCTTCGATTCAAAAATTTTATATGAAAGACCTTCTTAAAATTTGCCAAGAAAACTACCTCCAAATTTTCTTTATACATTACATTTATGCAACAACCTAAATAAATTTTCAAAACTGGAAACCGTTTATGACAAAACTTCACACAAGTTCAATTAAATACACAAATTGTATTATTATACTCTATAAGTAATTATTTTCAATTAATTTCTACATTAAAATGGTATTATTGTTATTTATAAACTCTACTCCATAGATATGTTTTATATACTGAGGTATATAAAACTAGAATTCCCTATCCATATTTCTAGAAGATATAACAGAATCCTTCCATACTGAAACATTTTATTGCATTTACAGCATTCATTCCAATATGTAAAGACGACCGTTCTGTAAAATTTTATTTAGATATAACTTTTTTACATGAAGACTCCGAATCGAAATATATTGAAATATTATACACCGACCAATGTCCACATCTAGCAATGCATAACAAATATATTGAGATGATTTCCATCACCCTATTCCTCGGATATCTCCCTGTTCCAATAAGGGTAACTTTTGCGAAACCCAAGGGATCCACAGGGCATTATAAAGACATGGTCGCCGGCCACCAAGATGCCCTCTATGCAAATAGGAATAAGATTGTCTAGTAAATGCCTCCCGGATGAAGCCCCGCTGTACGCGTGGACCTTGCCGATCTCTTTATGATGATGATGAACTGCATTACTTATAAAAATGGGGATCTTAGGGAATCGACTATTCGCTGTAAGGGACGGGCTTGCCGGCTAAATAGATTTTATGGGAAAGGATATTACGTAGAGGAGTTTTTAAAAATGGAAATCTTATTGGTCATTGGAGATATACGCATTGCTCTCTTGAAATTCATGGTAAATATTAATTTCGTATCAATTAATATTATTATTGTTTTATCAATGTACCTATGTAAAATCGTTGAAGATATTTTCGTAAACATTTGATTTACCTGAAACTAATAATTATATAGGGCGTCAGTTTTTAGTAGACCAACTTTAACAGAAGACAGAACACATGTTTTTAAGAAGAAAAGTTTCTATAAACATATGTCGTAGAAGACTTCGTTTCCGAGATACATGGTGTTGAATATAATTTTTTTTGGTCGAATTTTCATTATAACTTATAAAGGAATAATTAGATTTTTTTCATATTTGGGGGATAATGCCTATTAATTAAGGTGCATAAAACAAGCGATAAGAATGTTAAAAAACTTGCACAGTGGCGGAGTGGAGAGGCTGCTCAACCCCTTTCTTAAACAGGACTTCTACGTCAATGACTATTCAAAAAAAACTGTTACTTTCATTATCTACATACAATTTACGAAAAATAATGCCCCTTCTTCTGTTTCGAAATTCCTGTGCGTTTCCGAGTTATTTTCATTTTTAGTGTTTGATGTGTTATTACCATATTGAAGATTTTTCCCGTATGCAATAATTTCTACAAAATACATTAAGATGTTTTTTAAGAAATAAATTTAGCACGATTTTGAAGGTATTTTAAAGCTAAAGTATTTCTGTGTGTAGTCTTCATCACTCACGTAGAATTTTAGAATGAAAGCGCAATGTTGAATGACTTTTATTATTGTTTCATACTCTATAATTTATCAAACGAATAATATATTTGGGACACTTTGTATAAAATGTCTTTTCACTGAGGTTTACCTGTCGGAAATTTACCTATACACCGCTCTATCTCTGATCACCCTCTTAAGATACACTTTTGCCAACCCCTGTATACTTCAAACTCGTCATTCGACTAAAACGATCCCAGAATACGCAGTGGTCTCTGGTACTTCTGCGGCGTTCTATGCAGCAACAATTCTTCCAAAATATCATTCGAATGAAACTAAGCAACACCGAGTGGGGGGAGGGCGAAGGTATTCGGTCGATTATCGTTTCTTCTCCCCCTCCCCTGCGACCCCTTTCGCGAGAGCCCGAACACCTCATCAGTCAGAGTCATTACGAACACAGATAATTAATTACATTTACTCTCCCACCTTCGTAGAATTGCATAACATTAATTTTCACCCCTTTCCCCTCGGCCCTTTCCAAGTTACAATCCACATTTCTCATTATGAGTCGTCTACACGGTGAACACTTAAATTTCTATACTGGGCTAGTCCGCAGTGCTATATCGAGAATGCAACTTCTGGCAAACATTTGTTGTGAATTCGGTTTCTGTCAAGTTTTTTCTTTGGTGTCGCACTCTCGATCTAGATTTTATACAGGTGGACTGTAAAAGGTTAATGTTGAACTGCATGTTGACTTTATTCTGTGTAAACGTGTTCCTTTTGGTAATTAGTCAGGTTTCCTCTTGTGAAACAAGTTTCATTTCAGTATATAATTGTTGGTGTCAAAGATAGCAATCATTTCTCTTTGCTTATTCACAAATACTGGCGCAGTTTCGAATCATCTTGTGAGAGACCTTAAACTGACATTTTGTGGATGGATGTAGCGACTGTTTTCTAAGTCCTTACTCTATTAACGATATCTATGGACATTTTTATTCTCCTAACTATTTGTCCGGGCTTTTTTATTTAAAGCCGTTTACAGACCTTTTATGCCCAGAGCTATGTTATCTTCCTCCACTTCGTTCTGTTTCTCGCCTTTCTTTTCCAATCCGTTACATTTTCTCTCTTAGATCTATTGCCACTGCCTCTCTTCATCGCTTCCTCGATCTCACTCTTTTCTTCTTGTAGTTAGGTTTACTCCCTACAATTTTTTTAACTGTCCTTTCATCTTCCATACGTTCTAGATGCCCTAGCCACTGCGCTCTTCTGGCTTTTACAACTTAATTTATTTTTCGTGCCTGGTACATTGCATATATTTTGTCATTATTTCTTCTTACATAGCCTTCCTCCTAGAATTCTTCTTAAGATCTTCCTTTCCCACCTTAACAGATTCTCTTGACTTCTTATTGAGGATCCAGGTTTCACTGCTATACGGCGTTGTCGGTCTCAAAACTGTTTTGTACATTTTAAATTTTACTACTCTGGAGAAATTTTTTGATTTCAGTAAGTTGTTGATTGCTGCCGAACCTCCGTTTGCTTTTATTATTCTCCTATTAATTTATTGCTCCTCGTCACACTTAGCTGTTATCAGCGCCCCCAAATACACATATTCTTGAACTTCTTCAAACTCCACCTCTTCGTGCTGCGTTCTCAATTTGAAATTGATATCTTTTTTTTTGTTTTTCTATTCTCAAAAGCTTACCTTTCTCTTGATTTATCTGCAATCCCACTTTACGTGCCCCCTCAATAAATTTTCTCGTTACTTTTTCTAATTATCTACTTGCAATTATTATTATTATTATCTTATCTGGTGTTTAGTATTCTAAAATTTATTCTGGAATTTATAAAATTATAAAACGCTGTCTTCTATAACCAACGGGCTTCTTAAAAGTCAAAAAGAATATCATATAATTTTAGCAACCATTTCTTGCTATATGTTTGACCCCAAATAACATTACTGCGCGCTCTGAAATGGTTGTTACATTTATTGCAATTAGGTGAACATATATGCATAAAACATCTTTAATAACTGTTTTTCCAACAATGGCATTATCTTTATCAAGATAAGGAGTCTATTCCATCAACCACCTGGTATATTACAGAAATAACTCAAAGAAAGGGTGATATAAATTATAATTCGTAATTGCCTTAGCGCTTGAACATAAAGGTAAAGCAAATTACGTATTAATTTTAGAGTGAGAGTTATGGCCTTTGTAATTATCATGCTCGCAATTCTCGTATTATGAAAATGACCAGACGGTTCTTTTTTTGCAGATTTCTTTATCGATCTTGCAATGATGTACGCGTTGGGGCAAGTTTTCTTTAATTTCTGATTGTAAACTAGAAATGGACGTTGCTTTAAAATTATAAGTTCTATATGTTGCTGCATTAGAGAATAGAAAATCAATTTTGAAATTTGAAAATGGTAATAAATTTACGTTACTCACACCATATACTACTGTAAGAATATCAAATACATACTGTACTACAAGGAACTCCAGGTAAATAATAGTACATTTTTTTAATTTCCGTCAATAACAAATTGTGATTAGTTTTTTCAAGCAAAGAGATCAATTGTTAATATTATATCTGTATGTATATCTGAATAAATACATAATTTAATGCATACGATATGAGAAACTACTCGTATATATTTTTTTTTATTAGTACCCTATTTTGCTTATTTAAAGCACAACACGCGTTTTAAAGTTACCATGGCAGAATCAACTACCCGAGAAACGTGAAGTCTAAATGTCACCTTTTTAATTATTGATAGGAGTGCTTTGTAGCGTCAATAAAATATTACTAAGAAATGTATCAAAAGCTTTATTCGAATATTCAACAATCTTATTTTTTTAAATGAATGTGAAAAGTACAGTTGGTATTGTTTGAAACATTAATACTTCGGTTTTTTAAATCTGAGGAAATACTGTTCAAATTAATACTGCTAACATTCTCGGAACTGAATGAGGTTGCACGTCCATTAATGACATTCCTAATAATGTTTGAGGCCTTCTTCTTATTGCTAATACTCTCCTCAACGTAACCAATTGCCACAGCTGCCGATTTCCATCCCACTTGTCGTTGGATTTGATCTATTGTCATGCCACTATTTGCCATAATGGTAGCGGACGTATGTCGAAACGCAGGTCCAATGTATTTCACAGGATCGTCCAATTTAAGATTGCAAGGGACATGATTCAAATGTATTAATACCAATCACTTGATTGGTGCACTTCCCCTTACCATACTGTAAGAAAACTCGGTCTGTACTTACATTTTGGGAACGTAATGACAAATACTGCTTCACCAAACCACATAACTAATTCCATCACTGTCGGAAAGAGTAAAACGTCTAAGACAGTGGTCTCAGTTGGTCGGATAGTAAAAAGCAATACGCTTCCTTCTTTCTTGATGTCATGCAAGTAAGTGCAAGTCGCACAATTCACATTTTCTACAAGATCCAAAATCTGTGAAAAACTTCCGCCAATCGTCTTCCTTAAACACATATGACTTCTTGGTACGTCATTCTTGTGAAATGCTACAAATGCATGCACTTTCACAAATGATTTTAAATCAACCCCTTTGTTTATCCTCAACATACTTTGCAATTTCAAATGGATAGCCCACATAGTTGACGCCTTGTACGGCTCCGACATTATCTTAAGGTAATCAAGCACAACTCGTTCACCTGTATCTGTCACCTTTTGCGATTACATCCATTTGATGAACTTGTCGTATTTTTTTATAAGCGTTTTCCGATTTTTGCGGTATTATGTTAGAACTCATTTTTAAACAATAATAATACAGCCAGAAACAACTGTCCTGACAAGAATTAATTTCTGTTTTTCTCATCTTCATGGCAACAAAAGGTATACTGTTGTCACATCACGAATTCAATCATTTTACATTATTGGTTAGTTATTTCCATTTTTTGTAGTATTTTAATATACCAATATAATAGTAATCTAGGAAAATGAGCTACTGCATTTGGAGACCTTAACACCTATCTACGCCTATGCTAAATTGATTCCATATTACTATAAAAAATTAACGGCCGAATTACAAGAAAAAGAACAGAAATTAAAACGTCATTTAATAGTGGTGTTATTTGATTTCGTTAGAGATTATACTGGCGAGCATGTATGTTTTATTCATTATTTCTCATTAGCAGTAAAACAAGATGTAACGTGTATTATAATTTCTTGGAACTGACGTGCGGGAGGTGTTTAGCATTTGTGCGATGAATTGATTGATAACTAATTAACAATTTACTAGAAAATAATTTTGTAAAAATAGTTAAGTTCACAATAGGTTCATTTTGTTCTACTGGTAAATACAATTACAAGTAGACATCCCTAAGTAGCAATTTGCTATTTTGTAGAAGCCGAAGAAAGGTTTATAAAATATTTTTTATACACCAATATTGTTGTTATAAAACATTTCTAGAACGTTTATACAACTCTTATAAATGTGAAATGGGTATAGTCAAAGAGGTTGGAAGCGATAGAGGTAACAGACAAAATTTTAAATGCGCATAGGTTGCCTGTTTTCCTGATAGTTGTATTTAAAAAGTTTGTTGACCATTGATTACCCATTTTCATGAATGATTGATGTAAAATAGGCACATGCACGTATTTAATAATAAAGCTTTTTTCGATCAATAGCAAAAGCTTTTCTGTTATGTCACCTATACAAAACTCGACAGTTTTTATGCAATATCGGTTATCAATAATTAATTAATAAAATCAAACTCTCAACTATTATGATTACTGATTTGTCTTAATTTGTATTCAATTATTTGTTGAATATCACCGTTTACTTAAGACTAAGCGTTTTATCATCATGAGAACTGTGAAGTATATATACATATTTTCTCATAAGTAAAATATTTTAATTGTATAAAATTATAGATAATTAAGAAAACAGTAGGTACAGATTAAACATTTTTATTATAAATTGAAACCATATAAAACATGAAAGTCAGTGATTCTTAAATAAAGGTAATTTATTATATACTGTTTTTAAGCTTCTACTTTTATCAATTACATTCTGATTGTAACATAGTGACCTCTGAGAGATATAATATATCAAATAAATTAAGTTAATTAGATTTGAATAATGGCAAGTTCATACATTGTGTTCTTTAAAACTAATATTTAAATTTTGATAAAGGACTGTCCTTAATATGTTTATTTCGTCTATATGAAAATGGCAGGCATTAGAATATTGAAAAACCTTCTTTCCTTAAATTTAGTGCAGTTATTTAAAAGTCATTTCTTTTTTCATAGTTATTAGTGTAATTTATAGTTTTATTATTCTCAATTGCAGTTTCTTAAATATTCTGTTAAAAATATATTGAATTCTTTATTTGTTCCTATGATGTAAGTTGTCTGAATTATTACCGTAACGTATAAAGGTTTGTAAAACATAAAAACAAATTCTACAAAATATTTTATACATTAGCAATTTTGGTAAAACAAAGTAGCTTCTGTAAAACAGTAAGAGTAATAAAATGAAACTGTTTATAATATTCAATGATGTAGCGAATAATATAAAAATATTATCAATTAATGAAATTTTGACTTGACTGAATTCTACAGTCTTTAATTCACCTGTAAAATATATTGTTATGCTAAAGAAAATATCATTTACAAAGTTTTACTACGAATAGGGTTGATTTAAACATCACAGTAAATAACCAACGAAGGAGATGTATACTTTTATCCCCAAGCGAATTCGCTATTTTGTTTTTACTGGACCAAATTAATGCAGATAAATCGTCAACAGATTCATAAGGGATTTCAATACAATTCTGCAATTCGAAACGCATTCTATGTCGGAAATTTCTTATCGATTTTCCCTAAAAAATCAACTAAGAGCATTTCGAATGATCATTTCCGGCTTTAAACAGAAATCAGATCATATCGGCATTATACTGCAGCGATGTAATGGAATAACCATTTTAAAACAACGCTGGGTAATGGAAACTGACCAACAACAAAAATGTTTCTTGAATTATACCACCCCATCTATTTACTGCGATTCCCGATATTGATTTTTTTTGTTTTTAAACACGATTTGCAGTTATGTTTACAGGGTGTGCTAAAAAACTAAGTATTTAAACAGTTATATGACAAGTTAATATCATTGTACACTCTTAGAAAGAGGAACGAATTATTCCCTCAAGTTATTTTATGAAGAATAACGAAACGATTTTTACACGACACATTAAAGTTAATTTCTGCCACATAACCTCAAATAACGTGTCGGTGCTGTCCATTTTGAATACAGCCATGAAGTGACTTTGTACTTCGGAGTGGGTAAAAGAGATTTTAAAAATAAACTTGCACACAAAACGTGGAATAACAAAATAATCAGCTTAACGAATGCGTTCAATATAAAGAGAGTGCAAAGTAAAATGTCTGTGGACTAAAATCTAAAATGTGTTGTGGCTTATCAATACAAATTCAAAGGAAATATGCTACTAAGAGACCGATTTATTATAAGTTTTCCAAAATGCACATTTCGACACAGACTTCATACAGCAAATGAAACGCAAATGTTTGAAAAAGCAGTATCAATCGCATGCAAAAAAGAAGCTGGTGTCGTAGGCACATATAGGTGTCACGGACGGTAGGCACAATGTCTCACGGGGAGCAGAGCCATTAGCCAAAGCAAACATGTAATATTTGTGGAAAGGGATTTCGTAATTCCAAAACATGTAATTTGAAAATTATTATAACATACTTTTGTATCTTCTGAGACAGAACAAACTAATGTTGTTTTCATTCGTTTTATTATTTTCATAGGTGCTTTTTTTAGTATCTTATGTATTTAATTAATATTTTTGATAAAATACAGTCTAAGTAAAACATGGCGCATCATACATCATAAAGATGACATGCTAAAAGCATGCAATGACAATGAGAGTGTGGTAGTCAGTTGAAATGTGGTAAAAATGGATATTGATCAAATTTTATATAAAAGTTCAAAATATTATTAACACTGGCAGCGCTGTGGAATACACACTCAATGCAATATGATAAATCAAAGTTAACAAAGATTATGAAAGAAACAGTAAAACATTTCTTTTTATATTACTACTTTACTATCTGGATATTGGTGGTCTGTTGGATCCGGGTGATGATATGGTAATAGATGAAGGCAAAAAGAAGGTATAGATATTCAAATACTGCATTAGGATATTCATGGAAAATGTTTGATGCCGGTATTTTTCAGGAGCAATAAAGAGCGGCTAGTTTGGCCCTTGTGGATTACTAGCACGCATACCATCATTCTTGGGCTCCTAGTTGTTATCTCTTAGACCACAGGAGTCCCCACCGACCGCAAAAGATACGCCGGATCAATAGTGCAGTATTCCCCGTGTGATACACCTTTATTTTTAGTTGGAGAATAGGTAGATACATTAATACTGATACTTCGAAAATATATTACATATGACTGAAATAGCCATGGTTTTATTGAAAAACTTGTGGTTACAATATAGGTTTATTTATAGGCAACATAAATGGTACTGACAAAATTAAACGAGAATTGATTCAGTAGATTTTTAACTATAATAAAGAATTGAGTAAGTGCTCCTCAGACTTAATGTGAACCTTGTAAACTAATGTCTTGCGAAGTCTCCAAACAATAAAATCAATAGGGTTTATATCGGGTGAATTGATTGGTCAAGGTTAATCTGGTTTCTTGAGTGCCATATCCAAAAACATCTATTCGCAAATTTTTAAGTTGATGCGGTGATAAAGTTTATTTTTTTTAATACAAAGACTCATAAATAAACGTGCATAGAATTAGAGCATTTTTGGAGCTCTGACAAATACTTGTACATATTGTTTATTATTTACAAAAAAATAAAAAAACTCGAAACTTTATTCAAACGTGAGCGCCAATTTCAATACAACCGTTCAGGCCAAAGTCTCGTAATCAACTCAACCTCAAACGTAACCAACGCGAACACAGCTACTACAATATACACGCAGCATACAGTCTCTTCTGTATATATTCTGTATGCATTTTATAAACTCTCGCGATGAGCATGTACCAAACAGTTTCAAATTAAATATCTAACATACTAGGTTAGAGGTAACAGATTTTTGGTAAAGTGGTTTATAGGGTTATGCAGTTATTATTTATAAGTTTATTTTTAAGAAACCTCCTAACAGATTCGTGTAGAGATTAAGCTCATTGTCTTAAGTACGTGGTCATTGGATTTAATATACATTGAGTTATGGGTTTAAATGTGTTGTGGAGTTAAATGGGTTACAGAATTATGGGGTTAAATGTGTTATGTGGTTATGAAATTAATTGGGTTATGGGGTTATGCATTCACTTTATGGGATCCGTGGTATTCCCTTACTCTTGTTCCAGTCATATCTATTTAATCGTAAACAGTGTTACTACTAACAAGTCTCAGTCTGAATTATTAGAATTAAATCATGGTGTGCCTAAGGGTTCCGTTTTGGGACCTCTATTATTTTTAATATATCTGAATGATTTCTCCCATTATATTGTCACGGATTTCCCAATCCGTCTTTTCTTACTTCAGAAAAACAATCCGTTAATTAATAACTTCTTTATTAACTACTGACCACTACTAATTACAGGTCAACTAAACACTTATTTAATTAATCGCTATCTAAATCACTTTGATATCTCCAACTAAACACTTTAATTCAGACTGTAATACAAGACTTATACAAGACTAACTAACTCGGCCGTTTATTCTTCTTTTATAGACCCAACGAATATTCCAGGTATATTCCAGTATCTCTAGATCCCTTTTCTCGTACGACTGGAATGCTTCTCGGCGATTCTCGATTTTTCCAGGCCCATCTCGATCAGCGGCATTCTGTTTGTTTAACAGAATGACGTAGGGGCGATCGGGGTAATCTTAGGCAATTCGCGGTGCCACAGTCGTCGGTTTGGGAGTGAGTGGGGCAAATTCCGTGACACTGCCCCCTCCTTAGGACCGATCGTCCCGATCGGATACACCTCTATACGGGGACAGACGCTCCAGATGGACGACCTTCATCTTACTCCTGGGAGTCCTCTGTATCCGGTATACGACATCATTGATTCTTTTAATGACGGTGTAGGGGCCCTCCCAACGGTTCTGTAGTTTAGGCGATTTTCCTTTCTTCCGCGTGGGGTTGTACAGCCACACCAGGTCACCTTGTTGGAATCCGACTGTATTGGCCCGGACGTCGTATCGAGTCTTCATGCGATCGCTCTCTAGTCGCATTCGAGATCTGACTTGATCGTGTACGGCTGCTAGTCTTCGTTCTAGCTCATGGGTGTAAGTGTCTGGCTCTGTGGGCTGTTCCGCAGGACGACCAAATACCAAATCTGCTGGAAGGCGAAGCTCTCTTCCAAAGATGATCCTTGCGGGAGTCTTCCCAGTAGTTTCATGGACAGCTGAGCGGTAAGCTAACAGGAAGAGTGGAATGAGCTTGTCCCAGTCTGTCTGGTTTTCGTTCACAAACATCCTCAGATTGGTTTCTAGTGTGGCGTTGAAGCGTTCCACCATACCATCTGACTGGGGATGCAGTGGGGTGGTCCTGGTTTTCCGGATTCCCATAAGCTCGCAGACCTTTCGGAACACACCTGATTCGAAATTTCTGCACTGATCTGAATGCAGTTCCATGGGCACACCAAATCTGCAGAACAGGTTGTTGACTAGGGCTTCTGCTACGGTCGTGGTCTCTTGATTGGGAAGAGGGTATACTTCCGGCCATTTACTGAAGTAGTCCATGGCTACTAGCAGATATCAGTTGCCACTTTGGGTTTTCGGAAATGGGCCAGCGATATCAATGGCAATTCTCTCGAACGGTGCTCCTACGATGTACTGGCGCATTTTGCCTCTGGAACGGGTCTTCGGTCCCTTGCTGGCTGCACATATGTCACATTTTCGGCACCAATCTTCTACATCCGTCCTACAGCTCAACCAGTAGAAACGCTCCCTAATCTTCTGTAGAGTCCTATTGATACCGAAATGTCCACCCCCAGTACCTCCATGTACTTCCTGCAGCACTTCCTTGACCCGGGACCTCGGGAGTAGTACTTGTTTCTTGACCTCCGTTCCGTCATTGTTCTCCCATGCTCTTTTTAGGACACCGTCTTCCAACACCAAGGAATTCCATTGAGCCCAATAACTCTTTAATGTTGGGCTTTTACTGCTGACTTCAGCCCATGAGGGTCGGTTGTTGGCTTCTTTCCAGTCTAATAATGGCTTGATGTCACAGTCAGCTTGCTGGTCTTCCCGAATCGCCGCTGAACTCCATCTGTCTTCAGGTTGGGCTGCTACCACCTTACAAGGAACTGATGAGATGTCCTCTTTCTTTTCAAGACTACTACAGTGTTTGCAGTTGACAGGACAGGGTCTCCTAGAAAGGGCATCTGCATTTCCATGTTTCCTGCCGGCTCGATGTTCAACAACAAAGTGATATTCTTGCAGCCGTTCCAGCCACCTGGCCATCTGTCCTTCAGGGTTCTTAAACTGCAACAGCCATTTAGGGAAGCGTGATCCGTTCTTAGAAGGAATTCTTGGCCATACAGGTATTTATGAAAGTGTTCTAGGCTCTTGACGATGGCAAGTAATTCTTTCCGAGTCACACAGTAGTTCTTTTCGGCTTTTGATAGGACTTTGCTGAAGTAGCCCACTACTCGCTCTTGGCCATCTTGTATTTGGGAAAGAACTCCACCAATTCCAATGTTGCTTGCGTCCGTGTCCACTATAAATGGTTGTCCAGGTATTGGGTATGTCAAAATCGGGGTAGTGCAGAGAGCCTCTTTCAGCGTCTCAAAGGCTTGCTGGCATCTCGAAGTCCATTCGAACGGGATGTTGTCTTCTGTCAGTTTATGAAGAGGCTTGGCAATGTCAGAGAATCCTTGGACAAACCGTCGTAGTATGTGCATAGGCCGAAAACTTCGAACTTGATGTTTGTCTTTAGGAACCGGCCAGTTCTTTATGCACTCTGTCTTCTCCGGGTCTGTTTTCACACCGTTTGGAGTAATAATGTGGCCTAAGTATCTAACCTCCTTTTGGAACAGACTGCACTTCTTCGGGTTCAACTTCAGGTTTGCTGCTTTCAACTTCTTGAACACTTCGGACACGTTCTTTAGGTGCTCCTGGAAAGAGCGTCCCAGCACCACCACGTCGTCCAAGTAAATCAAGCAGGTCTCCCAATGCAGGCCATGAAGTACAGTTTCCATCAGTCGTTCTAAAGTTGCAGGGCATTACATAGACCAAATGGCATTACATTGAACTGCCACAATCCATTTCCGGTAGTGAATGCTGTCTTTTCCTTGTCTTCTGGGCTGACCTCGACTTGCCAATATCCACTCTTTAAATCCAAAGTGGAAAACCATTGCGCACCAGCCAAGGTATCGTCAATCCTCGGTAATGGGTAACTGTCTTTCTTGGTGACGTCATTTAATTTTCTGTAGTCCACACAAAATCGGGTGGAGCCGTCTTTCTTCTTGACCAGAACTACAGGAGAAGCCCAAGGACTCTGAGATGGCTCTATGGTGCCTTGATTTTGCATCTCGATTAACATCTTGTTAACTTCTTCTCGCTTGGCTAGTGGAAGTCCTCGTGGTGGCTGCTTTATAGGAGATGATGAACCAGTATCGATTCGATGCTTCACTACATTTGTTCTCCCAAAGTCGCCTGGTTTAAGTGCAAACACATCTTCATTTTCACTTAGCAGCTCTTCCAGTTGTTCCACCTCCATCTCTGTTAATCTTTCTTTGGCCCTATCCACGATGTCCCTTAGACATTCCGGTAGACTGGTCTTGTTTGGTTTCTTCTCTATTTCGTTGTTTTGTTTGAGTGTTCTGACCATGGTAACAGGTTCACAGAGTCCTACTTCAGTTCCTTTTGTAATTTTCTGTGGAAAAGTTTTCAGGTTTACTACCCGTACTATTGTCGTTTTCTCTGGTTTAATCAGGGTGCGGCCGGTGACTATAGATTTATTGAACAGATCCGGATTACTGGGTTCCACCACTCCAACACTGCAAGACATTTCCCCATCCATTACAGTGGCAACCAATATTTCGGTCTGACCAGGTAGTACCACATCTTCTTTAACAACGAGTCTCCGTACAGCGTTATTCTCAGTGGTGGTCGTTAGCACTACTTCCTCACCCATTATCCGCAGCGTACCAGCATTCAAATCTAAGTTCACCCCTTTTGCTCGTAGTAAGTCTAGTCCGAGTATGACATTGTCCGATATATCTGCTACCAGGGCTCTGTGTTTGAATTTGACGTCTCCTAATTCTATGTCAAGCTCGCATTCCCCCTTGACTGGCAGTTGTTGTCCATTGGCTGTTGTAAGGACATAACGCTTGGTAGGGCTCTTAATACGCCAATCACCAATAATATTCGGTCGTACAATAGTTCTTGCCGCTCCAGTGTCGATTACCATAGGAACATACGACCAAAAATAATGCCTTCTACTAGCAAGGAGTCAGAGTCCTGGAGACGTGACAACGTAATTTCTTCTCGTGGGGCATGGTAGGAGGACGCAGCCGGCTTTTGCCCCGTTAAGCCGGCTGAGCCTAGTTTTCCTGTGCAGCTGCCGCCTGGGAGTCGCGTTTTTGCTGATCCGCGACCGGGGCCCTACACTGTCTCTTCAGATGTCCCGTCTGCCCACAGTTCCAACATTGGAGAGGGCGATCTCTTCGGCTGCCAGGTTGTTCTCTCTTCGGATTGGCAGTTGGGCTAAATTTCTCAATGACCTCCTTCAACGTTTTGATTATGTCTCCATTTGCCATACTATCGCTGGTATCACTGATGGCCCGAACTTTAACATGTCTACCGGATGCCATCTTTGCTGCCTCAAATTCTAGTGCATGCGAAAGAGCGTCATTCAACGTTTTAGGTCTAGCGAGCCGTAGTGCCTGCTGTGTTTCGCAATCTCTTAGGCCGTCGATAAAGACTTGGATGGAGAGCTGATCTACAAATTCGGACGGGGCTGTTGGATATGCCAATCGAACCAGTCGGGCAACGTCTGTCTCAAAATGTTGTAAATTCTCTCCACTCTGCTGGTGACGATTTTCAATTGTGCCTGGTACACTTGCTGCAGGTGCTTATCCCCATATCTCATTTCCATATGCTGTTTCAGAAGGTCATAGTTACTCTGCTGCCCAGCAGGAACTCCTTGTAAGACGTCAAGAGCTTCCCCTCGTAAAGCAACTATCAGAGCTGTAGCCTTCTCATAGTCAGACCATTCGTTTGCCGCAGCTGCTGCTTCGAACTGACGTAGATAGACATTCAGGAGACCTTGCCGTCAAATTCAGGAGGCTTCGTTTTCTGAGTTCGGATAACAGGTCCTTCTGATTTGATTACGCCCTCCTTTGCTATCTTGTCTAATTTATGTCGAAGCTCTTCGCAGGTTTCTCTAACCAAGTTTATTTCTTCGTCTATTTCTTGTTTTTGTGCTAACATTTTCTCTTCTACTTGTGTTTCTACCTTATGTGACTGCTCCTCTAGTTTTTCTTCTAGTTGTGTCACTTTATATGACTGCTCCTCTAGTTTTTCTTCTAGTGTATTCTCCAATTTCTCTAACTTTGTCTGCATTTCTTTCGTCTGATCCCTCATTTCCTGTTGTATTGCCTGTATCTGATCTTTCATTTTATACCCTTGTTCGTCTAATTTCTCTTGCATCGTCTTCGTCTGGTCTTCTAATTTCTCCTGCATCATCTGGGACTGATCTTCCATTTTATGCCCTTGTTCTTCAAATTTTTCCTGCATTGTTTTCGTCTGGTCTTCCATTTTATGTCCCTGCTCTTCTAATTTCTCTTGCATCGTCTTCGCCTGGTCTTCCATTTTATGTCCCTGCTCTTCTAATTTCTCTTGCATTGTTTGTCCCTGTTCTTCTAATTTCTCTTGCATCGTCTTCGCCTGGTCTTCCATTTTATGTCCCTGCTCTTCTAATTTCTTTTGCATTGTCTGCATCATTTCTAATAGTTTTGCCAGTTGTGCATCCATATTGACTTGGCTTCTAGTTACAGGCATGCACTCTATTTGGAAAGTTCTAGAATGTCCACGAATGTATTTCTAGATATCACCGTTGCCTTCCTTACAATGAAACGAGTGCAGTGATATGCCACACTTGGGTCTTTGTCTCACTTTGGTATAAAGTTCTAGAATGTTCGAGATTGTCCTTCGCGAATAACACCGTTCACTTCCTTAAGTCACGACGAGTGCCGTGATATGTCGCACTTGGGTCTTTGTCTCACTTCGGTATAAAGTTCTAGAATGTTCGAGAATGTCCTTCGCAAATAGTACCGTTCACTTCCTTAAGTCACGACGAGTGCGGCGATATGTCACACTTGGGTCTTTGTCTTACTCCCGTACAAAGTTCTAGAATGTTCGAGAATGTCCTTCGCAAATACCACCGTTCACTTCCTTGAGTCACGACGAGTGCAGTGATATGTCACACTTGGGTCTTTGTCGCACTCCCGTACAAAGTTCTAGAATGTTCGAGAATGTCCTTCGCGAATAACACCGTTCACTTCCTTAAGTCACGACGAGTGCAGTGATATGTCACACTTGGGTCTTTGTCTCACTCCCGTACAAAGTTCTAGAATGTTCGATAATGTCCTTCGCAAATACCACCGTTCACTTCCTTGAGTCACGACGAGTGCGGTGATATGCCACACTTGGGTCTTTGTCTCACTCCCGTACAAAGTTCTAGAATGTTCGAGAATGTCCTTCGCAAATACCACCGTTCACTTCCTTTCGACAAGACGAGTGCGGTGATATATCACACTTGGGTCTTTATTCCACCCACGCACAGGGTTCCAGAAAGTTCTTCCAACTTCCACTTAAACCCACTCACGCACAGGGTTCCAGAAAGCTTCTCAAACTTCCAGTTAAATCCCACTTTGTGGACAGGGTTCCAGAAAGCTCTTGAAACTTCCAGTTAAATCCACTTCCGACACCAAATTGTCACGGATTTCCCAATCCGTCTTTTCTTACTTCCAGAAAGTGAACAATAAGTTAATTAATTACTTCTTTATTAACTACTGACCACTACTAATTACAGGTCAACTAAACACTTATTTAATTAATCGCTATCTAAATCACTTTGATATCTCCAACTAAACACTTTAATTCAGACTGTAATACAAGACTTATACAAGACTAACTAACTCGGCCGTTTATTCTTCTTTTATAGACCCAACGAATATTCCAGGTATATTCCAGTATCTCTAGATCCCTTTTCTCGTACGACTGGAATGCTTCTCGGCGATTCTCGATTTTTCCAGGCCCATCTCGATCAGCGGCATTCTGTTTGTTTAACAGAATCGTGTAGGGGCGATCGGGGCAATCTTAGGCAATTCGCGGTGCCACAGTCGTCGGTTTGGGAGTGAGTTGGGCAAATTGCGTTACAATATGTTTCCAAATAGACATGTATTATTTGCAGACGACACTACTCTTATGTGCTCTGATGCAAATGTAGAAAGGCTATTGCGCCACTCCACACAGAACGAAATTCAGGCAATCAATGGTTTTTAACCAATAAACTGAAACTTAACCAAGATGAAACGCAGAGATTAGTTATCTCTTCTAACAGCTCCTTAACAAGAGGTGCAAGTGTAAAAATGTTGGGTATATACCTTGTTGACCATTTAAACTCTAGGTTAGCAAGTTCTCTCTTCCTACTTAGAAGGCTAAAACATTTTTTAGACCTTAGTACTCTGATATTGGCTTACTTCTCACTTCTTCATTCCCATCTTACGTACGCTACTGTGATTTGGGGAAATCCACAACATGCAATTAAATCATTTCGGTTGCAGAAAAAGGCTGTTAGAATAATTTTTGGCACTAATTACAGAACACACGTCAACCTATATTCAAAGAATTGGGCATAATGCTTCTTTCCTCATTGTATATCTACCACAATCTACTTGAGATCCATAGAAGTGCTCCGGGTCTCGCTATTCAAGCTGATATTCACCAATATAATACTCGTAAAGCTAACTCTCTTAGAACACCTCGTTACAATTTAACTCTTGAGTTCAAAAAATTCCCTTAATTTTAATTTGTTCAATCACTTTCCTTACGAGCCTAAGCTTGTTTAAAATTGCGATTAAAAAAATTCTTCTCAAATATTGCTTCTATTCTATAGAAGAGTTTCTGGAAGTGCCACTTATTTAAGTTACTCTGTGTTGACATGTACATACAAATTCACCTATATCCAATACCTTGACATTTATTTAGTCGTAAGAATTGTGTTACTACACATTGACATTTTTTTTTATTTTATTATTATTATTATTTATTCAATTGTTTGTCACATTCTCTTTGTGCTGTATGCGTATATTTACACTTATAGTATGTTTCTAATTATTACTTTTATAAATTCAGTGTTTTTTGTAGTTTTTTACATTAAAATTGTGACCTGCTTCAAATGCTTATGTAAAGCATAATGTTGTTAATAAACACTATTCTATTCTATGTGGTTTACGAGCCTGAGTTTTCAGATTACAACTTCATTCGCAGGATTATATGCGTTTAATAATTTGAATTATGAGTTTTTTTAGGTTGTGGCAAAATCCTGATGTGATGGGGTTAAATACACCTCGGATTCAGCGACCCCAAAGACATATAGTAACCATAGTCAAACCTCCAGGTCAGAAAACAATTTTTTTGTGTGTGGCTGTGTTGTCCATCTGGGTGAATCTAATTCTAAAAATTTAGCGATTCTGGCAGTCGCTAGTATTTTCTATACTCTTTCAACGCAAAATTGGCAACTCACAACACTCAGTTTGTCGCCTAAAAAAGCCGATGCCAAACGCAGGTGCGCCTTGGAAATAATGGACGCGGCAGCGCGACTGAGGAATACAATGTTGTTCCGAATATTAACAGCGATATATTGCGGCGCGGTTATCTTGGTATGACGAGCCGGGATAAATGAAAACAGTAAGCATAAACAAAACGGGCAGCTTAAATAGATATGCATTAAATGTCCCTTTTGCAAAAAGTGAACCGGGATGGCGGAGCCTGGCCCGACACCGGCCAATAATGATGATTTATTTCGAAGTAAAAATTGCCGGCTCGCCAGTGCATGAATAATGTTCTCCAACGTTCAAAGCATAACGAGTGGGGCGCAGATAAAAATACCCGCCCTACCGAAAAAATCACCACTATATTATATTTTTACGGCGCATTTAAATAATGCCGCGCCATAATTGGACGTCATTCCGAATATACAATACGGAACGGCTATTCCAATTTATTTATGTACCGGACGATGGCTACTAACGCAAGGTCTACAAATGAAAGAATATATTTAATATCGCACGGAACTTTTCGCGTGGAACTTTGTGTTCGATGTTGAACCCGTCAAGATTTTCTGATATTTTACTGTACTGTAAAGGTATTTCAGCTAATTCAAATCCATTTTCATACATTTTCTTTTTTCATTAAGGTTGCCGTATTTCTCGCCGTAAAATGATTAATTTTGTGGCTTCTTTGCTACAGAATTTCCGAAAAATTAAACGCAAAGAACAAAAGTAATATCAAAAATAAAATTCTTGATTTATCCACTTTTGCTATTTAAATTCTCCTCAAATAAAATAACTTTTAACAAACGTTATAAAACACACATTATTTTGCTATTGTAACCCCACATTTTAACATTTATTTTTACATACTTATAAACAAAAATGAACAATCTTATATGCATCTATCTACAGTTGAATTTAAAAAAATACGTATTTTGAAAAATTTCTGTACCTAAAAATGTGTTGGTTAGACCGCTTTCTGTCGTTAGACATTCGTTTTACTTCGGTACCTTTGAATATTCGCAGGTGGCATGAGATAACATTCCTGTTATTTGCAAAATTCTATATTATTCAATTCTTAAATGTCTAAAATTACTTGTATCTTAAAAAAAACACTATTTCAAGAATACGGCGCCCTTAATGAAGTATACATGTACAGTGTCCCAATTTCGTTGTAACTGTAGGACAAAAAACTGGGTTTGAGAGTTCGGATCTCAGAGAATAACTGAGATATCGGAATGACGAAAATTGATTCAGATAGAGTTTTTTTACATAGAGTTCAATGGAGTACTTAAACATATGACCCAAACATACATGTTTTTAAATAGAACACCATGTCTATTTTTATGGCATTCAATTGAATTTTTTTCCTTCATGATATATAATAGATGCTACTTTATATTTCGGAAATAATCAAAAAACGTTAAATTAATAAAACTGTAATAATGTTTTGTGATGTATAGTTGGCCATGCATTTTTGATAGAAAAATGGTTCAAGAATTAATTCACTTTAATAATTCTTAAAATAATTTTTTCTTTAATGGCTCAAAAAATAATTTTAACAAGATAATTCTATTATCCAATTAAGAAATGTATAAATATCTTTAATTGAATAACATTTGAAAATAAATAGAAACGAACATAAAAAGATGATGAATAAGAATTATAGTGAAGGATCCGCTTGATATAGTGTAAAAATATTGAATATTTATTATATAACTTAATTGTTTAAACAACTGTTTATTTTGCATACATTTTTCTTTAAGTAGGTGACTAAGATAGAGTTCATGAACCAATTTTGTATAATTATATAAAAAATCATGGCCAACTATGCACCACATCAATTTTATCAATTTAACGTTTTTTGACTATTTTCAAAATAAAAAGTAGCTACTATTATATACCATTATGAAGGAAAAATAATGTAATCAAATGACATAAAAATTACAGGGTGTTCCATTAAAAAAAACTGTATTCTTTATGTATTTTTGAAAACATCTTGTAAAGAAATTATAAGTACGCCACTGAAAGTACTCACCTACTTCATTCAAACATTAATATTTTATGCTATCGTTTTTATACATATTATGTTTATATAGTGTGACTCATTTAAAATGGAAACGTGTCTGAAAAAATGGTATTTATTATCCGATTTAGTTTCGTGCAGTAATAATTTTATTCCGGTTCAAAATATTTTAATTTGTTTCCATTTTCAAAGCTTACTTCGATTTTTTTCACTGCCAAATTATACAAAAATAGATTTAGCATTCCCTAAAACGGTTTTATACCAAACTTGGTAAATAAAAATTAATCCTTATTTATTTAAATAACTAATTATTATTAACCATTAATTATAAATGTTTAATGTTATTAATTACAAGTGTAAAAACAACTTATCACTTTTTTTATTCATTTTTTAGAAAATTATTATAAATGTATTTAATAAAATGCAGCCTACATTGGAATTGTTATAAATCCTTCATTATTAATAGTTAATTACTAAATTTGGCATTTTAGGGGTTGATGAATTCAATGCGTAGGTAGATTCGAAGAAAAAAAAAACGATGAAGGTCTTGAAAATAGAAACAAATTTTAATATTTTGTGCTAGAATACAGTGTTTACTGCTATATCTCTTAAAAAACCTGGCACAAAGGCGTGTATATAACTAAAAATAAATCAAAATAGGACAAACTTTATTATATTACTTATGTTACTTATTTCTTTTCGAAACCAGTTAGATGTCACTTACTATTTTAACATTAATACAGTAAATAACGTTAATTAATTGGTCTCAATATTCTTTATTGATATGAAATAGTTTCTTATAATGTCCAATTTAGAATAATTAATATGACACAATTGAATATAAAGACTATTGTAACTAAATCATTAACACAGTTAATTAATTCTTTGATGCTATTTATTGTAACATAATACTAGTTTTTCTTTAGTTTAATTTGGTATTTTGCCACACTTATGACAAAATAATAAAGATTAATTGAATAAACTCTTGCACCAAAAGGATCAGTCAAGGGCTATTTTTAAAATTTTAAACTGTCAAGCTTGACTTACGTTTAATACATTTGCAATTTTTTGAGAGAAAAACCAGAGAAACGTTAAAAAATACGGAAGTACGCGATAGTGATGTGATTTTTGCTATAAAATTTCCTTAGATTTTACCATTCACGCATCAGATATTCAGTGCCTGATAAAATACTTCCCTTTAATCAAATTAAATCGTTACAATATTACCAATGCCACAAATAATAAATGTCGATGTCTTTTGCGTGAATCAGGTATAAAATGAACTAGAAGGCTTTACTTTTAGATTTAAGTAATACAAAGTGTATAGGCGTTGAACTACAGCACATCTAATAGTGTACAGTTCACGGTTGTGAGCTTTCGAGCAGCCAATACCTATATTTTGTTGGGAGAGCAAGACAAATTGGGGGCCGACTTAGTTGTGTAATAGAAAATCAATGAAATTCGGACTGTAATGGCAATAGCTAAGCAGCAAGAGTGTGAGGATCGAGGACGCGGCCAGGGGGTGGTTTGAAAGGGTGAAATCGTGCGGGGTGGATCGGGCATACAGTCCTCGTTCTGTGCGAGCACCACCTCATTTGAATTTCTAATTAGCAAACCTCCATGCAATTATTGGATTAATGTAAATTACGACGACGCGTTGTGCTCAGTAGCATGGCAGAGGGGCGAGGGGACGGGATAATTAAAATCCGTTGATTAATATGTAAATTTAATAAGATTACAGTTCCAGGAACGAATGAAGCTACGGCAACGGTACAGCCTGCTATAGCTGAATCTCTCTTCTTCTTCGACGATGCGCCGCCGTGCCAAGGCCCATCCACTCCCGTTCCAATACTGTTAACAAGTTTCTAACAGGCCCGACAAGGGTTATTCCGACGATTAAATGGACTTCTTTCGTACCGGACTCTTTACATTCTATTTACATTTTATTTAGCTCAAAAACTATCGACTTGTTTCTACTTCCATTTAATAAATTTTACTGTATTGTAAAGATATGTCAGCTAGTTTTCCCACAGTTCCTATCATGGAGAATACTCGTATATGATAGCATGATAACATTACTGTTTGTGAAAATCATTTGAATGTTCATAATAAATTTTGTTTTAATATTATTATTAACCGAAAATATTCATAATTTTTATTTTCATAAAGCTTTTACATCGGTTAGTATAGAACAATAATTGGTTTATATCATTATTCTACAGCCGGTAGACCGTAGATCAGCTATATTTGTGGACACGGTTGGGACTCTCTCTGTGGATATAGTAGGGTGGAAGAACGTTAGCTTGGATCAATGTGAGACATTGATGCCTAAGTCGTTCCTGAGCGCAAATAATAATATGTCGCCCCCTCTCCCGCACCGAATTGGATTCTTTTATAATTCAAGACAAAAGCAACAGTAGAGGAAATAAAAAAGATATAAATATGTTGAAAATGATGCTTCTTTAAAAACCTTTAATAATTTCGCATACCTCAACTACATATAATAAAAATTTATGGGTTTAATAAAATTAAGAAAGTTTGCATACTTTTTTTTGGTTTTTCACAATTTGACTCACTCATAGTATGATCAACTTTCACAACTTACAAAATTTTTAGTTCTGTGTTTTTGACAGAAACTCGAATTTTTATTATTTTTGTATTAGAAGACATAGTCAACGTTTAATGTGCTCTGACGGCAATTCAAATCAAAATTTGCATTTGGAAATGGTAGAAAACTACTTTTTGTTCTTTTGGCCAAAATGCCATGACCCGAAAGGATACAGATTTACTTTTTTACTTTCAACATGGTAGTTGTCATTTCTATTTCTAACGAAATTTGTTACATCATACTTTTCAGGATAGAGAAACCTTTGGACTACATCAAGTCCCGGTTTTACTATTTTGGACTTTTATGTTTTAATAATGATAATTTACTAAAAAGAAACAAAATTAATGACAGTAGGTAGGTACTGCAATTGCATTTCACTAGATTAAATAAAAAATCGTTTTAGAAAACTTGAAAAATTAATGCGACTCTGCGTGTCACTGACAGATCTTCAGTTTCGTTACCAATATCATTAAATATTCTTTGTTTAAATCGATATTGGCAACAGTTCTCGTGTAAATTGAGTTCGAAAATCTCGGAATTCAAATGGCGGGGAATAAATAAAATCCTTCAATGTTCCCCAAAGAAAATAATCACATTTGTTGAGGTCTGGTGATCGTGGCGGCCAATTTTAAGGACAATAATTATTTCCTCGTCTGAACCATTTATTTGAAAAAAAGTATCTAATAGTAGCACTAAAATGAGGCGGTGCCCCATCATGCATAAACCAAAACTCTAGTCTAAATTGCAACGGTAAATCAAGGATAGTATTTCAAATAACTTTCGCCATTTTATTGATTTCGTAAAATAACTGATCCAATCAAATAACGATCAATAATACCGGTCCAGACGAGTAAAATTAAGAATGTATAAAACAATTTTGAGACCGACAGCGCTGTATGGTAGTGAAACCTGGGTTCTCAATAAGAAGTCAAGAGAAAACCTTTTAAGGTGGGAAAGGAAGATCTTAAGAAGAATTCTAGGTGGTAAGAGGACAGAGGAAGGCTATGTAAGGAGAAATAATGAGGAAATATATGGAATGTACCAGGCACCAACAATAGACGAATTTGTAAAAGCCAGGAGAGTGCAGTGGCTAGGGCATCTAGAACGTATGGAGGATGAAAGGGCAGTTAAGAAAATAGTAGGGAGTAAACCTAACTACAAGAAAAAGAGGTAGACCAAAGAAGCGATGGAGAGAGCAGTGGCAATAGATCTAAGGGAGAAAATGTAACGGATTTGAAAAGAAAGGCGAAGGACAGAATGGAGTGGAGGAGAATAACACAGCTCTGGGCATAAAAGGCCTGTAAACAGCTTTATATATATATAATACCGGCCCAAACATTTATCTTAAACTCGCGTTGAAAATGTCTAGGAGCTATTGGATAGGGGTTTACATCGGAATATTAATGAAAGTTGTAAACATTTGTATTTCCTGTATGAGTGAAACAAGCCTCATCAGTGAAAAGAATTTTCTTGTAAAAATTAATAGCCTGACGCAAGATAAACTCGCAAAAGGTCACTAGTCGATCCAAATCTTAAAACAATAGCTCTTGCACTTTTCGAATGTGATATGAATCCAGTTTTTTGAGATAAACGTTTAGTACTTGTTTGCGGTTCATCTTCAACTGTTTGCAAAATATTTTCTTCATTTTATACCGTATTACACTAGGACGATCTCGGACATTATTGAACAACTTTCCTGTCTTTCGAGCCCGTATTTCAACATTATCAAAATGTTTTCTATGGAGAATCGTTCGATTTGGAAATCTCCTACGATATTCTTCCATACTACTTCTACAGTTTCCTTCTTTCACAGAAACGTAGCACAAGAGACATGTCAACTTGTTCGCTGAATGTAAATTTTCCAGTCATTTTCAACAACAAACAGTGGGAGAAATAAAACAGTCAAGTTTTAAACACAAAGCCTACTACTGATTTTTAATTTGCTTTAATAAACACTATTAAAATCTTGTTTTAATTAATGCATTATTTCTTGAAAACCTTGTTTTAAAACTTAACAATGGAATCAATGGAAAAAGAAGGTCACCCTCAATGAACACCTTGTAGTATTTCAATTTACTTGAACTCATAATCAGGGAAGACCAATAATGAACCTAAATCATGTACCAAATTTGGTTATTCCAGGTTAAAGTAATTCAGAGATATTAATTATTTTCGAGATATTTGGCCCCACTTTGAAAGCCTATAACTCCGCCTGTGTGTAACTTTATACAGTGCTTTCGAAAAGTAACGAATAAATTCATTTTTTTTTCGAAAAAATCCCCTGGCACGTCGATTTTGTTTTAAAAAAAGGCACTTTTTGACATACCACCCACATTTGTGACGTCATCGTTGTTCGAGATATGACGTCATCGACAATTTTTTTAAATAACAACCCCCAATTTTGACCATGCCATTTGAAAGAGCGTGTCATTCTACAAACATACATCATGAAAAATTATGATGTTACATAAGAAAAATTTCAAGAAAATAATGTTTGAAGATTTTAAAATTTAATTTTCACAATACTGAAAATGATAATGATTATGTAAAAAATCGACTAAATTAAATGTTCAAATTGTGCACCGTTGGCTGCCTGGCAGTAGCCAAGGCGATTAATAAATTCTTTTTGGACATTATCAATAACTTCAGGAGGTATACGATGTATCTCGTGACGAATTCTTCTCTTCTTTTAAATCTTCTAAATTAACCGGTCTAGTAACGTATACTTTAAGAATACCCACAAGAAATAATCTAGGGGTATCAAATCAGGCGATCTGGCTGGCCACTCAATCGGCCCCCTTCTCCCTATCCACCGATTCGGGAACAGCTCATCTAAATAAGCATGGACAGGTGTTGCATAATGAGGAGGTGCACAGTGTTGTGAAATTTTAAAATCTTCAAACATTATTTTCTTGAAATTTTTGTGTGTGTATGTATGTAGAACAACACGCTCTTTCAAATGGCATGGTCAAAATTGGGGGTTGCTATTTAAAAAAATTGTCTATGACGTCATATTATCTCGAACAACGATAACGTCACCAATGTGGGTCGTATGTCAAAAAGTGCCTTTTTTGAAAACAAAATCGACGTGCCAGAGGATTTTTTCGAAAACTTCTCAATTTCAAAAATAATGAATTTATTCGTTACTTTTCGAAAACACTGTATACAGGGTGTCTCATAATTAGCTGCCAACCCTGAACAGGCCGATTCTATGATCAAAACTAAGTAAAAAAGTTCATATGAACATGGGTCCGGAAATGCTTCCTAAGGGCACAGGGACCCATTGAAGAGGGAGGAATGGAAATAATTTTTTTGCAATATATCTCAATCGCGTTGTGATAAATGAATGAAATTTGGTATACACAGCTAAATTTTGATGAGCAATTTGATGAACTAATCCATTTATTTCCACAAGGTTCATTGGGGTGGTTACGGGGGGGCCTTGGTATTTTGCGTGTGTAACTTTTTTGAAGCTTAGTGTATCCATCTGACTATCGAAACAATCGATTCTCCTACCTGTTTTATTTGAAAAAGGTATACTTTGCTGAAGTCGGTAGGAGTAACCATTTTTAAAATAATCCTATTTGAAATGCTCAGTGCACCGAGGAAAAACTGTTTTGGTTTTTGGTAAAGTGCCTTTTCTGCTGAAAATATAGCAAAATGTTACTTGAAAAAGTTGTTCAGAATGATAAATTATGGAGACGTGCAAAATTTCAAAAAGATCGGCCTGCTTTGATAAAATCTTTGTACCTACTTTGTTGAAAAATGGTTTCATCAAACCTCGCCGATCTTCTTGAAATTTTGCACGTCTCCATAATTTACCATTCTGAACAACTTTTTCAAGTAACATTTTGCTATATTTTCAGCAGAAAAGGCACTTTACCTAAAACCAAAACAGTCTACTTGGTGCACTGAGCATTTCAAATAGGATTATTTCAAAAATGGTTACTCTTACCGACTTCAGCAAAGTATACCTTTTTCAAATAAAACAGGTAGGAGAATCGATTGTTTCGATAGTCAGCTGGATACACTAAGCTGCAAAAAAGTTACACACGCAAAATACCAAGGGCTCTGTGTTGGTTCAGGGTGTTGTGCATACACCCTGTATCTAAATTTTTCTTATGCCATGCGAATTCATGATGGCACGCGACGTGACAACGTGCTCTACCTTATCTCGTAAACGCGCTATGTTAACGCGAGACCAGCATCTCGCCATCAAAACACCAATGATGTGGTGGAGTATATGCACAATTGCGAAAAAAGCCTTTTGTGCGCGCCCGTACAAATTATATTTCCCTCATTTTAATTCTATACGTTTTCAAACAAAAACATTTGATGTCATGAATTCCGCTTTAATTACTAAAAAACCGGGCTAATTTAGCATATAATAGAACGATGGATGTAATAAAAATTGAGTTTCGTCGAGTGGCAGGGTGGAGTTTATGTTGCATAGAATTAAAATGAAGGGCCCCCTCTGAAAGTTGAATATTATTTATTCATCGTCCTGAATTGTATTTAGAATTATTCGTGCGAAGTCTATAGCAGTTCAATACAGGAGCGTGTTTAGTCAGCGGAGTGCTTATTAAACTTAAAAACAAAGGATTTTTTAATTAAACACATGGCGGCGGTTTCACACATCAACTGCAAATTCATTTAAACAAACTACACGTTCGTTATAATTAAATTGATACGAGACATTGGAAATGTATTTCCATTTTTTCGTTTCATTTTTTTCCATTTTTAATCCGATCCTTTGTTTCTGATTGATTTAATTTATTTTAATTTGTGCCGTATGGGAACGGACCTTCTGCAGCAGCTTATTGCTATTATGAAAAACAACATTGTCATCGGTTTATGTTTCCCGTTCTCTGCTTTTTTAATTAACGCCTAAAAGTATTAAAAGTAGAATTATAAAACTGCAATTTATCTTCCGCTGCAGATAACTCCGATCCGTATTAATTGTTTTGATTTGATATAGTGTATTGCATTTTACTTATGCAACAATCAACTTAAACTTCACAAAGATGATTCGGAAAGAATGCAAATGTTGTTGAAATGTTGACGTAACCGTAAATAATATATGCCAGTATACAGGGTGTTAAAAAAGAGTATAAAATATTTAAGGAGGTAATAGTATGAACCAAAATTAACAGAAAAGTCTTAATAAACATGGGTCCGCAAAGTAACGGTTGCGGAGATATGGAATGTTTTATGTTTTTTATCCCCTTTAGTTGTAATATTATTGTGAATAATGAAAAGAAAACAGAACCTGTAATAGCTCTACATGCACGTAAAATTAGAAACTTTAAATAAACAACACGTCTATTACTGTGTTAAATACCAATTATTGATATTAAAAAAGGAATATTAATATTCAGGATACATAAAAAATCAACAAAGAGAAAATTTTCTAAAATCTGCAGACAACTTGTTCTTTGAGACGCCCAAATGTGCTATTACAGTGTAAAGCAGAATGTAGTGCGGCAACGATACGTATTTTAGAAGTACAATAAGGGAACTTCTTAAGAATGAGCTCCACCCTAAGGGCGTGGTCAAGTTCACTGTGCATCCGATGTCCATAGACCAAGCTTAAGTAATCAGTAACAACATAAGTCACAAAATAGTAGAAAACTTGAAGATAAAATAAAGTTACATAGAACAGGCGTCTTAAACAATTCCTTATTAAGCCTGTACACAACTTTATCTACAGAATGGGTATGGTTTGACATTGTTTCGAATGTAGCAACAACTTACATTATCCCACATGTGCTTTTTTAAAATTATTGCATTCAGTGTCATAATGACATTGTAAATTAAATTAGGCCCAATTAGACGTTTATTAAATAAAGAAAATATGTAACATCATTAGATGTTGATGAAATAACTTTGAATGTTGAATATTTTCGGCTTCAAGAAAATATTCTCGCTTTCGCTTAGAATGTTCATAGTCGTGCATTTCTTGTTTTCAGTAGAAGTTCCAACCACCATGTATTTATAGACTGTCCAGCAATTGGCTAAAACGGAGGTTGAAGATCGTCGAAAACAGTGCCCAGTATACGCATTTGGATTAGGCAGTTCAAGAAACCGTGCAATCAGTCTTAGCACATTGTCAAAGTATTTGTATCAATACGTTCTTTAGTACATTTACCAGCTTTATATTGAAGGAAGAAGCGAATATGATCAGTTTTTAATTTAACGGATTTTCTTACCAGTACTACTAAATTCAAGCTATCAATATTTAAACGTGTTACAAAAAACTCTCTAGGACAGTTTTGTTTTGGTACTGGGAATCATGACTTGGAAGCATAGACCCTCATCTTTCGAATGTCATACAAGCAGATTTATGAGTTCTTCGTCGACATGCGCCCGCTAAACCTATAATCTAATCTAACCTAACCTAACCTATAATCTCCAATAAATATATGGATATTTTCTTCTTTCTCATGTCTGTTTGTAACAGTAAATATTCGCTGAATATTTGTTTGCAGAATTTTTACAACTATACATGTTCTAGCGAGTTGTGAACAAAAACTGTACTTTTTAACATTGTATTTTCATATCGCTCCGTTGATTTCTCAGAAATTAAAGTGGAACATCTAACACTCCATGCTTCTTCTAACACTGCATCTGAAGACGGATCGCTCATTTACAAACACTTTACTCTTTTAAATTCTCGTAAAAGCAACAATGCGTCAACTACCAATTATTGATAAATAACACCACAGCTACCAGTTCCAGAATTGTCAAATTTGTCGATTAAGAAAACTGTAACAATAATAAATATATCAATAGATTTCAAAAAAACCTGCTTCGCAAATTTATCCGAAAACGTCATTTTTGACATTACATAAAAAATATGTATATATAACTTCGTTTTCATTTATTGCTATTGTGCAAAAAATAGTATAAGCCTCATGAACGTTAAGGGTTATACCGATCTCTACAATTGATGACAACATTGCCTTCAAACGGTAAATTACTTTTACCGTTCTTAATACTTAATATACTATTTTTTCTCTACACCATTTTTCATAATGATCAAATGTTTGTTCGTTTTCCTTCCGTGATTTCTCTGGCACGAGATTGAAAACAACACTAGAATGTTCATTCTTAATTTGATGTGAAATGATCGCTTGATCTCATTACAAGAAGTAATTTAATGAGAGCTACGACTAGGTATGCCTGCTGCTATGGTAACTTCTTCTTAATAGACGATTTCTACATTATCTTACTGGAAAATACAAATTATGTATAATAATATTAACTATTATCATTATTAATAACTTTGACAGTTATAGAAAATACGTACGTAATACGTAGGATACCACATTATTACCGCACTTATGTATTTATTACCAAAAAAATCTTACGGTATCTAAAATTAAAGATACAAGGAACCTCAGTATATTATTTTAAAGCAATCAAAAGCAAAACAGCACCGTATGCGCCTAGATATATTTAAAAAAAAATGCACGATTCAGATAAATAACACAAATTAATGTCTCCTGTCTACTCTACCTTATCAGCGGAGGTGGTTTGGCTGTCAGTCACTAATTAAAATTTAACTGCCTCCTGAAGAAACTTACAGCACCTATACGAACGATTTATTCGAATTGTTCATTTCTTAACATCCGGAAAAAACGTAATAGGCATGGGTGTGTTCCAATCAGGACGGGCATTCCTTGTCTTCTCAATGAGTAACACCGCCGTGGAATGCAGAAGAAGTGGCACGTTTAAGAATGGACGGAAAAAAAGAGGCTCTCAATCATTTCTGACGGACGGCGATCACTCGAGGTGACGTAGAATTTGTGCCATAAAATTCGTACATATTTTTTGTTGCATAAAAGACTAGGAGGTTAGTTTCTCTTGAAAAAATAATAGGGCTACCTAATATATATAACTTTTTCGCATTAACGTTGCTTTTACAAGATACAGGACAGGATATTATTTTTTTACTCAAAGGAGAGTTCTGAAAATAACGTGCAAATAGTTTTTTCTATAACTATCACATACTTAATGACTGTGATTTTACACTGCTTCGAATGTCATAATGACTCACATGAGCTTTTTTTTAAATTTATTAACGCAGTACGACAAAGACGTTATAAATTTAATTTCTGCTCAAATCAAACATTTATTGAATAAACAAAGTTTGTAAGATCATATTAAAACTCATTTATTAAATACATTGACAGTAAAATCCTTAATAGGATAAATTAATACCAGATGCTAACATACTTAACGATTTTCTTGAATAGGTGCAAATATTTTGAGTGTGAACATAATTTTTAGATGTTTATGAAATAACTTTGGATGTTGAGGGAATGTTTTCAGCTTCCAAGAGAATAGTCTTGCTCTCGCTTGGAATTTTCATAGGCGTTCGTTTCTTCTCTTCAGTAGAAGTTTTGATGCAGTCGAAGACAGCGACAGAATTATACTTCCAGCCACCATGTTTTTTGTACTCAAAAGATTTGCCCTTCAATCGGTTAAAATAAAAGGGTTGAAGATCGCAGAAAACAGTGCTTAGTATACGCATTTGAATTAGGCAGTTTAAGAAATCGTGCAATTAGTTTTACCGCATTGCCAATAGTATTTATACCAGTAGATCGTTTGTTATATTTACCAGCTTTATATCAAAGAAAGAAGCCGAAGAAACTATTAATTTGACGTGTTCCATTACCAGTTCTATTGAATTCAAGCCATCAATATCTAGATATAACAAAAAACTTTCTCGACACTTTTGTTCTTCATTTTCCATAAGTTCTACAAGCACATTTGTGGGTTCCTCCTGCCGACATGCGTCCGCCAAAATAAATATTGTTTTTTTTTATTAAAAAACATATTTGTATACCTCAAGAGCAGACATTCATTTTCATCCGCATTCATTAAAAATCTGGATATTTCCTTCTGTGTTAATACCTACCTTAGATTTTTTAGGTTTGCACCCTTCTGATTTTCACTTCAGGAATGCAATCCAATTCAAGTATCATTTTTGTTATCGATATTCTTCTTGAGTGAAATCTCTGTTTCTGTTTCTTATCATTCAGTAATAGCACCAAAGAGATGAAGGTTTCTGCTTAGATATACAAATGTTGGGATACTATTTACTACTAACAATAATATTCCTAGAATTCGTTGGTAAATCGTCACAGCCAAATGTGCGTGTTCCGAACACTCTGTATAATAATAATAATAGTAATAATAATACAGGCCGCAGGAACGACTTACGTTGGTAGGCCCTAACCACTATTCAGTGCAGGAATGAGGGAAACCTGGAAAACCTCATTAATTAGGGGGGTAGTCAAATATCAACCGGTATCAATCTCTCAGATTGACCCAAGCTAACATTATTCCACCCTACCATACCCGCAGAGAGGGTGCCAATCCTCTCCACGAATATAGCTTATATACAGTCTACCGACAGCTGGGCGCGAACCAACTCCGATCTAGTCACCTCGATTCAAGTACTGACGCCTTAAACCGCGCGACCACTGACCGACAATACAGTACAGCAGTACAGTATACAATTTATATATTTAACAACTTCCTGGAAATTATTTTATTATTTTTTTTACTGTTAATCTTCAGATAGTTTCTATATGAAATTTAATTTTTCTGCCTTTATCAGAAGAATTCTGGATATATCAAGTGTCTTCTATAGTAAAAAAAAGAAATAAATTCTTGCGAATCACTTGTTTCCGCATTACGAACTGACGATAGATAGATAACTAATTATTTCTGTTAACAATTATGAAGCAAATTCTGGCAAGAAAGTTCTGAGCCGCATAATTCCACCAATAAATTGACGATTGGATGTGTCAACTACGAGGATTAGCCCGTTTAAGCATGATTAACAAACCGTTAACATGTTTAGCGTTGTTGCTTCAGTAATTTGCGAAACAAGATATTAATGTTTTCATAAAGTAACTTCGTAGTTACGTTATTTAATAAAAAAATCGTTCGAAAGAGTCATAAAACACTGATTTTGCGCACCTAATATAAACAATATTTTTAACCATTTGGCCAAAGTATTTGGCACTGTAGGTTTATTATTTTTCAATATGTTTTTATCTTAAGTTAGTGTCAAATGTGACATGATCGTGAAGAAAGTACTCGAACTGCAAAAAAAACTTATTTGTTCAACTATCATAAAAAGACAACTTTTTTATCGTTACATATTAAAAAATATCAGTGAGTAAGATTAATCTCATTTATGGGTGAATTAATTTAGTGTTGAATATTTAGTAAATTTAACATTTTAACAAAGAAATGAGCTTATCTACACAATATTTGGATAGAGAACCAAAATATGTGTGAGTGAGAATATATTGTGTAAAAATAACACCAACCGTTGTAAAATCTTAAATAATCTTAAGTTTTAACCCGATCATGGACCATGAACCGCAACTGTAAATATGTTTTGAAATTACAATTTGCATAAAAAAGTATGGTATAAACTGGAAAGTGACAATTTGTGTCATGAAGTTGTGGTAGAAATAGGTAAGTAACAATGGCCGTCTTTATCCGATACACAAAAATTGTTGATTTGTTTATTATTTCAGAAAACCTAGCTTGAGTGTGTCAATAACAATCAATGTGGTGTGTTGAAGAAAACAAAACTGATTTAGGTAGAAGTCAGAGACTCTGACTCTTTGTGGGACTAAACGAATAACGAAAAACTTAACGAACACAAACAGTCACCGGACAATTGACGAAAGTAATTACGAAATTCCGCCCGACTGTCCCGCGTGACGAATATAAACGCGACAAGAAGAACAAAACAAAAATGCAAAAAGCGCGAAACGGGCGCAATGCAGCAGCAGCATCAAAAATCGTATTAGTGCATTTTTCATAGAAAAAGTTACATAGAATAATTAAACAGGACTTCCAATTTGATTTGCATATTTTCACGCGAGACTCGTTAGTCATTACTCATTAGCGCCTGAATGACAGTGGCCGCCGGGCCGCTGCCCCCCGGGCTGTTGTTCTCCCCCGATCCCCACGCTGACCAACTGTCACTGCAGAGCGCGAAAAAAAACTAAAAACAAATGATTGGTGGATTGGTTCGCAGCCAGCCATGTTTAGTATAGTACAGTTCATCTGGAATTTTTATTACACATTTCAATGGATTCGATGTTGTTCTTTGATATGTACATGCGTCGCTCTAATACGGCTGAAATTCGATGTGTCTGTGAAGTAATTCGTTCTCTTTTTTAATTAATTTTCGGCCTAGACTTGCTGCATGTCCAAAATTATAAAACTTTTAACGGGAAAATGTAATGCAGGGTAAATACTACCATACCGAACCAAGCAGGAATGAACTAATATGAATTGTCTTTAATAGCTATTATTTATTATAAGTGCCGTATGAGGTAAACAAATACTTAAATTAAATACTAAGTATAAGATAATTAGTTTCTCCAGAAAGAAAAGTTCGATTATGTTTGATTATGCGCTGAATAATATTATCCTGGAAAAGTGTATTGGACCTAAAGACTTATGAATATTCTTTGACTGTGAGTTGAGTTTTTCAGAACACATAAATAACATTACAGACAGCTAGTAAAGTGCTTGGTTTCATTATTAGAAATTGTAACTGTTTCATAAAAGAGGCAGCGTTAAAAACATTGTATTTTTCATTAGTGCGTACTAAGTTGGAGTATGAGTTATTGATTTGGTAGAGAAATAAAATAGAGTTAATTTATTTTCTGATATTTAGATATATGAAATTAATATTTATGAAGTAGTTAATATAGATGGACAAGCAATCACTGTAAATGTTAAAAAGACAGACATATTTCAAGAATTCAGTAACCTCATTCAATTGTTACAATTGGGGGAAATGGTAAATCAGCTTACATCTACAGCACGATAATTTTATTACGACACTATGAAATTACGATATATTCTGGTATGTACTTGATTTATATAGCAAATCTAACGATCAAATATGAGAAACAAATGCATTTGTTCACATGTTCTGTCGCTAATAAGCTTCAGTTTTCAAATAACTTCAATCATAATGCTGCGATTTCAATACTTTAGGATAGACCAGTTTGTTTAGAGAAGACTACATACAGTTCCTGGAAAAGTCTAAATTATATTTCTAGTTTAGAATTAGAAGTTTGAACTCAAACATAACAAAGTAAGCAGCTTTTCTAGAATTCGTTAGTAATACTATCTACTCATTTTTACATTATAATCAAGTCTAAGGAATAAGTATGACAATCACAAATTATTAATGTCATGATGAGTTTTCAAATAACTCTCTTAATGATAAACATATTTCGATGCATCTAAAACTATTCTGTTTAGAATAAGGTTTAATTTCTGCGAAAGCTCAAATCGTACTAATTGTTATTTTTTATACTAGAATAATGGAATGTTATCTTCATACGTGTGAAACAATATGTTTTTCTATAGCCCAGATATGGACACGTGTAGTATCAAGAAAAATTTCAAAGTCATCCCTTTGGGTTCTCATTGTGATGTCAATATTTATTTCTTCTTTGGTGTCGTTTTGTGTGATTGTTCGAGGCAGAGTTCGATGAGATAAAAGTCAGAGATCACATGCAAGTTATTACAACCAAAATCTCTATTGACCTATAAAAAGGAATATATAAAAAAACAAAAATGAAAAGAACGCAAAGAACATCAAGGATTAAAGTTGGAATGTTTCTAAAAAATTAAAGAAAATTCAGCCTTCAAGTTTATGGTTCGTGTTGTTTAATGCTCAAGTATTATATTGGTGAATGAGCAGGCTAAGGATGAACGGAGGAACTTTTGTTTGTAGATACAACAAGCTACAAGCGTTTGTGATTGTTTCTTTCAAATGATTAATATCTCGCAAAGGTGTTTTGTAAACCTTATTTTGGGAAGTGTTATCTAAATATTACTGTAGAATCCTAGCCTTGTGGGGTAGAGCTCCGTCGTGCTGAAACGTTTCTATTTAGCTGCAAAGACACATTCTACAGAAGTGCAGGAAGTTCTTGTAGGAAATTTAGGTAACTCACGTTGTTCAATGTATGTTCATAAAAATAATGCCCAATTAAATGCCTTCCGATGATGCCGTACCATTCAATTTCAATGGACCAATGAACAAGTAATGATTGTTGCGCTTGTTTGGTAAACCATTACTGACAAACTAATTTTCGTCCGTCCAAAGAACGTGCCGAAAAAGGTTCTGATCAACAGTTTTACATTTACTACAATTTGAGCTATAAAATAAGTCTGTTGAATTGAATTTTGTAGTCATGATACCCGTTGGTCTTTAAAATTCATTGAAGAGTTGATTCATCAAAATTCAAGTAAAGTATCATTTTATCTACACTTGAGGTTAAAGTACCACTTTATCTACGATTTTTAGTAGATAAAAGAAAACTTTAACGTTAGTTATAGAAAAAAGCTAATAGTTTAGAACGTCGAGAGTAAAATAAACAACTTTTATAGAAGAATGAATTATATTATAAATTTTTACCGATTTAATTTTGTTAAAAAAATATATGAGAACCAGAAAGTATCGCCCTCCAGCGAAACTATCTAATGTATCTAGTGATGTTTTTTCCAACAAACCTACGCAACGACAAAAACGGACTCTTTTAACACTGGTTCATTATCGTCATTTACTGGACATTTCACGATTAATTTGTATTAATTTGAGTAAAGCTCAAAGGCTTTGTATGCAGACCGCCCGCCTAGAAGTATCCGAAAGATTTAGAGCTGTAGATTTGCGAATTTGAGGGATCGGTTATTCTTATTGGTATTCCGCAGAGAAGTGTAGCGGGCTTCGCTTCAGGAAGGTTGACTGGACGAGTAATAAACGAAGACAAATGTTTCTTGCAAGACTCCGAGTCAATAGACACACTGTTCAGCTTTCCTTAAACTACCCCTAATAATGCAGCATTAGCGCTTGGATGTTAGACACCGATGCCTTCACTTCGTCTTTTCTCGTTTAACTTGTTGTTTACTTGTGTAAGAAATAGTGCCAATACAGGGTGTCTCATAATGGTGTGCGCTCCATTGGAGGGTGTGTTCCATGGGTCATTTTAGGAGGGATTTCGTTCTATAAAATTTTTCGATTTGAGCCCTCTCTTACCAGAGAAGGGCTTCTAAAAAATTGGAAATATTTCGGTTTTCATTGTTTTTCTCAAAAGCGGTTAAACTTGTAAATATGAAAATCAGTGACTACATTTAGTTAATTAAGTTACATTGTTGAGTACGATTTTTATTTTTACGAAATGTCTAAAAGGACGGCAACCACCAACCTCTAATGTTTTTTTAATTACAATTTTTTATTCTAAACGCTTCTAGATATGAAAAAATTGCAGTAAATAGAATAATCAATTTACAAAATTTTTCCCCTCTTAGTATTTCTATGCAGACACGCGTTTTCTTTTAAAAAAATAAAATCCACATACGTACATATCCTCGGGTGTGAAATACACAAGCAAAATAATTCATATGAAATGTAGTGCTAAATTTAAATATATCACTTTTGAGGAGCGCTACATAATATACAAGGCGATTATATAAGTAGCACCATAAAATTAACAGCGAAATAATAATAGATTCTAATGTTTAGGCGCATGCAAAATCTTATTATAAATATAAGGGACATGAAATCACAGTTGGCTTTGAAATGAAAGAAAATAACAATTTTCAGAATTAATACTTTTACGAGTATGTATGGAAATGTCAAAATTGTTCCTTAGAAAACGCAGTTAAATTTATGGTACTACTTTTAGATTCACCTTGTATACCTGATGTAAAAAAATATATTACCTAACAGTTGAGCTTTCTTGAATGTCAGTCTAATCTGTAATGTGTTAGTATTTGCTTGGAAGATTAGGGAGAAGGTACATAATTATATGTCAAAAAGAATAAAAACATTTTATGATGATATTATTACTTGCAGTATGTACTTTTAACATTACAATTATTATTAACATCTAAGAAGTCATCAAATATTGAAGAAATGTTTATAAATTATTATATTATGTAGGCGATGGATTTTCCACTTATAAAAAAAGTAATTAAATAGGTAATTTTAATTTTATTGCTATAGTATTATGTTTAATGTTGACATTAATTTATTCTTAACTGGTCAGTAACTAAGAAAAACATAAATCCGGGATTTTCTATATGATCCGTTGAAAGAATTCTCATGAATTGTATTTCGAAAGAATATAGACACAGTTTTTTTTAAGAGGACTTGTATAAATCGGATCGGTCAGTGGTCGCGCGGTTTAAGGCGTTAGTACTTGAATCGAGGTGACTAGACGGAGTTGGTTCGAGCCCAGCTGCCGGTAGACCGTATATAAGCTATATTCGTGGAGAGGATTGGCACCCTCTCTGTGGGTATGGTAGGGTGGAATAATGTTAGCTTGGGTCAATGTGAGAGATTGATGCCGGTTGATATTTGACCACCCCTAATTAATGAGGTTTTCAGGTTTTCCTCATTCCTGCACTGAATAGTGGTTAGGGCCTACCAACGTAAGTCGTTCCTGGGCGCAAATGCGGCCTGCTTAATAATAATATGCCCCCTCTCCCGCACAAGTCTCCGACTTCTGGGCTAATCCTGTGATTAGAATGAGGGGTAGAGATATTATTATTATTATAAATAGAAAATTCTTATATAAAAACACTGATATTAGTTGAGAAGTTAATGGTTTACATAATAAATAAATAAAGACTGCCACTTGAAAAATTGAACATATTCACGTCATATAGGCAGCTCTATATAGGATGTCCCATTTAATGTTTATAGAAAAAAATATCTCAAATAAAAGTTTCATTAAATCAATAAACCGTATTAGTGGTGTCACAAGTAACTATCGTTACTAATTATCATAAGAAATGTGAGTTGGTTTGGCAAAATTGACTTTCCCGGCCCAAACCGGAAAAGTAACTTTACCGGTTTAGGTCGGAAAAGTAACTTTACCGATCTAGGCCGGAAAAGTAACTTTCTCGTACTGTTTGTCGGTGGTTGCTTAGCAATGAGCTAAAATACTAGAATACGGTATTCTGTTGTCTGAAATTGAGCGGAATAAGTACGCATTCCCAAACGATTTCAGAAAAACTTCAGAAACAAGTTTTGTTAAAAAATTGTGAAAATGTTGCGTTTCAATTACCCCATAACGTTATTGGTGTGACACGACTGGAAAATCATTAATCAAAAACAATTCTCTAGAAACGGTTTTGCATAAATTGTTATTAATAACTCTGGGGAACGTCTGTACGTGCACAGTCGGGCCAATTAAACAACATTAAATAATGTATCACTGCAAAATGCATCGGTTAAGTATCAGGAGAGCTAAGTAATTCATTGTATTAAATATTTAATCGACTCCTGCAAGGTCCGGCCCAGATTGTAAATTATACATGATTGGCAAGGATAACGCTGCCTGTAATTTACAGCTGGACAAATAGCGTCTAATTCTGTTCTAATTAAATACAGCAGACAGAATAATCGATATGTTTTAAAGGGGGTTAGTTAATTACTGAACCTACAGACATCGACATAGGCAATTTAATTGAAAAATAGTTACCAATCCTACATTGTATCCCGGCTGGCGGACTGAAAATAAATAAATGAATACAAATTCGCGCCGTGACTTGATGATAAAAAGTGGATCTACTTTTTCAATCTTCAAATTATCTGCTTAAAGAGAAAGAATGTCCAAGGAGGCATATCTAAGTGGGTATCATTTATTTATTAGGCGCTTTTAACTGTTACTTAGTGTTGTGTTGTTATTACAGTAGCTTTTGTATTTTTTCCTAGCAAAACATTTATATTGAGACTAGGATTACAAGTTCCATAGCAGTGTCAGCAAATATTTTTTAATTTCAAATAAACCATGATACAAATTCGAATCTGTCAAAATGTTTGCGGTACTTTGGCATCTTGTCTTGATGTTTCTTGATCTCGTAAGACAATAGAAGACTTGACAGCTTGCAGAATAAGACAAGATTTAAACAACGTTTTGCGAGACAGAACAAGAAGTATTGCTCTGTCAAAATGTTTCTGGTAATGCTGATATCTTGTTTTGGCTTTTTCTTGATTTTGTCTTGGCCTTGGAAGACAAGACTTGACAGATCGATTGCAAGACAAGATTTAAAAAACTCTTCAGAGACAAAGAAAGAAATATCGCTACGGCATGGTTGCAAATATAAGAAGGGATAAGTGAACATTAGACGAAAAAATAAACATTGCATTCCTGTTGTAGGTATACAGGGTGTCCCAGGTATTACTGGCAGCCTTGGAAGCGGTGATTCTGTAGGTAGTCAAAATAAATGAGATTTATCCAAATATATTTATATTTAAAAGTTCACCGTTTCCGAGATACAGGCTGTCAAAGATTTCGAAATTTTTATTATACTTTATATTTACTTGGAGACTCTTCGTGATAAAACAACAATAATTCTAGGTTTTATTCTAGTACGTTGTATTATTCCCATTATCACCAGTGGCGCAGAAACTGTGTGGCACTCTTCTTTTATTTATAATAAAATAGTACGTCACTGTTTTAATTATAAAGAAACATAAGTTTTCAGTTTCAATTATTTTAAACAAATACCTAATTAGATAAGTATTATATTAATATAGTATAGTAGGTCTCACCATATATTTTTAATGAACAATTACTTAGATTAAAGTATCTTATGTTTTTTTATAATTAAGACAGTGAGATACTATTTTTATTTTAAATAAAAGGCACAGGGGTTTTCCCTACGAAAATTAAAGATACAATTTGTACAATTTTAAAACGTAATAGTTTTTCCCTCAATTTTATCTATTGCTTTTACAGTAATTTAATTTTCTGTATTACTTATTGAGTTAGATATGTTAGGAATAAACTTCAGTAGTTCTGTCTTCAAACACTGGAATGGAGTCAAATTCATTATCACTGCCGCTGTTGCTATGTAAAATCTTATCAGCAAACTCTATTTTCTTTGTTAACTCTCTGCAACATATCTTTCAGCGACACCAGAAGACCTAAACTTACATTTTCTGATAGTCAAATAATACATTAATGTTATCACTAAAACCTCCAGCCCCCATGACGTTTGAGTGCCATAACATCAACTCCAGTATTTGCTAGCAAAGTCGCCGACGTCCTTCTAAAAGCATGTCCGGTACAGGATTTTGGATCTTGCAGTTTTAAATATTCGGCAATTTTTTGTGATATTTGTTCCAATGTATTTATACCCACAAGTTGATTTCCACATTTTCCCTGACGAATTGAGTAGAAAAATCGACGAGAGTTAGTCTCCTTAGGTCTTAAGCCTGTATATTTCGTAAATCGTCAAAAAAGGGACTTTTTCATTGGCCTTGTCAGTGATTGTGAAAATTCTACTAATATGTGTTTTAGTATCAGGCACTTTAACAATGACAACTGAACCTTCATCCGTAATGTCATCAACTGTCATCTTCATAAGTTCATCACTCCTAAGAGCCCCAGCGACTCCCATTATCATCACTGCTTTCATCATAAATAGGTTTCATCGGGGGCTTCCAACAGGAATTTGTTCACCTCTTCTCTGGTAAATACCTTTGATTTTTCCGCATGATGTCCAATATTTTTTTCTTTAGAAATACTACTAACTTCTTAAATTGCGATATATCGATACCATTATATAAGTTGATCGTACTTTTAAGCATAGAGTACTCTGCCCATAAGCTTCCCGGAGCCTTCAATCTTAAATTTCTCTGAAAAAAATAAGCCAGCAAAGTTTTTCAGATATCTCCCCTTTCTTCTCATTCAACCATTTCCTGAAGGCATCATAGACTTTTTCATACCTCACCTTTGATTATATGGGAATTAACGACCCACAACCTATTTGATACGATTGTTGAATGTTCGAATCTACCTCTGAATCGTCTTTATCAGCCATTATAAGCACAGTTTCGACAACAAAACACAAAATTGTTCAAACTTCAAATTGTTTTTTTTTGGTTTCCAACAAAATAAATTCAAAACACGCTAGATAGACCACGCCATTTCAACAATCAAAATATTTTTTTAAATTTTATTTGATAAATGCGATTGTGCGAAAAAGTATACACTATACGGTTGTTAAGTGGGTAACTATTATACCCCACTAACCAACCTAATAGTGTAGTATAGTAAAATTCAGTTATTTTATTTTACTTTTACGCACATGTGCGTAAAAAAGATTGTTTTAAGCACATGTGCCTAAAAGACTGTCATTTCGATACTGAAAGGAGACTCGAAATGCCACTATTATGCAACGATTTGATGAGAAATGCATTTATAACATGGTGATAAAAGTACCTTACATTTGACTGGTCTATTTTTAACGTTATCAGCATTTTATTTACAACAGCATAAAGGATCCGAACGTCTGAGAATAAAAATGCTGGCAATACGGCTCCTTTTGCGGGACTTTATTAAAATTTATATGCCGCTTGATTAGTGGGTAGGACGAGGCAACTAGCGTCGGCCGGTCATCTTCAAATAATGGAGAAGCAGCTCCGCCACGACCAAGTATAATAGAACTATAGTAAGGCTATTGATTAAACCGTCGGTTGCGCTAAATTAGAACAGAATTAGACGCTATTTGTTCCCGTACAGTCACGTGATTCTCAATCATCCTTATCCGTCAGAGTATATGCATAATCTCCAGTTCAACAGACGCGTAAATAATGCCAATGCATGACTCAGACCGACCAAATATAATTCGTACATAATGCAGGACCTTTTATTATCCCTTCAGGGCTCGGGGTTGCAAAATTTCCACAATAGGTGAGGGCGGTCCGGGCATTGTTCGAAATATTTCTATTTCGTTTCGCCGTTCTGAGATACTACTTGGGCGTGTTAATCAGTTTTCTATTAGCAGCTCAAAATATTAAAAAATAAAGTGCCCAGGTCAGCAGAAACGTTGAAATAAAGTGACTCTAATGTACTTTTTTAATGCGAGCAAAAATATATCAAAATTTTATGTTAAAGACTTCACACGTATGCGCAGTCATAACACCGAATGGCATTCGAAGGAATTTAGTTGACAAAATCTATATCGATTTGCATTGGATGAATAAGAAAATTGCATGAATATATTGAAAGGTCAGAACATGTTTCTGGCTTCAATAATCACATAATAATTAAAATAATAACATTAATAAATTTTCATGGAAGGTAAACAAAACCACGTGACCGAAACCGCGGTATCACTGGTGACACGTTACACGCTGTTCAGTGCAGTTTGTTTCCGTAGATACAGGTGCCGGTTACGGTATTGATGACGTAAACAGGTGTTTATTTCTTGTATTTTTGCATTTTGGAGGTAATTCTGGGTAATATACAGGGTTAACTATGACTAAGTACAAATATTTTAAGAGAGGATAGAGAAAATTAAGTATTACCAGAATCACCCTTCAAAAAATTTGTTTTCGAAATTATATTAAATCCTTATTTAACGCCGCCTATGCGACTTGTCCACCACACGTTTACAGAATCAGAGTAGTAACGTAGGCAACTAGCAACACGACTGTAAAATTGGCAGTCATGATAATAATAATAATAATAATAATAATAATAAATTTATTTTCCTTTTGACAACTTACATTGTATAGGAATAGTCATATTAACATTGAAAATAACGAGTAGAAGAAAGAGGAAATAAACACAGAAACAAAAAAAAAATAAAAAAAATACAAATGAACGTATCGGCAGAGATCACACAAATTCACTCAAGCTATAAAAGCATCTATCCAATAGATAAAGTTCGAATTGTTTTTTAAACAAGATCAAACTGTTTATATTTTTAATATATACTGGTAATTTATTAAAAACTTTTTTGCTTAAAAAGTTAGGTGAATTAATTGTTACATTATATTTGCAACTCGGAATAAAGTAATGATCTCTTAGTCTCGTATTTAGGCCATGCATTCGCTCATTTGAAACAAAATTGATTTCATTTTTAAAAATAAACATACAGCTCGAAAATTAACAAACATGGAAGGGATAAAATATTATATTTTTTAAAGAGTTCTCTACAGGAGTACCTAGAAGAAACTCCGGCTATGCACCTAATAATTTGTTTCTGCGAAATGAATACGTCCAATGATTGAGTGCAATTACCCCATAGACATATGCCATATGTCAACCTGGAGGAAACCTGGGCATGATACACTAAAACCAACTGATCATCAGTCAAAACGGTACGCAGATTTCTAAACAAGTAACAAAGCAATTTCAATTTTGAAATTAATTGACCACAGTGATTATGCCATGTTAAACATTCATCTAAAGTGATTCCCAAGAATTGTACGTCTGTATTAAATTTCATATAATCTTTGCTGTTCGTTTTAATTTTGAGTCCTAAATAGTTTTTTTGCCTATTGTGGAATCTGATTAACTGTGTTTTATTACTATTAAGATATAAAGTGTTATTGACGCACCAATTTCCCACGGCTTTCAACGCAGCATTACGTTGGACATACACAATATCAAGTTCATTTGTATATAGTAGAAATAGGATAGGACCCAGCACAGAGCCTTGTGGAACCCCCACGCTTACTTCTCCATGTTCCGACCTAATGTTACTGGTTCCAAAATCATTCGTAAACTTTAAATGAACATATTGCTCTCTGTGCGTTAAAAAAAGATTCTATAATTTAATTCCTGTGTTTATTATGTGTTTACGTTGTAGTTTTGTGTTCTTTTTCAGTTTTTAGTGCCTTTTTTAATTTTTAGACGTTTCATAGTTATTAAATAAAGAAATTTGTGTTGGGTGCAGATACTTTCCCACAATATAGTTCGCCGGTTTAGTTTTCTAGGTTATGGGACAAAACGCGGGTACATTAAATTTCAAGAAAATAATGTTTCAAGATTTTAAAATTTAATTTTCACAATACTGAAAATGATAATGATTATGTAAAAAATCAATTAAATTAAATGTTCAAATTGTGCACCGTTGGCTACCTGACAGTAGCCAAGACGATTAACAAATACTTTTTGGACATTATCAATAACTACAGGAGGTATACAATATATCTCGTGACGAATACTTGCTTTTAACTCTTCTAAATTAACCGGTCTAGTAATGTATACTTTGTTTTTTTAAGTATCCCCACAATAAATAATCTAGGGGTGTCAAATCAGGCGATCTGGCGGGCCACTCAATCGGCCCCCTTCTCCCTATCCAACGATTCGGGAACAGCTCATCTAAATAAGCAAGCACAGGTGTTGCTTAATGGGGAGGTGAAAATTAAATTTTAATATTTGCAAACATTATTTTCTTGAAATTTTTGTAATGTAACACCATAATTTTTCATGATGTGTGTATGTAGAATGACACGGTCTTTCTCAAATGGCATGGTCAAAATTGGGGATTGCTATTTAAAAAAATTGTCGATGACATCATATCTCGAACAACGATGACGTCACAAATATGGATCGTATGTTAAAAAGTGCCTTTTTTAAAAACAAAATCGACGTGCCAGGAGATATTTTCGAAAACTTCTCAATTTCAAAAATAATGAATTTATTCGTTACTTTTCGAAAGCACTGTATAATAATATGCATGTAACCACTGTGTGTGTTAAAGACTTGGAACTAATTTATAGATACAAATCTTCGCTTTATAGAACTTACTAATTTTATTTCAAAACGCTTTCTTCAATATAAAATGAAATGCATATGCGTATGTTAAATAAATAAACAAAGAAATATTCTGTGAAGCATTAATATTAATATTATCTCATATAAATTATGCAAATGTTGTTTGTTACCCTTTTTTGATTACAATTTGATGGTAAGCGATTGCAAATTAGACAAAACATCGTTTAATTTGTGGATTTTGTTGATAGTTTAATTGGTTGGCTTAATATTAAATGTAGTCACAGCTATTATTTTTTATATAAAACTCCATTTTGCCTCTATAAAAGTTAGTTAAAAATTGATGTCCATCCTTCGGATATATGGAATAAATAGACTCTTTGCTCAGATTTTCCAAACCAAATTTGTCTCTAAACGGCTAGAGATGCAAAAAAAAATATGAGAATGCAACGGAGCATATGAAAACTAATTTTGTTTGCATGATTATACAGGGTGATATACTTTCTCCTGTGAAAAAACTTATGGTAGTACCCATAACCCCGCCACTAGTACTTTACATAAGCAGCAAATTTTATATTTACCAGCATATTAAAAAGTTATACCAAATTTGCTAAACATATTTTAAGGGAATAAGAAGTTATGAATTTTAAATTGATTTTTTTATCAACTTCGGAAACCTATACCTCTGAATCGACACCTTTTGGACCATTATTATTTAACAAATTACCTTAATTTTAATCACAGGATACACCCCTGAGCGCAATTAGGAAACATCCTGTATATTAACACTTCCAAGACATTCCTTAACTATTAAAAAAAGTAAATAACATATCACTTTACCATTTTCCATAGAAGAAAATCCTAGAAAAAATCCCAGCCCAATGAATTCCATTAGCTTACTCGATTATTAGAATTTTTTTCGGAAAATACAAATTTTATTTCATTGCTTCAAACAATTGCTCTAATGTAGGTATTAAGTATAATTTTAAAGCCATTATTTTTGATAAAATCATTTGGCATTAACGTTATACTACCATATAATATACTGGGTTCGTTAATCGGTACGGATAATTTTCAGTGGGCGAAGTAATTTACAAAAGGACATATTCATCATTGAAATTTATTAACATAAAATGTAATTTTACTCTCTAATCATATTTTCTAAAATAACAGCAACAAATGATCGACATGAGGAGGTAGACGAAAGTATATGTAATACATAGTATTTGATATTATTTTCTTAATTAATTAATAAATAGTATAGAAACCTCGGTGAAAAGTTTAATTCTTGTTTCGAGAAATGGTTCCTTTTCTCTCGACAAGAATGAAACACTCCTCATTATTAGAATATATAGTATTTTCATACAAAAACTAGGTAAATTATTAATTTTTAGTATTAATGACAAGACAAAGGGTGGTATAATACTTTCCAGTGACATATTTTACCGCATCATATAACTTTTTTTACCATTTTTAGCGTGTAATAGTCGAAAAATTTGGCAATTACCTTTAAAGTGAACGGGGCGCATTTGCCGAAATCTCCAGTTGATAGAAGAGTTATTTGCGAGCTGAAAATTTAGGCGATCTGCATTATATCAGTAACGATCAAAATGCACATCACGTTCGGCGCCTTCCGCCCCCGCACCCCCCGCCCTCACTGCCATTGCCGGGCGCTCGAACTCCAACTAAAACTTAATTATAATTAATTAATGCGACTGCTACTAAGTCTATAGGCTATACGCTATGTAATTAGAAACCTTTATATAAAATGAATACTGTTAATTAACGAACTAAAAGACATTATACAGTGCTAGATTGCAGAAATAACTTAAGTACAAATAATATTATTATTGCCAAGTTTCGGCTAATTCGCAGCAAGTTAGTTTTAGGCACTGAAGTTGGTAAGTCTCTATAGACGTCATGTCCCGTTCATTATGCATTACGGGTGAATAAGGACACGTGACCGCCACCGAAAGGATCTTAGATCAGTTGGCTCTGTCCAAACGTTCAATAGCTGTCCGTAGAGCGGCTTATCTTTTGTCAATTAAGTTACACAACAACTTAGAACCGCCTGACGAGGTTCTTGGTTCCCTAATAACTGAATTTAAGAACAAAATGTTTTAAATATTCAAATCGTTATAATGAATGTAACTGACTAATAAAAAATAATTCAATGATTAAAAAAGTGTTTTCATGTCATTTAAATAAAAGTTTTTTTCGAACACCGGTTATTTTTTGGAAATTTCCAAAAAAACGTTAAATTGGTAAAACTCATGTTGCGTGGTGCATAGTTGACCATGCATTTTTATATAATTGTACAAAATTGGTTTATGAATAAATTCACTTTAATATTTTTTTCTTTAATAATTGAAAGAATAGTTTTAGCAAGATAATTAAATTAGCCAATTAAATAATTTATAAATATCTAGCAGTTTTTCCAAAAAATATGAGGTACGTGTTAATAAATTATTTCTATAATATCTTCACAACCGAGCATAATTTGACCTTTTGATAGGTATACATTTTTTGTATAGAATAAAATTTTCTACCTATTTCTAATAGTTGCGTGTACAAATTTAAAAGTACAAAAAAGTTACAGAAGAATATTCACAAATTGTTGTAGTATAATTTAACTTAATAGAAACTAAATCACCGCATACTACGTGAAGGGAAACTAAGCAACAAAAAATTAAACTTTTATACTATGTAACTTTTTGCGACATTTTTCTTTAAGCAAGTTTGGTTAAATCGACACTATTCGGGTTCTAGATTATACCCTTGAAGTATGTAACATTTTTAGGTGACACCCTGTATAACAACCAAAAATCTACTGTTTAATATTACCGTTGTTTATGTAAGTACATAAACAAGGATATTGCAAATGATTGTTATCAGTGCACTGCGGCAACCAAATTTTCGAAGTCTGCAGAATTTCGACAATATTTACATAAATCCGTGCCCAATTTCAAATCATTTCATTCATTTGTTTTAAAAAAAAATCAGAAATAATTTTAACGCCTTTTATCTCTTTAACGAAGCGTCCTAGATAAAAACTTTTTATGATAGATAACGCAGCCCCCCTTAAAATTCACCAAAAAAATACGAGGTTTAATTTTTGGTCGCCGTTCGAAAGTCACCCTCCATGTTTATGAAAAATCGATAACAAGTTTTAGTCCAAAGATCAAATATTTCGCCGATAATTGTTATCTACATATTTGGCGCAAAACCAGTGCGAGTCATCTGGGAAAAGTGCGGCGGCGGTAAGAAACGAAGCATAATGCGAAACGATGGCCGGCATAATATATTCGTCCTAGCATAATCTATTCCCGTATAATGATAATCAAGCAGGGAATAGTCGGTGTTCCCCGTATAATAAGGGTTAAGGGCGTGGGTTAAAGGGGGGAGGGGGTTTCGGACAGCGGCCGGCCAAGCGAGAGCTCTTTGTGTAGTTAGTGTAATTAGTGCCCCTCGAACCGCACCCCCTTCACTCCGACTACCTTATTTAAATGCAAATGAGCTTCATTTCGCAATATTAATGTTCCCCATCCCCCGTACTGCCAGCGCGCCGTTTCGCCACCTCCCCCCCGCCGCCTCCGCCGCCGCCGAGCTCTGCGAAGGGTTGGAGCATATTCGGACAGACCAGCACGACGTGCATGACTTCAATCACACAATGACAACGTATCCTAGATTTCGGATTAGCCTTTTATTCTTCACCAAATCGCAACGTCGCAATTACCGCGTCAAAGGAAATCATTTTTATTTTTAATCTCAAATTGTACTTGGGCTCCTTTTTGTACCCTTTCAGCCCTAGAAGACAAAGGGTAGTTGCGTGTTTACACGGGGTGGCACACGGTTTCCTGATTTATACGGGGTTAACTATCATCTCAAAGTGACATTTTAACCACGTGTGAGTAGTGTTGGCTGAGTTCCATGATTTTTCCAAATACTAAAATGGCGTTTGTCCTAGACAATTCCGTGGAAAAGTAAGCCTATAAACGGTGTTTAAAAATTTAGTCTGGTCACACCGCCACAGTGCACGTATACCTATACCTAAATAAGACAGTGGGCTTTGGTTCATATCTGCATACGATTTTCATCCTTTGGGACAACGCAGTACATACGTTTAGAAGAATTAGTTTGTCATTTGTGAGATTATTAGGTGATATTGTGTCAAACAGACATTGGTATTGAATAAAGTTGCAAAACAGATTCGTAAAATAGGCAGAGAAAGTTTGTCTCACCGGACAAATGAAAAAAATATTGAATTATGCCATTATGTATATTTGCTCCTATCATTTACGTGATGTAGACTGTTATTTGAAACATTTATAAAATTTTGCTATCTGACTTCACTACATTAAATAAAATAAATAATGATTTTTTAAAAATGTTTAAGGCGAAATAAAATCAGTAGTAAATAGCAATAATTTATTAAATTAATTAAAAAAATAAATAAATATTAAATATCATTAGTCATTACTTTTACTTATTTTTCAAATTAGAACAAGTAGTTTAATGTGAAATCAGATGGTATAATTTTATTAATACCATAAGTAGAACCATCTATCTAGTATTACCCAACAGCATTGTCGCCGTATTTGTTACGAGCGAATCTATAAACAAAGGAATAAGCTACTTTTAACTATACTGTATGTTCACCACATTACCACTAATAATTATTGAATTACCTACACAGTATATATGACCCACGAGAAACAAACGCCTGTTTACATCATCAACACCGTAACCTGCACCTGCATCCACGGAAACAAACCTCGGCCAATGGCGTACACCATTGATATGTCGTTTTCAGTCACGTGATTTTGTTTACATTCTATAGCAGTTTATTAGTGTAAATATTTTAATTATTATATTATTAATAAATACATTTCAAACAAATGTAAAATTCATGAAACTCCCCCCATTCACTTTATTGAAATAAAACTGTATTCAAAATAAGTATGTGTACATACCAAAGAAAATATCTATTTGGAACAAATGCTATAACAGTCAAAGGAAAATAATGTAATGGAACATGATACATACATTTGTGCCCTGCCGATGGTTTGATAATTTGACAGCACGAAAAATGCAAAAATATTTCATTACTATAGTTGGCAAGACATATGCCATTGTTGTGTTGATGGTTGCATAACTATAATTGACGGCCAAAATTGTAGAGTGACTAATCGCTAGCTTGCTGCCAAGCGCGACGGGCGAAGCGTGCGAGGAGCAGCATCTCATAGGCGTATTAAATTTGAATGCGACCAGATAAAAAGTATACAAAAATGATAAAAATAATTGCATTACATAACGTCCATTACTTTTAGAGTAGAAACAGTGATATAACAGTTTTTACCAATGTCGAGGCGTTAGATAATAAAAATAATAAGAATATATCAAAATTTAAAGTATTTATCTTGTATTATCAAATACCCAAGGTCGAAAATAATAGAGAGTAATTCACAATAGAGAGATGAGTACGGAAGATACAAGTGGTATGATGACTTAAGCGTGCCACTTGAGAAGAATTAAAGCACACAAAATTATGAAAAATAAGTTGACGTCGGCTGAACCTTGCACATAACAATTTACTTTAAATGTGCCACCTGTGTTATCCTCTCTACAAATTCGAAGGCCGTCCTTGTGGACGGCGATTGCCCGCCACCACCCACTTACACCTACCTGATGCGAAATTCACGGATTTTTGCACGAATTTTTCAACTTCTATTTTAATTATTTATGGCGGGTAAATTTCAACTTTTGACAATTGCAATTTGCGAAACTGCCAAATACTACAAATATTATTGCCCCTTTCATTATTATGTGGTGTTAATAAATTTGTTTTGAGCTTCTGATGATCTACCATGGCAGTTTCCTGATGAAAATGATAGAAAATGTTATTAGTAGTTGACAAAAATTGTTACAAATATAGATTTTTCCACCATTAAATAAATCGCGCAAATATTTTGCGAATTCCGCATTCAAAAGGACAAAAGGCTTTAGATACATACACACTATTTACTATTAGTTACTAGCACTGTCACTATAACGGTCACACATTAACACTTATTATATCATATCGTACCACTTTCCGTATGACTTTCATACATCCATGTTTCGTCAAAATTTTATATATTCTTTGATCCAGATTCTTATTTTTTAATATTTATTTTAAATAGTTTCTTCGCCATATCATTATTTTGTCCTTTCTCAGTATACTTTTTTCGATTTTATTTATACGGACTAAGTTTCATCTTGTAAGATACAGCAATCGATTTTTTTTTGTCAAAAACTCATTTTAAAAGTACAATCTTCCTTCCGCGAGTTGTACTTCTTTATGACTTTTTTATTTGCACACATATGATATTCACGTACAATTTTGTTAATGAAATACATATTTCAACATTACTTAGACTCATATTTTGACCTCGCGCTTTAAACTCTTCATACATGTCAGCATCCGATATTCCTCATTCCAATCAAATCACTAATAAAACTAATTACATTCATAATTAAATTAGCGAAAATATATACCCTAAATTTTGCGCTGGAAATGAAACAGTTGGATCCGACAATTAGCGCAGCCAATCAAAAGCTACAGCGCCTGCGTACTTACTGCAGCGGAAGCTGTGTAATCGGGTATGCTCTCAGAGATATGCGGCACACGATTTTGTAGGAAAAATATACGGGCTGCATGTATATTTCTTAGTGTTGACTGCTATAAATTGTGAGCATGTTTATAACATGAGTCACTCTCTACAATTTTGACCGTCAACTATAAGCAACAGGATAATGTCTGATAGTTTGATTGTCATAACAACAGAATTGAATATTTTGAAGTGAATTTTATATAGAATAAAGAAATTTAAAATATTAAGCCAATTTGAACAGCACAAATTTCTAATTATCTCAATTTATTAACAGAAGGAGATACTCGTACATTGGTATACATGGGTGGATATTTTTTGCGTGAGTTAAAAAATAACAAACAATCATCTACATTTTGTATATAGAAGTTTTCCTTTAAATGCGCGGAAAATTGATATAGTTGCATGCGAAAAAACAAAACTGAAACCAAAACAGTTTTTATTCGCTGCACTGGATATTTCAAATGGGATTATTTCGTAAACGGTTACTCCTAACGACTTAAACCTTTTCTCCAACCTTTTTCAGCTAAAAAGAATTGATTATTTCAATAGTCAGATTAATACATTAGGCCGCAAAAAGTTATTCCATTTAAAAGAAGCATGATGTGACGCTCTCTACTAGTCAAAATTAGAAACAAATCTGAATTTTCCAAGCATCCTAATTCCAAGTTGTATGCAAGTATTTGGATTTTTTAAAAAGTTATTTAGAAATATTGAAAATGAAATTTTAAGTGTGATCCCCCTTTCTTTTTAACCATCAAATTTTGACTCAGGTAAGTTTGGCTACATCGCATTCTTTTGTCGTCAGAGAATCTACTCTTGCTCTATGCTGCATTAATTTCGATACACCCTGTATCGGTAGAGTTCTAGGACTTTACGGCTGAATCGCCATCTAGTAGTATGATCTCTAAGGTTGACTGCTTGTCCCTGTATACAAACATAGGTGATACATAATGTTCCCGTGACTTGCTTGCTTCGCTCTGTGCATCAGTTACGTTAACGCAGTAGATCATGTAGTATCCAAATTTAAATTTAAACGCAAATAGCATTGAAAACAGGCCATGGCCACGCAAGGAAGGCAAATATCCTAAACGCATAAATTCTAGTCAGGATCCAAACTATCCTCAGCGTCCAGTCGATTGTCGAAACTACGGAAAATTAGTTTGCATTGTAGCGCGCCATTAAAGAATAAGTAGGATAAGGTGCGCGATCTGTAATCAGCACGGCGAGGCATAGTCCTCTTATTTATGAATGCACGTGTTGACAAAGCGACTAGAAGGGTCGGTGACAAGAGAAAAGCGACCAGGCTCGACAGCCGCCAAGGTCCGTCTACCGAGGCTTTGAGAGATAGATCTGGAATATGAAATGTGTGTTCTGTTCTATAATTGAATTGGCCAGAATGTTTAATACGAAGTGCCTGCATAATGTGAAGGGTTTGCTAATGTTTATTCATGGAGGTGTGCCCGCTTCTCGTCTCTTATTCCTCCACAATATGCCCCGCGCTTCGCTATCTCCTCCTCTCTATGCTCAGCAGAGGGCTTATCTTTATGGTAATTATGATATTACATAACCGACACCGCACCGTCCACGACAATTTTTTTATTCAATATCGAGGAACTCCTGACATTAACTACGTACTTAGAAGTCATATCTTCATATAACTTATTCTACACATTTGGAAAGTGAGGATCTTGATGGTGAATTGTGTTTTACCGCTTGCGTGTATTTGTGTCATGCTACACGCATACTTCCACCACAGCGTGCTTCCACTGTTCGCATAAGGCAGTGTTGCCAGGTGGTAAAAATTCAGTGCATGAGAATAATTTCAAAATAGCATGAGGTTTGGAGAAAAAAGCATGAGATGGCTTAATTTATCAAAAAACACCTCTTGACACAGCTTAATTTTTAATTACTTTTGTAATGCCATTTTTATTTCATTAAAAAGCATTATGTTATGCTATTTTATCATAATATTACATTGTAAGTAGGTACTTACAAGTACTTACTTAAAAGTTATTAACCACGTAACCTTTCTAATTTATTTTATTGTTAGGCCGGGCGAACGTTGAGGCGCAGTTGACGTGACGCAGGGTGACTCACGGGTCGTAAAATCTGTTGTTTCCAGAAAATGTAGGTACTCTTACGGAATAGAGTTAAGAATCACTGCAATACAGCGTGAATACAGCACACACACCGCATATCCGTCGACTGTCATACCCGTTTATGTATTCATTGCTAATTATTAAGAGAGCAGTCTACAATAAAGGACATTTCAAGTACCCAAATATTGTAGATACCTACCTCTATCTATTCAATTTTGCCCTCGATTTTGCCTTTATTTCTCGTTAGGTCTTTGTTTTGGTAGATTTCAAAGAGTAATTTTAATAATTTTATTATTTCTTTTTGTATCTATTAAAAAGCATGAGATTTTGTAATCAAAATATGAGAGCATGAGATTTCCTCGGAATGCATGAAATCTCATGCAAAAGCATGAGACCTGGCAACACTGGCATCAGGTGACCGGATTGAGGTCTGTAATCTGTGAGGATACCGTTTTTGTTGTGCGGCTCTCGTTAGCTCTGGCCTACCATCGGCCGTTATCGGAGATTGTCGACACGCTAAATGGACATTCAAAATTTAAAGATCTTATTCACGCCGTGTTTTATTCATTACTCTTTCCAAATAAATTAATACACGTCAGCATTTTAAATGCAATAAAAGGACTTTGAGAAGAATATGGCAGATATACAAATAAAATTTAGTTTTCTATTATACCGCACCGTTTATACTTCGTACCTTTCCTGGGATGAAGCGGCAATTTCTATTTTCTCTGTAAAGATCCGCAATTTCCGATTTTGTATTTACGTAGATATAGGGTGTCGTATGATATACTATACAGGATGTCTAGGGCAGTTCATCCTGGAAAAACAAGTATATCTCGCGATTTCGAGCTTACAAAAGATCGCGAGATTGATCCCAAGATTGATATCAGTCGACAGTGACGATATATTATGAAAAATTAATATTATTTTAAGTTATATATTATAATTAATATGAATAATCATATATTATATGAATTTTATTCATATTTTGGGAAAAATAAAAAATATACATAAGAAAAACTAAGTCATCGAGCACATTAAACGGATTAAAACTCGAACGAATTTTGTTGGCTCTCTCCGATTTTACACTTTTAGGTGAAATTGATAAAAAATCGTAGGATGCACCATTTTTATACAGGGTATCCGGGAAAATGAGAGAAATCTCGAATGCAGATAAAACATGAAAAAATAAGATGACAAGTTCCTATAGTTTTTTTTTCCTACAGGCCCTCCCTACAGAGATAGAAGGACGCCGCTGGAAATTGGTTTCTCTTGAATAACTTTTAAAGTACTCAATATAATTTAATAAAAATTTAATGTGATGGATATTAGTAAAGACCTCTTAAAATAGTGTCTTGAAACATATTTAGCTTTTTGAGTTTATCAGGGGCGGGCTAAGCTTTACAACTTAATGCCTAAATTTTTAACATACTGTATGATAAAGACATTAAAATAAAAAAATCTGGGCAGCTTCAACCTTAGGCTAAAAAAAGGACTCTTGTTTTTTGTTGATAAAATTAACCGTTTACGAGAAAAAGAATAATAAACGAATTCATGTTTTATTTTTAATAAAAAATAATGATTTCTACTTTTTTTCTCGGCAACAAAGTGCGATACGAAAGTCATTCAAACAACAGAAAAGTTTCATTTTAAGATGTTTAATCCGAAAAAATACAAAATTTAAAAAAACGCAGTGATCTCCCAGGAGGCATCTTAACGAAATTATTGAAAAACTTCATAAGAGGGAACATGTGTCAAACTTTTACTCGTAAACAGTTCATTTTACCGACAATAAACAAGAGTATCTTTTTTTAGTCTAAGATTGAAGCTACCCAGATTAATTATTATAAAGTTTTTATCATACAGAGGGTTAAAAATTTAGGCATTAAGTTGTAATGCTTAGCCCGCCCCTGGTACACTAAAAAAGCCAAATATGTTTCAAGGACACTCTCTTAAGATATAATATCCCTTATAATATCCCTGATATAATGTCCTTACTATAAGTCCATCACATTCAATTTTTATTAAGTTATATTAAGTACTTTAAAAGTTATTAATAACTATACTATACCGTCCAAACCTGTTTCAAACGTATTGAGGTTATCATCTCTACGTTAAAAATTCTTGCACAGTTTTCTGGATATTCTCCTAAATTCATGTACATCTATTGATTTGTTATTTAATTTTATTTTCAGACAACACCGTTTTCTCTTATCGATGACCAATTTAGTTTCATTGTTATTTGCGTTAGTTAGTGATCCATTGATGATTTGACAAAAACCACTCGGATTCAGAATCATTATAGAATCAATGTATAGAGCTGATGATACATTTCTCGCTAACTTATAAATTACTTCAAATTATTAATTTATAGATTTGAGGAATTAACTGTTTTTTCAACTAATCAATGAAATAATAAACATATATGTTACAAAACTTAGATTAGATTATATTATTTCCTTATTTTCTGAGGATTATGTTGAATCAATGAGATTATCGATTTTGTGATTAATCTTGTTTCCAAACAAGTACCATATTCCCATATTGGCGACCAATTTGGTTCCAATATTCTATATGTTAGATATTGTATCCATTGATGATTTAACCAACCACTTAAAGGTAGAATCATTATAGAATCCATAAATGGAGCTGATGAAATCTTTTGTACTAATTTATAGCCTGGCTTCTATTCCCAATCTTTAAATCGTTTTAAGTTATAATTCTTAAATTCGAAAAATTCAATGACATGATCATCTTCAGAACAGCATAACTGTACGGAGAAATAACATCAATCATTTTGTTTCAGGAAAGCGACTGTGAAAGCAGCGTCGGATCTCCAGAACCAGCGTCGCTGGATATGGGCTGTGACACTGGTACCGATCTGACGATCGGATCAAAACATATACATAGTCGATTAGAAGAAGCTAACTCTAGCGAACCGAAAATGTCGCCTAATGCTTCAGCAGCTGCTTCTCATTTAAACGGTGCAAGTAAGTTATAACATGCTTTTTACATATGTGTTGAATTGGATTGATGTATAATTTCATAGCGTTTTGATTAAATTAAAAAATTGCGTTCTTAATCAAAAATATAGTTGGACTAATCAAAGATTTATGCTACTCTAGTGTTAATGATATATGCTACTCTATTATTAAGGATTGATTTGTATTGATTGGTCTGGTAGGTTTTTAAATTCATGCCTGAAGAAATCTGGTGGTTTTGACGTTCTGGAAGAATTAACTAAGTCACTGCCATTAAAGAAGCTTCCTCAAAGACCGTTCGGTAGAAATTTAAAACTATGAGAATCTATTAGAAGAAGACCAGGATAATAAAGAAGATATAAATTTCACAAACTCTTGAATAGTAGTTTTTTGTAATGCATGAGTAGTATGCCGATGGGAGTTCTTATGCTGCAAAACAGTCTCCTTAAATGTTTAGTAGAGGTGTATTTCTGTTAGTACTAAGCCATTCGTTTCCCATCTTAACGTGACGTAAATGCACCATATTTGTCACCAGTCTGGGGCAAAACTAGTGGATATCATTGAGTCAGTAAGAAAGCACTAACATGGACTCGCTAACTTTTGTTGCTTTTGTTCAATACATGTGGTACTCATTGACCCAATTTTTTTTCTCTATACTATTAATTTTTGTTGTATTATCCCGTACCAAATGAGTAAACTTCATATTAAAGTTTTCGTTATTTATTTTTTAATTGTAAGTCCAAAAAGATGAATTAATAAAAAAATCATTTGTATATATAAACTAAATGACTTTTTTTCGTTAATGATGTCATTGGACACATTTAATGTAGCTTACATTTCCCAAGAATGCCGTGGATAAAATTATCTACTAAAGAAACTAAACTTCAGCTTTCTTTTTCAGTGGCCGGTCTAGTAACACTTCAGAACCTGCAGAACTTAGCGTCCCTCCAGCAGAGTCTTCCACAGGTGGCCTCTTTGGCTGCAGGACTTTCGAATATGGCCAATTTATCCGGGAATTCCGTCGTAAATGCTCCCCTGAACCTTAGCGTCAGTGCATCAGGTAAACTCGCTTTCACCGAAATGTTACACAACACGCCAGAAATCTCTGTTGACGCACGTACATTTATTTGAGAAAGCATTTGCACACTTGCATTAGCAGTTATTATAAATAGTGACTCACCCGATTTTTCTGGAACCGAGGTTCATAATATTAAAACAGTTTAAATTGGCCATCAATAATTGGTTTCATCATCTCATGGTAAACTGAGAATAAATTTCTTATCAAGGATATTTACTCATATTATAATTGATTTAATTAAGTTGTAAATTCTAACAACAAAATATACATTGTCTTTCAATATTATGAAAGCAAAATTAAGATTTTCTATATAAGTTTTTATAAAGTTGTTTACACAGAGCTGCGTTATTTTTCTCCACTTCCTTATGTTTCCTGCCATTCTTTTTCAACTGTTACATTTACTCTTTTAAATCTATTGCAACGGTCTCCTTCCATCGCCACTTCTTTTCTTCTTGTAGTTAAGCTTACTCCCTGTTATTTCTTTCACTGTCCTTTCATTTCCTATTCATGTATTTCCTCATTATTTCTCCTTACATTACCCTTCTTTCTTCGTTTCCCCTAGGATTTTTCTTAAGATCTCCTTTTCCCACCTCAACAAGTTTTCTCTTAACTTCTTATTGAAGGTCCAGATTTCACTGCCATATAACGCCATCGGTCTTAAGATTGGTTTTTATATATTAAATTTTACTCTTTGGACAAATTTTTTGATTTCATTAAGTGTTTTATTGCTCCCGAACATCTCCATGCTTTTATTATTATCATAAATTTCTTGCTCCTAGTCACACTTAGTTTTTATCGGCGCTCCCTAAACACATATTCTTCTACACTTCTTTGCACTCTATCTCCCCGCGCTGTGTCCTCACTTTAAATATTTTTTGATCTCATATTCTTACTTTTCTCTTGATTTATTTGTAGTTCCACTGTACCAGTCTTCCTTCACCAGCTTTCTCATTACCTTTTCTAATTCTCTACTATCTCTTACATCATCTATATAGCTTATTATTTGGTGAATTTTTAACATTATGTGTCCTTCTCTATTCAGCTATTCAGCTATATGACTATATGTTATGACCTTTTCTAATACGAAATTAAAAAGAAACATTGAGAGTAAGGTCTCCTTGTCTCAGTGACCCTTTATTTGTACTTTGCTTTTAGTAATTTCTCTGATGAGTTTAGTTAGCATCTCAAATTTTTTCATTATTCTACTTGGTTCATTCCTTTTGACAGAATCGTATACTTTTCTAAAGTCCATCAATAAGACCATTGCTTCAATCTCATACAGCATGTAGTAAGGATTTCCTTTACAATTTCCTTTTGGTTGTTAATCGCGCCTTTCCAAAACCTGCTTGACACTCCCTTATTTGTAGTTATGCTATAGACTCTTTTCATTGTTTTATTAACTTTGCCATAATTTTACCCTATACCCAGCAATGATATGCCTCTGTAGTTTCTGCAAACTTTTACATCTTCCATTTTTAAAATTGGTAGAATCATAGCATCTGTCCAGTCATCAGACTCTTTTCTCCAAATTTTTAGTATCATTCCATATATTCTGTGCCTTAAATGCTCTTCTGCATACTTAATGCTATCTGCTGTTCGCTTTTCCCTTGGCTTTTGTGCTTCTATGATTCTATTTCTTTTTTTGTGGGCTCCTCTACTTCCAGCTCTTCATTTTCCAGTACCATCTCTTCTTGCTTATTTCCCTCCATTTCTCTGTCATCCAATCAGTGTCATATCTCATAGACAAAGAGCACCTTTCTAGTGAAAATTTAAGATTTTTCAAAATTCTCAGAAGGCCATATTTTAACGCAAACTTTGCATTATATTCTAATTATTGTCCAGTTTTTAAATGAAATTTCAGTAATTACTTACAGTTATTGTTATAGTAAATAAATAACTTATCTTTCGAAAATTTTCACACAAAATTAAGACTTAAATTCGTTCCAGCGACGACGCCTAGGAGCAGCCAACCTAGCGGCTTAACAGAGTCACCCCCTAGCATAATGACAGCTCCGCTGAACACCCAGCAACCTCCGGCCGCGCCGACGATGCAGCCCCCCAACCCTCTGATGGGGTCGCAGCAGCCAGCACCTATGCCCCAATTCATCTTGGCCTCGGGACACTTAGTCCAAGGCATTCAGGGTGCTCAGCTACTTATACCGACCTCACAAGGTAAATTAATATCCGCTCTGTCCTGCTTGCAGTGACGTAACTGTTTGCAGGAACGTATCGTATGATGCCTACACTGAGAAAAGACAAACTCTTGGAGCAATAGCTCTTGATGTCAACTTTTTGATTGTTGCCACACGTTTTTCTTGAAATGAAACAAAGGTGATTGAAATAATATTTCGCTGACTATTTAAACTAACAAAAAAAAAATTGTTGACGACTTACTGCTGCTTAATTCGACGATTTATCATGTTTGATGTTAAATTAGCTTCATAAATTGTTCCATCTACGTGGTATAAAATAATTGTATTAAGTATTGTTTTATTTGGGCACAACTTTTGATGATTTTGATTATTCGTTATTGTTTTTATTTTCATGATTGAACTACACACTGATATTTAATGAACTGTCGCCGGCATCGGTCGCAAACGCAGTCGAACGTGAACGGAGAAAGGGGGCGGAGGTCCCCCTCTACAAGGCGTCCGACTGTTCGGTCCTACAGCGCAATAATGTGGGTGAAGTGAAATACAAAAAAAATAATAAAAAAGATAAATAAATGAACTAGAGCGGCGGAGAACAGATTTATTGACAATGGAATTAAGCAAAATTATTTCAGCCAATCGCAATGTACTGCAATGATTGATTGACTAATTTAGCACAGTGTGCAAAAAAACATTTTTTTACAATTTATTAAGAAATTAACTACGTTTGATATTTAAAACTCATCAAAATTGACAGATTTTTTATGTAAGTGTTGGAAAAAAATATTACAAATTTTTTTCAGTAACTGCATTGCATTATTTTTTCGTGAAGCAAAAAAAATCTGAAATAAAAATGATTTCGTAAATCTTTAAAAAAACAATCTAAAATAAAAATATGAAAATATTTATATGCAGTGGTGTAGCGTGGATTAATCTAGGCGTAGGCGAAGTCGTATCAGCGAGGCCCTTTTCTTCCGCCATTAGATGCTGAATGAACTGAATATTGTGACACATAATAGCTACATGCAAGGTCACAGTGTGCATCAATTTTGGTGCAAATATTTTCATACAATCGGGAGAAATTAAAAAAATTTAAATTTTACAAAAAATTTGTATTTTGAAAACAAAAACCGATCGGACATTAGTGTATATAACTTTATTTATTATTTGTTTGGTCCTCTATCGCGTGATACTATGCATTGTAGTTTTTTCAATGTCACCCTGCATATTTCCAAGAAAAGAATGGTGAAAAATCAGAGTTTGTTTACAAAATTATTCATTTATGATGAAACTAGTAAAAGTAGTGAAGTCAGGATGATGAGAAAATTACATAATTAGGCTTGTTCACACAGCAGTCAGAAACTAGTTTGCAACTGTCAGAAATATTCGACCAACTACTTCTTAAACTACATGCACTGAAAATACATTCACAACTTAATTGGTCGAATATTTCTAACAGTTAACCAATTCGTGAATCTTGTGAGAACAGACCTATTATGAGGTGTTTAAATGCTAAAAATAATTATTTTTTGTAACTTCTTCAGTACTAAAAAATATGTCGAGAATAGATCACACCCAGCAGGGTGTGCAAATTAATTATAGTACGTGTGGTAAAGCCTCGGAAAAGCTTATTCTTAGTAAGGTCTTTTAGGGTGCTATTCGTACTATTTAGAGTTCATGGTGCTCGATTTTAATTCACCCCCAAAGGGGGCTTGCGCGAGACCCCTTTAAGTGCGAGGCCGTGGGCGAGGGGCCGCTTCGCCACGCCTAGCTACGCCACTGTTTATATGTATCGTATTTAAAACTTATACGCATTGCAATTGTTTGACATTTACCGAATAAGTGATTTTAGCGACAGCAGCCTACTAGAATAAATTGCACAAAAGCTCAGAAGTTGATGACAGTATTTTTCATAGTTTTAAAAAACAAGGCGTCTTAGAATAAACAAAGGTGCCTTAAAATTTCACTTTTCTTAAGAAATTCGAATTATATGAAAATTTGGAAAGTAATCATGGAAGAGATGGTTTTTCACCCTCTTATAACAAATCAGAAAAACTGGAAATTTGCCAGTTAAATATAATTTTATATATATATTACTTTCCTGGCAAAATTCGTTTATGTTCAACTGTTTTTGAGCGTCCCCTCAATTTTAGGGGCTGTAACGTTTCGGGGGCGGCTTTAATTAAAAAAAATATATATCAAAGACCCTATCTTAAAATTAGACAAGGAAACTACCTCTAATTTTGTTGTATACCCTCATGCGACACCCTGTAGATGAGGTAATAAATGATTTTAGTAGAACGAAATCTATGATCTCAAATGATTACTAAAATAGATTGGTACGAGTTGCCTCCATTTTAACTTTTAAAGTGCAGATAACTACCTTTTACTTGCTGACCTATTTTGCAAGATTAATAAAAATTCATAAGATTTATCTGAAGTTGATGCCCCCCACCCCTGGTAGGTTTTCTCTATATTCTAGAAATTTTACACCAACGGACGTATCATAACCATGTTACTGTATCATAAATACTTGTACACAACTATCCAAATTAACCTACCAAAACAAATTGTTGACAATGGGACATCCATTGTGTCTATCTTGTTCACATGTTCCTTTTGCAGGTTTGGCAACACAGACAATCTTAACGATTCCAGTGAACCATGTAAATAGTACGGATCAAATGGTCAACTTAGCTTTAAATAATGGACAAGTGATGCAGACGTCGTTAGCGAACCTCCAAGCGATGGCTCAGAGCAATCTCCTGAACAATCACGCCAGTCCAGGTAACCTTCTCATAGATAGTTAAATATTCTTACCAGCGATGTGACATTCTACGTTATCAATAATTAGAAAGGCGTGTAGTTTTATTTCCATTTTTACATAAGCTACGGTGTACCTAAGATACTTTTTCCTATTAGTTTTATACGCAGATAATTGGTCCTTTAGAAATACGATGAAATAAAATTCAACTAATCTAAGCGTATGACTTTTCTTTACAAACATTCTATTCTTTTTATTATAGTGTGAATGCTCTTGTTAAGTCTTTTAAACCTGTTATATTCCATATGTGTGAATAAACAAACATTCGTACTTCATTACTTTAAAGATATTTTTACTACCACCATATAATTCATTGCTGCATTCACATTTCTTGAATTGGAGTCATCAGATTATCGACTGTTTCCAAAATCTTAATTACTGCCACTGATGACTAATAAAAGCACAAAAGATTGGTTAGTGTTTTGGGTTTATTGGACTTTTCTAAAACCTTCCACAAAATTAATACTAAACTTCATTGTTGTGATTTTAAATATAATTGATTTGATAATCCATCATTTACGCTCATTGATTCTTATTTGTATGGAAGGTCTCGGCAAATAATACACATTAATAGTTTGTTTCCAACTATTAGATGAGTTCAACGATGCAACAAACTGCAAGCATATATTGATAATACCCAACGAAATTCTCACAATGATACTCATGATTCTAATCAATATTATCAATTATGAGTTACAAATCACTGACCATTTGATTAATAAATAATTTAAAATTCAATTCTAGGGAGAAAGTACAGACACAACCAATATTATAGTTGATGATACTCCAATAATTAATATATAATAAATACAAAAACAAATATATAAATATAATGTGAAAATATTACTCCAAAAATCTTATTCATGTCTTAGGTAATTTATTTTAGTCGCATGTTCTTGATCACTCTTGACAAACTATTTAAAATTATGTAAGTCACTTGGTCTTTCCAGTTTCAACTATCGTTGATGAAATCATCTTGGCAAGTGCATAATATTGAAACTACATATTTTTCTTAAAAATAAAATTAGTCATAACCGAAGTATTGTTTTGAAAAGTATTTTAAGTTACTACGTATTTTGTCTAACGTTGACTATGTTCTGTTTAATCAGCGATTCCGTTTTTTGCTTGCTTGCGGTTGAATTTAAGAAACTTTAGCAATGAATTAAACAAATTGTTCCTCTTGATTATTTTATTTTTATATTAAGTCTATACAAGTGCAATTATTTGAATAAAGAAACGATCCATTATTATTGTTTCCAGTTCCACCCACATCAAACGGCACCATAAACCCCAACCTCCTAAACCCCGCCACCTTAACCCACCTTCTATCCAACGGCTCAGCACAGCAACTCCTCCAAACCATTCCGCAGATTTTAAACAACCCCCACACGAACCCCAACCCTCCTTCCCTGCTGAATCCCTTAGCGCAACCCCTGCTTTCTACCGCGCCTAACCTCCTCTCGACACCGACGTCACAATCGGCATCGCAACATAGAAGTCAGATGAACTCCAGCAGTCACTATGCCGAGCCCAAGATGCACCCCCAGACCTTACCGAGGAACCCATCGCCTCCTAACGCAGCCGGCAACCCCAACAGGTTGGCCAACAACGGGGAAATTAGTATTACTACCAACCACGGGCCTAATTCTAGTCAAAATATGAAGAGGTCTCCGTCCTCACTTTCTCCTAACTGTACCGACAGTTCTACTGCTGATCTGCTCATCGATTCGCCAAGTAAGTACTACATTATCATGCATTTATAGTCTATTCTAACATGAAGTCCGATCAAAAAGCTCCAAACCATTTTACATTGCGTGATCAATCACCATAGGGTAGGGTGGTTGGCAGTACTGTTTTAAACACAACCTCAAAAGTAACCAGTTTTTGGTTGATTGTTGTCTCAAAGAGATGATCTGTAAGCTGGGCATGAACAATTAAGAAAAAGGTAATGAAATATTGAACTATATTCCTTAATGATAGAACGTACAAGGCTGTTGTCCTACTGGAAGCGCTTACTGTCGAATACAACAGCTAAGACACGCTGTCCAACGTGTTCTGCGATTACGAAACTTTTTAACAAGTTGTAACTTCTATATGAATAGAGGTACAGTTACAGTTAAAAAATGCGCTGCAATCTTATAGGATGCTGTACATTCTATCATTAAAGTGATAATATGTGTGACTGAAGTTTCTAGAGACATTAGCGGATGTTGCAGCAATGATTGTTTCGTGGGATTTGGACAATTTTTAAGTACTAGCATTTGCCGAGCATATGACCTTTAATCGTCTATCCGTCATAATGATTTCCCTAATGAATTCCGGTAATTGCTGGCCCATATTAGATGCAATAAAAATTTACTCTAATTCATTTAATCGGCCATTAATTAAATTACGTAAAGAGCATTAATAATAATTAAACAGCAGTTGTGCCTGGTGATATACAACTATATTCCAGAATTAATCATTTTATCATCTTGCAATTGTATTAATTAAGGCAAATAGGTTCCAAGTGGTTATTACACTTTACTATTATAAAAGAACTTATAAATAAATCTATTACACAATTCGCTGACAATGACACGGCCTTATGTGCATCACAGTTAGGCATAATAAATGCGTGTATTGAATAAACATAATTATTTAATCGTATATTAAAATTTATAAAATATAATAACTGACTGTATACACTTTGTTTGCTATTAAATTGAGTCAATTGGTGGTTTGCCACAACATGCCTCTACAAAAGCGTTGTAGCAATTTGCATTATATACGGCTGCTGTGTCATTACAATTACAGCAAACGGCGAATATTTAGCAACATATTTCATCCTATTTTTGAACTACAGACTAGTCCTTCGTAAAGAGAAGGAAGTACGATCTATTGAAATAAATATTTTTTCTTAAATGCAACGTATATTTTAGATATTGGGAAGATCATGAAATTAAGCATTTTAGTTAGGAATACGATTTTTAACAAATGATAACAGAACAGAAAAAATACATTTATAAGAATAGCTCAATATGAGCCTATTTTTTTGGAAAGTTGATATTTTTTTACTAAATTTATACAATTTTATTGAAAGTTTTTGATGAAAAATTTGAAATCCTGCAGAAGCGAAAGAAAGGTCAAGTCGGCCTGTGCCAACTTGCTACCTTTCTAGTTATTCTTCTAAAATACGTAATATCTTGAAACCCGTAAAACATAAATGTTATGTATAATATATTTTTGAAAAGCTCATGAACGGTCTTTCCAATGGTATATAAATAAATATACAGGATGTAAAAACAACAAACGTTAGGCATACATCTCGAAAATGCTATGTTCAGTTGTCTTCGTAGTATTTAATTTTAAGTTTCTACAACAAAAACGGCACTTAGTTCTTGATTGAAACAAATAGGTTGTAACTTTTACATTTGTGGTGGTAGAAGAGTTAAAGAGTAATTTACATTTCAAAATATATGAATTTCAATGCGAAATATATCAGACTTACTAAATGTTACGCAATAAAACGTAATTCAGACGGTATTCGTGAAAATAGTTATTTTATTCAAGTATTCGTTTACAGTTAAAAATCGCACTTAACCAGTGCATAGTTGCATTAGAACCATTTTTACGGCTCAAGAAATACTGATAACAAAAATTCGGTATATTCGGCATAGTTCCAAAATATGTAACATAAACTTTATTTACCACTAGATTGGTACTATGGTACGTAATTATATACTTATTGTCATTTTAGATCAACCAACAATCAATCAAACCAACAGTAACGTGGTGGATGGCATCAACCTGGATGAAATCAAAGACTTTGCTAAAGCCTTCAAACTTAGACGCTTATCTCTAGGACTAACGCAAACTCAAGTGGGTCAAGCTCTAAGTGTCACTGAAGGTCCTGCTTATAGTCAAAGTGCAATCTGCAGGTAATAAATCTTGTTTTTTTTATTCGTATGCTTTATTCTGGAGGTGCCTTGTTTTGAAAACCTCCTTACCCTCATATTAAAAGGAAACTAAGAACTAAATACATGTGTATATTTAACTATTTAAGTATTTCAATTTATATTTTGCAAAAGTAATTTTACTATTACCTAATATATAAGAAAATATTTACTTTATATCCGATTTTGTTTCAAATCTACTTCCTGTAGAACAACTAGAATTATAATACCGAAACCGCATTATTACGTTTGTTCTACGTGAAATTTATTATTTATTTTAGTGCCACAAACAGGTAGAAAACAACGGCAATACTATCAGAATAAAGCTATTAAATCAGGACATATTCATACTATTTTTATTAATTCCTACACACTCCAAAAGGCGCAACAGGTGGATTATTATTTTGTGTTTTAGTATAGAATATCTATAGCGTCATGGCATAACGGTTACCGTCGGCGGCTTTTACGTTTTAGGTTTCCTTCATTGAGTGTTTATTTTTAGAACTCAAATCCTTTAGAATGTATACAGGGTGATTCAGTCATGAAATCATTAATTGATCCCATCCGCGTGTTCCCATTTCCATATATGATAATGTCATCAGACCTTAAAAATCATTGGTTAAACCAAATATTAATTTCTGCATATATGTAAAACACTAAGCTTAGGAATTTGCTAAGTTGCTAAAACTACAAAACTCATATTGAAATATGATAAAATCTCCTTTGCTAACATAACACCGGTGGCGTAACAATATTTCCCGGGGCCCCCCCGCAATAATTGATAAGGGGCCCTTCTTACCGATACACTGTAGAAAGAGAAAAAAGAACGAAAATCCACTTAATTTTGTATTTATCAATAAAATATTCAAAATAAAACATACATAAAGTAGATACAAACTTAAGACTTCTTCCTATTGGTATATTTAAATAAAAAACTTAAAAATTTTGTTTTCTACGTGCATTATAAAGCAGATAAGGTAGGTCCCTTTATACTTTCCATTAATTTTGTTATTCTTAGAGGGGGCCCCCTTGAATAGGGGGCCCCCCGCAGATGGGATGCGGCGGGCCCTATTGTTACGCCACTGCATAACACCATAAGCCTAGTTAAGTCATTTTCAAAAGCACCGACATGCATATTTACGCCAAAAAACGTCTAACGCGACGTTGTCAAATGTAAATATTCTCCTATAGTACCTACTTATTGTAATATGTAACTAATGTTACAAATTATATTTTAAAAGTATGCAATTAACATATTAATTTTCAACATAAAAAAAAATTAATATTGAAATTACAAAACTCCAACGAATCAAAATAAACCATTCACATTTGATTACATAAATAGTGAAATAAAATCCAATACTCACTAGGTTAAATTATTAAGAGAGGCTAAAAAGTTTATACAGATTTGGAAAGTGAGGATCTTGATGGTGAATTGTATTTTGCCGCTTGCGTGTATTTGTGTCATGCTACACGCATACTTCGACCACAGCGTGTTGGCATCAAGCAGTGTTGCCAGGTGGGAAAAATTCAGTGCATGAGAATAATTTCAAAGAAGCATGACGTTTGGAGAAAAAAGCATGAGATGGCTTAATTTATCAAAAAACACCTCTTGACACAGCTTAATTTTTAATTACTTTTGTAATGCCATTTTTATTTCATTAAAAAGCATTATGTTCTGCTATTTTATCATAATAATATACATTGTAAGTAGGTAGTTACAGGTACTTACTTAAAAGTTATTAACCACGTAACCATTCTAATTTATTTTATTGTTAGGCCGGGCAAACGTTGAGGCGCAGTTGACGTGACGCAGGGTGACTCACGGGTCGTAAAATCTGTTGTTTCCAGAAAATGTAGGTACTCTTACGGAATAGAGTTAAGAATCACTGCAATAGAGCGTGAATACAGCACACACACCGCATATCCGTACTGTCATACCCGTTTATGTATTCATTGCTAATTATTAAGAGAGCAGTCTACAATAAAGGACATTTCAAGTACCTACCCAAATATTGTAGATACCTACCTATCTATTCAATTTTGCCTTTATTTCTCGTTAGGTCTTTGTTTTGGTAGATTTCAAAGAGTAATTTTAATAATTTTATTATTTCTTTTTGTGTCTATTAAAAAGCATGAGATTTTGTAATCAAAATATGAGAACATGAGATTTCCTCGGAATGCATGAGATCTGACAACACTGGCATCAGTTGACCGGACAGTTAGATTTCCAATGGCAAATTGGCGCTGCGATACGGAACCGGTTACTGTAGTAGTGGGGAATGCTAGACCAATGCACGTCGCCGCCCCTCTTAAAGTTCGTACCTTCCCTGCGATGAAGCGGCAATTTCTACTTTCTCTGTAAAGATCCGCAATTTCCGAATCTGTATATTTAAATACAGACAGTAATAAAAAAAACCTCATGCTGTCAACAAAAAACATACCTATTCAGTGATTAACAATCCGGCAATCTGAGGCTTGACCTACCGTATTTAGGTCAATAACCTTGTTTTTAATGTCTACTCAACTACACCGTTAAATAATAACAAACAAATAATAATTAGATTTGCATTTTTATAATCAACTAGCTGTACCCTGCGCGCGTTGCTACGCCACTCATGGGAATGACAGTGGCGCCATCTGTCGAAAATTGGTCGTACCAACTTAGAAACCTTCGTGGGCTCATGCACAACAACTTTGCTAAAGATCATCACATGATCAAATGCATAGTTTACGATTATATAAAGGACATACAGACAAACATTCATTTATATATATATATATATATATATATATATATATATATATTGAGACAATATGAAATAGCAGCTTTAATACTTATGAGAATTTACATGTTTATTTAAAAAAAACCATAAAATAGAATAGAAATTATTGTTGTTATAAAAATTAAAACATAGTAGAATTATACAAAATAATATAAAAATTGACAATGCAGAGCATATAAACAGTTATTGTAGAGTAAATTAAATAAATTACCATTTAAAAAAAAAAAAAAAATATAGTTAAAATTCATTAAATATTGGGACATGATATCACAATTTTGTATAGTACATAAACAAAAAAGGACTTAAACCAAGATTAAAGTATATAGAAAGAAAAAGAAAAGATCATTTAATAACATCATACACATATCAACATAAGTCAAGTGAAGATAATTAAAATATTAGTAATTTAAATAAATAAAATTAGTAAAATATTTAGAAATGTCAAATAAATATCATAGACAGGGACAAATGTCAAGTCTAAAGTTGGCTTCACAAGGGATATAACAATGTACATAAAAGAGTAATATTGAAGAATATTTAATAATTAGATATAAGGAAAATTGTAATAACATTAAAAATTTTGTCATAGTTTTAAGTAGTGGAGTGAAAACATAAAAAAAACAGTGCATCGAAAAACTATATAAGATCATATGTATGGACCATAATATGTGTGCAAATTTTACAACAAGGCATCAAGTTATCAAATTGGTAGAAAAAGAGTGGAAAAACAAAAGTTTGTTGATTAGAGACGAAAGAATGTAAGAAACGGGCAGCGTCGGTTTGGAACAGAGGTTCCAGAAAATTTAGAAATTAGCAAGAAAAAGTCCAAATAATAGTTAAAAGTAATACTCACATTAAAAGAAAAGTGTCGAACAACAAAATAAACCAAGATCCAGATCCAAGACAGAAATTTGGCAGTACCATATAGTGGGAAAACCAAACATCTGCAGCCCAATCACCAGTTCAGAGGGAGTTCCAAAGGATTTCCAGTCGAAGTCTTATAAAAGGAAAATCAACATCAGAAAGGTATTTTATGTGCACATAAATTCACAGAAATTTACGTAAATTTTATCAGAGAAAATAAACGCTAGCTAGCTATTAAATTCACAAAATAGACAGTCACAGACTCTAAAACTTATTAAAACAATAAGTTACTTACCTTAGTATAATTAATAATCTTTATTTTTCTATTTTATATATTAAAATTCGTTATTTAGTGGAACATCTGTCAAAAAGTTATGATTTGCAAATATAATACATTACCATCAATGAACATACACTAGCAGAATACCATAGAATCACGGATTTTAAGAATGTTGTATCCTATTAAGAAATTTAAAATATTAAAGATAGGCAACTTTTAATACACAAATGCCTTTAAAATAAAATTTATATGTTACCTATTAATTAAATGTTCATAAAACGTTAAATATTCTTGAATAAGTAGTAAACAAATATCTTATGAAATAAAAATTGTCCATTTTAAATTGATATTTATTTGAAAGTAAGATACAGTGTGTTAAAAAGATTTGACTTGACGAGCGAACCTGACTACCAGAGTCTATGTTCTCCAAGCAGCCAGGGTAATTGAATAAGCATAAAAATATAAGATACAGGTTTGTAGTCCAATAAATACAATTTTCTTTTACACACAAAACACATAAATACAAATCATACAGAAACACAAATACAATTTCAACACAAATATTAATTGGCGCCCAACAAAAATTTCATAACACAACAAATTATGTGCCCAACGTGAGGCAAGCTCGAAAATAGTACAGGGTTAAAAAAAAGAAGAATACAGAAAAAGAAGGAAAATGGATCTAAGAAGTGGGAAACAACTTGGAGAGGAGTCGACGGAGACACAATCGGACCAAGAAAGTGTAGAGGAACAGAGAACGAGTGTAGGAGAAGCAAGCGAGACAGGAGTAAGAGGTATGTTAGAAGAGATGATGAGGACAATTATGGAAGACAGAAAAAGACAAGAAGAAGACAGAAAAAGACAAGAGGAAGCTAGAAAACGACTGGAAGAAACCATAAAAGATGGGAGAAAAGAAGATATGGAAAAATTAGAAAAAGGACGAAAGGAGGATTTGGAGAAATTGGAAAAAGGAAGAAAACAAGATATAGAGAAAATTGGAGAAGAATTAAAGCAAATGGAACAGAACAGAAAAAAAGATATGGAAAATATGGCCAAAATAATAGAGAAAAAAGTAGAAGATTTAAAAGAAGAAATAAAACGGATATCCAATCTTGGAAGAAGGATGTAGAAAAATGTTGAGAAGGTGGAACAGGAGATGACAACTGTGGTAAAGAAGACGATAGAGATTGAAGATATAGTAAGAAAACAAGAACATGAAATTGGAAATATTGAAAAGAATATAAAGAAAAATACAGAAGAAATAGAATTAGTCAAAAGTCAAGTACAGAGAGGAATACCAGCAGATCAAGAGGTGTTGGATATAGAAAGAAAAAGAACAGAAGAACAGATAGAACAGCTTAAGAAGGAGATAGAGCATGTCCGAGAGATGAAGCATAGAGAAGGAGAAGTAATAACGAAAATAATCTGCCATGAAGATAACAAAATTCACAAATTTTCTGGCAACATCAACAAACTACACCCTGTAGTGTTTTTAAAAGCGCTAACCAGAAAAATACAAGAAATTTATGATAGGACAACGTCGGAAGACACAAGAATGGATAGAATCAAAGAAACTATTAGGGAAAACCTGGAAAATGAGGCGTTATTATGGTTTAATGGAATTGAAAATAATATAAACGACTATACACAATTTACACAACGCTTTACACAACATTTTTGGGGGGACAATGCACAACTAGCAGTAAGAGAAAAATTGTATTTTGGAAAGTACAATCCTAATTTAACAAACAGTTTAACAAATTATGCATTAAGATTATACTCGTCTGCACAATATCTAACCCCAAAGCTAAACGAACAAGATTTGGTGCTATACATTTCACGACAATTCAAACCGGAAATTGCAGAAACGATTGCTATGCAAAATATTAGGACTATGGAACAAATGTACAATTATTTAAATCGGGTAGAGAGAAATGTCACAAATAATTATCAAAATTATAGTAATAATATGAATAATAGCACTAGAAACAATTCACAAAATTTTCGTAACAATCAAAATAATAATAATCAAGATTTTAGATATAATAACAATTTTAATCATAGATCCAATAACTTTAGGCCTAATAATAATAATAATAATACTAATTATCCACGAAACAATTTTAACAATAATTTTAATACTAATAATAGATACAACAATAATGGTAATAATTTTAACTATAATAACAGATATAATAACAATAGAAATCAACAATATCAGTATAATAATAATAGAAATTATAACAATAATAACAATGATAATTTTAATAATAGATTTAACAACAATAACCAAAATTATAACAGAAATCAAAATCAGCCATCGAGACGAGACGATGGAAACCAAAATAGACAGGTAAATTTTCAAAGTATACGAAACTCGAGCAGATCAGTAGAACGTGTCCAAAATTCACAATGTGACGAACGACCAGTCGAACAGCGCAGATCTGTATCAATGGATAGGAACCTGCAATACAAAATGTAGATAACAATCAAAATTTTCAGTAGAGAGCAAGTCAAACAACATAGTCAAAAATTGTATTAGTAATTATACCCATCCTCGTGAATTTATTAAGTTAGATGAAAATGTAATTATAAATCAAAATAATATTTTAGTATATGTAAATTCAAAATTTCAAAATTCAAATCTAGAGATATTGATAGATTCTGGTTCTGAAGCTTCATTAATTAGTAAAAATATTTTAGATAAATTTC